>CM062807.1:558094318-559294318 GCA_031772625.1 Pinus tabuliformis
TTACTCTATAGTGAATGTTGAGAAGCTCAAACTTTATGATCCCTCCATGTGGGATTAGGAAGAGGATTAGGTTGTGCCTTCCATAGAAGACTTAGTACTAAATTCTTAGGAAAAATTGGGAGAGGACATAATTTATTAGAAGAGATAAAAAACTACAGGGTAGGGGTAGCATGACTTTTGGAAGATTGGGTTGAAAGGAAAACTTCTAGGAAAAACAAAGTGGTACTCTAGAAAAAAGATATAGGAAAAACTTCATCACCTCATTTAGTAAAGCTTCTGGGGAAAGAAACCTCACTAAGTGATGAAATATGGTCCATATTAGATCATTATCTTGTTTTTCACCTACCTCAACGCTTTTAGAATGAAAAAATTAGAACAATCAACTTGTAGATTTGTTTTAGCAATAGGTCCCAGTTTAGAAAATTAGAATTTGGAACATTTTGGATCTATTTTGAGGCTTCAAATGGAATTTTTTGGGGCTAAAAATTTCCCAGACTTAGTTCATACTCCTTTCTTTAATCTTCACTTAAGTACCTTTCTAACAATGCAAAGATCTCATCAATCAGATCTCATACGAAAAAGTTATGCCTCCCATAATTTGACCTGTCTTGTTGACTACCATGGTATGAGAGGATGCCACTTCAACCCTCCTAATGCATATGGGGCTAGACACATGTGGGATTTCAAGGATATTCTAGTGTTAAAAACCCTATCTCTAATTAAGGGTTAAGGAAGTAAAAAACCTACCCATAGATGGGTATTGGGTGATGCCAGATATTTGGTGGTTAAGAGGAGAAGGGGTTCCATTCTATGTCACTGTATTTTTTCCATAGTTGAGAAAAGCATATATGCATGGGAAGTTAGAGAGCATAATAGAGGGGGATAAGATTTTTTCGTAGCCTTATAGGTCACAGGTCTCGGCTAACTTCATAGAGAGTACCTATTTCTTTGTATTTTATTATTTCCATACTGGAGAAAAGAACGTAGAGATAGCTCACCTTTTAGCTGGGTTTTCTCCCATACATGTTTCCTAGGGTAAATATTGTGTTTAATTATGGATGGTCTGCATAGTTTACTATTCTCTAATTTTCTAATTTTATCAATTTCATATATTTTTAAGCATAAAACTAATAATTAAAGAGTCTAAGATATAAAGGAAATTAACCTTCATAGTAAATATTTTAATATTAATCAGATTTGTTTTGGAAAAATTGTTCAATGGAATATCCATAGTGATCTACATATCTCTTCTTATCCCATAACCAAAGGTCCATTGATTTACATTGGTTTCAAGTTCATAGTAATCTTTCTACACTACATTTATCTTCTTCTCAATGTTGTAGTTCCAGTTAATCTTGTGATGAAGATCAATTCAAATATATTTGTAGTAAGTCACTTCCTTCAAGTTGTTATTTTCATACATGAAATTAGCATAAGTAATTTTTTTGGATTTAATTGTCATTACTGAAGTAAAATTCTTGAGAATTTCTTTTGCTTGTTAAGACAATATGGACTCATTTCCATAAGAATAATATCGTCGACATAAAGAAGAAGGATGATAACTATATCAATTATAGTAGAGTTGATACAACCTATTTATTCCAAATAACCCTATAACTTGTCAATATATATGCCTAAAAGGGTAGGGTATAGGGGACAACCTTGCTTAACTCTTAGATTACAACTAATTTCTTTTCATGATTTCTCAATGTTCCTAAACTTAACAATAACATGTTTGTACATATTATAACAATAACTATCATAATATTTATAATATCAACATATTTATATCAAAGACATAACATTACATCAACATAATAAATGGAACAACATATAATAAGTGTCTCAATGCATATCAAATGTGGAGCAAGAAAAACATAATGGGTGTTCTTATCATGATTTGTCAACAAAATGAAATTTCAATAGCCTATATAATAATGAATACTAACCATTATGTTGAATGTAATAATATTATTTAACATCCATCTAGGATGATAGGCTAGAAAAATTCTACAAGTGCCATGTTTTCACCATGATACCAATTACTTTTTGATAGTCATTTCCTCTTTGAATAGTCAATTTCTTCTTTACTTCCTTGGGTTTCCTTTACTACCTTACCATATTTTGTATGCTACTACATATCTAATAGTCTCTCCGTAATGTCAATATCTAGGTGTCTTTGTCTATATTATTAGGCATAAGTAGAACTCATAAGGTACCTCACACACTTGTCCCTGCCCATTTAAATCATAATGCTCTATAATATCTATAAAACAAAGGTGTGTGATATTGCAATCGACAAGATATGGTGGGATATCCTTGAGGATGCTATTCCCCTTGTGACTCACAATGCACATAGATAATAAAATTAAACAATTGCAATAATTATTTTTCTTCAATAATGATCTTAAGAGAAACAACATTACTTCTAGAACAAATAATGTTCCCCTTTTTCATGTTAAAACTTAGTTGATGACATTATCCATTTCATATTTGATCATTTGGTTGTATTTATCTTACCATTCTTTCTCTCTTCAAGTCGTGTTGTCCTCAAAGCAAGGTTTACTAAATAAATGTTGATATTTCTAATAATCAACATGAATCCATCTTACACATTTTCATTCACTCACATCATATCTAAACAAATAATTCATATTATTATAGCTAAGTTTGGTTGGTATATTCCTTAATGTGAGTTTATAACATCATACTTTTGATTCATGTTTATCTCATAACAACATAAGTTTCTTTTATCAAACCCTTCATATCTTATGTTGAGTTTGGAATTTCTTGGTCTAGTCAATAAATCTAGTGGTATGGGTTTCACGAACTAACCACAAATATTACACTCATTTATGTATATTAATTGTTATGCAACTTAAAATACAAATACATAAATGCAACACATATATTTAAAAAATTGATTTACTCTCACTAGTTAACATAAAAATAACATGATTGCATATAGAAGAAATTTAAATCAAGTGGAATTATTTGTTTCATGTTTGTTTGTCTTAGCATTCATCCTATCTTCAAGAGACGATGTCATTAGATAAAAGTCTAACAAATAACTTTTCATTCACTATCTACCAATATCCCAGAGTGGTTGGGAGCTCAATTTGTTCTCCCATCCACCTAGGTTCAATTCCAAGGGACATGTTTGGTTCGTTGTGATAAGGCTAGAAGGGTAGGAACCCCCACTACAAAGGACGTTTTGGACCTTGCTATGTCATAAGTTATTTGTATATCTAGCTTGCAAGTTGTTGGATACACTGTTGGTATTATAGTGGAAGTTAGTAGATTTGATCCTAAACCTCACCCAGATTGCTCTAAAAAATTATTGATTCACCATAGTTAAAAAATGAATAAGTTTCGCTGGGTGAAACCCACGAGACGGAGGTTCAAATCTCGTTGAGTATATGGCCTGTTGTGTCTTGGCTAGAAGAGTAGGCGACCCCAGAGTGGACGTCTCGGCTCTTGTTGAGGCATAAGTTAATTGCTATGTGTGGCTTGCAGGTTGTTGCACCTAGCCTAGGTTTATAGTGGCAGCCAGTTGGATTTGATCCTGGGCCTGCTCAGGATAACTCTCACCAGTTACCGATTGTCCTAGTTGTTAAAAAAAAAAAAAATGAAAAATAATAAAAAAAAATTATAACAATAATTCTCAATTCATTTCAGATTTATCAATTGGTTGTATTTCTCTCACTATTCTTTCTCTCTTCAAGTCGTGACATCATCAAAGCAAGGTTGACTAAATAGTTATTGATTTTTCTAATAATCTACAAGAATCCATATTAGATATATCTGAACCAATAAGTAATATTGCTATAGCTAAGTTTGGTTGGTAGATTCCTTAATGTGAGTTTATAATATCATACTTTTGGCTCATGCTTATCTCATAATAAAAATTTCTTTTATCAAACCCCTCATATCTTATGTTGAGTTTGGAATTTTATGGTCTAGTCAATAAGTCTAGTGGTATAGATTTCAAGAACTAACTACGAATATTACATTTATTAATGTATATCGATTTCCATGCAACTTAGAACATAGATTCATAATGGAACACACATATTCAGAAAAGGATGTACCACTAGTTAACACAAAAGTAACATGATTGCACATAGAAGAAATCAAAATAAACTGCCATTATTTGTTTCATGTTTGTTTGTCCTACCATTCATCCTGTTCTCAAGAGACGATGTCTTTAGAGTAATGCCTAACAAATAAGATTTCATTCACTATCTACCAATAACTTAGGTTTGGAGCACAATTTGTTATCCCATCCACCTAGGTTTATTTCCAAGGGACATGCATGACCCATTGTGATAAGGTTAGAAGATTAGGCACCCTCACTACTTGGCCTTTGCTAAGTCATAAGTTATTTGTATATCTAGCTTGCAAGTTATTGGATATGCTATTGGTATTGTAGTGGAGGCTAGCAGGTTTGATCCTAAACGCCACCCACATTGCTCCAAAAAATTACGAATTCATTATAGTTTAAAAAATAAATAAAATAATTAAACTGTGATTTTTATTTTAAAGATAACTTTTAACTTTGGGGAAAGAATTTTCACCAAACCACTAGAGCTAAAATTTGTTGACATATATTCCAAAAACTAATTCTAAATACTTAGTCAATATTTTTTCTAAAATTAAGAAAACAATACATATTTATTCTAAATAACCAAAAAATTTATTGGGTCAAGAGGTCCTAATGATATATAATTTAGTGGACTTGTAACATATTACATATATATATATATATATATATATATATATATATATATATATATATATATATTCACATGCGCACCCACACACATATGGAAAGAGATAGATTTCTTATTCCAATAATAAATTCTTCATAGAGATTTGTAATTTCTTAAATATTTTATATATAATTAAGGGGTGACATTTTAAAATATATTAATAACAAAAATAATTCTATATAATATACAAAACAAATAAAAATAATTATTATAATTAAAACATTTTATTTGTGTGTTGTTTAACCCTAAAACCATAAAAACTAGAGGTGCAATTTTTTTCTGAAATTTTGTATGTAAGAAAAGTTTTGCACCTTGAGAGATTTACTCCCTCTCAAGACATAATAAATCTGGAATTAAGATGAATCTATACTAATTTTATAAAATAACATAAACCTTTATGTCTATCATACTTAATACATATATGATACTTAAATATAATACTTAATATCAATTTAATATATTTTATAATTAATGAAAATAATAATAATTATAAATAAATTATTTTAATCCTATTATATATAATATAATATGTATGTTATTATTTTAATCGTATTATATATAATATAAATGTATTTATCAGGTTTTGAATTATAAACACATTTATTATAAATTGGATTTTTATCATTTTAAGCATTTAGATATCCAAATCCTTTTTACTAAATGTAAAAATAACTTGATGTGGTTTTTTTAACCATATAATTTTCCACTTTATAAAAAAAAATTAATACCAGATAATTTTTTTTATTAAAAAACTATAAATAAAATATAATATCACTACATCCATCTGAGCCTATCTTCTATGAGAGGTCCCAACAATTTAAATTTTATTTTGTCAACGTTATTTTCTAAACAGAATCCGAATATAGTATTTTCAAGTACTGTAATTGCACATGTAAAAATAATATGTTACATAAAATATACTTATCCAACATATTTATCATATCTCCATGTTGCATAGACTAACAAACAAATAATGCTAAGTTTTTTTAACTTATACTACAAATATCAAATGCTAGCAATGAATATAAATTATTGAAGATGGTAACATTAGCATTAATATTAATATTAATATATAAAATATGAGATTAAATACCCATTTCACGTTTCCGGTTTTTTGGGTCAAGGGAATCCCTAGTGTCTTTGTGGGAAGTGTCAGAAATTGTACTTTATAGTTTGTTTTTAGAAATTTCATCTCTGGTTAGGAAAGAGAGGACTAACTTCATTATTATAATTTAAATGTGTCATAATAGCAGATAAATATATTTTTAAAACAATTGTTTTATACATCATTATTGTTGTGTTTGATTTTGTGACTAGTTAAAGTGACATTGACATTTATGACATTATTTCAAACAATATAATATTATATTATAATCTTTATTGACCTTGGACCTTGAATTGATTTTCACAAAGATCTTTTCATGAAATGAGTTTTTTTTTTGGTCCTTGATGGTGATAATAATAAATTAAAATGCATGCATTGATTTCAAGAGTGAATAATATTTAAATATTTATATTTGATTATTTTAAAATAATGGGTTTCTTTGATAACCTTGGATTGAATATGTGAATTTTCATAGACCCTAAAAAGTGATAGTCAAAAAATGATAATCGATAGTTCTGGAACACACATGTTCTTAAAAGTTTGCATGTGCATGTTATGATTTTTTTATTATTTTTAAGTAATGATGCATATTATTGTACACAAGGAGATGTTTTCTCGGGTATTGGAACACATTACATTTGATCTGACAAGCATGAAGAAAGTCATTGCTGGTCATTGTTATTATTGTCATTGTCACTCATGGTTTTTCTGTATCAATTTTTGTGAACTTTAAGATGTTGTATGTGAATGGCTATGTTTGACAAGGATAAAGAAAGGTTGTCATTGTAACTCATTGTTATTAGTGTCATGGTCACTTATTGTTTTTCTATATTATTTTTTTAGAAATTTAAGATATTATATATGAATGGTTGTGTTTATATTTTTATTTTTTTCTAGAGCATTGGAACATTAAACAATAAAGATGAAGAAAGGTTCTCATTGCGACTCATTGTTTTTCTGTATCTTTTTCTAGAAATTTAAGAGATGGTATATGAATGATTATGTTTATATTTTTTAAGTTTTAAAAATTAAGAAAGGAAATGAAAAATATTTAATTATGATTAGATTGTAATTTATAATTATATTTGTATAGATTTTAAATATGAATAATTTTTGAACTTACTACTAATAGTTAAGGAAATTCTCAATCTTAGCCTTAATTACTAGGTGGAGATACAAATATCAATGTAGGTAATGACAATAAAACATTGAAAATTTTAATTATTTTTTTTAAAAGCACTAGAGAACCATCATTGCCTTTCCTTTACTACACCCTTTAAGACCTTTGCATCTTCCATTACTGATGCACAAAGTCAATTATGTAATATTTTCAAATATTGTGCGAAGAATTTTGAATAAATATATGATGGGGTTAGATACAAATGAGGCGAGAGACTCATAAATTTCAAAAGAAGAAATTATGACCTTATTTATTGACCTTGGAACTAGTCAATACCCTTTTGTCACATAAAAGAATATTTGCATGGACTAGTACGTATACCAATCATTCATAAACAACTATATGGATAGATAGTTTATCATTTTTATGAACCTCCTTGCAATAATAAAAGAGGTGTCATTGCATTTTCTCAAAAAATGTTGGGTTGAACTTGTTTTACACTCCATGTCAACTACTATGACATTGGTGAATTCCAATAGGCAAGTCATGCGATCGCACAAGATCGAAGGTCTAATGGGTGTGACCCATTGAGAGGGTTGTTCCCTCCCAAGTAAATTTTAACCCTTCTACTTGTTGTGCTATGATTTTAGACAAGATTCATGAGATCCAAACGTGGATTGCTACCCTGACCACTAATCTACTTTATCATATAACATTTGTTTATTTATCCCATCAAGAGGGATATTTGAAAAATGTGGAAAATAACGATAAAGGGGAAAGCATTAGGCATCCATTCCATGCAATTAAGTCTAGTTGCTAAGGTCATGTGGATAGACTAGGCATTTAGTTCATAGTTCATATGATCCACATATATGCTTAAGTTGCAAGCAAACTTGTTTGGGTCGATTGAGGTTCCTATTATTATGCTTCTACCTAACTCCCCCCATTAGGAGAATAGGTTGCTACTTTTGTCTTGGGATGATCCCTATTAAATAAGGCCCACTATGTAGTAAACCATGAAATCAATAAATGTAATTTGACCTCATCAAAGAAGGTCCAATGGTTGTGAGCTCATTAAAGGAGTTCCACCTAGCGATTAGGGTTTTAATTGGTTAAAAACTATATATAGTGGTAGAATTTATGCAATTGGCTATCAAGTGAATATTATTGTATTTGGAGCTCTACTAAGTTGGAGTTTCTCCCATTTAATAGGCAAGTGAATATTTATATGAACTTTAAATATTGATAAGGTTTTCTCACTATTATTATTTCCATACTGTAGTTCTGTTTATATGCTTTCCACAAATATATTTTATTTATATTACTTTTGAATATTATGTTTATTTATTAAGGAACAACACAAGTTGTATCACAATGTTTTCTTGTGTTGGCACATGCCAATAATTTAGAATTATGTTTTCATGCTATATATGTGTTCCAAGAACATTATATAACATAAAATTTTGTCACTTAGTGGCACTACAAGGATAACACCTTGTAGTGGAGGTTTTATGGAAACTCCTCCCAAAATTTATGTATTCTCTATTTATATTATAAGTTGCTAGTGGAGGTGGGTGGCCGAAGGGTTTTGTGGAGGCTTTTATATTAATATATGTATTATGTTTCATGTATTAAGGAACACCTTAAGTGGCATCAATGCTCTTTCCTATAATAACGCGTGCCCAAATTTTAGAATTTTCCTTTTAGGCAAGATATGTGTTCCAACATCATTATGTAACACAATTTTTTTTCATTTAATGACACTACAAAGACACAACTTGTAGTAGAGGTTTTTATGCAACATCCCCCAAAAATTTATCCATTCTCTGTTTATATTAGAGATTGTTAGTTGAGGTGAGTGGCCATAGGTTTTTGTGGGGACTTTTTTGTCGATTCACCTTAATCATGTTAACATCCCTATGCCCGTGAGAAATGAATGCATCGATGCTTATAGAATAAAGTGCACTAATGACCGTTATTATTATAAAATATTAAAATATCACTTTTTTAATTTTAAAAATATATAAATGTATAATGGTGCTCTAAAAAAAAAAAAAACATTGGTGCACGTGAAAATAATGTACTAGATCAGGATATAACTTTTTTGACCACTAATACAAAATTTCATTTTAAAAACCATAAAATTACTATTTTGTTTAACCTAATGGACACACACTTGTGTGTATAGAATAATACTCCACCAAAAACTAATTTTTAATCTATCATAGATATTTAATTGGAATAGTTCGTCATAATAAATCTAATAAAAGTAATTGAAATCTCTACTATGAAGGTTAACTTTTCGTTTAGATCTCAAATTATTTAATAATTTCTTTTCTATTTAAATGAATGAAATATCTGAAATGAGAGAAATAAAGAACAAAAAGAAATAGCCACACATCTAAAAGATACAAGTTTTTCTCTCAGAAACCCTTAAGAGAGAAAGCCCAACTAGAAAGTGAGGCTACTCTACTCTCTCTTCTATGATATGGAAATATGAAAGTACAAATAAAAAATTACTCTTTATAGGGTCACCTAAGACCTATGGCTTGTAAGACTACTATAGAATATTAACCCCGTTTGGTTTTCTCTCTAAATTCCAACTTCTAGTTGCTTTGGTCAACTATGGAACAAAATACAATAACATAGAATGAAACCCTTACTCCTCTTAGCGGTTTAATATTTAATATAGCTCGATAGCCATCTAGGGATAAGGTTTGACTTCCTCAATCCTCAACTAGTGGTAATGTTCATATACCTTCCAAATTCTTCTTGAATTACCACATGTGGCCATCCCCATATGTGTGAGTAATAGGCTAACATGGTTCCACTCATACCATGGCAGTTAACTAGGTAGGTCAACTTTTGGGAGGCATAACTTTCTCATACGAGCTTAAATTGAGGCAATTCTTGTGTTGTTTGAAAGGTCTTGATGTGAATAATATCATGTTTTGGTTCATAGTAATTTTATGACCACAATAATTTTCATTTGAAACCTCAAAATAGCTCTAGAACATTTCAAGTGGTTTTTTCCCCCAACTTTCCAAATTATGACACTGCTAAACTGACCCTGTAAATTGTTTCCTCTAATTTTTATACTCTAAAGGCATCGATATAGATGAACAATAATATAAATTTGGATCATAAACTTAAACATCTTCTTTAAAAACATAAATGTTTTATATTCATAAAGAAAATAGTTTTTCGATGAGTACCGTTACCATTACATGTACTAGTGCATCGATGTGTCTAGTGCACCATGCTAGGGTAAAATTTAAAAACCACATCAATGCATTATGTAAAAGGAACACCCCATTGCATATTACTTTTAGGTGCACTGCGATAGGGTAAAATAAAATAAAAGATTACCAAGCCGAATTTCATGATCACAACTCATTCATTCTATGCTTCCAATCTCTCCCACAAGCATTGATGCTCAATCTCTTTAGACAACTACCTTTCTTGCACTGCTATTGAATATTCCTTCCTTGGTTTGCTATCTTTGCCAATAAAGTTAATTTATTTTTTACTTTTGAAAAATATTATACACTTTTGTTTTTACTCTAAAATCTAACCATAACTTCTTGTATGGAAAGATACTAATTAAATTGTTTGTTACTTCTTTATTTTCAATTTCACCCTATTAAAATTTGAAATTAACGTTAAATTTGACTGTTTTAAAGCTTTTAAATTTTTTTTGCATGATGTGCTTCATTGGCTCACTGAACCCATTTTTTATGCATTTTTGTAAAAATAAAGCACTAACATGGTGTCTTCAAAGAGTCACCACAACCATGCTATGTTAAAACAAATTGCATTGATTTGGGTTAGGTTCCCAGTGATTAAAAATTCCCTAGTGCACTACATAAAGTGTTGAAAATGTTTGATGCATGATGGAGAATATATCATACCGAATCATCAACCAAATTTTATGTATGCCATTTTTAATTGGTGAGTCCAAGCATCACAAAAATAGTTGCTTGTTTACTAACATGACACCCCAGTGATGGTGTGCATCACCTATTTGAGGAACCATGTATTAAAGCTTTAGGATAACTAAAAAAATATTTTCAATTTTATAATTAAATTTTTTCCTTACAGCACATTATGTGACTAAGGGTGCACCAATGCTTCAAATAACAAGAAGAATTGCTTGCAAGGTGTACTAAGTAATGCACCATTCATAGAACACATTATGTTTTGAAGAAATCATACACCATTATGTTTTGAAGAAATCGTACACCAAATATCTTATTTGACACACCAATTTTGAATTTTATATTAAAATTTTTATCACAACAGTGTGTTCAATTAATAAAGTAGCACTAGTGTGCCACATGTGATGGAGCATTGTAACTACACTAGCGTGCCACATATGATGGTGCATCATAAATATACCAATGCACCAGTTAACATAGAGGATAATGGCTATGGTAATGCTTGTTTTTCTAATATACCACACCATAGTCATTCTGTATGAACTATTAAAGAAAAATTGATTAATTTACTACATTTGTTTTGAAAACAGAAGTTGTTTTCAATGTTCATTATAAAAAGACTTGTTTAATGCTTCACTATGATACGTTTAATGATGTTTTTCAAAAATGTTGAGTTGATGTTGTGGCATATGCAGTTTTATGTGCAGTGTAGATTAGAATTGATGTCTATTTCATGCTCTAAAAAACAAGACTCCCTATGAAATGTGCTATGGCTACATCCTTCAGTGAGGCATCTCAAGGTTTCTGGTTCCACTTGTTATGCCTTGATACCTAACGAACAGAGAAACAAACTTGGTGCAAGGAGTAAAAAATGTATCTTGTTGGGTTACTCAAATACATCCAAAGCATATTGTCTTTGTAAAGAAGCAAATAAGAAGTTTATATTGTCTAGAAATGTGATCGTTCTTAAATCTTCCAAGACTGACTTTTTTGTTGAGCGAAATCTTGATCGCTTGGACAAATTTGGACGTGCAAAATATTTTTAGGAATTTGATAATGAAATTCCAAATCTTGAAGGGGGGATCCCTATCCCGGACCAATATGTGGAATGTACTTTTGAAGCACTCTCCGCCCCTTCATGAAGCTCAAGCCACTGAACAAGAAGACACTTTGAGTGATGTGATTGAGAGAATTGGAAGGCTAAATCTTGATTCAATGTCATCTCAGTCAAATGAATAGTCTAGGCCATCTCAAAAAGGTCCTCCAAAATGGCTCTCCAAGACACTTGAAAGTGTTCATCCTGATTGATGTAGGAGCATCTGACCCCCCTTAATCAAAAGAGGAATCCAAAGCAGAGAACGAGAGGACGTGGACCATCGGAACAAAACCGGGAAAATCTGTTTAAAACAGAGCTAATTAGATGGACTTAATTAAATGTAATTTTCCATATGTATTCATATGTATGCATGTAGAGAGAATTAAGGGTTATTGAGATATTTGCGATAGGAGATTAAGGAGAAGATTGATCGGATACTTCTGAGTGATCTGATCCAATTTTTCTTATATATATATGATGAACCTGCGTGTTCAAGAGGAGAGTAATATATTAATATAGAGTGAGAGATAGAGTATTCAAAATGTAGTTGAGAGGGAACTTGTTCTAAGGCTGAAACGCCTTAGCATGCAATTGTTCTGTATAATACAAAAAGTGTGCCTTGTGTTGATTTTGTGTGCCTGTGTGTATTTTATAAGCCATCTGAATGTTCTAGTGTTGCAGCTTTGATCGACCATCGATCATTAGAGGGTCGATGGCAATTCATCGATAAACGAATAACTATGTTATATGAATGTTGTATGGAGTGATAACAGCGTAAGTGGCAAAGTAAGGTAGAGGAAGCCCGAGCGTAGCGTAAGTACATCAATAGAACGAGAAGTGAAGAGTGATGCATAGGATCCATTGGATCTCAGAGACCAATAGTCCAGATCCAATCGCTGTGGAGCAGAACCTTTATATCACATTGGCAAAGTTGCTTCATAAGGGTGGACCTCAGGCTTTAAGGACTTGCAATGATGTGATAGATCATGGACCGTTGGATCGAGAGTCAGGATCGATGGTCGCGATCTAATCGCTGATCGCAAATCGGAGGGGCCAAGATCAAAGGACGGAGGAATGCCAATAAGTGATGGTCGATACACCGATAACCGACTAAGCGTCGATCGGCGATCAGAGATAACGAAGGTCGGTGTAGCGCTGTTGGAAATATTAGAGGAGCGGACCTGACGTTTTATAGTTGGGGCCGTAATGTATTTGTAGTCCGGCCTTAAGTGTTGGGTGCATGTATCTTGTGTAATCCTGTGTATCTCGATAGTTGAATGGTCTCGGGTTTAAAGGCTTAAGGCCTCAATAATGCTTCCGATAGGTTTGTGGGCCATAACCCACAGGGCTCAGGATCAAAATTTATAAAGAAAGGGGAAATTGGTATACCAAAAAATCTCCTTTCATCACTGATGAATTTGGAAAGACAAGAACAAGAAGCTCTACTAGACAAAATGGAGGTGATGTAAACGATTATGATTCAAATATTGATATGGATGTTTCTTATGATTGTGAATTAAATTTGTCTACATATTTTTAACCAACTTCCTTCAAAGAATTTTCTTCTCATGATAAATGGAAAGAAGCAATGCAGAAAGAGTATGATGCTCTTATAAATAATGGAACCTAGAAGTTGGTGGCTCCTCCATTGGGAACCAATCCGATTGGCTACAATTGGGTCGTTAAGAAAAAGTATAAAGTAGATGGCTCAAGCATAAAGGGACCGATTATGAGGAGAATTCCCCCCCCCCCCAACAACAAGATGGGATAGTATCCGAACTCTCTTTGCCTTGGAAGCTCAGAATGGTTGGAAAGTCCATCAAATGGACGTAAAAACAACTTTCTTGAATGAAGGTATGAAAGAGAATGTTTTTATGTCTCAACCAGAAGGATTTGTTGTGAAGGGGCAGGAGAAAAATGTATGTAATCTTTTCAAATCCTTGTATGGCCTCAAACAAGCATCACGAGCTTGGTACAAGAAATTGAACGAGCATCTTCTAAAACTAAACTTCAAACGCTATGATCTTGATGATTCAACTTTATTTTTCAAGAAAGTTGGAAAAATGATTGTATATCTTATGGTGTTTGTAGATGATCTACTAATGACATGGAATAATGAAAATTAAATTGCATCCATAAAGAAATATTTGAGGAAAGGTTTTGAGATGACAGATTTGGGATATGTTCATTACTATCTATGTATTGAAGTAACCCAAAATCCAAAGTTTATATTCCTCTCTCAAAAGAAGTACATCGTAGATTTGCTGAAAAAATTTCGCATGGCTAAGTGAAATCCTTTGACCACTCCAATGGAACAAAATATAAAGCTTACATCCAAAGAAGGAAATGAATTTGAGGATGTAACAAAGTACATACAACTCGAAGGAAGTCTTAAATACCTAACTACTACCAAAATGAACATTTCATTTCTTGTTGGAAGCCTTTCCAAGTTTATGAAAAAACCTAGTGAGAGTCATTGGTGTTTTACAAAAAGAGATCTAAGCTACTTGAATGGATATCAAGACTTTGGAATCAAGTATACACAAGTGGATGACTTTAGCTTGATTGGATACCATGATTAAAAATTTGATGGAGATAAAGAAAATGGAGTATCTACTTCAAGTTATGTTATGAGGCTTGGATCAGAAGCTATCTCATGGAGGACACACAAACAGTTAGTTCCAACAGATTCCACAACTAAGGCATAATATGTGGGAGTTACAAAAGCAATGAAGGAAATTGTGTGGCTTAGGAAAATTCTTGAAAACTTGTAGGAGAAACAAGTGCATTCTACTCCTCTTTTGATTGACAATACTTTTGTAATAAAATTCACTAAGAATCCAAAGTTCCATGATCAAAAAAATAATATCAATACAAAGTATCATTTGATTCAACATCATGTCGAGGCCGAGACTACTCACCTACACCATTGTTCCACAAATGAGCAGATTACAGACATTTTCACTAAAGCACTTGGAAGAGAAAAGTTTGAAAGATTCAAAATGATGCTTGGACTCACCAACATCCTTTTAAATTAAGGTGGGGAATGTTGACACCTAATATTTAGGGATTAGGAAAATATTGTACATATTGTAAATATGTAAATGAGAAGATGAAGAGAAATGAAAATCACCAGATATAGGGAAAGGTAAAGCGCCTAAATCCACTCATTATATTGTGGCACATTGCAATGTCGGAGTAACTAAATATTTGTTTAATGCTTCACTTGATTCATGGAAAGATGCATGGTTGTTTGATTCAGGAGAAACTTGACACATGATCTTTCAAAGATATTTCTTTGAAGAATTTAGTGAAAATGTAGATGGAGCAGTCTACTAAGTAGAAAAGTCAAAACTCAAGCCATCTAGACTTGCAACCATCAGGCTCAAACTGCCTGGTCTCCCTAACTTTCTTCTATATGATGTTCTCTACCTCTTGGAGTTGTAGAGAAACTTATTGTCCTTGGTTCACATCTGCTAGTAAGGACACTCCATTCACATGTTTGATGGCAAGGTTGACGTGATAAAAGCATCAGAAAACTCACTTGTCATAATTTGGATAGAAGAAGAAATACAATTGAAGCTGCAAGGAACCTCTGCTTGTGCACATAAATTTTCATATAGTTCCATTATAATGAAGGTACACTAACATCCAGTCTCTTATGGAATCCTAGATTTGGACTTCTGAGCTATGACAAGCTTTGTTTATTGAAGAGAAACGGTGTTGCCGGCTTTCCCACCATTCCTAGAAAACTTAAGCAATGTGATGCCTGCATTGTAAGAAAACACAACAAACATTCATTTCATGATTCTCATTCTAGAGCATGTAGAAAGCTTAAACTGATTCATTATGACTTATATCCCTATTCCTATTCCTTCTGCAAATGGAAATAAATACATGATGACTTTTATTTATGACTAAACCAGAATGTGTTGGGTATATCTATTGAAGAACAAATATGAAGCTTTTGAAACTTTCAGAAAATTTCATGCATGGATTGAAAACAATACATGATATCATATTAGCTCTATTCGTACTGATAATGGAAATAATATACTTCAAAGCAACATAAAATCTGGTCAAAGCAACATAAAATTTGGAACAACATTGAATATTGGTAATGTGATGAAAGGACCATGTGATTGATGTGTTTTGATGGTTGTGGGATTTGATGGAGCAACTGGAATGGTGCTATGGTGAACTGTTGAATTACAAAGTCCATTGACTAGTACCCTGGTCTAGGATTTAGACAGACTGTGAGTTGATTAAAATCAATATGTGCTCACTATGCATTGGTTTAAGAATGCTGGTTCATGCTTTAATGTACATGCGTTGAATTTTAAGATTGAGTTGTACTTTTGAACGTCGTATTGGAATCTACATGTCATTGGTCCATATTATATGATGGCCTAGTGTTATATATATTTTCATTTTAAAATTTCAGTTTATTTTATCCATGTACATGTGCCTAGAAATAGTTTTATGTGAGCTAGAGATGATGACGGAAAGCTAGGAGAAATAGTAGCTACACTAGGTTGACACATACAACTTTGTATACTAGTTGAAGGCTAGAGAGGGAGAGGGAGAGGATCCATCACCCTATTGCACCTCAAATGCATTTCCTTTCGAGGAATGTTAGCCTCCTTAATTTTTATGAGAGGATACATCCCTCAAAATAACTCACCTTTTTTATAGTATTTGATTTATCATTGAGATCATGCCAGTAAATAATTAAGAATTGGCCTTGATATGTGGTATTATCCCATGGAGGAGGATATTCTTTTTTATCACCAGATTTTATAGGAAAGGGGAGGATTTCTAAGAAAAATCTATACATTGAGATGGATCCTACCTATCTAGTGGTGAAGTTGATTTCAATCTCTTTAGTATCTTGACACAAGCTAGAGATAAGTGTTGGGCTTGTCTGCAAGCCCTATTAGGACCACCCAAATATACTATTGTCCTCCCTTAGCTCCTTGGTTGGCTAAAAATACTAGTAAGTGTTGTTTGTGTGTAGGAGTTATGAAAGTTAGCTTGTTGATATTTAGACCAACAGATTAAAGGAAGTGAAAAAAAAGCTATTCACTTCCTTACAACTTTTGAAAGATGGCATAAACTTGTTCAAATCAACTAACTAGAGAATCACTTATGTAGAATTTAAAAAATTAGGAGTCAAAATGTCTTAGAAAAGCTAGAGCCATACAATTTAATATGGCTAGAGATTATGAGCAAAAATCTATTTACACCTCAAATGGATTGAAATCAAGCCTAAAAATTCCTAGAATGGCTTTGCAAATGATATGTGATCTAGCTAAGCTTAAAAGGGGGTTGTGTATAAAATTGGGATCTAAAAACTCAATTATAGCCCCTAAAAAAAGCCACTACAAATATCAAAGGAGGTTAATTGGATACAAAATAATATTACTATGATGTTGGGTGGGCTAACAAGAGGGTTGAAATTTTAATGAAGTATTATTTTAAGATTTTAATCTAGTTAAGAAATCAAGTAAGGATACAAGTCCATTATGAACGTCCTCCCAAATATGCATGCATCTTTTATATTATAACTATTCCTCCTATTATAGACTAAGTAATTTGGCATGAACCACTTTGTTAGAACTATGAGGTTACCCATTTTTTGTCACTAGCACCTTCAAGCTCTTAAAACCACAAGGATGGAAAAAGGATACATATGAAAAGGAGGAGGTTCAAGAACCCATTTAGGGAGTGTGGTTAAGATTACCCATGTAGTGTACTATTCCAATATGAGCTAAACTATTCATAGTTCAAAACCTTGAGAATATCTAATGAGACCACTTCAAGTCAAGAACTTACTCAATTGATACAAGGGAGACACTTTTTTAAGGGATACTAATGATGATCCCCTAGATTCGACTCTTAATATTCTAAAAAATTAGCAATACACAAATGGAAAGATAAAACCATCCACATGGCAAGATAATATCTTGCTTTCTTAAGTGCATCTCTTGGTTGAAAAATATAAAATTGAAATATATCTACTTATTATAAATATGTATTTATATGTATGTATAATAACTAGATAGTTTTGTTTTGTTTTGTGGCACACACCCCTGCCTTTTGTTATTTTATTATTTTTTTGGTAAGGAAAGGGGAGGGGCATGTGGTTATGTTTTTTGTTTTTTTGCATGTGATCCCTTTTAGGGGAAACAAAATGAAAGTAAATACATAATATATATACTAGAAGTTAGTGTCATTTCACCCTCCCTACTAAACTTAAAGTTAACCATAGTAGTTATGATGGTAGGGAGACCCAACCATCACCTAGTCACATGGTTATACACTATTTTTTGCTCATCTTGGGTTTCATGGAACTTGGGAATATTAAGAAAATAATGACACTAAATGATCCAGTGGCTCCAGAGAGGCTTAGGGCTTAGGAAATGCTTAAAAATAAAAGTTATTATATTATAACAAAAATAGGGTTATATCGAAGAGATCGTTGCAAGATTTCCAATGGTGCAAATGGCACCTCAATCCGGTATTTTATGTGAAATTTATGGCCAGTCAAAGTTTTGGTCAACTCATCCCATTCGGTAAAGTTAGCAGAGCGCCAACTAAATTTGGAGCCCAGATAAATATGGCAGAGCCACTAAATTTGGAGGAAATTAACAAGGAAACAATTTAGCACTTTGCAGCAATGGTTTCCGATGGTAAAAAATGGTGAAATTGTCGCATACTAAAAAAATTAGTGAACCAAAAAATATGGTCAAAATTTTTTGGACAATATGTTTAAATTTAATAAAAAATTTAAAAAAAAAATCATATTTATGGGTTAGCGATATGCCACGCCCACAAACCCATGAAAAATATATGTATTATATGCCATGTAACAAGTCGGGGTCGCGGGTAACCCAGACCCTGCCCGACCGTTATACAATATATATCATGAGGCCAACGGGTGTCGAACCTGTGCCGGCCAATGGGCCAGCTCACCAGCGACGACCCCATAACCGCCACCATAAATAAAAACACATCATAGCAAGTTTAAAATTGCATTAAAAAAAATAAGCTAAGTGGGGAGGCGCAGGGTTGGAACTTGAGCCTCGCACACCAAATTTAACCTCTTTACCAACGACCTAAATGGACACCTTATAATTATGGCCCAAAATTTGTATATACCCAATTTCATTAAATTCGTCTAGGGAGGACAAAACATAATATGCAGAACCCAACCCAGGTGGGGCACATTTTTGAGACAGGAATGTTCTGCCAGGGAATATTCCAAGGAATATTGTTATGTAGAATCAACAAGGAATCTTTAGATTCCCTTGGGGCTAAAATTTTACAATGTCAGATTCATGCCAAGTTTATACTCAAATGAACCAAAATTTCACTAGGATTTTGATAGCGCGGTCACTTTTATGATATGCGCAATGAAATTTCAGTCAGCATGTAGAGTAGAATCTTTATGGAATCTTGAGGAATCTTTGAGATTCCGTGGGGGCCCAAAATTGACAGTTCCAAAACCAGGCTGACTTTATACTCATTCTTCTCAGTTTTTTGTAAGGAACGTGATGGTATAATTAGATGTCTCATAGGAGCAGCCAAATTCGAGTCAACTTGTGAGAAGGAATCTTTGGGGAATCTTTGAGATTCCCAGGGGTCCAGATTTTGACTGAAGTAGAAAGAGGTCGAGTTTATAGCCATTTTTCATGATTTTTCACCATGAATTCAATGGTGCAATCCATTTCTTTAGCAGAGGTGTGCATTTTCAGACCATCCCCAGAAGTGGAGGTATAAGGTATCTTTTGTACATGCATGTAATTTGATTTCGCTGAAGATTAATGAAAGAGGCCTCCCCACATTAAGCAGGGCTCAGAGACATAACCCACACTAGGTGAACTCTGTTATCAACTTGTTTATGTCTTTGCTTCTCATGGTTGTTGTTTATTTCTTCTTCTGTTATGTATATGCATCTTATGGTTACATCCATTTTAAAAGCAATTTTGTATGCATCTTTGAAGTGAAAAGATCCAAATCAAGTTTGGTATCAGAGTGGGTCTTCTGTTGATGTGAATTGCAAGTGTATGATACAAGGGCAAAGCTCTAAAGAGGTGAAGGAAAGCTTAATTCCTTTGATCCAGAAGTAGGGCGTGCAGCATGAAGAAAGAAAATGGCAAATGAAGATGATGTGAACATAGTTACCGATTAAACGAGAAAATGAACTGGTACCCATTTTTTTGAGGTAACAAAAAATCACCCGATTTTGAAAAGTGGTGACGGCAGAATACACTTTTTTTTTTAGCATATTTTTGGCACTTTAAATTTTCTTATGTATCAAGTATGAACAATTTTTTTTTCGATGTTAGTGATTTTCATGCTGATTTTGAAAAGTGTTGATGTAGCATCGACACATTTTTAAAATGTTAGTGATTTTCATGCTGATTTTGAAAAGTGTTGATGCAACATCAACACATTTTTTTAGAGGGCCTATTTTTGACACTTTAAATTTTTTGATGTATCAAGTGTGAACATTTTTTTTCGTTAGTGATTTTCACCTCGATTTTGAAAAGTGTTGATGAGCATCAACCCTTTTTGTTTAGAGGGCTTAGTTTTTCCACTTTAAATTTTCTAATGAATTGAGTGTGGATAATTTTTTTTAAATGTTGGTTATTTTCATGTTAGTAATCAAACATAAAATAATAATAATAATAATAATAATAGTAATAAAAACATGACAAAAAAAATCAAATACAAAAAAATATGTAAAAAAAAAAACAAAAAAACAAAAAACCTATAAAAATGTAAAAAAAACACAAAACATAAAGCATGACAAAAATAAAAATAATAAAAAAATGTTAGTAATAAAACATAAAATATATATATATATATATATATATATATATATATATATAAATAATATAAACATAACAAAAAAAATAAAACCATGACAAAAAAAATAAAATAAAAAAATAAAAACATAAAACATAAAACATGTTAGTAATAAAACATAAAAATATAAATCTAAAAAACATGACAAAAAAGTTTAATACAAAAAAATATATAAAAATGGAAAAAACGAAAACAAAAAACCTATAAAAATGTAAAAAAAACTGAAATTAAATCGTAAAAATTAAAAAAAAAAAAAAAGAAAAAAAAGAAAAATAAATTAATGGAAAAGAACAAAAAATAAATATAAAAATAAAAATAAAAAAAATGGTTTTTTTTTTTCAAAAATATTTAGAAAAAAAAAAAAAAAAAAAAAAAAAAAAACAAAAACAAAAACAAAAAAAACAAAAAAAAAACAAATTGATTAAAAAAAAGACAACAACAACAACAACAAAACAAAAAACAAAAAACAAAATCAAAGACAAAAACAAACAAACAAAACAAAACATTTTTTTAAAGTTAAAAATATAATTAAAAAACCTCATTACCGAAAAATAAATAAATAATAAAAATAAAAAATAAATTAAGAAAAAAATAAATTAAAATTAAAAATAATAATAATAATAATTAAAATAGAAAATAGAAAATATTTAAATTAAACAATTTAAATAAACAAAATAAAAAATAATAAAATAAAATAAAATAAAAATTTAAGAATTGTTGTTTGTTAATTAAAATTATAAAAATAAAGAAATAAAATAAAATAAAAATTTAAGAATTTTTTTTGTTAATTAAATTTATAAAAATAAAGAAATTAAAAAAAAAAGGTTAAAAAATTAAAAAATTAATTAAAAAAAAAAAAAAAAAATAAAAAAAAAAAAAAAAAAATAAAAAAAAAAAGAAATGAAAAGAAAAGAAAAGAAAAAAGCATTAAAAAAATTGAAAACAATTAAAAAAAAAAAAAGAAATAAAAACAATTTAAAAAAAACAATTAAAAAAAACAATTTAAAAAAAAAACATTAAAAAAAAAATTAAAAAACACAATTTAAAAAATAACAATTAAAAAAAAAAACAATTTAAAAAATGAACAATTAAAAATAAACCATTGAAAAAAAAATACAATTTAAAAAAAACAATTAAATTTAAAAAAAAAAGCACTATAAAAAAAATAAACAATTAAAAAATAAAAAGACACATTAAAAAAAATCCACCCCCGTCACCTCTCCCCTCCCCCACCTCACCCCCATCGCCTCCCCGCTCTCAGCGCTACCCCTCCCCCCTTACCCCCCTCCCCTCCCTGCTCGAGCTCCCAGTCTGCGGCCTCTTGGCCGTTTGCTGGGGGCCCGGGCGGGGAGGGGAGGTGTAAGGCCTTCGCAATTCGGGCAGGCACGCGACGGGCGGGCGCCCCTTTGCACGACGAGCGGGCGCTCCATGCACGACGAGCGGGCGGACACGACGACGGGCGGGCGCTCCTATGCGACGATCATCCGAACCTTGTGCGACGTTAATATGCGACGTTGGAGCTAAGTGCGACACTTAGTGCGAAAATGAAAGAGGGCGAAAGGAGGTTTATACCATGACGATGGGTGGCTTGCACGATGGGCAAAGCCGACCTATACTTGGTGATGTTTTGGGCGTTATAACACAGTTATGGGGTCGGCCTTAAGGTTGGACACCCCCTCAACAATTGGGCAAGCTAGCGTATATATTGAATGGCGCAGAGCTCATTTGTGACAAGCAACTTCGCAGTTCTCTCTCTACGACTTGGATAGGGGTAAAAAGGAAGGCACAGAAATAGTAGAGTGCGCATAGCTCATGCGCTCTACCATAGAAGTGCGCAGATTTTACCGGAGGTAGAGTATAGGTGCAGAGGTACGGTTTTGGAGTTGGATTTGTGCAGAACTGAAAGGAGGAGTTCTTGGTGTCTCGGGTGAGCACCCTCCTACCGTGTGAGGTTGGCACATGTATTGTAAGGCTGTTCTATGCCTTGGATTGTAAATTATTCTAAGTGTTGGCTTGAAGCTTTGTCAAGCACACTTGTAATGTATTATTGAAGAATCTGATATAATATATTGTTGGGCAGACTTTACCGGGAGTTGCCCCTCCCTTTATACTTGTTTGCAATTGTTGTTCTCGGTTAATTGCATATGGATAATGAATGAGTATGGGCTTCATTAAGTATAAAGGCTAATGCATTTTACTTGGTTGCGAAACACAAACTAAGTATGTTAATGTGAAGTAGGCGTAGTCCATGTGCACGAGTATTGTTAAAAAGAAAGTGTTCGGTGGTGCCGCACCTCGCCAGCACGGTTGGAAGATCACCGTAGGCTTGGGGGCGTGACAGGAGGGGTGTAAGCGGGGGATGGGGAGAGTCGAGAGCGAGGAGGGGAGGGGAGTGAGGACGGGGGGCCAGGTGGGGGAGGAGAGAGGGAAGCAGAGGGAGGGGGATGGGAGTGAGGGGGCTAAGGGAAGGGGGCAGGGTTGTATTTTGTAATTGTTATTTATTTATTTATTTAATTGTTTATTTATTTTATATTGTTGTTTTTATTTTTTTTTAAATTGTTTTTATTATTATTTTTTTTAATTGTTTCTTTTAATTGTTTATTTTTATTTTTATTTTTTATTTTTAAATTTAAATATTTCTTATTTTAAGTTTTAAATTTAAGCATTTTAAATTTTAATTCTTTTTATAATTTAAATTTTAAAATATAATTTAAAATAATATATTATTTTTAAATTTAAATATTTTGATATTTTTTTAATTTTAATTTTTTAATTGTTTTGAATTTTTTGATTTTATTTTTATTTTTAATTTCAATTTTTTTTTAATGATGTTTTTATTTTTCAATTTTTATTTTTATTTTAACTTAAAAAAATGGCTTTTTTTGTATATATATATATATATATATATATATATATAGTTTTATTTATTTATTGTTTTAAATTTTTCATTTTTATAAGTTAATTTTGATTTTTTTTTTTTTACATTTTTATGGTTTTTTTTTTTGATGAAATTTAATTTATTTTTTGTCATGAATCGTCCCCTTGCCACACCTGGTCAGTTTGGCCTTGGGTTGCCGGGGAATTATTATTTTTTTTTGTTTTTAAGTTTTTTTTAATGTTGTATTTTATTTTTGTAATTTTTTTTATATTTTTATTTTTGTTCTCTCTCTCTCTCTCTCTCTCTCTCTCTCTCTATATATATATATATATATATATATATATATATATATATATTTTTTTTTTTTTTTTGTAGGGTATGTGTTGATGTTTGTCTAGCATCCCGATCCCATTATGTGCAATTTGATAGTTGATTTTAAATTTTTTGCTATAATGAATCGAGTCTGCCCCACAATGTGTTAATTTCATGGTTGGCCTTTAAGTTTTTATTACAATGGGTTGAGATCTCCTACACTGCGTGTCAATTTTATAGTTGATTTTAAAATTCTTTTCGCAATGTATCAAGTTGTCTTAGGCTAAGATTTCAAAATCGCTATGCATTTAGCATTTAAAAAAAATTACTCGTGGTATAATAACTCTTTCATTCAGGTGTCCATTTTGTAAGTTTTTTTAGTCATAAATTTTTTCCATAATGTCATGCTTAAAATATTTTGAAAATTTAAGATTGTTTTGTAGTCATAACCTTTGGTTTTAATTCCATTGTTGAAAAATTGTCAAGATTTTTAATGTTTTTCTAAGTCGTGATATTTTCTCTTTAATATTATGGCTGAAAACAATTGTAAATATTTTTTCTTAGCACCATGCTTGAAAATTGTTGGAATTTTAAGGTTTTTCAAAGAAATGATATTTTAAATTTAATGTCATGCTTAAAAATCGTTGGAATTTTAAGGGTTTCAAAGACGTGATATTTTAGCATTAATGTCATGCTTGAAAATCATTGGAAATTTGAAGTTTTTTTAGAGTCATGATTTTTTGTTTTTAACCTCATTATTAAAAAGTGTTGAAAATGTACCCTAAATAAATAAATAAATATTCTGACATCAACACTTTTTGATTTCAAGGTGCTTTTTGCACCAAAAAAAATGTTTTTATTGTTTTTTACTGTTATTTTTTAAAAATATTGAAAATTTACTCTGAAAAAAAAAAAAAAAAAGAGGCCTTTTATGACAAGGCAAAAAAAGTGGACAAATTGTTTGCGAGTATGAGAAGACAATGGCGAAGCCAAAGAATAAGGAACGACCAAATGGTCATGCCTCTGTGAATCATGAAGGAGGAGGAGAAGAGCCTCCTGAACCTCCCTCTCCATCTTCTAGTGAAAGTTCTTTCTCTTCTTCTTCTCATCGTTCTAGAGGTAAAGAACTCATAAAAATCCATTTTTCAAGGTGGATGTCAAGTTTGATTTTCCTGTATTTAGTGGAGAATCTAATCCAAAAAAGCTAGATAATTGGATCAGACAGGTTGAAGTATATTACCGCATACAACGAATCAAAGGAGATGAAGCCAAGATTCAACTAGAAACCTTTTGATTGAGTAGCACTGCTCTCATTTGGTGTGAAGGCAAACTAAAAAAAGGTGGTAAGGGTAGTCGTAAACTTCTTTCCTCTTGGTCTTAGTTCGTTTATGCTTTAAGAGGAAAGTTTTACCCATTGCATTACAAACAAAAGGCCAGATGAAATGGTAACATTTGAAATAAAGCAAAGGTCAAACTATTTAGAATTTTATAGAGGAGTTTGGAAACAAGCATTAACATTAAATGTTCCACTAGACACTCCTAAGACATTGATGAAATATATTGGCTCTTTGCATAGTTGTTTGTGGCATTCATTGTTATTATTTGAACATAAAACTCTTGATGCAGCTAGTGTGAAGGTTGTAGATCTTGAAAGAAGGGGGAAGCATGAGTAAGAAGACCACCCAAAGATAAAAACAACAACTAGGAGAAAGGAAGCAAATCCCCCTTACACTCATTGTGAGAAAGAAGGGAATGAGGAGGAACATTACTAGAAAATGCATGTATAATTGAGGCCAAAGAGGAACAAAAGAAAAGAGAAGAAGAAGACAGTTGCAATTGTGCAACAAGACCAAGAATCTGAATCATAAGATGATGAGAAGATCATAACTGCAGGATTTTCAAGTGTTGGACCAATTGACCTAGGATCGGACTCAGGTGGTGAAATGAAGATTGTAGATCTTCGGATCGCTGAAAATGGACCTATCGACTCGGGTTTTGATTCAGGTAATGAGACAAAGATTTCAATAGATGTTGTACCAAAAATAAGGAGGACACCAAATGTCACATGGCTCCAAGAACTTGAATAGATTAATCGAAGAATTCAGACGGATAATGTTGATCTAAGGAGACTCATACAAAAAGAAGACAAGAAAAAAAAATTGCAACATCAGTTACAAGCCAAGGAGGAGGCCTTCAAAAAGTTGCAGCATAACAAGCCTAAGGTTAAAAGTGATTCTTCAATTTTATGTTCTTTTTATGATGATGATTTCACTTTTTTTGAAAAAAATACTATAGGAATTGAATCACAATTGTTGAAAAAAATAGAGTATCAAGGAAAGGGCCTTAGCATTACTGGCCAGGGCATTGTGAATACCATTAAAGTGGTGGAATTTCCTCATTATGCAAGAGTTGGGTATGTCAGAAAAGAGGTTGGAGAATGCTCCAAGACAACCAATTCTAGTGATAGTGAGGATTCCATTGGCACTTATCAGAGGCGCACCAGGAATAAGCGTTCCAAGACAGTCCATAAATTTTGGAGGAGAAAGAATCATTGTAGTCACTGCAACAAGGATGGGAATCAAAGAGCCACATGTCAAATATTTCGTGACCAAAAAGCACCTATAAAGGAACTAGATGGAAAAGATATTCAACAAGAAAATCTACCACAGAGAGATGACCCATTCACTTTGTTGAGTGAAAGATGGTTTTATTAGATATGGTAGCTTGTCATAGCCACATTTTGTAAATCATATGTTGTGAAATTATTGTAAAAGTGTTGATGTGTTTTCCATCACTTATGAAAACAACATGATGATATTTTGGTTTTTTGTTGGTAACTGGGGTGTTGGTTTTTGTTATGATTTTGATGTAAAAATTGGCCAGAGAGTGTGTTATAAAATCTTGGCAAGTATGGGGTTGTTTGAGTCATGTTTGTATTATATGTAATTTAAAAAAAAATGTACTATAGGTTTGCATAGAATGTAGGTGTTGGTTCGTCACTTATGGATCTAAAGCACAAAGGTGGAGGAGTAGGAAGTGTGGATAGATAGGGCACTTGTTGTGCAGACAAGGGAGTACAACAAATTGTAGATAGTGTTAATTCTTTTGGAGGACCAAAAGCTCCTTAGTGGGGAGGAATGATCGAAGTGGATCTAGAGAGGCTCAGGGCTCAGGAAAACCTCAAAAAATAAAAATTTCTTGGATTGTAGTTAAACTAAGGGCAGATCGAAGATCTCATTGTAGTATTTCCAATGGTGCAACTAACATCTCAATCTGACATTGTATGTTAAAGTTATGGTCAGTTAAATTTTTGGTCAACTAGGCCCATTGGCTAAAGTTAGTAGAGAGCCAACTAAATTTGGAGCCCGACTAAATCTGGCGGAGCTACTAAATTTAGCGGAAATTAACGAGACAACAATTTGGCACTTTGCAGCAACAGTTTCAGGCATCTAAAACTGGCGAAATTGTTGCCTACTTAAAAAATATGGTGACCCCAAAAATTTTGTCAGGAATTTTTGGACAATATGTTTAAATTTAATAAAAAAAATTAAAAAGTTTATGGGTTGGTGGTTGCCACCCTGCTAACCGCCAAATAATATATGTATTATATTCCATGTAATGAGTCGGGGCTGCGGGTGACCCAGACCCTGCCAAACCGTTATACAATATATATCATGGGGTTGGCGAGTATCAAACTTGCGCTAGTTGGTGGGTTGGCTCGTTGATGTTAGCCCCATAACCACCACCATAAATAACAATACGCCATACAAACTTTAAAAACATGCCAAAAAAACTATATGTCAAGTGGGGAGGTTGCAGGGTTGGACCTCAGGTCTCCCGCACCAAATTTAACCACTTTACCAACAATCCAAATGGGCACCTAGTAATTATTGCCAATTTTTTTTTATATATACCCAGTTTCATTACATTCGCCCAGAGACGATAGAACAGAGCACACGGAACCCACCCTAAGTGGGGCCAGTTTTTCGAGACAAGAATATTCTTCCTAGGAATATTCCAAGGAATATTCTTATGCAAAATCACTTAGGAATCTTTAGATTCCCTTGGGGCTCATAGTGTCAAATTCATGCCAAGTTTATACTCAAATGAACCAAAATTTCACCAAGATTCTGATAGCATGATTGGTTTTATGATCTAAGTAGCGAAATTTCAATAAGCCTGAAGAGAAGAATCTTTATAGAAACTTGAGGAATCTTTGAGATTCTTTGGGAGCCCGAAATTGACAGTTTCGGAACCAAGATGAATTTATAGTCATTCTTCTCAGTTTTTCACAAGGAACATGATGGTATGATTAGATCTTTCATCTAATAAGTCAAGTTCCAGTCAACCCATGAGAAGGAATCTTTAGGGAATCTTTGAGATTCTCAGGGGTCCAGATTTTGACCGAAGCAAAAAGAGGTCAAGTTTACTATCATTTTTCATGATTTTTTGCCAGGAATTCAACGGTGTAGTCCATTTATTCAGTAGAGGTGTGCATTTTCAAGCCATTCCCAAAATTTGAGGTATAAGGTGTCTTTTGTACATGCATGTAATTTTATTTCACTGAAGATTAATGAAAGAGACCTCCCCACATTGAGAAGGGCTCGAAGACATAACCCACACTGGGTGAACTCCATTGTCAACTTGTTTGCGTCTTTTCTTCTCATGGATGTTATTTATTTCTGCTTCACTTATGTATATGAAACTTATGGTTACATGCCCTTTTAAAAGCAATTTTGTATGCATATTTGAAGTGAAAAGATATGGATCACTAACTAATTGTAGTAATTCTAAAGGAATGGGGTTGAAGCTCTTTATAGGCTGCATAGTTTCCATGTGCAAAGGAAGCTTCAACTAGTTCCTTAGATAGTGGGCTAAGAATACTTAATGAAAAATTAATCAAGTATCATAAAAAATAAATGAGTGCTGATGTATATATAAAAATGCCTTAAAATT
This sequence comes from Pinus tabuliformis, assembly GCA_031772625.1. Classification (NCBI taxonomy): domain Eukaryota; kingdom Viridiplantae; phylum Streptophyta; class Pinopsida; order Pinales; family Pinaceae; genus Pinus; species Pinus tabuliformis. Next base: position 558,123,370 of record CM062807.1, read on the forward strand.
GAGATTTTTGAAGTTTGATTTAATGGTAGAAGGTGGTGAAATGTCTAAAAAGTGGAGAAAATGTAACAAACTCAAAAGAAGCTAAAATTTTGAGTAGGGGAATGAATTTTTACATAGTTGTACAATGTTTTTAATTATTGTTCTGCTAGCTGTAGTTGAGAAGCAAGTATTCAATTCCAACAAACAAGTAACAATGACTAAGAAACCCAGAGAAAAACTAAAATAACTTAGGTAATATCATTCCATGGGTCTTAGAAATTATCAAAGGCTATAGGAAAGGAGGAGGATAGTGTTAAGTCAAACACACTTGTCACCTTTGGAAAAGTTACAAGTGGAACAACCCTTAAAAAATATTGACTTTTCCTTCAAAGGTGAATCAAATCTAATTTAATTTTAAAATTAAATATAATATTTCATTCAAGATTGAAAATGTTTGAGAAATACAAATTTTGGCAAAAAGCAAAGAAAAAGGATAAAATCGGTGTCATGTCATCACACAAAGTTACCAACTTAATAAAAACTCTGTAGAGTTCTCATTTTTTTAGAAGTTGCATTTAATGGTTATTTTAAGTTCCATTTTGAAAATGGTGATTGCGTCAAGGGGTGCTCTCAAGCCCAATATGCTAGAGATGTTGTAATGTAAACATTTTCACTTTGTTAAATTACATAAAAAAAATAAATAAATTAAAAATAAATAAATCTATAATTATTAATTAAATCATGGTAGCTTTGGTGGGAGCGATCAACTCCAAAATAGTTGAGGAAGTTACTTCCCATCATAAATATGGATAGCTCGAAATAATGCCATTTTCTAGCAAAGGTCCTCAATCCCTGAAAAGGTGGCAGCTCAAGTTTTAGCCACATATGATTTATTTTCTAAATCCATATCAGTCCACTGGGTATGGAACATATTTCCTAAGGAATTGGACTGTACTAAGCCCTAGGCATGCTTTGAAGTGGATTCTACTCATCCCCGGGCATAATTTGATGGGGCTTCTCTTCTTGAGGGCATATACATGGGGGTGTTATTTTTAATTTATCTAAGTCTCATTTCTACAAACTTGAAAGTGGGATTGGTAATGCTTCCAACAATTATGTTGAGGAGAGGAACTCCATTACTGACAACCTTTCTAAGGCAAGTGCAGAACAAAACTTGTGTACGTCGATCAAAACCATGAGCAATACCACAACACTTTCGTAGAAGGCTTGTAGCTGGACCTCTAATCTTTTTAGTGAATGTTTTCCATTTATATGGACTCTGGATCTATTTTGATAAAAATATTAGGGCAACTTTTCCTTTTTTTGCCTTATGTATTTATACTTTCTATGTGTCGAGAGTGTACTATGTCTAGAGATGAATATTCATAGTCAAATAAATTATTCTTTGATTACAATTTTATTTAATTTATACATAAATATTCATATATAAATTACGATCGTCAAATGAATTATTCTTTGATTACAACAACAACCATTAAGAAGAACAAAGTTACCAACAACAACCAATAACTCTTTACCAACACCAAAACAGATTTCATAATTTGTATTATTTCAATTGCTTCCACGAGTTCACACACAATGGTTTTTCAGATAAGATTTATCGACAACACCTCATCACAAACCATAATTTCAATAACGACGTCATAGTCATGCTCGACCTCCACAAACTCTTCTTTCATTGTTAGATTCATTCATTCTTAGATTATTCACTCCACCCTTATTATTCCATTTTTTTTTAATTTAAAAAATACATTTTAGACAATGCCCTTTTAAAAAAGTCATTATGTGTATATATATATATATATATATATATATATATATATATATATTAAAAAACACATATTGACCCTTTTAAAAGGGTAATATCTAATTATTATAAGTTTGGGAGTTTTTGGTTTGAATTTGGTGAAATAATTTTTAGTCAAATCTTGTTTTGTTGTTTGAAATATGTTTTTGAATGCATAAAGAGATTCAATGCCTTGAAAACCCTTGGATAACCTGAATTAGATAGAATTAATAGATTAAATTGTTGATTCCAACAAATTGCTACTAGACATTAGGTAAATCTGACCAAAAAATATGCCGAGAAAATCTCCAAAACATATAACAATTATACTACAACTTTAAAAATATATATTAATTTTAAAACATACATAAAAGATATATATATAATGCGTAAAAGATATATAATAATAAAGTTTTTGTAATGAAACTAGTCAACGGTCATGGTACATGCATGTATATAATATAAATATAGTCTTAATCACCTTGCAATTTATGGATATTGTAAATAAATTTTTTGGTTATCCTAGCATATACGTCGAAGTTGTATTCACAGAGTTATGGTAAAAACTTCTCTTTGTTATCCTTGTGGAAGATAATAAACTTGATCAAAACCCTAGCCATTGACCAAACCTCCATAATGGTCCATCCTTAAGGTGGCCACTTATATTTTTAGATTAGCATACCCTCCTAATTCGTGGTGTCGTAATTATAAGAAGATGACTTTAAATGCAAAGAGAAACAATCTATACTACTAACTAAGGTAGTTAGGAGGGACCTCAACAACATCTAAGTGATAGTAATACCATAAATAATAAATATTTAACATAATCCTTTGTGCACAATTACATGGGCATAAACTAATTTAATCAATCTATATCAAGATTTAAAAAAAAATAAATCCTTGTATGGTGCACGATCATGAGGGCATAAGAAGTTTTGGGGTATGATTCAGATTGGATATGGTGTGTAGAGCCCAACTCTGAGACCAATTAAGTCAAATACGCTCACCAGCGATGAATTGGAATGTCACGGAATGTGTACACAAATAGGAATCCCATCAACGCTCGTAGATATTTTAAAGGATAATAACACATGGTAGAGGAAGCTCTTGACATCTCGCATATTCTAGAACCAACCCAAGGAGGCGGGAAAATGACAAGAAATAAGAGGAAGAATGGGGAAACAAAAAGAGGGCAGTGGGAGCACAACGAGTGGGGGAGGGTTGGGCAAGAAAACAAGGAGAAGAGAAAAGAGTAGAGCAGCACAGAAGGAAAGGAAAAAATATATAGTAGCAAGCGAAAGACATGAGAAAAGCTATGCATAGAGGGATAAGAATCCAAGGCATACCATCAAGGGCATTGTGGTAGAGGAAGGAGGGACGCATCAAAGCTCAGTATCAGATGGTGGCCAACCCGAGAGAATTAACAAACTTTGTTCGTTCCAGAAATCTGCAACCCTAGATTTCAATCACTATGAACTATAAATACTTATCTTCGATAGGGTATTAATAATTTTGTTTTCTTTACACTTTATTTAGAGGATAGGGTATGTTAATCCAACTTATTCTCTTTATTGTGTCTACACTTAACTCGTAGCTAGATGCTAGGGCATCATTCAGTAGGTAGTTCTCCTAACGAAACTGGGTCAACAGAGAAACATGTTGTGACTACCATAACCAAATCCATCTATAATGGAAATTCATTTGCCACCCTAGAGGCCAGTCGCTATATTGAAACTATAGAATAATGCTAGGGTATGATTTATTGGTCAAATTACTGTTTCCGCACTTAATTATTAGCTAGACGCTAGGGTACCTTTCAGTAGACAGTGCTCCTACTGGAACTGTATGAACAGAGAAACATGTGGTAACTACCTTAAACCAACTATCTCTAATAGGGATTTGAGGATGTTCCTAGTCTCTGCACGTTGACTCGTTGAGGATACACTTCAATAATGCATTCATTTAACTTTCCTTATCTTGTCGAAATGATGCTGTTATTTTCCTTAAGAACGAAGAATTTTCTACCACAATGGCTTGGCTTAGCAGTTGCAATATGCATGCCTCATATCAATACACCATAGGCATGAATTATGTGTACTTGAATCGACTTGGGGTGGAGATCAATCTCTGGAATCCCTGAAGTAATAAATGGTGGAGATGTTCTTTGGAATCCCTCTCAAGGTGGAGATCAACCTTTGGAATCCCTGAAGTAATAAAGGATGGAGATGTTTTCTAGAATCCCTGTTATGGTGGAGATCAACTTCTGGAATCCCTAAAGTAATAAACAATGGAGATGTTCTCTAGAATCCCACTCAGGGTGGAGATCAACCTCTGGAATCCCTGTAGTAATAAAGGATGGAGATGTCCTCTAGATTCCCTCTTAGGGTGGATATCAACCTTTGGAATCCTTGAAGTAATAAAGGGTATAGATATATTTTGAAATCCCTCTTAGGGTGGAGATCAATCTCTGGAATCCCAGAATTAATAAAAAGTTGATATGTCCTCTGGAATCCCTCTCAGGGTGGATATTAACCTCTGGAATCCCTAAAGTAATAAAGCGTGGAGATATTCTTTGGAATCCCTCTCAGGGTGGAGATCAATCTATGGAATCCGTGAAGTAATAAAGGGTGGAGATGTCCTCTGGAATCCATCTCAGGGTGGAGATCACCCTTTGGAATCCCTGAAGTAATAAAGGGAATATATATCTTCTAAAATCCCTGTTAGGATGGAGATCAATCTTTGGAATCCCTGAAGTAATAAAGGGTGGACATGTCCTCTGGAATCCCTAAAGTAATAAAGGATGGAGAAGTTCTCTAGAATCCCTCTCACGGTGGAGATCAATCTATAGAATCCATGAAGTAATAAAGGGTGGATATTTTCTCTGGAATCCTCTCAGGGTGGAGATCAATCTATGGAATCCCTGAAGTAATAAAGGGTGGAGATCTCCTTTGGAATCCCTCTAAGGGTGGAGATCAATCTATGGAATACCTGGCCTGGTCACTGGGACAAGCTTCATAAACTAGGGGGTGACAACTACACTTGTGGCAGTCTTCCAATGGTTGGGAGGAAAATTAATGGCCTTATATCAATGACCATATAATATATTTATTAACTCGATGTCCCATTATGATTGGACTATTCACCTTCCTATGCATGGTTACTAGAGTATAGTACTAGGTACGTTTTCCCTGCACGCCTCAAACCTAAATTTAATATTGTGTGCAAATATTAATCTGCATGGTTGTGGAATAATGTGTATGATGTTGACATCGTGAATGAGGATTCAAAATATAATACCAAACATTAGACACTAATGTTAGATAATTACATTCCCCAAGTCACTTGCCTAGTAGAGATCTCCTTGCTATTATGAAAACCTATAACATTTTGATGGTTAGTTTCATGAGGGAAGTTCTTTTTTTGGTTGTGATAACTCGTTCTGAACTCTATGGATATATGCAGCTGGTTCTAGATTATTATAAATTTTTTCCTAATGTCTCCTTGCACAAGTACTATAGAAATTCCTAGTACTCTCATGATATTGCATAAACACTCATTGGGGTTGTGCAAAGATTAGTTACCTTGATTATCACTGGCATTTATTTTCTTTCCTAAGAATGTGAGTCCCTTTAAGGAGTATGCGTCTATTTTTGGGTAGAGAATCTTGTTCTATTTTAGTGGAATTTAACCTTCTGACACATATCGCAAGAGAAACTCAAAAGTTGTGTGTAAATTTGTAACCACAAGTGCAACTTACATGAAAAGCAAGAAAATTTCAAAAATTGTGTAAATTTTGTAACTACAATTATATTGCCTTCTTTCATTGTCATAGCATATTGACATAACCCATGTAGGAATTAAGAGATTCAGAGTATGTGTTGTCGGACAATGATATTTTGGGAAAATAATTTATGAGTCACTGTTGATAGTACACAAATCCAATAAACTGTCATTTTGAGTTTATATTGGGTATGTTGATGAAGTTTACAATGGCTCCCTTGGGTTGAATTTTGTATTAGGGGTTTTATTAAATGTGCAAATAATCTTAATTTTGTGTTGGATGTGTTTTTGAGTATGCAAATGGTTGTTAACCTTGGGCAAGATTTTGTGTTTATATTGGATATTTTTTTGAGTGTACAAATGGTTGTTAACCTTGGTAGAGTTTTGTGTTTACATTAGGTATGTTGTTAAGAATGCAATTGGCTCTCACCCTGGATAGACTATAATGTTATGAGAAACATAATGCTAAACTAAATGAGTTGTCACAAAAATGACTAATTGTGAGTGTTGTTGATCTAACCTGAGCAAGGGTTGCATTGTTTTCTTCATTGAATGATTAGTGCATATAGGTGAACTGACAGTCAAGTTGTATGAAAAATGTAAAGGATGGCAATGGATTTTTAAATATTATGTTGTATATTCTATTTTATGTACATCCAGTCATAGATCAATAAATTATGGTTGAATGTAATTATGATTGATGCATATGATGATAATGATCAGTTATAGATCTTCCCTAGTGTGTCTATGTATAACTGATACTATTATGGTCAAAGTTCTTGTATTGTTGAGCATATGTTGAATGGCATTGAATGGGGCATGATGAAAATAACATCCAAATCATTATTCCTTGTCACTCTGTTACCTGAATGTAGATAGATACGACTGTATATATGTATTAAGAGATCAATTACCTGTATTTAAACTGGCATTGAATATTTTTTACAAGACGATGCCAAATAGGATTACATCTAAAGTTCATTAGGGTGATGCCCTAATAGTGAGTTTGGTGATACAAGGACAAAAACTTATGGTAAAATAACTGTGATTAGCCTTTGTATATTTTACAAGTCATATTATCCACTCTAATTCAAGGTCGTGGTTATAAAAGTGAGGAAGTGCAAGTGTTAGTTCTTTATGAATTTCTACTACCTGGTAGGATGAAAGTTTAACTAGCATTTAAGTAAGTAGTTGTTGTCACTCCAGATGATGGATTAGTCATCCACAGTTAATCCTTAATAAGTTTCAGAATTTCCATTCTTATAGACGTCACCATTAAAATATTTAATATTGCAATAGTGATGGTTCAGACAAGGAATCTCTAGTGGGTTATCCTACCAAGTTCAAACAAGTTGTAAACATGTTACTAGTACTTATACCACGATGTTAAATTAGAATTCATAGACTTATATCCTTTATCACCTCCAGACTTGAGGTGAGCATAAATAATAATAATAATAATAATAATAAGGGGTCTATTACAAATGGTATCAGAGCACAAGTTCCAACTCTAGGCCTTAGGGTGATAAAATCCCTCCATTAGCATTATATAAACATCTGATGGCTCCCTGACATGTTTAATTACGATGATATGTCAAGAAATTTGCATATGTAATGACTATACTCTTTGAGGTAAAAAAAATAAATTAAAACAATTTTCTTTTCTAATTTAAGTGAGTGAATTAGTGATCTCAAATGTTATCATATTGTGAGCTTGAGAGCTATAAATAGGTCATTTATATACAACATAAAAGACTTGACTATAATATGTGAATGTAGTGTAAGCCTTGATCTAAACTCCATGTGCAATTTTTCACCTCAAAGTGACACAAAACCCATTGAGACCTCCTTCCCTGATGGAGTCCTTAAGCATGTGTTTGTGTTTCTGACAACCCAAAAGGACAAAAATGTAGTTTTTATGGTCTGCAAATTGAGGTATAGAGTAGAGACTTGGACTCGCCACGATCTCTTTATAGGGACATAGTATGCTCTTTCTCCTAAGACTATAATTAAAGGTTTCCCATGATCAAGTCTGCTACATTGAGGGGTAAATCTAGGGTTGTGGATTTTAGTCTAGTGCCCCCAAATTGAGGTGCCCCTATGCATCTAGGGGATTTTTTCCATGCCTCCAGACTATCCATGGCTTAACAAGCTATTCTTGAAGAGGATGACTACTACAAAATAAGATTTGGCTCTGCATGTTGATTCTCTCCCTAATTGAAAGACTTAGTACTACCTTACTGTGGTGGATTCAACACAAAGGGCCTTGGCATATTTGTGAGAAAGTGTAGGTACAAAATATTATCTCTTAGCCTTTGATTATTAATACGAGTGTATAATATTATAAGTTATCAATATAGGAGTTATAGAACCAATATCCATTGTTTCAATCACTACTTCTTAGGTTTTGCCAATATCATCCAAGACTTGTACTGAATCTTATTGCTTATTAACTCATGCTATAATGTGTGGTGTAGACCACACTGAGAAAGGAATCTTCTCAATGGCTGGACACCTCTCAACCTCACCAGTGAATCAAGATCCTATTTGGACATTCAGGATATTTGATTGTCTGATTAGGTTGAAATCCATTAACTTGCCCACCTTTTATTGTCTTTTTTTTGTGTTGCTTAGACTAATTGGATGGAGTACTAGTTATTATTTTGATTTAAATATGTCAAAGAATATGCCCAACTTTTGGCCCTTTCTAGGTTTTCAAGCTTATGGCCAGTACATTGTATTTGGCTACAGGACTTGACCTGAAGACATTTTCACCTAAAGGATTCACCTTAGCCATTATTTCATGAGTTCTATACACATTAGCATTAAGTGTACTATTTGAAGAAGCAAGCTAATATGTATACAGAGAAGTAGAGATTTCATACTTGACTCATTTCTATTTAAAAAAAAAAAAATATGCCCATAGTGCTCTCATTTAAGTTTTATCCCATCTTTCTTATGAGGAAATTTACTATTCTCCATAAAGATAAACATGCAATCCATTCCTTCAATGCTTGCAATTAGAGGCCACATGCAAAGAATATTCACTACTAGCCCCCTACCCGTCTAAATATATGTATTGTTCTATGACCAAACAACTATAATGGCCATCTTAAATTTCTCGGGTGACTTTAAAGTCAAACGTCCTCTCCAAAAATTGGATTTCATCATTTAACCTAAATTAAGAAACTGAATTTTACCAAGTTAAGGTGCATCCAGGACAATCTCATTATCATCTAGTATTGTTAGAAAATTATATATTACAGAGCAATGGAACACATAAAATATTGCAAAAATATAAACACATAAAACAAGAGAGACATAGATATACGTGGTTCACCCAGTTTGGGCTACGTCCACAGAGAAAAAACCAGTCCTTCCTTTTATATTATCTAGAAAACTGAAGAGATACAACCTATACCAGATCCACTGTAATTCCCTCTTCGCTCTCAATCTCCTTTCTCTTCCTCACTCAGAATACAGATATACATAAACACAATAAAATTCCCTCATATATAACAAGGGGTTGCCTTCTAGGGAAAAAAACCCTAAATTAAACATAACTTCTACCGTCAGATCTATGCCTAATGAATGACCCAGATTGACTACGAAATTACAACATTTTACAAGGCAATTTTACATCTTTTTTTAGCTTCGGGGGCACTGCCCCCAATCCCTTGCCGGGGGGGGCTACCAAAGGTCTCAGTCGCCCCCCCTTGGACCCCCCTGCAGCATATATTTTACGGGCAACTTACGATCTGGGATCCAATGCGGCGATACGTTTGAATACATAAGATAATCAGGCTCCACACCCAACAATCTCCCACTTGGAGACTGATTATAGTAACTCCATCGCTGCTTCATTTGCTGGACAATGACTCCACTTTGGACCTGGTTGTTTCTCATCTTCTTAATCATACTTGAAGAGCAATTGAAACTAAGCATACTCTCAGTTTCTCCCTGGTTACAACTTTTGTTAACATCTCTGTAGGATTCCGGCTAGTGTGCATCTTTTTTATCTTCAACTATCCATCTTCCAATGCTGACGTATGAAATGGTACTTGAGCTGTATATGTTTAGTCTTTGAATGAAATGTAGAGTTCTTTGCAAGATGTATGACACTCTGGTTATCACTATATAACCTGCCTAACTCCTGCTTCTTACCCAATTCATCTAGAAACCTTTGTAACCAAATCATTTCTTTACTAGCCTCTGTATCAGCAACATACTCTGCTTCTGTTGTTAAGAGTGAAAAAACACTTTGCAGTTTTGAGACCCAACTGACAGTTGTTCCACCTACAGTAAACACATACCATGTGCTGCTCCTCTTGTTATCTCTATCACCCACCATATCTGCATCAAAATATCCCTGTATAGTAATGTTTGAATCACCAAAGAATAATGCTTGATTTATGGTACCTCTAAAATACCTGAGAATCCACTATATTTCCATCCAATTTTCTTTTCTTGGATTGTTCATGTATCGGCTCACAACTCCCACTGCATGTGCAATATCAGGCCTTGTGCAGACCATTGCATACATTAAGCTTCCAACTACGGATGCATATGGAACTTTAGACATATCAGCCATTTCATCCTGAGTCTTGGGACACATTTCCTTACTTAGTTTGAAATGGCTAGCCAAAGGTATACTAACTAGTTTTTCATTCTACATGTTAAACCTTTTCAACACCTTTTGTATGTACTCACTCTGAGACAATGTTAATTTGCGATTCTTCATGTCTCTAGTTATTCTCATACCAAGGATTTGTTTCGCAACACCCAAATCCTTCATTGCAAACGAGTTTGCTAATTTTCTTTTGAGCACCTTTATTTCCTGCATGTTAGAACCTGCAACAAGCATGTCATCTATATACAATAACAATATAATATAGCTTCCATCATTTCGTCTTTTGAGATAAACACAATGATCAGAGTGACATCTAGTATAACCTTGTTCAGACATAAACCTGTCAAATTTTAGATACCACTGCCTTGGAGCTTGTTCTAAACCATACAAGCTCTTCTTCAACCTGCACAGTAGTTTCTCCTTCCCTTTTACCTCATATCCTTGTGGCTGCTGCATATATATCTCTTCCTCCAAATCCCCATGGAGAAAAGTTGTATTTACATCTAACTGCTCAAGATGCAAATTTTCAGTTGCTACTAGACTTAAAATAGTTATAATTGAAGTTATTTTAACAACAAGAAAAAATATCTCATCAAAGCCTATACCCTTTTTTTGTGCAAACCCCTTCACCACAAGTCTAGCTTTATACCTTTATCTACCTCCATATTCTTCCTTCAACCTATAAACCCATTTATTTTGCAATGTTGTTTTACCTGCAGGCAACCTGACTAAGTCCCATGTCTGGTTATGTGCTAAGGAGTCCATCTCTTCTTTCATGGCTTGCTCCCACTTCTTCCTGGTTTCTACCTGCACTGCTTCTTCATAAGATTCCGGTTCACGAGAATTAATCAACAATACATAATATAATGAAGGAGAGTATCGTTCAAGGGGTCTACTTATCCTGGTAGATCTTCTAACACCACTTTCAGGTGTTTGAGGTGCTTGTTGCTATTGTGTTTGTTGTTCTTGCTATTGATCATTATTATTTTCAGGCACCATCACTTTTTCTGTGATCTCTTCAAGCACTGTGTATTCTTTGTTTTCTTTTTCCTGTATCTTTTCCTACAGTTGATCCTTATACAAAACCTTTTCATTGAATATGACATCTCTGCTCCTAATGATTTTATGTTTTCCATAATCATAAAACTGATAACCAAAACCATTAACACCGTATCTAATAAAGGTACATTTCTTTGATTTTTCCTCAAGCTTTGTTCTATTTTGTTTATTAATATTGACAAAGGCTTCATGATCCGAGTCGACTCAACTCCTAGATTTAACCAAGATATTTTTCTTTCGTGATGTGATTAGAATTGCAATTAAAATAGCATAAAGGAACATAAATGCATGTTGTAAAGAAGAAGGAACATGAAAATCATCAGCAACATAAAATAACAAGACGTTGATAACGAAGTTTGTCCAGGAGGGACTATGTCTCTAGGTCCCTATGTCAAGATGGTGTAAGTAGCTACATTAAGTGTTGTCAATAGTAATGATGTACATAGCTGGTGATGTCACTATCATACAAGGAAAATTCCCTCACACAAGAGTGGATCAAAGAGATGTTCTGTTGCAGGAACTCTCAATGAAAAATCACTCCTATTAGTATGACCTGATAATGAACATCCCGCCAACATGGCATAGAAGGAATCTCAATGCAAACATACAAGGCGAAAAATGAGTATTCCCATCAACATAACAACAAAGGGATCTCAAACAAAACATGATAAATCATGACAACAAGTACATCCCACAGATGATTCCACATCACATCAAGCAGGAATCATGAAATAGGTAAGAAAACAAGATCCCACATCAAACATCAAACATCAAACAGGGATCTATGCAGCACAATGAATCTCATAGCAAAAAGAAGTACATGAATATACTGCATATACCTCACATCCTGGGTCCATCTAAAGAAAAGGATGTCAAACTGCTAAAGCTGGTCATGCCATTAATTTCGTGGTGTTGAATCTCATGGAATGACTGCTCGCACGTTGAACGCTAACACCTACACTCCACTTTGAAAAGTGGCCGAAAAATCACATGATCAAATGGAAAAGCTTAATGCACCATTAGATTTGTGGCGTTGAATAGTATAAAATCAACTGTCAAATTTCTGAATTCTGGGAAAGTGGAAATCTGGGGCTACACGAATCTTTTAGATTCCCCCTAGATTCCTCAAAGATTCCCTCCTCCATGTCATCAGAAGATCTTCTGCTCAGATCAAAATTCTGACTGCGCCATCAAGTTTGTGTCACTGAGAGGTGTAAGATCGACATAAAATTTGTCCAATTTGGACACTGGAAAAATTTTGCCCTCCCAGAAATTTGGCTCAATCATGGTTCCACCTGTGTTTTTCTAGGATCATGGTTCCACCTGCAAAACAATTAAAAAATGCAGTCTCAGTTTCCATGTTGTGCCTTGGCCCCTATTCCACTCTGCATAACGTGGTTTCATTCCTCCATTCTCAAATCCCCTTCTCCGCACTTGATAAAAATGGGTTTATATATAAAACGTGGGTGGAGTTTACCAAGGACCTCATGGCCCAACTATTGGCAGATAAATTATGAGCACAGAGGTCGGGGGATCAAATCCCGCCCCCATCCAAAAATATGCACAACTTTTTTTTATGCGTTAATTTTTGGGCACCGTTGACATGTTTGGAGTTAATTGTTATAACTGTTCAAGTGGTGAATGGTCACATTTAAGTGGGCGGTACATGGTTTTGGGTTGTGCGTTGAGTGTGACATATGGGGCCGCTATGTGGGCAAGGTCGGCCCTACCATCGATTGTGGGTTCAACTCCCACCAGTTTCGTGTATCGTATATGGTATGCAGTTGGGGTGTGGGCCGGGTCCACCGGAGGTGGCTCGCACACCCCTTTACATAAACTTTATAAAGTTTGGTGGTTGGTTGGCGGTCTAGTGAGGTCATGGCCGCCGACCCATTTTTAAATAATATTTGTTATAGCTGTGGTTTTGGGAGGACGGGTGGTGGGGGTCATGGCCCGCCACCTCACATTTATATATATATTTTTTATTTTTTTAAAACAATAACCACATTTTTTCGAATTTGTCTAATATAGGGGATATTAGATAAATTAACGATCCAAAAAATTCTCCTGCTTTCGGGAGCTAGGTTTCATGCCCCAGGGTCGGTCAATTGTAGGACTCTTAAACCTGGCACAGAGTCCAACTTTGACCAAAACTTTGACTGGCTCGTTCTCCCTCATATGAGCTCAGATTGATGAACTGTTCACACCGTTGCGATCAGGACTTCAAGATCTACGCTCTGGTACTGGTTCGAAAGAATTCTAATCACTTTGATTTTTGAGCTTCCATAAGCCCTCTTTGTCCTGTGTGTGTCTATGGAGCCACCTGGATCATTCACAACCAAAACTCTTTAAAAAGAGTATTTTACCTTTTTACCTGTCCATGCCTCCTCTGGAATACCACCATCCAAGGAACTTGAATGCCCTCTGTTTATTAGACAAATAGCAGTATCTACAACATCTGCCCAAAATTGTAAAGGCAATCCTACATGCAATCTCATGCACCTTGCGAGCTCCATAATTGTCCCATTCATCCTTTCTGACACACCATTTTGTTGTGGTGTTCTTGGAATTGTCTTCTCTCTGTGAATTCCATTTTCTAAACAATACCTATCAAACTCTTTGTTGTAATATTCACCTCCATTGTTTGATCTGAGACACTTCAACCTTTTTCCTGTCTCATTTTCAACCAAATCTTTCCATTTCTTGAAAGTATCAAATACATCATATTTATTTCGAATACAATAAATCTAGGTTTTTCTAGTTGCATCATCAATAAAAGTAATATAATAATGATAGCTACCGAGAGATGATACCTGAGCAGGTCCCAATACATCTATATGCACAAGCTCTAATTTTTCGCTCTTCTTTTCTTTCCCAACTTTGAGAAATCTGACTCTCTTCTATTTTCCATAAACACAATTTTCACAGAATTCCAAATCAACATGCTTCAAACCTAGCAACAAATTTCTTGAGTGAAGGATCTGCATCCCCTTCTCACTCATGTGCCCAAGCTTATGATGCCACAATGTCGTATCTTCTCCTGTAGAGGTTAAAGCATTAATAGAATTAGAAATACCATTGCATAAATATAATGTACCAACCTTTTCTCCTTTTGCTATTACCAGGGCTCCTTTAGTGACCTTCCAGGTTTTATCTGTGAAAGTAGTTACACAACCTTCACCTCACAACTACCCTGTTGAAATAAGATTTTTATTCAGATCTGGAACATGCCTTACCTCCTTCAATAGCCATTGATTTCCATTTTGCTGTTTTATAAAAATTGTACCCATTCCAATGATTTTACAAGGTTTATCATCACCCAATCGAACCTATCCAAAATCTCCTTGAACATAATCATGAAAATGTTTCCTATCAGGTGTGGCATGGAATGAGGCCCCTGAATCTACCACCCAGGCATCAATATTATTTTCTAATGAAAGAATCAAAGAATCTTGGAACACATGACTTGTCACATTCGCTTCATGATTGTTTTCTTGTTGTGCATCTCCTTATTTTACCTTTCGAGACTTGCAGTCTTTCTTCAGGTGTCCTTTCTTCCCACATTTCTAGCACACTATCCTCGATCTGGACTTTGATCTACCTTTTCTTGACTTACTGTGATATCCAGGGCTCTTTCCTCTTTCCATTTCTCTTCCCCTAGTCTCTGCAGTCAAATCATTACCTGATGTCCCACCGAAGCTTTTCCGTCACATTTCCTCGCTAAGGATTGCACTGACAACATCATCAAACTTTAAAGTACTAGATCTAGAGATAGAGTTACTAATGGCCATAACTAAACCATTCCAACTTTTTGGCAATGAGCACAAAAGTAACAGAGTCCTAACTTCATCATCAAAAGTTACACCTACAGAACTTAAGTGACTGGTAATTGTATTAAATTCATTTAAATGATTAACAACAGATCCACCTTCTCACATCTTCATATTAAATAAATGCTTCATAAGAAATACCTTATTTGAGGCCGAGGGTTTTTCATATAGTTTGGCCAATGTCAACATTAAACCCTCTGTTGTCATTTCCTTTGAAATATTAAACGCTAACGCTACACCTAGGCATAGCCGTATTGTTCCAAGTGATTTTCTGTCGAGAATATCCCATTCTATGTCTGTCATACTCATTGGCTTCTTTATCTTTCCACTCAATGGTTGGTACAGATCTGTCTGGTACAAATAATCTTCCATCTTCATCTTCCAAAGCTGTTAGTTTTAGCCGTTAAATTTTTCGACCCTAAACCTACCATCTTCCACCATTACTCCCACTTGAACCAGGAACCCTTCTCTCCTGCGATTTTATCAGCCAAATAGACCTTCGGCTCTGATACCAGTTGTTATAAAATTATATATTACATAGCAATGGAACACATAAAATATTGCACAAATATAAACATAGAAAACACATAAACAAGAGAGACACAGATATACGTGGTTCACCCAGTTTGGGCTACATCCATGGAGAAACAGCCAATCCTTCCTTTTATATTATCCAACAAACTAAAGAGATACAACCTACAATAGATCCATTGTAATTCCATCTTCACTATCAATCTCCTCTCTCTTCCTCACTCAGAATAAAGATATACATAGACGCAATATAATTCCCTCATATATAGCGACGGGTTTCCTTCTAGGGAAAAAACCCTAAATTAAACATAACTTCGACCTTCAGAGCTCTGCCTAATGAACGACCCAGATTGACTACGAAATTACAGCATTTTACAAGGCAATTTTACATCTATTTTTAGCTTTGGGGGCACTGCCCCCGCGCCCCGATCCCCCGCTAGTAGCATATATTTTACGGGCGTCTTTGTCACCCCATTACGAACTGGGGTCCAATGCTGTGATACCTTTGAATATAGAAGATAATCAGGCTCCACACCCAACAATCTCCCACTTGGAGACTGATTATAACAACTCCACCACTGCTTCATTTGCTGGACAATGACTCCACTTTGGACCTAGTTGTTTCTCATCTTCTTCATCATACTTGAAGACCAATTGAAACTGAGCAAACTCTCAACTTCTCCCTGGTTACAACTTTTGTTAACATATTTGTAGGATTCTGGCTAGTGTGTATCTTTTCCATCTTCAATTGTCCATCTTCCAATGCTGACCATATGAAATGGTACTTGAGTTGTATATGTTTAGTCTTGGAATGAAATGTAGAGTTTTTTGCAAGATGTATGGCACTCTGGCTGTCACTGTATAACCTGCCCAACTCCCGCTTCTTACCCAATTCATCCAGAAACCTTTGTAACCAAATAATTTCTTTACTAGCCTCTGTAGCAGCAACATACTCTGCTTTTTTTGTTGAGAGTGCAACAACACTTTGCAGTTTTGAGACTCAACTGATAGTTGTTCCACCTACAGTAAACACATACCCTGTGGTGCTCCTCTTGTTATCTCTATCACCCGCCATATCTGCATCAACATATCCCTGTAGAGTAATGTTTGAACCACCAAAGCATAATGCTTGATTTATGGTACCTCTCAAATACCTAAGAATCCAATTTATTGCCATCCAATGTTCTTTTCTTGGATTGTTCATGTACCTGCTTACAACTCCCACTACATGTGCAATATCAGGCCTTGTGTAGATCATTGCATACATTAAGCTTCCAACTACTGATGCATATGGAACTTTAGACATATCAGCCATTTCATCCTGAGTCTTGGGACACGTTTCCTTACTTAGTTTGAAATGGCTAGCCAAAGGTATACTAACTAGTTTTGCATTATGCATATTAAACCTTTTCAACACCTTTTGTGTGTATTCACTCTGAGACAATGTTAATTTGTGATTCTTCCTGTCTCTAGTTATTCTTATACCAAGGATTTGTTTCGCAGCACTAAATCCTTCATTGCAAATGAGTTTGCCAATTTTCTTTTGAGCACATTTATTTCTTGCATGTTAGAACCTGCAACAAGCATGTCATCTATATACAATAACAATATAATATAGTTGCCATCATTTTGTCTTTTGAGATAAACACAATGATCAGAGTGACATCTAGTATAACCTTATTCAGACATAAACCTGTCAAATTTTAAATACCACTTCCTTGGAGCCTATTTTAAGCCATACAAGCTCTTCTTCAACCTGCACATTAGTTTCTTCTTCCCTTTTACCTCATATCCTTGTGGTTGCTACATATATATCTCTTCCTCCAAATCCCTATGGAGAAAAGTTGTCTTTACATCTAACTACTCAAGATGCAAATATTCAGCTGCTACTAGACTTAAAATAGTTCTGATTGAAGTCATTTTAACAACAGGAGAAAATATCTCATCAAAGTATATACCCTTTTCCTGTGCAAACCCTTTCACGACAAGTCTAGCTGTATACCTTTGTCTACCTCCATCTTCTTCCTTCAACCTGTAAACCCATTTATTTTGCAATGCTATTTTACCTACAGGAAACCTAACTAAGTCCCATGTCTGGTTATGTGATAAGGAGTCCATCTCTTCTTTCATGGCTTTCTCCCACTTCTTCCTAGTTTCTACCTGCACTGCTTCTTCATAACATTTTGGTTCACCAGAATCAGTCAACAATACATAATATAATGAAGGAGAGTATCGTTCAGGGGGTCTACTTATCCTGGTAGATCTTCTAACACCACTTTCAGGTGTTTGAGGTGCTTGTTTCTGTTGTGGTTGTTGTTATTGCTATTGATCATTATGATTTTCAGGCACCATCACTTTTTCTATGATCTCTTCAAACACTATGTATTCTCTGTTTTCTTTTTCCTGTTTCTTTTCCTACAGTTGATCCTTATACAAAACCTTTTCATTGAATATGACATCTCTGCTCCTAATGATTTTGTGTTTTTCATAATCATAAAAGCGATAACCAAAATCATTAACACCATATCCAATAAAGGTACATTTCTTTGATTCTGCCTCAAGCTTTGATCTATTTTCTTTATTATTGTGGACAAAGGCTTCATGATCTGAGTCAACTCAACTCCCGGATTTAACCAAGATCTTTTTCTTTCATGATGTGATTAAAATTGCAATTAAAACAGCATAAAGGAACATAAATGCATGCTATAAATAAGAAGGAACATGACAATCATCAACAACATAAAATAACAAGATGTTGATAACAGAGTTTATCTAGGAGGAACTACGTCTCTGGGCCCCAGTGTCAAGATGGTGTAAGCTGTTGAATTAAGTGTTGTCAATAGTGATGATGTACATAGGTGGTGACATCACTATCATGCAAGGAAAATGCCCTCACGCAGGAGTGGCTCCAAGAGATGTTTCGCTGCAGGAACTCTCATTCAAAAAGGACTCCTATCAATATGACCTAAACTCATGCATGATGATAATGAACATCCCGCCAACATGGCATAAAAGGGATCTCAATGCAAACATACATGGCGACACATGAGTATCCCCATCAACATAACAACAAAGGGATCTCAAACAAAACATGATGAATCATGACAACAAGTACATCCCACAGATGATTCTACGTCACATCAAGCAGGAATCACGAAACAAGTAAGAAAACAAGATCCCACATCAAACATGAAACAGGGATCTATGCAACACAATGCATCTCATAGCAAAAATAAATATGTGAACATACTACATATACCTCACATCCTGGGGCCATCTGAAGAAAAGGATCTCAAACTGCTAAAGCTGGTCGTACCATTAATCTCGCGGCGTCGAATCTCATGGAATGACTACTCACACGTTGAATGTTGACACCTTCACTTCACTTTGAAAAGTGGCCAAAAAATGACATGATCAAATGGAAAAGTTGAATGCACCATCAGATTTGTGGCGTCGAATAGTGTAAAATTGACTGTCAAATTTCTGAATTATGAGAAAGTGGAAATCTAGGGCTACATTAATCTTTTAGATTCCCCCTAGATTCCTCAAAGATTCCCTCCTCCAGGTCATCTGAATCCCTGCTGCTCAGATCAAAATTTTGACTGCACCATCAGGTTCGTGTCACTGAGAGGTGTAAGATTGACATAAAATTTGTTCAATTTGGACACTGGAAAAATTTCACCCTCCTAGAAATTTGGCTCAATTATGGTTCTGCCTGTGTTTTTCTAGGATCATGGTTCCACCTGCAAAACAATTAAAAAATGCAGTCTCGGTTTATGTGTCGTGCCTTGGCCCCCATTCCACTCTGCATAACATGGTTCCATTCCTCCATTCTCAAATACCCTTCTCCGCACTTGATAAAAAATAGGTTTATATATAAAAACGTGGGTGGGGTTTACCAAGGACCCTGTGGCCCAACATTGGAAGATAAATTAAGAGCACGAAGGTCGAGGGATCAAATCCTGCCCTCACCCAAAAATACTCACAACTTTTTTTAAGCATTAATTTTTGGGTACTGTTGACATGTTTGGAGTTAATTGTTATAACCGTTCAAGTGGTGAATGGTCACATTTAAGTGGGTGGTACATGGTTTTCGGTTGCGCATTGAGTGTGACATATGGGGCAGCTGTGTGGGTGGGTCTGGCCCTCCCACCAGCCCTGGGTTCAACTCTCACCAGCTTCACTTATTATATATGGTATGTGGTTGGGGTGTGGACTGGGTTCACCGAAGGTGGCCCACCCACCCCTTTACATAAAATTTATAGCATTTGTCTATAATGCGACTTTTTGGAAGCCTTTCCGGTGGGTTTTTCCTGTCAAAATCCGACAGCAATTTATTGGAATCGCAAGTTTAATAGCTAGTTTCTGCACAATCAAAGCGTCCCAGGGGTTTTCCAGGGTGCTGAATCCAAATATACAATTAAAAAACCATTTTAACTGCAACAAATCAAGATTTAACCTCAATTTCTTCCGCCAGATTCCGTCACCGGAATCTCCAAAAAGTCGCATTATAGACAACTCCAAATTTATAAAGTTTGGTGGTTGGTTGGTGGTCCAACGGGGTCATGGCCGCTGACCCATTTTTAAATAATATTTGTTATAGCTGCAGTTTTGGGAGGACGGGTGGCGGCGGTCATGGCCTGCCACCTCACATTTATATATTTTCTTTTATTTTTTAAAATAATAACCACATTTTTCAAATTTGTCTTATATAGGGGATATTAGACAAATTAACGATCCAACAAATTCACCCGCTTTCAGGAGCTAGGTTTCATGCCCCGTGGTCGTTAAAATTGTAGGACACTTAAACCTGGCACAGAGTCCAACTTTGACCAAAACTTTGACTGGCTCGTTCTCCCTCATACGAGCTCGAATTGATGAACTGTTTGCACCACTGCGATCGGGACGACAAGATCTACACTATGGTACTATTTCTAAATCATTCTGATCACTTTTATTTTTGAGCTTCCATAAGCCCTCTTTGTCCTTTGTGTGTCTCTGGAGCCACCTGGATCACTTCACAACCAAAAGTCTTTAAAAAAGAGTAGTTTACCTTTTACCTATCCATGCCTCCTCTAGAATACCACCATACAAGGAAATTGAAGGCCCTTTGTTTATTAGATAAACATCAGTATCTATAGCATCTGCCCAAAATTGTAAAAGCAATCATGCATGCAATCTCATGCACCTTGCACACTCCATGATTGTCCCATTCATCCTTTCTGACACACCATTTTGTTGTGTTGTTCCTGGAACTGTCTTCTCTCCGCGAATTCCATTTTCTGAATAGTAACTATCAAACTCTTTGCTGCAATATTCACCTCCATTGTCTGATCTGAGACACTTCAACCTTTTTCCTGTCTCATTTTCAACCAAATCTTTCCATTTCTTGAAAGTATCAAATACATCATATTTATTTCGAATACAATAAATCCAGGTTTTTCTAGTTGCATCATCAATAAAAGTAACATAATAACGAGAGGAATCGAGAGATGATACCTGAGCAGGTCCCCATACATCTGTATGCACAAGCTCTAATTTTTCGCTCTTCCTTTCTTTCCCAACTTTGAGAAATATGACTCTATCCTATTTTCCATAAACACAATTTTCACAGAATTCCAAATCAACATGCTTCAAACCTAGCAACAAATTTCTTTAGTGAAGGATCTCCATCACCTTCTCACTCATGTACCCAAGCATATGATGCCACAATGTCGTATCTTCTCCTATAGAGGTTAAAGCATTAACAAAATTAGAAATACCATTGCATAAATACAATGCACCAACATTTTCTCCTTTTCTATTACCAGGGCTCCTTTAGTGACCTTCTAGATTTTATCTGTGAAAATAGTTACACAACTTTCACCTCCCAACTGCCCTGTTGAAATTAGATTTTTCTTCATATATGGAACATGCATTACCTCCTTAAATATCCATTGATTTCCATTTTTTTTTTGAATGAGTACCCATTCCAATGATTTTATAGGGTATATCATCAACCAATCGAACCTGTCCAAAATCTCCTTGAACATAATCATGAAAATATTTCCTATAAGGTGTGGCATGGAATGAGGCCCCTTAATCTACCACCCAGACATCAATAATATTTTCTAATGAAAGAATCAAAGCATCTTGCAACACATCACCTGTCACATTCGTTTCATGATTGTTTTCTTGTTGCACGTCTCCTTCTTTTCCCTTCCGAGACTTGCAGTCTTTCTTCAGGTGTCCTTTCTTCCCACATTTCCAGCACATTATCCCTGACCTGGACTTGGATCTACCTTTTCTTGACTTGCGATATCGAGGGCTCTCTCCTCTTTCCATTTTTCTTCCCCTAGTCTCTGCAGTCAAAGCATTACCTGATGTCTCACTGGAGTTTTTCTGTCGCATTTCCTTGCTAAGGATTGCATCGAAAACATCATCAAACTTTAAAGTGATAGATCCAGAGGCAAAGTTACTAATGGCCATAACTAAACCATTCCAACTTTCTGGCAATGGGCACAGAAATAACAGAGCCCTAACTTCAACATCAAAATTTACCCCTACAGAACTTAACTGACTAGTAACTGTATTAAATTCATTTAAATGATCAGCAATAGATCCACCTTCTGACATCTTCATATTAAATAAACGCTTCATAATAAATACCTTATTTGAGGCCGAGGTTTTTTCATATAGTTTGGCCAATGTCAACATTAAACCCTCTATTGTCGTTTCCGTTGAAATATTAAATGCTAACGAGGCCGCTAGGCACAACCGTATTGTTCCAAGTGCTTTTCTATTGATAATATCCCATTCTTTGTCTTTCATACTCATCGGCTTCTTTTCCTTTCCTCTCAATGGTTGGTACAGATCTCTTTGGTACAAATAATCTTCCATCTGCATCTTCCACAGTTGTTAGTTTTGGCCGTTAAATTTTTTGACCCAAAACCTACCATCTTCCGCCATTGCTCCTACTCGAACGAGGAACCCTTCTCTCCTGCAAGTTTATCATCGAAATAGACCTTCGTCTCTAATACCAGTTGTTAGAAAATTATATATTGTAGAGAAATGGAACACATATAATATTGCAAAAATATAAACACATAAAACGCATAAAACAAGAGAGACACAGATATACGTGGTTCACCCAGTTTGGGCTATGTCCATGGAGAAACAGCCAGTCCTTCCTTATATATTATCCAACAAACTGAAGAGATACAACCTACAACAGATTCGTTGTAATTCCCTCTTCGCTCTCAATCTCCTCTCTCTTCCTCACTCAGAATACAGATATACATAGACGCAATACAATTCCCTCATATATAGCGAGGGGTTGCCTTCTAGGGGAAAAACCCCTAAATTAAACATAAATTCTATCGTCATATCTTCACCTAATGAACGACCCAAATTGACTACAAAATTACAACATTTTACCAAGTAATTTTGCATCTATTTTTAGCTTCGGGGGCGCTTCCCCTGATCCCCCGCTAAGGGGGCGGCTCCCAAAGGTCGCAGTCTCCCCTCCCTGCAGAATATATTTTACGAGTGGCTTTGCCACCCCATTATGAACTGGGGTCCAATGCATCGATACCTTTGAATACGTAAGATAATCGGGCTCCACACCCAACAAGGAGAACATGGACCTGGCCTTGATTGCTTAACAAGAAACTATATTCACTAAAGTTTTATAGAAGAATGCACATGATAGAATAGAGTGCCCTTTGGTCCCTATGTGAAGGACTCAAGGGGGCTAGGAATCATTAATATACATTTCCAATACACTTCTCCTTGTGCCTGAAAAATAAATCAACTCGTGTTAGCAATGTAGCATGAAATATACTCAAAATGATATTCTGAATGTCTCAAAAAATGATGGAAAATTTCGCCATTCATAACCCAACTCTCTCTCCAATAAAAGTAAAATTTTGGGCGAACTTTCTACTTGATAAGTATTAGAAATCCTATGAGGACTGTAGGCTTTCCTTACATGGTTACAACATGAAACCCAAAAGGTATTATTTGTAACACAATACTAGAAATGGCACATTCCCATTTCAATTCAATAATGATTGCTCTAAAACAAAGTGATTCCATTCTCTTGAACTAAAGGGTATATTGAACCAAAATGGTAAGAATTCTCAAACAAAACATGGAAGGAAAAACATACGATGTCCTCTACAAGATTGGCATCATCCACCACTCCCTAGGAAATGGTAAGGTAACTGCACATAAAATATTTCTTAGCAACTTGAAAGTATTCATTTAATTGCAACATATTCCCAACCTAATAAAGTTGAGAATGTAACACAAAACTTAAACAAGCTCTATGGCACCAAATTGTATGATTACATTTAGAACAAAAGGTTTAAGTAAAATGGCGTGCTACCATTGTTTTTTACTCTCTGGACATTACATGGTGCGTCACAAATAGAAAGTCAATGGAACTAGTGGAAGCCACGATAAAGAGATATATTAGTGACGTGTGCAACAACATCACCAAATTGTATCATATATAGAAGTTTAGTGCAAAAGTACCTAAAGGTGGCACTCTCCATTCAGGAAATCTGAGTGGAAAGTACATAAGTTACTGCATGACATGTAGTTTCCATATTTCAAGGTGGTAAATGTAAAATAATACCTTTCAAGATCTATGGCAATGGCCTGCTCTCTGGATATCTCCTGTGTTGACTAGATATTCCAATGTATTGACCAATGGGGTAGGTCATAGGAACATGTTAACCAAGAATTTGGGGTTGTGCCCTATCCCTAAGGTAATGAGAACAAACTTTTTAACTCTAAATTGGTTTGTGCATAATTAATTCTTATTTTGTTGCGTAAATAATAATCTAGAGAATGTGAGATAGAGCTCCATGACTGTGCACATGGGATATGAATTTAGTTACCATAAGCCTTATTTTCCTCCTTGATAGCTAGATGGGAACCATTAAGGTAAAACCTAGGAGTAGCCCCCTATACAGATTTAACATGCTCATTAAAGTTGGAGGATCAACATATAAAACCCGAGGACAAATTCTAAGATAAAGCATAGAATTAAGATGTATAAATCGAGAAATATTTTATTTGATTACTTCAATATATAAATCAATCTTTATATCAAATATTGGTTTGACAGTAAGGTGGCATCGATTCTTTATTCTAGTGGACAAGGAAATAAATTTCAAGTTGAGTCAACGTTCTCTTTATTGTCCCAAATGTCCAAAAACAAATATTTTGAAATCTAGGAATAACAAGAAATGATCTTTTGTGTATACAACCAAGCATAGATACATCTCATGAGTCCTTTCAATGATAAATAGCAATAGTAAGGAATGTTACTAGGATCTTGTACCTCGCAATCATCACTTTTGAAGATACAGGTTGCACGAACAACATCACCATGTAGATAGCAGTGTATTTGTATAGTAGTGAGTTATTGCCAATATTTTATATTTCATCGAAGTCTCCATGAAAATTATGTTGGTAGCTATATCAGTAGGAGGGTCACTCTCTTTCTGAAACATGGCTCACTATAATTGTCCAATAAATATTTATTCTCATTTTCATATGGTTTTTGTTTGCATATGGCAAAGCCTTGTACAATTGTGACAATGATAACGTTGCTTATTTACAATATTGGTTTCGTAGGTAAGGCTAAAATTTTAGTTCTACTTATCCACATAACTTATTTACATTTAAGTTATAATCTTAGATGAAAGTAATAGGTGTGAGAAATGTAACTACCTTATTGAGGTGTCATACTCCTTATGAGAAATATACAAGAGATCATTCCAGTAGTTGAGTCACTATGGCTCTTCGAACAGAATACATAGGTGTCCAGAAGTTCTCAAGAACATTATGTTACTAAATGTGGAAATACACACACCATAGTTGAGTCACTAATTGCTTCACAGATTGCAAAGGTTCATAAACCAAAATTGGACAATATCCAGAATATTGCTACAACTATGCATAATGACCTTTTAAAGTCATCTGGGAGAGCCTTCACACCCTTTTGAAAAACAAGATGGTCTACCTACTCCAATAAAAGTAGGATTACTCTATGCCAACCATTGCATTCTATACTAGCAATATATCTTCACTAAAACCGAAGAAACAAAATTTTATTCTCAGACATCAAATCTGTGTGAGTACCTAACATTAGATGATTTGCCTCACTTGGACTTGATCTGCACCTCCATCTGCCATGAAAATAATTTATATGATAACCTTAGGGAAGAGTAGTATTTTCTACAAAATTAGATCTCTAGTAACACGACTAAGAATGGTAACAATTCTTCCATAAGAAATTAATTTTATAGATTTTGATTTTATTGCATGCGATAAATGTATACTTGTCTTTGAGAATTAACTATAATAAAATTGAGGTAAATTACTCCAAGGTGGGTTACACTAATTGAACACTGAGAAAGATGTTCCCTTTTTTAGAGGAGGATTGTAATGACCCTGATCACCATGCAAATCATGTATATATTATACTAATGGTAGTGGTCATGGTGCATGCATGTATTTAATGTAAATGTAGTCTTAGTCACCTTGTAATTTATGGATATTGCAAATGCATTTGTGTTTATCCTGGTATTGATCCAGGTGGATGTTGGTGGCCACCCACCTATCCCACTTGGACCCCCACAACTATCTCTTTCAACTTTTCAGTTTCCTTAATTGTAGCACAATTTACTATTTTTAGCAGTTTTTCGGGTCCTAAACTTCCAAAGCCGTTTTGAGGCCCTAAACGACATTTTTTGGGAAATTTGGGAGCAACATGGATCCATGGACTAATGTTGCTCTTCCCAAAGTTGTAGTGCTCAGATAGATCTTTCTAACGAGCTATTGTACACGTCAAACGAAGATTGGGTGCCAAAGTTATGACCCCGGAAAGTTGATGTACCAACTTACCCAAAACGAAGCCCACAATTTGGCGTTTCATCTTCTAGGGTTAGGTTTTGGGATGTTAAGGGTTTTCCATTATTTCTCAACAATAAATAGGCCTTTGAGCCTCATTGTAACACAGTTTAGAGGCATGTAGCCACCACATCTCTTCTCAGAGATAAGCTTCCATCACCCTAGCTGGTTTATTTTGATTTCTATTTGTAAGCATATTTCAGTATTTTACATTAATGAAATGAAGTATTATTTCCACTGCATCTCTGTGTTTATGGTTATCTCTTTAATTTGTTGCGTTCCTGTTTAAATCCGGATCAGTGGTATCAAAGCAGACTGTTTTTTCTCTATTTTTCTTTGCATGTCCCCAACAAGGTCGGGATATAAGGAGTTAGGGCTTGAACTGGTCAAACCTTTGCAAGACCAGCCTCACAAATCCCAACGGCCTCCCATGGCGGATGAAAAGAAAGATGAGGGGGTGGGAGATCCTATCAAAATCTTGCTCGAAGAAGCCCTCGAGCAACAAAGGAACGCGATGATGCACAACTTTGCCCAGATCCTTCAGCGGCTACCTAGGGGCAACGCATCGGCTTCCAATAGCTACTATGGAAATGCCACACCATTTAAGGTACAAGTTAATTTTTAAATCCCCATATTTAAGGTTCAGATAGACACAAATTTCATAGATAAATGGTTAAATATGCTAGATGGGTATTTTTTTGTTCATGAATTTTCGAGTCGAGAAAATATTGTTTTCACTCTTCTCAAAGCAGCCCCCCACGTCAAGGACTGGTGGGAAACCTACTGTGAGAAGAAGGATGAAAGTACGGGCTCACTATTTTCAGCCGCACCCACTTGGGATTCATTTCGGGATGCCATCAAGGAGCAGTACTACCCTGTCAAAAGCTATGAGGACAAATACATAAAGTGGACCACGCTGCGACAGGGAAGGGACCAAGATGTGTTGGAGTTCACAAACATTTTTCATACCCTTCACACATAGTTGGTATCAAGGACTCTGAGCTGCATTTGGTACTCAAATATCGCGACTGCCTACACAGATACATCCAGGAACACTGTCAAAATCAAGCAGAAGTTCAAACAGAAGAAGCGAGACTTTAGATGTGCAAATCCGAAGGCCAAAGGAAAAAGCCAAGGCGGGGTGACCCAAGACAACCCGTCGAAGCCACTAAACAAGAACAACATGAAAGTCGAAGAAGGACACAGGAAAGTGGTGTGAGTTCCATAAGAGCCCCACTCACAACACAAGTGAGTGTCGGACCAACCAGTCGCTAGTGGCTGAGCTGAAGGCTTACGAATCAGATGCATGTTCTGATCCTGAGTCAGAACCCGACAAGGGGAATGGCAAAGGGAAGCATATCATTAACACGGAGCCCAACGCCACTATTGCCTCCACCAAGATCCAGAAGAATGTTCCCAAAGATCCAGAGGAGGGGGAACGTCTTTTCCATTCATAGATGTCGGTGAAGGGTTCGCCGTTGCAATTGTTGACAGTGACAGTGAAAAGAACCTCATTTCAGTAGAGGTCATGAAGCAGTTGGTCCTACCGACTACACCACACCTATAGCCGTACAGTATCAGGTGGCTTCACCAAGGACGAGTCTCCTAGTTCGCTAGTAGTTGCACCTCTAGATGTTTGTGATGTACTATTTGGCCAGCCATACTTGTGGAGGCAACATGTTGTGTATGAGTCAAGGCCTCACACTATTATTATTACTTTGCATAATTCATTATACATGATACCGAAGGTAGCCCCACCTAGTGCCACCTCTTTGATCTGTGCTAAGAAATGCAGCAAGATCGTCTACCAGACTAGGAAATTCATTTTATGTCTGGTTCGCTCCCAAAGTAAGGGGAAGATCGTTGCCACATCCATGACCCCCACGAAGGGTTCCTCCACATAGAAGCAGCAGCAAAGGGATATGGTCATGATAGAACATAGAAACAACTTCTCCTCACCCACAGGGGTACCACACAAGTTTCAAGTGGGCAACAAAGTCTGGTTGCATCGGCAGAAAGAACGCCTTACCAGAACCCATCAGAAGCTCAGACCACTCCAACATGGTCCTTACACCATTACCAAGGTTGTGGGAAACAATTCTTTGGACAATAGCATTCCCTCATTCATTCGCCTGCACCAAGTGTTCAATGTGGACTGTCATCGACCATGCTTCCCACCATTACTGGACACATCAGAGATTGCAGAACAACTCACCAGGGACCAAGTTCAGTAGATGGAGGAACTCAACGCAATGGGGACCATTGCTTCCTAAGGGGCGAGGAATGATCCAGGTGGATGTTGGTGACCACCCACCTATCCCACTTGGACCCCCACAACTGTCTATTTCAGTTTTTCAGTTTCCTTAATTGTAGCATAATTTACTATTTTTAGCAGTTTTTCGGGTCCTGAACTTCCGGAGCCATTTTGAGGCCATAAATGATGTTTTTTGGGAAATCTGGGAGTAACAAGGGTCCATGGACTGATGTCCTAAAGTTGTAGTGCTCAGATGGATCTTTCTAACAAGCTATTGTACGTGTCAAACGAAGATTGGGTGCCAAAGTTACGACCTCGGGAAGTTGATGTACCAACTTACTCAAAACGGGGCCCACAATTTGGCGTTTCATCTTCTAGGGTTAGGTTTTGGGATGTTAAAGGTTTTCCATTATTTCTCAACAATAAATAGGCCTTCAAGCCTCATTGTAACATAGTTCAAAGGCATGTAGTTGTCACATCTCTTCTCAGAGATAAGCTACCATCGCCCTAGCTAGTTTATTTCCATTTCTATTTGTAAGCATATTTCAGTATTTTACATTAATGAAATGAAGTATTATTTCCGCTGCATCTCTGTGCTTATGGCTATCTCTGTAATTTTTTGTGTTCCTGTTTAAATCTGGATCAGGTATATATGTCGAAGCTTCATTCACAAGGTTATGGTACACAATTCTCTTTTTATCCTTGTGGAATATAATAAATTTGATCAAAACCCTAACCATTGACCAAATCTCCTTAAGGTGGCCACTTATATTTTTGGATTAGCAAACCCTCCTAACTCATAGCGCGTAATTATGAGAACATGGCTTTAAATGCACATAGCAACAACCTTTCCTACTAACTACGGGGGCTAGGAGGGATCTCAACAACATCTAAATGATAATAATACCATAAATAATAAAAATTTAACATAATCCTTTGTGCACAATTACAAGGGAATAATTAATTTAGTCCAACTATATTCAAGACAAAATAAAAAATAAAAAAAACATAATTCCATGTATGGTGCACAATGATGAGGGCATAAAAAGTTTTGGGGTATGATTCGGACTGGATATGGTGTGTAGAGCCCAACATCGAGACCAATTAAGTTGGATGTGTTCACCAACAAGGAATTGGAATGGCAGATATTGTGTACGCAACTAAGAATATTTTAAACACTCGCAAATATTTTAAAGGATAATAACACATGGTAGAGAAAGCTCTTGACACCTTGCAGATTCTAGAAGTAGCCCAGGGAGGAGGGAAAATGACAGGAAATGAGAGGAAGAATGGAGAAACAAAAAGAGAGTGGTGGGAGCAAAACGACATGGGGGGAAGAGAAAACAAGTAGAAGAGAACAAAGTAGAGCAATAGAGAAGGAAATAAAAATATATATATTAGCAAGTGAAAGATGATAGAGAAGGTACGCATAGAGGGATAAGCATCCAAGGAATACCATCAAGGGAATTGTGGTAGAGGAAGGAGAGATGCATCACAGCTCGGTATCACATGCTGTCCAACTCGAAGGCAACTGAGAAATATACAACCCTAGAGGTTAGTCACTATGAATTATGGAGACTTATATTCGATGGGGTATTGATCTTTTTTGTTCTTTGTACTTGCACTAGAGGATAGGGTATGTTAATCCAAATTATTCTCTTTATTTTGTATGCACTTAACTCATAGCTAGATGCAAGGGTATCATTACATATGTAATGCTCTTGCTTGAACTCGGTTAACAGAGAAACATGTGGTGACTACCATAACCAAATCCATCTCTAATGGAAATTCATTTGCAACCCTAGAGGTCAGTCTATATAAAATCATAGAATGATGCTAGGGTATAATATACTGGTCAAATTATTGTTTCCGCACTTAACTTTTAGCTAGACACTAGGGTATCATTAAATAGCAAGTGCTCCTACTGGAACTGTATTACTAGAGAAATAAGTGGTGATTACCTTAACCCAACTATCTCTAATAGAGATTTAAGGGTGTTCCTAGTCTTTGTATGTTGATTGGTTGATGATACACTTCAGTAATGTAGTCATTTTATTGTCCTTATCCTACTGAAATGATTCTACTATTTTCCTTAATAATAGATCATTTTCTACCACCATGGTTTGGATTAACAGTTGTAATCTACATGCCTCATATCAATGCACCATAACCGTGAATTCAATGTACTTGAATTGAATTAGGGTGGAGATCAATCTCTGGAGTCCTTGAAGTAATAAAGGGTGGAGATGTTCTCTGGAATCCCTCTAAGGGTGGAGATAAAACTTTGGAACCCCTGAAGTAATAAAAGGTGTAGATGTTCTCTGGAATCCCTCTTAGGGTGGAGATCAACCTCTAGAATCCCGGAAGTAATAAAGGGTGGAGATGTTCTCTGGAATCCCTTTAAGTGTGGAGATGAACATCTAGAATCCATAAAGGAATAAAGGGTGGAGATGTTCTCTGGAATCCCTCTCAGGGTGGAGATAAACCTTTGGAATTCTTGAAGTAATAAAGGGTGGAAATTTCCTATGAAATCCATCTTAGAGTGGAGATCAATCTCTATAATCCCTGAAGTAATAAAGGGTGGAGATGTCATATGGAATCCCTCTCAAGGTGGAGATCAACCTCTGGAATCCTTGAAGTAATAAAGGGTGGAGATGTTCTCTGGAATCCCTCTTAGGGTGGAGATAAATATATGGAATCCATGAAGTAATAAAGGGTGGACATTTCCTCTGGAATTCCTCTCAGGGTGGAGATCAATCTCTGGAATACCTAGCCTAGTCACTGGGACAGGCTTCATAAAATGGGGGGTGGTAGCTGCACTTGTGGAAGTTTTCCAATGGTTGCAAGGAGAATTAATGGCCTTATACCATTGACCATACAATAGACTTATTGCCTCGATGTCCCATTATGATTAGACTATTCACCTGCCTATGCATGGTTACCAGATTACAATATTAGGTATGTTTTCCCTATATACAATAAGCTTGAATTTAATATTGTGTGCACATATTAATCTGCAGGGTTGTGGAATAATGTGTATTATGTTGACATCATGCACACAGATTCAAAATAGAATATCGAACATTAGACACTAATTTTAAATAATTACATTCCTCAATTCACATGCTCATTTCAAAACTCCTTGATATTTTGCAAACCTACAGCATTCTAATGGTTAGTTTCATGAGAGAAGTTCTTTTGTTGGTGGTGGTAATTCCTTTTGAGCTCTATGGACATATGTAGTTGGCTCTAGATTATTATAAATTTAATCCCGGTGTCTCCTTGCATAAGTACTGTAGAAATTCCTAGTACTCTCATGTTATTGCATAAATCTTGATTTTGGGTTGTGCAAAGATTAGTTGCCTTGATTGTCACTGGTATTTATTTTCTTTCCTAAGCATCTGAGTCCCCTTAAGGAGTGTGCATGTGCTATTAGGTAGAGAATATCATTCCGATTTACTGGCATTTAACCTCCTTATGCATATCACAAGAGAAAATTAAAAGTTGTGTCTAAACTTTATGGCTACAATTATATTGCCTTCTTGCATTGTCATAGCATATTGACATAACCCATGTAGGAATTAAGAGAGTCAGAGTATGTGTTGTCCCACCATGATGTTTTGGGAAAATAGTTTATGAGTTACTACTGATAGTATCTAAATACAATAGACTGTCATTTTGAGTTTATATTGCGTATGTTGATTAAGTGTGCAATGGTTCCCTTGAGTTGAATTTGGTATTGGGATGTTGTTAAATGTGCAAATAATCTTAATTTTGTGTTGGATATGTTGTTGAGTATGAAAATGGTTATTGATATTGGGCAAGATTTTTTGTTTATTGTATATGTTGTTGAGTGTGAAAATGGTTATTAACCTTGGCAAAGTTTTGTGTTTACATTGGGTATGTTGTTAAGCATGAAATTGGCTCTCACCTTAAAAAGTGTATAATCTCATGAGCAACATAACACTAAACTCAATGGTTTGTCACAAAAATAATTAATTGTGAGTGGTGTTGATCTAACATGAGCAATTGTTGCATTGCTTTCTTGGGTGGATGATTAGTGCATACAGGTGAAATGCCAGTCAAGTTGTATGCAAAATGCAAAGGATGACAATGGATTTGTAAATATTATGTTTTTATTCTCTTTTATGTACAACCAATCATAGATCAATAAATTATGGTTGAATGAAATTTTGTTTGAAACATATGATGACAATGATCAGTTATAGATCTTCCCTGGTGTGTCCGTGTATAACTAATACTATTATGGTTGAAGTTCCTAAGAAAATTTATGCCTCTGTAAGGATGATACAAATATTAGTATTTAAGTAGGGCATGTTCATGTGATAGGTTGCTTGTATTGTTGAACATATTGTTGTTGTGTTTTTCTACTATGGAGTACCAAAAACACTTCCCTTGGAGTTGGTTGTTACCTACAAGGAATCAATAGACAATTGGTTGTTTTTAGTGGACAACTTAAATAGCAAGCACTGAAACAATGGAAGCAATGCATACATAAATATAAACTAAAAAACTATGCTAGATAACACAAAGAACAAAGCTTAATGAAGCAAACAAGTCAACAATATTTAGGAAAAGGGATCCCTTTATTGACTATTGAAATTAGAAGAGATGCAATAGATGAATTCCAGACACTTGAAGAGAATTGTTTGAGAAACGGTGCTAAAAAATCCTCGACGAGGACTTTTCTTTCTTTAATCTCCTTGCAATGAAGAATCTCTCGATGGTGAAATACTCTTCTCTGTGAAATGTTAGATTGTTGTGGAGCATTTTTTCCAACATAACATGCTTTACTTCTTGTTTTTGGTCTTCCAATGGCCTATTTACATAGAATTTTGAATCCCTCTTCCCTCTCTTGGTCCATTAATGAGAAAATGACTTATGAGTAGGACAAGAGTATCCCCTAGGGGCTGAATATCTCCAATTCGACCTCGAAATCAGTTGTCCTTGAATGATACATGTAAGGGAATCCCTATTCAGAGTGTGTGAAATTGACCTAGG
Organism: Pinus tabuliformis; assembly: GCA_031772625.1. Classification (NCBI taxonomy): domain Eukaryota; kingdom Viridiplantae; phylum Streptophyta; class Pinopsida; order Pinales; family Pinaceae; genus Pinus; species Pinus tabuliformis. Next base: position 558,157,167 of record CM062807.1, read on the forward strand.
TTGTTGTCTCAGAGTTTTTTTGACCGCGTGACTATCGAAGAAAGAACCCGTAGTCACTAATTTTGGCCTTTGGACGAGTCACGGGGGTAGACTTTATAACTGAAACCTTTGGAAAATTTTATTTTTGTATTTAATGATGTTTTCAACTGGAAAACCTTCACTTGTACACTCTTCTAGACAATTTTGGATGTCATCTGGATTGTGCACTGGGGTAGAATTTATAACTGAAACCTTTGGAAAAAAATTATTTTTGTATTTAATGATGTTTTCAACTGAAAATCCTTCACTTCTATGCTCTTCTAGATAATTTTGGGTGTCATCTGGATTGTACACAAGGGTAGACTTTATAATGAAACCTTTGGAAAAATTTTATTTTTGTATTTAATGATGTTTTCAACTGAAAAACCTTCACTTGTACACTCTTATAGATAATTTTGGGTGTCATCTGGATTGTACAAATGTATGTACGATTTTTCCTTGTTAACACATATGTTGAATGGTGTTGAATGGGTCATGCCACAAATAACATCCCAAGAATTGTGCATTGTCACTCCATTTCCATAAAAAAGATTCTCCAATTTCCATTTTTTATAAAAATAATTTGCCCAAATTTTACAATATAAAATTAGTTTACCTTAAAAATCACCAACGTTATGTAGAGAGTATATATAAAATAATTATAAGTCTGAATAACTTTACAAATATATCCATAAACATATTATAGTTTGCATATTATGGACTAGTGACATTCGCCAATGTTTTTAAACTTCAACATAATTTTCCATGCTTAAAATTTTCCCTGGTAGTTACCTGTATTGAAACTTTCATTGAATATCGTTTACAGGAAAATCCCAAACATGATTGCATCTTGAGTTCATTAGGGTGATGCCCTGATAGTGATTCTGGTGATATAAGGACAAAAACTTATGGTAAACTAACCATGATTAGCATTTATATAATTTACAAGTCATCTTAACTTCTCTAATTCAAGGTCATGGTTATAAATGTGAGGAAGTGGAACTGTTAGTTCTTTATGAATTTCTAATACCTGGTAGGATGAACATTTAACTAGCATTGAAGTAACTAGTTGTTTTCACTTTGGATGATAGATTAGTCATCCACATTTAATCCTTAATAAGTTATAGAATTTCCATTCTAATAGACCTTTAACAAATTTAATATTGAGTAGTGATGGTTCAAGCAAGGACTCTCTAGCGGCCTACCCTACCAAGTTCAAATTGGTTGTACACATAGTCCTAGTACTTATTCCATGATGTAAAATCAAATTTCATAGACTTAGAACCTTTATCACCTCAAGACTCGAGGTGAGCAAAAATAATAATAATAATAATAATAAGGGGATATCTGTTATAGTTTTACTTTCCACTTGGCTGCTTTGACTAGGTTAAGGATTCTCTAAAAACTGATTGGGAAACTATGCCAACAAACATTTCACAAATCCATCCCTTCTGGTGGGTGGAATTTTTGCAAAAGAATAATCTAAAATTCACACAAATTTTCCCTAAAAATAATAGAAATTCCTACTTGATTTTGAGAGAATCCAATGGATTTCTTTTAAATCCGAGTTACAGCTGCCAAGCTTTAGGATTTTGGGTGCCCTATGGGGGTTTTGATGGTGTTGAATCTATTTACACCATAAAAAAAGAAACATCTAACACTTCCACAATAACATTTCTTGAAGAATTTTTTGTTAGATTCCATAGAAAAATTCGTCGTTCAAGTGAAATTATGGCCTCGTTAGACAATTTCGTCTGTAAAGAGTCTTTATCCCATGGGGCTACGAGTAATTTAGATGGTTTGGTAATTGTGTAATTCATATAATAAATGGATTAAGATACAAAATGAAATATCTATCTATCTATATATATATATATATATATATATATATATATATATATATATATATAGATAGAGATAAAAGCATATGTGGAATTTTAAGAGAATTGAAGAAGAACATTATTTTTTCTTAAATTGTCTTTTTCATATTCACATTCGATTTAATTTTCAAAATAATTAACAAAATAATAGTGATTTGAAAATACTTTTTTTTTTAATATAAAAATAAAATATTAAAAAATTATAATTAATTTTGTATTTTTATAAAATCTAATAAACCATATAAATCTTAGTATATGATCATATATATATATATATATATATATATATATAAACAATTTTTTAATAGCACACAATACATGGTTGTGATGATGGGTAAAAGAATTAGATGAGTAGGACACCACCATTCTTTCTCTCATTCTTCAGTGCTAGAATGGGTTAGAGCGATTTTGAAAAATTCCCCTTCCAAATATACCCATTTCTGATATCTTATAACAATGCCATATCATGTAATATTATTACCTTCTTATATGATTTTCTTATAATATATGTCTTTTAATGTATATTCTTTTAATCTATATAGGGATAAAATGTAGTTAAACAAAAAAACAATTGAAATCTTAATATTATATTTTACTTAAATTAATTAATTATATATATATATTAATGAATTTATAATATAAAAAATTAATTATTTTTTATCTCGGTAAAATAGTTTTCAAAAATATTTTTTCAAACTGTAAAGTTGTGTTTTTCATGGTTTATTTATAGGATGAAAAAAATGTTATTGTGATCAACATAACCTCGACATAGAGCCTCCTATATCAAGAAATCATGTGGACAAGATTGTACAGCCATATTACCTTCACTTCACCTATGGGGTTTTTTTATCTGAATCCCTATCGAAATTTATATTGGTTTATTAACTTTTTAAAAGTGTTTGCATGTATTTAAAATCACCATTAAAAACAACTCAATTTAACTAACATAGGAAACTTGAAAGGAAATTGCAACAAATAAACATTAACAACAAACTACACAAGAGAAATTGGCACCGCCACATTGATAATGGAGTTCATATATCTTCAAGCCTACGTCTCCGGAATTTGACAGGTGATTGTATACATATTTCACATATAATAAAGTTATGGTCTGTGGTCTTTCCCACCATAGCGCAGAGGTCACAATGTAATATGTTGTCACTTGCTAACATAATGGATATCATGGATAACTTATGGGGATATGGTGGAGCCGGCAGATATGGCAGGATCCCACCATATACCTTCCCCCATATGTGGTGCCAACACACTTCAAATATACACGGTGGGGTAGTCATAACAAGACCCACCATTGTAGCCCAATGGTAAGGCGTAGAGTTTGTTCAGCAAAGGTGACGACATTAAATCTCGTCCATTTCGTCGGGTTGTTAACATAATTTTGGCCAATCTATAAAGGTCACATGTCACCCTCTGATAGGGCCACGTGTCACCTTGTGCTTGGTCCATATGCACTAATCACACAATGACAGTTGTCAGTCTCTAGACAATGTCCATATGCCACTAACCACACAATGACACTTGTCAGTCTTTGGACGCACCACTTGTCAAATAGAACCATGAGCCTGGAAGGTTGACTGCTAGAACCATGAGTTGACCGTTGACTTTTACTTTGACTTTTGACCTGTGACTTTTTTCCCTACTGGGACCTAAACTTTTAATGGTTGTAAATTTGTCAAACGGTATCATTTTTTCCCATTCAAGTTGCGTTGGATTCAGAAAGACGAAATCTATGCAATGGAGCCGATTAGAAAAGCATTTGAAAACTTCGATTTTTTAGCATTTTCCAAAACTTTGAGCATCTTTTGGATCCTTCGGATCACTCCTTGATCATTTCGGATCATTCCTCCCCACTAAGACCTTTTCGAACACCAAAAGGTTGTCTACGTTGTTTAAAGGTGAATGCAATGTCTCTCCACCTGCCCTGTATCTTTGGGCCACCCTGTTTTGAATCTATACATGTTACTCATCCACACAATCATCAGCACAACATAACAATTACAAATCACACTGTTCCATTTTCCATCTAATTTACATCCATGTTTGTTGTTATCAACCACATACTACTGAATATAAACAATCTTAATAACAACACTTCACATACTAACATAAATGAAATTGTACCTTGTTGTCTCTTCATAACTGGAACACAACTCAACTTATCATGCAACGATATTTTTTGTATAATTTCATATTCCTTAAGCACATTTTTTTATTTGTTTTAGTTGTTTTATTCTTAACTTTCGTTGATGGTACAAACATAGTTTTACTTGCATAAGCTACCCTCTTTAATTGTTCTACTATCTGAAAAGATTTATTTTCCTTTATAGGATGAGAATGCACAATATATTCAATTCCCCTTTTAAACAAGTGATATTGATTTTGTTCCCTATATAAGATTTCTTTCTTATCATATAAATATGTACTAACTAAGAGGTACTACATCACATGTTACCTTATCCACAAATTGAGATGTAATTGCAAATTGTAACACACACTGCTTAGTTACTTGCAACTTATGACTTTTACTCATCCAATTCAACGTATAAGGTTTATGATGCATTTTAGTTTTTAACCCCAACTGCTTAACCATTTCCTCAGAAATTAAGTTAACTTGAGATCCACTATCAATTAAAGTGTCGATCTTAGTTTTCTTCATAATGACCCTTATGTGAAATAACTTGCATCTCTTCTTATCACAAGAATTATCAAAATCAATACCATTATCAGATTTACCTGCCAAACCTACTGCAATTTGAGCCTCATCTCCTCATTCTTAACCCAAATCTGTTGGTAATATTGTTGTTGCACTTTTTTCTTACCCTTCTTTCCTTTAGACCACTTTGGTCGCTTGTGAGGGTGTAGTTGCCAACAATGTTCTTCATCACACCCTTCCTTCTTGCAATGCTTGCAGGAGAGCTTCTCCTCTTCCATCTGAATGGAATTTTTCCTCTTGGCTTTTCCCTTGCCTTCTCCTCTTTTCTAGACATTTATTCTGATGATACACCAACTCTAGATTTTCCTACTCCAATGTAAGTTACTTGAACAACCACTTCATTCAAGTTGGTAGGAATAAACATGGATACAGTATTACAAATATATTCAACTAATCCTCCTATATATTTCATTAGAGTTTCTTTTGTATGTAAGGGAATATCAAGAATTAATTCTTACAAAATTCATTTGTGTATTCATGCACTGATTGTCCTTTCTTAACTTTAAGACTTTTCCATTCTATTAAGGCTTTCTCCTTATATCCCAATGGGAAGAATATATTTCTAACTACAGAAACAAAATCATGCCATGATGGAAAAATCTTACCAATCTACTGAGTCTCATGCTATAACTTACTCTGCCACCAAGTGAGTGTTGTGCCTTCTAGATGAAGCGAAGCCAATTGAATCTTTACCACATTGTCAGAAATTTGTTAGAAACCGCAATACACCTCCATCTATCTAATCCAGTTATCAAGTTTCTCGGCATTGATTTCATGACTATACATGGGTAAGTATAATTTTACATCTAATTTAAGCAAATGTTTTGGAGAAGATGGTTCAGATTGACCACCAAAAAGAGAAGAGAAAGGATCTTTTTTATCATCATAAATTTCTATCTTTTTACCTGAATCAAATGGTCCTTCACTTTAGGCTTTTCATAATGTGATGCCTCAACTTCCTCATCTTTGGGTTTATCTTCCTCTTTCACCTTTTTAAACTCATGGTACATCTCCTCAACCATGGTTCCAAGGTAATGAAAGTATCCACAAATCCTGCATCAAATACGAAAGGATGATCACCTCTTCCTTCTTCAGCCATCTCCTCTCCTTGAGTTGTCCTTCCTCTCAAGCCAAATTCTCGATCACCTTCAACAAGTTCTCCTTCACCACATCTCGACTTGCTCCTGGTGATCATGCACACTTAAACCAAACTATGAATAACTGCTTTGATACCAATCAATCTAAATCTTGATAAAAATTGATACTAGTTTATTAAATTTTTAAAAGTGTTTGCATGTATTTAAAATCACCATTAAAAAGAGATAAATTTAACTGACATAGGAAAATTGAAAGGAAATTGTCCTTCCTCTTGAGTTGTCCTTCCTCTCAAGCCAAATTCTCGATCACCTTCAACAAGTTCTCCTTCACCACATCTCGACTTGCTCCTGGTGATCATGCACACTTAAACCAAACTATGAATAACTACTTTGATACCAATCAATCTAAATCTTGATAAAAATTGATACTAGTTTATTAAATTTTTAAAAGTGTTTGCATGTATTTAAAATCAACATTAAAAAGAGATAAATTTAACTGACATAGGAAAATTGAAAGGAAATTGCTGAAAATAAGCATTAACAACAAACCACACACAATAAATTGACACAACACGTTGATAACAGAGTTCAACTATCTTCAAGTCTACATCTTTAAACCTGGTCTTTAGTGGGGAGGCCTCTTTATTAAAATTCTAAAAATTCTTTTCAATTAAAATATAAGCTCCATCTCATCAAAATAATTCTACCAGTGCATTAAGAAGGCCTTAAAACCCCTATTTCGACTCTTTCTGCGCTCAAAACAGTCTCCATGTGGCCATAATAAGCCAAAAACACTCTTTGTTGCACTCAAAAGGAAATGTCACTATAAATGTTAAACAAATGAACATGTGGCTCAATGGTTGAGCACCCAAGTTATACAAGAAAAGGTTGGGTGTTTGATCCTCAATGAGTGCAAATTGTTTTGATATTTGGCGAGCAATTGTATACATATTTGGCTTATAGTAAAGTTATGGTTCGTGGCCTTTCCTACCATATCCCGGAGGTTACAATGTAATATGTCATCACTTTCTAACATAATGGATATCATGGATAACTTGTGGGGATATGGTGGAGCTGCCAGATATGGTAAGCTCCTCCGATATCCCTTCCCCCATATGTGGTGCCAAAAAACTTCAAATATACGCGATGGGGTATTCATAAAAAGACCCACCATTATAGCCCAATGATAAGGCACAGAGTTTGTTCAGCAAAGGTCACAGGATCAAATCTCATTCGTTCCATCGGGTTGTTAAAATAATTTTGGCCAATATTTAAAGGAAGCGTGTCCCTCTCTAATAGGGCCACGTGTCGCCTTACTGTTGGTCCATATGCCACTAACCACATGATGACACTTGTCAATATCTACACAATGTCCATATGCCACTAACCACACAATGATACTTGTCAGTCTCTAGACACACCACTTGTCAACTGGAGGCATGAGCCTAGAACCTTAACCGTCAGAACCATGAGTTTACTGTTGACTATAGGAAACCTGAGCGTTGAATTTGACTGTGACCTGTTGGCCTTTGACATTTTTTCCCTACTTGGACCTAAACTTTTTCTAGTTGTAACTTTGTTATATGGTATCCTTTTTCACTTGCTCAAGTTGTGTTGGATTCAAAACGATGAAATCTACGCAATGGCACTAGTTAGAAAATCATATGACAAATTTTATTTTTGATTATTTTCTGAAACTTTGAGCATCTTTTGGATCCTCCAGATCTCTCCTTGATCATTTATGATCATTTCCTCTACATTTCTAGGTCAAATATTTAATTAACTTGATACCTAGTGCTCTTTTACCTAATGTCCCGATATATTTTTCTCTTATAGAGAATGAGGAAATAAAATATTATATTCATAAGCTCAACAAAAAGAGCCACATTCAACTAAGCTCCTTACCTTGTGGGAGTCCAATTATGTTGGCATAGAAGAAGGATGGGGCATGGATACTTTATATTGATTATATGACTCTAAACAAAATCACTATTAAGAACACATATTCGATCCTCTTGATTGAAAATATCCTTGATCATCTTAAGGGCGTCAAGTTCTTTAGTAAAATTGATATAAAGTCGAGCTACCACCATATTCAATTAAATAAATTCATTTATAAAAGACAACATTCAAATATAAACAAGACCATTTTGAGCGATTAGTCATGCCTTTTGGTTTGAGTATTAGTCCATCAACATTAATCAAGATGATGGGTGATATTCTACACTATTTACAAACTCCTTTTTGGTCATATATTTAGATGATATCCTCATCTTTAATATAACCTAGGCATAACATTTACAACACATTCAACAAGTCCTAAGCACTCCACAACAACACAAGTTGTATCCCGATTTGAAAAAATGTTCATTTGGTATGTCAATTGTTACAAGTCGTTTTATCATATCCAATCAAATAACCCTGAACCCAGATCTATCATCATCCATTGACACTTTGCAATCATCCCCTACAAATCCAAAAACATTGTCTTTCCAAAAGTTACAAGAATCCTGGATTACATTTGCTAGAAAACCTAATTTTATGGATAATCACACTTGCCTTTAAGAAAAAATGCGCTAACACATGTTGAACAAATGGAAACTGCACTCTCCAGCATAGGTTTCTTTCCAAAAAAGTGTGATGATAGCAGGAAATGAGTAAGAAATAAAATTTATTTTCGAAGTTTCTCTTTCTAAAATCTTCATAAGTGATTTCAACCATTTACTATTGGATTAGATCTTGAACTACTACTATTGAGGTCTTATCTCTTATCTCCTAGAACGTATCTCTCTCTAAAGTGGATCTAAACCCTAGAATGGTAAATCCCAAACCACCTCATTTTCCCTATAACTTCACTGCATCCCATAGAGTTTGGGTTGGATTTTGCATACTCCGAATTATGCCCTTATGTTACTCATTTGTGTCTAGAGGTCCATAATCCATCCATGTTCTTAAGATGTAATTGAAGGCTTTTTATAGTGGCAAAGGAAGGATAGATAGTTGGGAAAGATTCACATGGTAAAGGCCTAAAAGGGTTGTAATATTTTTCTACTTTTATTAACACAAAATTGCATTGTTTATCATATACATTATGTCTTATTTATGCATATGTAGAACATGAATCCTTGACTTCTTATTTATAATTTTTTATATATGATATTTGTATGTTTTGGTTCTCTTGCTTGTTTTGTATTATTTGCATATTCCACTTATAGAAATTGGAGTTGGATCTGGAGCTAACACGAAAGGAGGAGGAAGCTTGCATTGGATTCAAAGTAGGTATTCTTGCCATATTTCAAACAGCTCTAAGGACAAGAATTGAAAATTTTCCTTGGTTATTTCTATACTAAGCCACTAGGTCTAGGAAGATTGCTTATGTCCACAGAAGGAATTTATACACAAAACAATTTTCCAACTCCATTGGGGAATGAGATGTTCATTAGTGGTTTTCCTTGCCTAGACTCTTAGGACCTATGAAATCAACTCTACTTGTATTGTTCACACTGTTATTCGACTTAGGAAATTATAATTTTGAGTTTAGTTATGGTTTGATTTACGTGTTTTGAGAAAAAATAGCCCCAACACACTTTTTGTTCTAAGACATAGCATCCCAGTGCACATGTCCCTTTATGTATGTGCGATGAATTACATTGGTTCCCATATAGTGCTTGCGATGATTCTGTAAGTGAAAAAAAAAACCATTTCCCTTACCTTTCTTTGAATTATGTTTTGTTGCCAGTGTCTTCCTGAGTCTCTGGTTTGTCCAAGGTCTCTATAAAGTGAACAACTTGTTTGAAATTGAATGTGATTTCATTTTTTATAAGAATTTTCTTCTTCTTGATTCTTATTATCGATTAGGGTTTTGATGTTTGGTTTGGTTATTGATTTGTTAAAGAACTTTTCATTACAATAGTAATCTGATTGAATTGTTTTTTATTCAATAATCTAGTCACATTTTCCATTTTTCTTTGCTTTGAAAATTCAAATAAAAGAAAAGAAAAATTTCATTTTCTCATGCATTAGGGTTTTGAATTTTTGAATTGGAATAATAAACTTGAAGATCTTATTTGGAAGTTGTTTTTTTCTACATAATTCTTTGAAACTCCTACCCTTCTTTAGTTATATATTCATTGAATGAAAAGAGTTCATTTTCTCATGCTAATTTCATTTTAGGAGTTCAGGTGAACTCGTTTTGATCCTTGAAACTAAAACCTTAATCAAGATCAACATTAAAATTGATCAATTAACCTAATGAAAATTTGAAACATTAAAGACACACTTAGTGGTCTAGGCTAGAAGACGTGTTCTGACATATCTAAACATATGAGTTGTCGCTATTTGTCAGCATTACATCCCAGGGATGGTTGGTTTTCCACATACATAGAAGTATATCAGAATGTTATTCCACATACCTTTTGGTATATAGGATGACACTCCACATACAACGAGTATATCAAAACACCCCCATCGTATGATTAAACATTGAACTACACTACTATAGACTGTGCTTCAACGTACCTATGGGTATAATTTGGAAGTCCCCATTAAGTTACAAACCAGCCTTAGGTAACTGAGTCATCCACCTTTTTCACTGTGATACACCAAGAACAACATTCAGGGATATTTCCTACACGTACTTAACCATATATAATAGTTCACAATGGTTTGGTAATCCTTATATGCCTAGTTTCCCCTTTTTTTGTCTTTGCTTTTTAAAATCAATTAATTAACTATGCAAGAACACCCTCATTGTTCACGTAGAATGCAAGGATTTCCTACCTTACCTCTAGAGGCAACACCTGGATGTCATAAAAACAAGAAAATGCAAATTACCGAAACTAGTACATCGGAATATACCCCATTTAGAACTACATCCAAAATTAATCAACCAGAATCATCACTTCCTATTAGTATCAAACTTGAAGTTACATCTTTGTAAACTCATGAGTTTGAGATAGTTGAAACTTCTCAACCAAAAATTATTACGACATTAGAACCTGAAATTGTAGACTCATAAATATTACAACTTTAGGAACCAAAAGTTACCAAAATAGTCACTCCAGTAACTTATTCTTATTCTTCTCTGCCTTTTTCTCATCCACAACCTTTGCCTTCGGGATTTGAAGAAGAACCCCTTCCACTTGTTTTATTAAGTATAGAGGAAATTACTGAGGAAGATCCTTCTTGACCTCAAACTCCTATACACATAGTTAGCACTCCTCACTATCATGCTTTTCCTTTTGTTACCCCTTATACTCAACTACAAGCTCCTTTACGTCAAACTCATCGATTTAATTCGCTCCTAAATTCTCCTCTGCAAAATCATCCACGTACTCCTTTGAGAAGTATAGCTATGATAGAATTAGTGACAGTCGCCCAATCTATATATGCCATTATGAGTGAATCGATTGAAGTTGCAGAAACCTCTATGTTTATCACTTCACTAGAAACTCACCTATACAGTGGTCCATTAGTACCACCTAGATACCATTCATTGACATGATCATTTTCTAGTGTGTAACTAGTCCATGGAATTCTCATTTACCTTCATCATATGGAATACTAACTAGTTTATCTTTACCGAAAACCACACAACTTATTCCACCTGTTACACCCCAAAATCATTTGAATCAATAGTATAGTGTGTTTCTCAGTAGATTGGGACACCCACAACAACCTACTCCATCTTATACCAAATACCCTACCACTAGAGGGAAGTGGTCTCCTTTCACTCCTTATCTCTAGCTAGGGGGAAACCTATTTCTAAGATGTTCCCACCCGTTGATCAGATGTTACAAGTTGGTGTTACGCCTGTCACAAGTCCTCTTCCAATTAGAGCTCCATTTCCAGGAATGACTGCCACTCCTTCGAATGTTACCCTTCCTGTCTCTGGTCAACTTAGTTAGGTTTTAACTCAAGTTCCAACCTATCAACCTATCCAGGATCTACCCTGTATTCTTACTTATCAACCCATCTGGTCTATATCTCAGATTCCTATCATTCAGCTTGTCCAAGTCCCACTTCAAACAAGTCGATTTAGGTTGTATCTCAAGTACAAACTAGTCAACAAGTGCAAGGGATTTCTGAAATCCCCTCTTCCCATCTTATCCAGTGTATATTACGTTAAACCTCATCTAACCCACTTGGTCAGACTACACCACAGGTACAAGTTAGCCAACATGTTCATAGCATGCCATAGGTACAAAAAAATCATGCTGGTATAGGAATGATACAAATTCCATCCAGACAACCTTTACAAGGTATACCACAAATTCATATTAGCCAAACAACAACCATACCACAAATACATTATCAAGGTCAATATATCCAAGGTTAGTCTTTCCAACCTTATCAAGTTTTTCCTGGAACTGGGAAACCTGGTATGTTCAAACTCTTCCTTACGCTGGTGGAATGAAAATTCCAATGGCTTAACCCATTCCATCTTATCCAAGATATCCCCCACCAGCAGTTAACCTTTACCCACAAGGTTACCAGTCTCAAACAAACTTCAATAGGCAGTTGTCGTATATCGCGATATTAGAATTACCAGATCTCTCCTAAATTACCAAGGATCCAACCTATCATTCTCCTTAGTGGCTTCCTATTCCAGCTAAACTTCCAAGTGATATTCCCAAATTCAACGGGAATCCTAGAGAAGACCCATCAAACCATATCACGACTTACTATTTATGGTGTTATTCAAACTCCTTAAATTATCATTCAATTCATTGGTGTCTTTTCCAATGAACTCTTACTGGTCTGACAACAAAATGGTATGTCGAAATACCCAAGAGATTTGTTTAACAACTTCAACTCATAGGCAACAACGTTTCTAACTCATTTTCAATTACCAATATTTTACAAAATTGGTACCAAACTTTTTACCTATCTAAAACAACCTGACTCTACTCACATATCTGATCATATACATAAGTGGAGAGGTCTTCATCATTTTGTAAAACCATATATTCCTGATTATTTATTGGTAGAATGGTTGGTTAAATCATTATTACCTAATATAACTAAGGATGTTGACAAAGGAGGAGTCATTAGTGAAGAGCAAGTTATTGCGCATGCTTAGTGTTTATACCTAGTAAATACCTAATTAAGCACACTCTACCAAAAAATACCTATTTCTCTGTGACAATCTCATAATGTTCCACCTCCTCCCTCGAAGGAATCACATGTTGTTGAAGGTGTGATTGGTTCCTATTGTGAAAAATCAAAGCCACTCCCCTACTGCTCTTGTGAATACTTTTGAGGTTAATATTGTTCAACCTAGGAAAGGAAAATTTCAGCAACCAGGAAGTAAAAAGGAGGGTACAGGAAAGGCCAAACAAGAAAACACTCCACAAGACAAACAGAAAAATAAGTCTTATTATGAGAAATGTAAGCCATGTTATCCTTGTCTCATATGCAATGAAGAGCATTTCACCAATAACTATCTACATCGAGAAGATGTCAATCAATTATTGAAATTTGTGTCTACTTCATTTTTCTTGTTGAAAGACGCTTTCTTGAACTAGGAGACAAATATGGCTTCACAAAACACATCCTCCTCTTCCAAAAATATTTCTAACATACTTCTGTGTCAGAAAGACGTGGCTACTTGAAATAAGGACTATGGTAACCTGAATCCTTCAGATGGAAAGACTACCAATCAAAATTCTAATTTTATTCCACCTACCTTTAGTCCTCTACAATTTCACATGAAAGTGGATGAAGGTTCCTCTACTTTTATCATGTCACTATCATGTTGGAAATCCTTAGGTTCTCTGCTTCTTAATCAATTACCAATGACCCTTAAAGCATTTGAAAGAAGAGGGTTCAAACCTTATGGTATCTTAAACTCATTACCAGTGGAATTAGCAAGTAAGACAGTCTCAATAGAGGTAGAATTCATTGATGGATCATTAGATTATAACCTCTTACTAGGTCATACTTATGTTTATGCTAGGGTATCTATAGTCTCGTCCTACTTTCAGATGATTTCTTTCCCTCATCAAGCGGGCATTGTGGCCATTGATCAACTCACCTTTTATGACATCGATCCCTATATTATTGGTAACATACCACTTATGGGTAATACCCCATGTCCTTATGATCATGTTGGGATAATATTGTTAAAAGACTCATATTTAATGGGAACTTTTGCACTCCCTCCTCTTGACATTCCCATTATGTTTCCCCAATTAATATTATTTTTTCTGGTACTATTCCATATGATCCCTAGATAGTACCTTACAGATCCAATATCAACTCTTTTAGCAACCACATGCCGCTGTGTCCTATTGAGCTAGCTTATGAGGCTATTCACCTGACATATCCAGTGGTTATTGAAAAAAATAACTTAGTCAACTTGGTTGACTGTCATTCTAGAGATTCATGATTAGTTTTGCATTCTAAGCCCTTTAATGATATCTTTCCTTCCAAGGAAAATATCATGGAGATTATGTTGTCACATGAGAAACCCTGGGGACTTACCTTCGTCGTTCCTATTTTCTGCCCCAACCACAAGTCCTTTAGGATAATTTTAAAGGTTTTTTTTACCCAAGATTACTAAGGATCGTCAGAATCCTGTCTCCATTTCTAAGGTTATTTCAGAGAAAAATATGGTGAATATCGAGGAAACTGTTCCCCTTGATATCTTGATCAAACCTGGAGTTGTTGAGAACGTTCACATAGGTGCCTCTTGTTCTCTATATGAGATTAAAACTTAAAAGGCCCTATTTCAAGAATTTTTTGATTTTTTTTCTTGGTCATATGAAGAGATGCCAAGCATCTACCCAAGTATAGTAGTGCATGAAATCGAAAAATACATGGATGCCAAACCTGTTCGACAATGTCTATGTCCGGTACACCCCAGGAAATTTGTCGCCATTAAAGCAAAATTTGAAAATCTTCTATGATCTGGTTACATTTATCTTGTTCCATTAACTGATTGGGTTTCAATTATTGTTCCCATAATGAAGAAACAAGGTACAATTCAAGTGTGCGTTGATTATAGGGACATTAATCGTGTTTTCCCAATGGAAAACTATCCAACACCCTTTATCAACCAAATTGTTGATGATTGTTCCGAAAGTGAACTTTTCTCATTCATGGATGAATTTTTTGGCTACAATCAGATAAACATTCTCCCCTCCAACCAACACAAAACCGCATTAATATGTCTGTGGGGCACATTTTCTTATCGTAAATTCCCTTTTTGTCCTAATAATGTAGGGACAACATTCCATCGGCCTATGAACTATGTTTTTCATGAAGTGAATCATATCATGCAACAATATCTTAATGATCTGCATGCTCATTCTAAACATCTTTAATATCACCCCATACATCTCAGAGCAATTTTCTTGTGATGTCGACACTACAAGATATGATAGATTCGACATAAATTTGTCTTTTGTTTCAAATCTAGTCAACTCCTGGGCCTCATTGTGTCCAAGAAATGTATTTGTATTGATCCATTAAAATTCCAAGGAATTCTTGATTTTCTTGCTCCTTCCACTCTTTTTTAGTTATAACATAGAAAAGGGAAGGCTAAATTTCTACATTGATTCATTCCTAATTGTGTGGAAATTAATAAAGGTTTTACTTGATTATTGAAAAATGGGTTCCCTTTCATTGGGATGATACTACCCCAAAAAGGTTTTGATGCCCTAAAAAATGTCTTAGCTCATGCATCATTATTGTATCCCCCTTACTATCACCGAGATTATTTCCTATATCTTGTCACGTCTATTACCACTATCGCCATGGTATTGGTACAAGAAGATGACTTGAGTGACGAACATCCCATTTACTACTTGATTCATAATTTGACGGATACTGAGACCAAATATTCTCACGTTGAAAAGTTAGCTTTGGAAACTGTGCAAGTTATCCAAAGGTTTTGCTACTATTTACTGCTTCACAAGACTATTATCATTTCCAATTGCAACCCTATGACTTACATACTATCACATCAAATACTTGGGGGAAAATACTTGAAGTGGATTTTCGTCCTTCAAGAGCTTGAATTGGAGTTTGTTAAATCCAAATCTAAGAAATCCTTAGTCTTTGCGGAACTAATATGCGACCTTCCCTCTTATAATTCAGAACCAACAATTGATGATATTATCCCTGATGGAACATTGTTTCTGATCGATTCCTCTGATCCATGGTTATGGAGATATAATCATTTATCTCGAAACCTATATTTTCTAGCCTGAGACCACTCATTTTGACCAACGTCATATTTGATACTAGGCTCATCACTATATCCTAATCGATGATACTCTTTTTCGTCATGGTGTCGATACAATTTTTTGGCATTGTCTCACACATGCCAAAGTCGAGAAAGCTCTAAATCATTGTCATGTTCGAGCATGAGGCAGACATATGTTTCAATATGATACTTCCTAAAATATCCCATGCACAGTTACTTTTGGCTTACTATATTCAAGGATTGTATCTTAGTAGCCCAAAAGTGTCATGCATGCCATATTCATAACTATATAGCTTGTGCTCCACCGACTTCGATGCATTCAATTGTTGTTGTTGGCCCATTTTCCAAATGGGGCATTGACTTCATGACATGTAACCCTCACTCGATCGAGGGGCATGGTTATATAATTGTTGCAGTTGAGTATTTCACTAAGTGGGTCGAGGTGATGCCTACATATGACAACAACAACAAAATTGTTGCACTCTTCCTCTCTAACCATGTTATTGTGATATTCAGTGACCACAAGATATAGTCACATACCATGGAAAACATTTTCATAATTACATGATGTCTAAATTGAATGCCAATTTTGTTTTACGAAATGACATCTCAAATCCCTAGTACTCACAAGCCAATGGTCAGGTAGAAGGCATCAATAAAGTCTTGAAAACAATGCTTCAATGAATGGTAGGGATTCACAAAACGAATTGGAATACCATCCCTTTTTTGGCTTTGTGGGCATGCCATACCTTTTTCCATATTACGACCAGATTCACACCTTTTCAGATGGTGTATGGTCTCGAAGTTTTTCTTCCCATTGAATGTGAAATCTTGTCACTGAAACTAGCCATGGAACTCCTTCCCACTACCTATGTCGAAGAAGAATGTTTTTTTCATCTAGCACACTTAGACGGGACTCATCGTGACGTTGTGATAGACAATGAGGCTCATAAAAAACATATAAAAGTACAATTTTTCATCAAAATTTGAAACCCCATGTCTTCTCGTAGGGTGATTTGGTCATCTTATATGACCAAGAAGGATATAAATTAGGAGCTAGGAAACTTGAACCTATGTGGTTAGGTCATACATAATTAAACACGTACTTGTGAAAGGGGATTATGAGCTTGTAGATTTTGAAACAAATCCTTTAGTAGAACCTCACAATGGGTGGTACCTCAAAAAATACTATGCTTAGAGTTTCTCTACATAGTCACTATGTACATACTATATAGGTTTTTTGGTGTCTTTGTGGTGTAGTTTTCTTGAGAATTTTTCTACCATGTATTCTTATCCTAGGTTACATTTGATTTGTAGATGTCAGTGCTCCCTCAACCATATGTTGCTAATAACGATGGTGCTATCCATAGTACTTGAAACCTTTCCTTTGTAGCATGGGAAATCTATGCTCCTACTAATGAGTTAGTGAGTTTACAACGAATATGCATCGGTCACTCAACTAATAATATCGCAGATTATAGTGCGGTGATTGAACTATTATCTAATGTCATTTCGTGTGGTATTCATTGTTTGGTTGTCAAACTTGATTCACAACTCGTGGTGCTACATTTGAATAAATTGTATTTAGTGAGGAGTCCAACTATGTTACGTATGTTCTTGAGAGTTCACCTCTTAGAGAGACATTTTGATTACATCAAATATAAATATGTTCCAAGAAGTATAAATACATTGATAGATGCATTAGCTAATTATGTTTTAGACAAATATTTGCAACACTTGAAAATATATAATCATGATCACACATTGTACAAGATAGTGGAGTAAGTAGAAAACATCCATAGATTAGAAACTATAAATAGTGTTTTTAGTTTTACAAAAACTGTCTCTGAGACACATATGGCCCACATGAGAGACTCATCCAGGTGGATATTGGTGGCCACCCACCTATTCCGCTTAGACATCTAGTCGGTTTCATTTGTTTCCTTGTTTATTCTAACATTTACTATTTTTAGCAGTTTTTCGGCCCTGAACATCTGGAGTAGGTTTGACCCCTGAAACATCATTTTTTTAGGTATTTTGTAGGCCCATAGCCATGGGAAAGGGCCTATGACAAATCCTTTAGTACTCGGAGAGACTTTTACAACAAGGTATTGTACGCGCCAAACAAAGATAATATGACCAAGTAATGACCCCAGGAAGTTGGCTGCCCAACTAACCCCAACGGGGCCCACAAACTCCTGGCATTACATCTCCTAGGGTTAAGGTTTTGGTTGTTTATGGTTTTCTCATGTGTAGTGCCCTAGTTTCGAATTACAGCAACCATATAAATACTCATAAAATTTGAAAACAATAATGCATAAAACTGTAATCTGCACCTACCTGAACTGCTGGCTGATTTCCGATTCTGCTACCGAACTGGCGATCCTGAACTGCTGGCTGATTTGACCCAATCTCGAGATGGCCAATACCACCCAACCAGACAGAGCAACCTGGTTGCTCAATCCAGAAAGCTCTCCACAGAGGCTCTCTGTCCCTCCATGCCCAGAACTCAGATCACTCAAAGCTCTTCCACTGAAAAGTCTCTTCTCCTGGTTTCCTGCTGATGAATCTATACTTCTCTGGTTTTTTTCCCCCCTCTCCAGGTTCAGGCCTCCGCTATTTATTCACTGGCCTGGCGGTGGCCGCCCTCCCACTTGCAGCCACCGCCTCCCACGCATTCATGGCTTTCCGATCCTTCTTACTGTCCTTGGCGCTCAGTAATAACTATTTAGCTGGTTCCACCCACTTTATTAATGGCTGGGATACGTATAGATTTTTTTAGGGCAGCTGATATTTACATTATAACATTTCCAGCATACGTATAAGTTTTATAACTGATACCTTTATAACTTACATTATAATGTTATAAAGTTTAATGACACATTGTATAACGTTTGTATTATAAATGCTATAAAGTTTTAAGATATATATATTATAACATTTAAATAATATATGATATAAAGTTAAGTAATATATCTTATAACATTTCTTTATATATTTTATATAAGTTTAATGATATGTTTTATAAATTCATATTATAAAGTCTAACCATATACTTTATAAAATTTAATACATATATATAAATATATATATTTATAAGGTTTTTTTAAAGTCTAAAATTTTATTAATGGGTTGTTATATCATGATTTTCAATAACAAATAGACCATTGAGCCTCATTATAACATACTTCAGAGGCATGTCTCTACCACATCTCTTCTCAGAGATAAGCTACCATCGCCCGAGCTAGTCTTGTTTCCATTCTATTTGTAAGCATATTTAAGTATTTGATATTAATGAAATGAAGTATTGTTTCTACTACATCTCTATATTTATGGTTGTATCTGTAATTTGTTGCATTCCTATTTAAATTCGGATCAGTGCTATCAAATCCATCTACTCTTTCTCTATTTTTCTTTGCATGTCCCCAACAATGTCAGGATATACGGAGTTAGGGCTTGAACAAGTTGAACCTTTGCAAGGCCATCCTCACAAATCCTGATGGCCTCCCATGGAGGAAGAGAAGAAAGATGAGGGGGCAAGATATCCTTTCAAAATCTTGCTCGAAGAAGCCCTCAAGCAACAAAGGAACGCGATGATGGACAAATTTTCCTAGATCCTTCAGCAACTACCCAAAGGCGACGGATATACTTTTGGCAGCTACTCTGGAAGTGCCACACCCTTTAAGGTACAAGTTAACTTTGAAATCCCCATATTTTAAGGTCAAATAGATGCATATGTCATAGATAAATGGTTAAATCTTCTAGAAGGATATTTTTTTTGTTCATGTTTTTTCCATCCGGGAAAAGATTACTTTTTCACTTCTAAAAGCCGCCCCCCACGTCAAGGACTGGTGGGAAACCTATTGTGAGAAGAAATATGAAAGTACACCCTCACTGTTTTTAGCTGCACCCACTTGGAATTCATTTCAGGATGCCATCAAGGAGCAATACTACCCTATCGGGAGCTATGAGGATAAATACATAAAGTGGAACACACTGTGGCATGGAAGAGACCAAGACATTCCAGAGTTTACCAAATTTTTCCATACCTTTCCCCTGAAGTTGGGTATCAAGGATTCTGAGAAACATTTGGTACTCAAGTACCATAACTACCTACACAAGTACATCCAAGATGGGATGGAGTTCTTGGACATCTCCCCACTCGTCACAGCATATTGGTACGCTGTCAGTATTGAACAAAAGTTTAAACAGAAAAAATGAGACTTTGGATGTGTGAATCTGAAGCAAGGGGAAGTCTCCCCCAAACCGCAAAACAAAGGGAAATACAAGGCGCGATGACCGAGGATAACCCGTCGAAGCTGCAAGCAAAGAATAGCACCACAAAGACAAAGAAGGACACATGAAAGTGGTGTGAGTTCCATAAGAGCTCCACCCACATCACAAGTGAGTGTTGGGCCAAGCAGTCACTAGTGGCCAAGATGAAGGCTTCTGAGTTAGATGCATGTTCCGACTCTGAGTCAAAACCTAACAAGGGGAATGAAAAAGGGAAGAATATCATTGACATAGATCCCAACGCCACTTTGGCCACCACCAAGATCCATAAGATCGAGCCTAAAGATCCATAAGAGGGGGAATGCCTATTCCACTCACAGATATGGGTGAAGGGTTCTCCATTTCAGTTCATTGTCGATAGCGGGAGCCAAAAGAACCTTATTTTAGTAGAGGTCATGAAGTGACAGGGCCTACTGACTACAGCACATCTGTAGTCTACACCATCGAGTGGATTCACCAAGGATGAGATCTCCGCATCAGCCAGCAGTTCCACCTTCCCTACAGCATCAAGCTCATCACTGATGAGGTATTGTGTGATGTTTCTCCTCTTGAATTTTTTTATGTATTATTAGGAAAACCATACTTATGGAAGTGACATGTTGTATATGAGTCTAGACCTCGCCCTATTATTATTTCTTTCGGTAGTAATTTATACAGGATACCGGAGGTATCCCCACCTACCGCCATCTCCTTGATATCTACCAAGGAATGTAGTAAGGTCATCTCCCAGACTAGGAAATTTGTTTTCTTTCTTATTCACTCTCAAAGTAAGGGGAGGATCACAGCCACATCCATGGCCCCCAGGAAGGGTTCCTCCAAGTAGCAAAAGCAGGTGGATAAGGTCATGGAAGAATATAGCGACATCTTCTCCTCACCCACAGGGGTACCCTTGCATTGTCATGTCAAGCATTCGATTAATCTGACTCCCGGAGCATCTCTACCCAACAAACCAATATATCACTGATCCATTCTAGAAAATGAATAGATCAAGTGGAAAATCTAGGAGTTACTGCAAAAAGGACACATATGACCAAGTTCCTCACCTTGTGGAAGCCCAATTGTACTTATACAGAAGAAGGATGGGACCTGGAGGCTCTGCATTGATTATCAGGAGTTAAACAAAATCACTGTCAGGAACAGGTCTCGAATCCCATACATTGATGATCTGCTAGAACAACTCAAAGGGGCCAAGTATTTTAGGAAGATCAATATGAAATCTGGTTATCACCAGGTTCCAATAGAGCCCACAGATGTATGGAAGACCACTTTTAAATCTAAGGAAGGCATTTTTGAAAGGTTGGTTATGCCCTTCGAGTTGAAAAATGCCCTTGCTACTTTTATGAGGCTAATGGATTACATGTTGTGTCCCTTCACCAATTCGTTCGTGGTGGTTTATCTGGACAACATCCTCATCTTCAGCAAGAGTTGTGAAGAACACTTACAACACATTCATCAAGTCCTTCAAACCCTTTGGCAGCACAAACTGTGTGCCAACTTGGAGAAAAGCACCTTTGGCATGATCCAGGTCTAATACTTGGGTTACATCATAGATGAGTGTGCTGTGCATGTGGACCTGACTAAGATCCAAGTCATTTGGGATTGTCCATCCCCGACCACTCTAATGGAGCTTCGCAGCTTTTTAGGCCTTCCATTTTTTTATCGGAGGTTCGTGTTGGGATTCTCCCATATTACTTAGCCTTTGAGTCAAATTACTAAGGGTGGGGTGAAAGAAAATTTTTCTTAGTCCGAGTCCCAACAGAAGACATTCGTTGAGTTGAAGTACTGCCTCTACTCTCCACCGATACTCACACTACCAGACTTGCAACAACGATTTGAAATCGAGATAAATGCCTTAGACTCTACTATTGATGTATTCCTCACCCAGCACGGGAATCCAGTGGCATATCATAGTGAGACACTTTTCAATACAATTCAGAAGTACCCCACCTATGATAAAGAGATGTATTCCATCATGCATGCTTCAAGACAATGGAAGCACTACATTATGGGGAAGGTGACGGTCATCCACACCGATCACTGACCTCTTCAGTTTATACAGACATAGGGGAAGTTGTAGAATGATCACCATCAGAGGTGGTCTACATATATGCAACAATTCCACTTGACCATTAAATACAAAAAAGGCATCACCAATCATGTTGCAGACTGTCTCAGCTGACCCCTAGTTGCATCATTGACTATTGTTCTCGCCTCTTGTGGTCATGAGACCTCTAGTTGGCTACAACTATAAAAAAATGATCCAAAGTTCACCTCCACATACCAGATGCTAGTAGATGGAAAGAAAGTTCCTGATTTTCACCTCCAAGAGGAATTATTATGCTACCTAGGCAACCTTTTTGTTCCTTCAAGCGAATGTGCCAAGTTGATTTGGGAGGCACACAATATTCGGGTTGCAAGACACTTTCATGTGGAGAAAATTGTTGTTGTACTACAAAAGTAGTTTATTGGCCCAAACTCCAACTGGATGTTGGAAAATATATCAGATCCTGCACTGCCTACGCCATTGCCAAGCCAACCATCAAGAAACAAGGCCTATAAACTCCTCTACCTACTCCCATCCAGTCGTGAGAATCCATCTCCATGGACTATATGCCTGGCCTCCCTTCCACCAAGCATGGTAATGACTATGTATTTGTGGTCATGGACATATTTTCTAAGATGGCTATATTGGTAGCCTACAAGAAGAGTATCACAACAGAGGACACTACCAAACTCTTCTTTGAATGAGTATGGGTACATTTTGGGATCCCGCAGACCATTATATCATATCGAGATAGTAGGTTCCTGAGCACATTATGGTCAAGCCTTTGGACACTATTGGACACCAAGCTCACCAAGTCGACTACCTTCCACCCCCATACTGATGGCCATATGTGTCAATAGGATGATAGTTCACATACTCTGCATGTACAACTCCAAAAATCCTCGAACCTAGGATGAGAGTCTTCCATATGTGTAACACATTTATAATACATTTGTCCATAGCTAAACTAATCGCAGTCCCTTTCAAGTGGGTCTATAATTTCAACCATTGTGTCCGATTGATGTTTCCATGCCTCACGCGACTACACAAACATAATCCACACATGTATTGTCCAAGGTTGATAAAGCAACTAGATTTATTAAACAAATCTAACACATCCGCCAGCAGATTCACGACATCCTAGAGAAGTCAAATGGCAAGCACCAATGACATGATCAACATCGGGTGCCACACAAGTTTAACGTGGGCGACAAAGTTTGGCTGCATTTACAAAAAGAATGCCTTACCGGAGCCCATCGAAAGCTCAAACCATTTCGACATGGTCCTTACACCATTACCAAGGTCATGGGAGACAATGATTTTGAGCTCAACATTCCCTTATTACTTGGCCTACACCTAATGTTCAATGTGGACCACCTTCAACCATACTTCCCACCATTACTAGACACATCAGACATTGCAGAACAACTCACACCAACAAATTTAAACCAGACTACATGGAACATGCCACAACGGATTGGATTGTGGACACACAGGTCAAGAACACACACCAACAAAAGATCCAACTATATTGGGTTGTCAAAGATGGCCAACTCCTGCACCAAGGCAAGTGACTCACCAGGGACCAAGCTCAACAGAAATTTCCTCACCTCATGGAGGCTCTGCATGCAATGGGGACCATTTCTTCCTAAGGGGGGAGGAATGATCTAGGTGGCTATTGGTGGCCAGCCACCTATTCCACTTAGACCTCTAATCAATTTCATTTGTTTCCTTGTTTATTTCAACATTTACTATTTTTAGCAGTTTTTCAGGTCCTGAACTTCCAGAGCAATTTTGACACCCTAAACATCATTTTTTAGGTCCATTGAAGATCTTGTAGTATTGAAAGATACCTTTCCAAAAAGGTATCATATGTTCCAAATGAAGATAATATGACCAAGATATGACCCCGGGAAGTTTGTTACCCAACTAACCCCAATGGGGACCACAAATGCTTGGCGTTACATCTCTTGGGGATAGGGTTTTGGTTGTTTAGGGTTTTCTCATGTTTTTCAATAATAAATAGGCCCTTGAGCCTCATTATAACACAGTTTAGAGGCATGTAGCCTCTACATCTCTTCTCAAATATAAGCTACCATCACCCGACCTAGGCTTGTTTCCATTATGTTTGTAAGAATATTTCAGTATATGATATTAAGGAAATGAAGAGTTATTTCTGCTACATCTTTGTATTTATAGTTATATATGTAATTTGTTGTGTTCCTGTTTAAGTTTAGATCAAAGACAAGATATGGCTCAAAAGCCCCTAGGTGACTAATCCTAATGATGGTCATAGTAGCATATGACTACACATGAAACCTTGCACAACAGTCAACCAATCTAAGATGGTACCCCTATGGTATATCTCTAAAAATAAATAGGGATGCCATCAATCCCTGTATCCATAATGATGCAGGTCAAACCCTCTACGTGATGCTCAAACTTGGCAAGTTTCTCCCCTAGATCTGGGTCTGCCATCTCTTCCATCTCTACTCCACCTACTCCACCCTACCCAAAATGTGGTTGTGCTCGTCGATGGAGTGGGGACATGCCCACTAGTTGCATCGACCCAATGTATGTGTGTAAAACCAATAGTTAGTATCTAAAATATTAAAAAAAAATTGGAGAACTAAAAAATAAATTAAAAAAAATATCCAAATGACAATGCCCTTTACCTACATCATCCAACTGCCTGCCCTCGGGTAAGATGAGCTCTGGATCAACCTAGAAATCCACTCCAATGTATGGATGATCCTCGATCATGATTAGCTTCTCTTACAACCATCTAAACAAGGAAGGATTAAACCACATTAAAGGTCCTCCCGAATGACGAGCCATCAAGTCTACCCACTGTCTCATCCAAGGATCCCTTGGTCTAGGCAACTCCCATGATATCGTCTAAGGACACAATAATGGTACCCTTTGTAGAGCAAATGAAATAGTGATGGATCCATAATCAAAGTTGTTTAACTGACTGGTTTTCTCCCTATTCAACTACTCCTTTACATTGACCAAAATCTCTTCATATCAATTAAATATTGTAGGTAATAGGCACTCGAATGCATACTACATTTGATACTTGGTATCCATGTGAGGAGTAGTGCTACCAACCAACTGTGTGATAGTAAACATGATTGTTTTGAGGGGGAGTTCGCGAATGTATTTTATCTTGATCTTCCCATCCTTGTTACGCTGAGAGGTAGGTTGAAAATGGGTATCTACATACTCTTTTACTGTCTCTCCACCTCTCCTGTATCTAGACAAGGAAATATGAGCCCCTCTAGGTGAAATCTTTACCAAGAAATATATATCTTCAACATCTATTGTGACCATATGCTTACCAATATTGAATAGTTACCCATGTATGTCCTAGGACCTAACTAGATACTACAACAACTCCATCTAGGCCATCATGCTCGGTATTTTAAAAAATATCATCAAACCATGGTTCCTTAATGCATTGACCATTGTTGGATCATTTGTTGCTATTACATCCTGCATTTCATGTTATATTTCTCTCCAGGATAACACCATTTTCACTCTGGAAAATATCTGCAAAAAGAAAGTACGAAACACGTAAGAACAACAATGTGAAAGAATTTGGGAAAACCCAACTTAAAAATCAAATTTTGAAATGCTTCCTCCACCCATCGCATTGTATATTGATGAACAATGAGAACCATTGAACTTAGCCTTGAGGGTAAGTATGTTGGGCCACACTTTTTGGTATAAATTAAAAATACCCATCACACCTCCCAATATAGGAAGAATGCATTGGGAAGAGGGTGAAATTTAGTCCCAAAAATTTCCAAAAAATGCATGAAACGAAAAACGTAAACCATGAAAGTGCAGAGAAAAGAAAAATATCTTACTTGGAACTAATGACAATAAAAATCATCCATGAAATTCGCCACAATTGTGCATTGAAAAATCAAGGTGAAAACCACTACAAGCTCTCAAAAATGGTAAAATGTCAAATGGTAAAAATAAAATTTACCTTTACTCCTTTTATGGACAAAATGATTCACTATCTTACTATTTTTTACCTAATTCTTCCATGTATCATATATATATTTTTTTATGTTTTTTATGGTTTTCTGATCAAGTTAAATGACAACTGAAGGACGTAATGGAGGTTATGAATCAAAATTTTAATGTGGATCATTCTGGTGAATGAGCACACTTTTATCGTTTTTTTGGGTTCATTAAACTTACGAAAAAGGAACCCTCTCAAGTTCTCTCTAAGCTCTTTTCAGATTCCCAAAATATGAAAATATTGTTGAGCACTTGTCTTTTCTAACTTGTTAAAGTAAATAAATAGATGTCTACCTAATATTAGTTTAGCCCTTTTCTGACTAGATAGACTATTTATGAAAAAGGAATACTTTAGTCGAACATGGCTAAAATGTTCTTTTGGGTATTTTCTTATGCCTTTTTGGGCCCAAGAGACTAAATTTATGAAAATGAACCTTTTGGAGTTTTGTTTTTCGCCTCTTTTTCAAGCTCTCTAAATATGAAAAAGAAGTCAAGTTATACCTTCATTGGGCTTGTAAAACTGTAAACAATGTAGGAATCATTAAACATGACGAGACCAAACCACTCCTTTTTAGGGTTCGTTAAATATGCTCAGAAGGATTCATCCGAAGAATGAACTTATAGATCAAGCATATATTATCCTCCTCAAGCTTGTTAAAAAAAAGGGGGTTATTTGCTAAAAATAGTTGGAAAATTGGGGAAATAATACATAAAACCTATTTACGGTAGTGATTCGCTCTTGAACATGACACTCTCTCACTTATGTAACTACTTTGGGTTGGGGAATCTGCTTGCCTCTCTGTTGACCCCAACTCATTGACAGCCTTCAAGATGGTTCTTTGAGTCAATCTTCTAAATCATTATAAGTGTCGTCAATATGTTCAAGAGAATTCCACCCTCAGTTGACATCTGCTACAATACGTTTAGCCTTCCCTCATGTATTCCACTCTTGAACCAACTTTAAATCATCATATTGTGTCTCAAATATTTATACGCACTTTGTGTCATTGATGGGGGATACATTAAGGCCCTTCTGCAATAGGTCACTTCCTATCGACATCAACACATTATCAAGGAAGTTTAATTAGAAAATCCTTTCATTTCATACCTCAATGGTAGGTTCCCTTTCTTTTGGCGATGAGTTCTCATCATTGGCCTTCGACCAAAAGATTCTATGTGTTGTCCAACTTTAGCTCATTTATTCACACCTCATGGATTGTGATTTAATACCTTGAGAGATATTATCATTATCAATGGTCTACCATGTTCGAATCCAATGCATATATTTGCATGGTTAGAATTGTACTATTGAGTGACAAGGTAGAAGACCCCAGATCTAGTTTCATCCATCTTGGCTATGATTTCAGGATTCATATGAGATCTACAAAGTATGATGGCTATGATTTTATAGAAATTCATGCAAGCATGGGTCCACAATATGTCATCAGTGGACATGATCATCATTGTATATGTAAAATGGCTTATACACTAAGTATGGGTATGCCTATCAAAGAAATGATATCATGATGATAAGGTATTGTAATAGTCAATTGCTGATCTCAACCAAATGATTCTTGATTCACATTTTTCACATGGTAAAGTACTTCATTCCTTAGCCACAAATTTTGACTTCGTACTTTAGGGGGAAATCTATTACAATTCATTTTGTTGCATCCAATCAAATGGACCTGAACCCAAATCTATCATCATCCATTGACACTTTGCTATCATCCCTTACAAAGCCAAAATAATTCTCTTTACATAAGTTACAATAATCTTGGATTAAATTGGCTAAAACCCCTAATTTTGTGGATCAAAAAACTTACCTTTAAGACAAATTCCATTGACACAGGTTGTGTACATGGAAATTGCACTGGCCAGCGTAAGTTGTTTTCCCAAAAAGTGCAATGATAATGGGAAATGAGTAAAAAATAAAAATTTATTTTGAAGTTTCTCTTTCTAAAAGCTTCAAAAGTGGTTTCAAAAATTTACCATTGGATCAGATCTCGAACTCGTAGTATTGAGGTCTTATTTCTTATCTCCTATAACTTACCTCCCTCTAATGTGGATCCAAGCCCTAGAATGGTAAATCCCAGACCACCTCATTTACCATATAAATTCATCCCATAGAATCTGGGTTAGCTTTCAGAGACTCTGAATTATGCCCTTATGCTGCTCATTTGTGTTTATAGGTCCATGATCCATCCATGTGTTTGAGGTGTAACTGAAGGCTTGTTGTTGTGGCAAAGTAAGGACAAGATAGATGGGAGAGATTGACATGGTCAAGGCCTATAAGGGTTGTAATATTTTCCTATTTTTATTAATGAAAATTTTCATTGTTTCTCCTATATATTATGTCTTATTTATGCATATGTAGAACATGAATCCTTGACTTCTTGTTTAGAATTTTTTTTATATGCTATTTGTATGTTTTGGTTGTCTTGCTTGTTTTGGATGATTCATAGATTCTACTTATAGAAAATGGAGTTTGAGCTAGAGCTAAGAAGAAAGGAGAAGGAGGAAGATTGCATTGGATTCCAAGTAGGTATTCTTCCCATATTTTAAATATCTCTAAGGAAAAGCATTTCAATTTTGTCTTGGTTGTTTCTAGATTAATCCACTAGGTATATGGAGATTACTTTTGTTTGTAGAAGGAGTTTATCCACAAAACATTGATAATTTGGCAATTAGGATACATCATGGATGAATAAGAGGTGCATGCTAACTCTTAGCATCTCTCCACAGCAAGTGTTAGCAAAAAGGAAAACTACGGGTCACACATAGTCCATGTAGAAATATGGTGATAGAATGGAAACTACTCAAGAAATTTTAATCTAAATCAAGAGACACAATTCTACTCTATTGATCTGCATAATTCAATTCAATTAGAAAAAAAATATTAGACAAGCAATAAGAAATAACACACATGCACAATTTTTTTCTAGGGAAACCCAACTGGGAAAAAGCCCTCAAGCCTCTTTGCATTAATCAGATGAATAAATATGTATTACAATTGCTAAATCTGTATGATCTCAACCTGTAAGTGAATAACCTGTCTCTCCTCTCAATGAGAATCTTCGACCTATATTTCCTTATGCAATTCCTAGAGAGTTTTCCCCTATTTGCTTATGCAATTCCTAGAGAATTGGCCCTTGTTTTTTTAGGAATTATCCTCTAATTGATTGTGCAATTACCAAAGTTTGATCAGTTGCCTGCATGCAATACCTCTACACTCAAACTAGTTTACAACTTCTTGTTACACTGCCTTGGAATCTCCACCACATCATAGAACTCAAATTATCTACATGCACTAGTTATTTTAGGTTTACTGATCAGTTAACTGGATGATCACTGAGTTAGATTGTTGTCCAACTACACAACTGAACTTCCACTAGTTCCTCCAACTGTTAGAACTATTTTAACTGAACTCAACTAGATATAACTGAATCTGTCTCTCCTCTCAATGAGAATCTTCGACCTATATTTCCTTATGCAATTCCTAGAGAGTTTTCCCCTATTTCCTTATGCAATTCCTAGAGAATTGGCCCTTGTTTTTTTAGGAATTATCCTCTAATTGATTGTGCAATTACTAAAGTTTGATCAGTTGCCTGCATGCAATACCTCTACACTCAAACTAGTTTACAACTTCTTGTTACACTGCCTTGGAATCTCCACCACATCATAGAACTCAAATTATCTGCATGCACTAGTTATTTTAGGTTTACTGATCAGTTAACTGGATGATCACTGAGTTAGATTGTTGTCCAACTGCACAACTGAACTTCCACTAGTTCCTCCAACTGTTAGAACTATTTTAACTGAACTCAACTAGATATAATTGAATCGGATTACTAAAATTTAGCAATCACACATGCTTAACTTAACTCCAAACCCTCTAACTAGAATTTATTGAGCTAACTAAGTGAAAATATCCATGTCACACAAGTTAACTGCATCCAAGTTGTCTGCTAATGTGGAAATTCATTTTTTCTCAATTTGACCAAGGCAAAGTCAAATTGAGACTTTCTTGTTCCACTTCTCAACACTCCCTCTCAACAAGAAATGGATTATCAACCAGCCCTATCCTGCACCTAAGGAACTCAAACTTCCCTCTTGACAAATCCTTTATCAAGATGTCATCATATTATTCCTCTGTCAGAATGTATTGTAGCAACATTATTCACCTCTGCACACAGTCCCATAAATGATGATACCGAATATTTATATGCTTAGATTGATCATGAAATATTGGATTCTCAAAGATCTTAATGCAACCTTGATTATCATAATAGAACACAGTTGGATCCATCATCTGACCTAACCATCCCATAAGTATCTTTCTCATTGAGATCACCTCACATATTGAATTGAGGCTTCTGTGATCCATAATAGTTGTAAGCAGAGCTTCGGCGAAAATCACATGAGGAAAGACATTTGTCGACGCGTTTCGAACCAACCAATGTGGTTCATCGTCAGGACAAGTTGAAGAAACAGATCCAGCTTAGCATGTTAAATAGTCTGAGCAGAGACTCCAACGGCTAAATCGACCAATGGCTAATTTTTACCTACAGACCCAGGTCAAATTACTATTCATTAATTTAATAATATTATTATTTTTAATATTGAAACATAAAATATTTTTAATGGTTAGTTTTAAAATTTTTTATTAATTTATTTATTAATAATTATATATATATATATATATATATATATATATATATATAAACATATGAAAGTTATGATAATAGGTTGTTAATAAATAAATTACTTATAGTGGTTAGTTTAAGGAGATAATTAACTTATTTATTTAAATTATTTAGTAATTATTGTTAATATAAAACATAAATATATATAATAATATGTTGTTAAGGACCAGAAAAATTATCGATGGTTAAAGTAATTTATTAATAATATATATATATGGATAAAAAGAAGTTCCTCTTTGAAACTTTAGTCACTCCTGTTATCTTATATGGCTGTGAGGTTTGGGGTTGCAGCATCTCCAGAGAATCATGGAGAAAGATTGAGCAAATCTTGAAGCGTTTTATAACTTATAACCTAAAAATTAAAAGTAATACACCCTATCCTATTCTCCTTATAGAAGCAGGTCTTTCCCCTATTGAGAGCCTAGCTATGCTTAGGTTTCTGTTGTACAAGCACAAAATCAGTAACATAGACGATCATAGACTTCCTAAGCTAGCTTTAAATTCTAGCCAAAACCACCTAAGGCTCAATCGAGGGTGGCATAAAGACACAAGGGCCTGGTTAAACTATTGGGAGATCAACGAAAATGATGCATTGCAAAACATAAATAACATTAAAGATATTGTTACTTCTAAGTTCAAAAAAAAAAATGTGGTGTGAAAAGACTTAGCGGCTAAAAGAAAATTAAGTTATTATAAGAAGGTCATCAACCCCACCCTAGAAGATCAAAAGTATCTCTCTATTTTAACTAGCTCAAAGAAGAAAATTAATATAGCAAAGATTAGAACGAATTCTCATGAGCTCCATAGTGAAACAGGTCGTTGGGCAGTTCCTAAAACGCCATGGACGGAAAGGATCTGCCATATATGTGAGAATAGGAACATCGAGGATGAAAACCACTTCCTCTTAGAGTGCCCCGCGTATAACCACATTAGATCTCAGTTTCACAATCTTTTCTACAATACTGACCTTCCTAGCCTTTTACAATGTCAAAATTATAGTGAGCTCGGGAGGCTTCTCTCCAAGCTTTTTGAGCATAGGAATAAAATCTTAAATCAAAATACATAATTTGTTTCTTTAGGTCCGATAGACCATTATTTGGTCTAAGTGGACGTTAACCACCATCATCATCATCATCATCATATATATATATATATATATATATATATATATATATATATATATATATATATATATATATATATATATATATATATATATATATATATATATTTCAATTAAAATAATAAAGTTAAGGTTAAAAATATAAATAAAATAATTTAAATGGTTAGTTAGAAAAGGTAATTTATTTAATTTAATTAAATTATTTATTTTATTTTTTTTCTCGTTAAGACTATGCTATTCTATTATGTACATAAACAGGAAAACAGTTACAGTCATGCGGTCATGTTGCCAGAGGCCAAGAATGGCATTCTGGACTGACAGTAATCAGAAAAACCTCCCACAGCATCAAGACAAATCACCCACGCAGGGGCCCTAACACATAGACAAGTCACCCGCGCAGGGGCATCACCACTGAGACAAATCACCCACGCAGGGGTATCACCACTGAGAAAAACCACCCACGCAGGGGCGCCACCACTGAGACAGATCACCGCCACAGGGGCGATAAACCGTTGAGGAACAGTAAAAGCGAAAATTGACATCCCACGCAGGGGCACAAAAAAGGAAAAGAAGACTATCATATGGAGCCCTTGCATGGGCATTGACAAACATTGGACATGAAAATTCTCGAACCAAACAGAAACAACCACAGTATACAGAGGGCCATGGTAGCAAACGAAGCAAAACAAAAGAGAACCTGAGCAGCATCTGAAGGGGGAACCGGAGCGACCGGACTGCTATTCGTCCGGTTCCTCCTCGATGATCCAGCACATACCTTCCGGGAGAGGGTCCCATGCGGCCTTGTCCTTCTCTGGCGGAGGTGCTGCCTGAGTCGAAGGTGGAGTGTCAGCATGCTCTGGGCGGACCTGTGGCAAACCCTCAGCGTCCCCAGAGCTTCCAGCTTGGTGCAGCTTTGTGCTAGGCTGTTCCTCGCCCTCTTCCTTCGGTTCTTCAAGAAAAAGGACCGAGACATGGGCGTTAATGCGAGAATTGCCCTGGGAATTGCTGAAGGAGAAGACTGCGGTTCCAAACGTAGGTAGCGGAGCCGAATTCGGGTCTGGATTGCTGGAGTCCAGGAAGTGGCTCGATTGGATGGGATTAGCCTCTGCAACTTGGTGGCATAGACATCTACAACAGTGGGAGGGAGGAGTTGCCACTGAGGGGCGAGAGGACTCGCCTCTGCTAGTGCCTCGACGGCTGAGGAGGCGCTGTCGGGGCCTGACCATGTTTCCACTGTTAGCAAGAAAACGAAACAGAGCAGGATAAGAGGAGTCAGAGAAATTGAGACCTGAAACCACCCTCTCAGACCTGAAACCACTGTCAATTGCCAAAGGGGCGACGTGAGCTCCAGCTCTGTGAGTCGTCGACCATAAGCCCACTCCCGCAATCTGAACTCGACCCAACACATTACTTTCCAATGCCTCACCATTCTTATGCTCCTCTGCTCTTCCTCAGACACCACAAGCCATAACTGCACTCTGAATGCGCGATTGTAACCCGGACAAAGCAATGAATTGTCGTCCCTTATCGCCCCTGCACCCACGCTTGAGCTCCATGGCGGCGGATCGCAATAAATGCGAGTCTTATGCTTGGGGCTGCCCATGGTGACCATGTGGCACCGCCTTCTCCGCTGTCGTGTCACCCGCATCCGGGGATTAAATTATTTATTATTATATATTAATAATATAAGTAATTTTTAGTTTAATTAAATTATTTATTAAATATAATTAATATAATATTAGTAATATAGTCTTGATATTATTAATATTAGTAGTCAAAGTATTATTATTAATTTAATATTATTGTTATTCTTAATGTTATTATTATTATTATTATTTATGGAAATAAGTTAAATTAGGTAAAATATATAGATAAATAAAATACTTTTAATGGTTAGTTATAAAAACTTTAAGTTAATTAATTTATTTAAATTATTTATTAATTAACACACACACACACATATATATATAAGTTATAATATTCGGTTATCAAGATAAAAGAAAGATAAAAATAATAAATAGAAAAAAAATAAATAAAAATAAAAATAAAAAAATAAAATACAAAAAAAATAAATAATAATAATAATAAAATAAAATAAAAAACAAAAAAATAAAATAAAAATAAATAAATTAAATAAAATAAAATTAATTACTTAATAAATAAAATAATTAATTAATTAATTAAAACATAAAAATAAAAATTAAAATTAAAATTAAAATTAAAATTAATGATGATGATGATGATAATGATGATGATGATGATGATGATGATGATGATGATGATATAAGGTATATAAATAAATAAAATAGAGAGAACGACAAAAAATAAAAAGGGGAGGGACAGGAAGAAGACCAATAGAAACCACAGAGCAAAACAGATCAACCCCAGGAGGAAGGAAGGCTCCAGGGGGAACACAGAAAGCTAACAAAAAGGGGGGAAAGGAAAGACTAAGACGACAGGGCAGGGATCCAACAGCTACTGATTTTCCAGCCGTCATCTCTATTGAGATTGTTAGGCCTTCTTTCAATCTCAATAGCTTCCCTGAATTTACGATGATGGAATTGAGCAATCTTAGCAACAACCTTGGCCTCCTCAATACAAACCTGATGCTTGGTCTTTTCCACATGCTCTGCTAACGCTGAAGACTTGGTTCTCCCATGTCTTAGGTCAGCTGCATGTTCGCTTATCCTCTGATGGATGGAGCGTCCTGTTTCCCCGATATAGGGGGTTCCACACGAACAAGGGATCAAGTAGACACCCTTCATGTCCATCGGGTCAACAGGATCTTTCACCGATCGGAGGGATTTATGAATGGTGTTGAGGGGCCTAAAGGTAGAAGGGATATCATACCTCTTAAGGATCCGAGCAATTTTGTCTGTGGTTCCTTGAACATAGGGAAGATGGACCCCTAGTCGGCACTCCTTCGGTTCTTTATTAATAATCGCATTTTTAGAGGCTTTAAGGAAAGGCTTTTGACCTAGGCGCCTACTGTAGCCATTCTCCACAAAGACATTAAGGAGATGGGATCTCTCCTTATCGAAGCTCTTATTATCAGAAATCCTCAGGGCACGAGTAGCAAGGGTGTTAAGAACACCCATCTTTTGAGCAGGGAAATGATGGGAATCGGCATGAAGATACTGCTCAGTATGCGTTTTCTTTCGGAATACTGAGTGGGAGAGAGAGCCATCCATATTCTTAGAAATAAGAATGTCCAGGAAAGGGAGGCAACCATTGACCTCTTTTTCCATGGTGAACTTAATGGCAGAGGACTGACAGTTGAGGTGATTGAAGAAGCGATCCAGCTCCTCTTGGCCATGGGACCAGATGACATTAGTGTCATCTACATACCTTCTCCAAAGCTTAGGAAGGAGACGAGTCGAGGCTAGAGCTTTGGCTTCGAAATCTTCCATAAAGAGATTGGCGACAATAGGGGAAAGGGGGGATCCCACGGCCACACCACAAGTCTGCTCAAAGAACTCACCCTCGAAACAGAAGAAAGTGGAAGTGAGACAGATCTTAACCAGATGCGCGGTATCAGGATCCGTTAGGCGATAGATCACTTCCAAGGCCTCCTTTATAGGGATGCAGGTATAAAGGGAGACCACATCAAATCTGACCAGGATGTCATCAGGGTCAAGTTTAATATCTTTAAGCTCCTTAATGAAGGATGCAGAGTCTTTCACGAAGGACTCAGTGCGGCCAACCAGGGGCTTAAGTTTCAGGGCGAGGAACTTAGCTAGAAGGTAGGTCGGACCACCAATGGTATTGACGATAGGCCTCAGAGGAACCCCTTCTTTGTGAATCTTAGGTAACCCATAGATCCTAGGAGTAAGGGGACTACTCTCAATGAGTTTGTGGCCTAGAGAGCCCACAGAACTACTGGACTTGATGGCAAGAGCCACAGTCCTAAAAACTTTCTTAAGAAGGTTCTTGGGCAGTTTTTTATAACTGCCACTATTGTAAAGATGATCTAACATCTTCTTACGGTAACCATCCTTGTTAAGGATGACCGTAGCCCCTCCCTTGTCAGCCTTCAGAACGACAATGTCTTGGTTCTGATTTAATGATTTAAGGGCCGAGAATTCCTCCTTGCTGAGGTTCTTCCGAGGGGGCTTAGCCTTCCTAAGGATGACAGCACAATCCTGCCTAATAGTGTCCTTGATATTGTCCGGAAGATCCCTAATCCCGTATTCCACGTCGCAAATAATGTCATCCACCGGGATTCTTCTGGGGGCAAGGGCAAAGTTTAAACCTTTGCCTAAAAAACTAAAAACAGAAGGGGAAAAAGAAAATCTAGAGAGGTTAACCACTCTTTTATCCAGGGAAGAAGGGGGAGAATGAACCTGATTCAAAATCAAATTCTCAATGTTATGGTTATTAATATTAATACCAACATCAATGTTATTATTAAAAGAATCTTTGTCCTTGGGGAATAAAGTATTATTATTAATGTCACATAAATTAACCTTAATATTACCCGAAACTTTTTTAACCAAAATATTGTTATTATTCTTAAGCTTAATACTATGCTTCAATAAATTCTTATTACTAATTTTATTATTATTAAAATTATAATTATTAATCTTACAAATATTCTTATTATTCGTATACAACATATTAATATTATTATTATAATGGATATCCTTGTGAATATTATTAAAATTATAAAGGCCCTTATTATTAATAATGGTATCCTTATTATTAACTAACTCATCCCTACCATTACAAATATTCTTATTATTTGTATACAACGTATTAATATTATTATTATAATGGATATCCTTGTGAATATTATTAAAATTATAAAGGCCCTTATTATTAATAATGGTATCCTTATTATTATCTAACTCATCCCTACCATTATTAACGATAGTATTGTTATAATTACGTAAACCATTCAATTCGTACCTACTCTTCTTACCGATCGTATTAAAATCGAAACCCTTCGAGCGCGCACTATGAAAGCCAACAGTAACACCCGCTCTGCACGAGGAGAACTGTCCAAGATCGCTTGAGGGAGACACCGCAGCCCTACTCCTCACTGAGTCAACGCAACTGCTCTCCAGCTGAAAAGGAATCCCGAGAGCACTGATCAGCATCGAGCTCTGATCAACTGATGATTCAGAAACGATACCAGCCGGCTTCATATATTCAGAACTCAAACCCAGAGCGTTTGATGGAGAAACCACACCTTCTCCCTGGTCAGTCCCGCAATTCCTCTTGGCAATCAAGCAATTGTCCCTCGACTGAATCGGAGAACCGCGAGCGAGGCTATGCTGCGAATTCTGATCAAGGGAAGGAGAGATGAAACGCAGGTTAGCAGCAACGCTCTGGCTCCTACGCTGCCACGGGGAACAAGAGGGAGCCGAAGCGCAGACCTCCCTGTCTGCTGACAACGAAACCTGGTCAGTCATATGGAGAGGCTCGGATGAGCCAGAACGCAGGGTTAAGGGTGGACTAGGAGAAACTGGGGGCACGCTGGAATCCCCTGAAGCTTCTGCAACATAATCTGACGTTGGGGCAGGCCTACTTTTGCAAAAGGGGGCAGGCTGCTTGAAAGAAGGCATGGGTGCAGCAGAGCTATCCCGAGAGATCTCTAGACAAGCCGAGGGGGAGGAGGACGATCCAATCGACTGGATGGAAGAAACCCAAGAATGGAGGGCCGATTTCTGAGACATAGAAATGCGGCTACGGGAAACCTCATCCACTGATCCACCTCCCACCGATTTCTGAGCTAACAACTGAAACTTGGCAGCTTGTTTTTGTCCCCTGATCTCCTCTAAACGTAACGATTTTAGTGCAGAGCATGCATCTATTCTGGCCCACAGGGAGGGGGAGATCAAGTTCGAAAGAACCAAGTGCAAATCTAGAAGCTCCTGAGAGAATCGACCGAGGTCTCTTCTGACCCGATTAATCTCAGATCTCAAAAGCGCTAGACTGGCTTTTAAGAACACCCCATGGTTAGAAGGAGTGTGGAGGCGATGACTAATCTGAGCGAAGACCGGGATAACCGCGGAATCCCTGCATCTTTTAAGAAAAGCTAAATCTGTCTTCAACTTCGAGACCTGCAAGCGTGCCCGTTCAAAATGATGAACCTTAGAAGCAATGGCTTTACCGTGCAGGGAATCAATTATTGAATTGAGGCTTCTGTGATCCATAATAGTTGTAAGCAGAGCTTCGGCGAAAATCACATGAGGAAAGACATTTGTCGACACGTTTCGAACCAACCAGTGTGGTTCATCGTCAGGACAAGTTGAAGAAACAGATCCAACTTAGCATGTTAAATAGTCTGAGCAGAGACTCCAACGGCTAAATCGACCAACGGCTAATTTTGACCTACGGACCTAGGTCAAATTAATATTCATTAATTTAATAATATTATTATTTTTAATATTAAAACATAAAATATTTTTAACGGTTAGTTTTAAAATTTTTTATTAATTTATTTATTAATAATATTACATATATATATATATATATATATATATATATATATATATATATATAAACATATGAAAGTTATGATAATAGGTTGTTAATAAATAAATTACTTATAGTGGTTAGTTTAAGGAGATAATTAACTTATTTATTTAAATTATTTAGTAATTATTGTTAATATAAAACATAAATATATATAATAATATGTTGTTAAGGACTGGTTAAAGTATATATATATATATATTTCAATTAAAATAATAAATTTAAGATTAAAAATATAAATAAAATAATTTAAATGGTTAGTTAGAAAAGGTAATTTATTTAATTTAATTAAATTATTTATTATTATATTTTAATAATATAAGTCATTTTTAGTTTAATTAAATTATTTATTAAATATAATTAATATAATATTAGTAATATAGTCTTGATATTATTAATATTAGTAGTCAAAATATTATTATTAATTTAATATTATTGTTATTCTTAATGTTATTATTATTATTATTATTATTTATGGAAATAAGTTAAATTAGGTAAAATATATAGATAAATAAAATACTTTTAATGGTTAGTTATAAAAACTTTAATTTAATTAATTTATTTAAATTATTTATTAATTAACACGCACACACACACACACACACACACATATATATATATATATAAGTTATAATATTCGGTTATCAAGATAAAAGAAAAAAAAAAAAAAATACAAAAAAAAAATACATAATAATAATAAAAACAAAAAACACACATTAAAAATTAAAAATAAAATAAAAAATAAAAAATAAAAATAAAGTAATAATAATAATAAAATACATGTAAATATAACGTATATAAATAAATAAATAAATAAATAAAACAGAGAGAACGACAAAAAATAACAAGACTAAGACGACAAATCCAAAAAAGCCGTCATCTCTATTGAGATTGTTAGGCCTTCTTTCAATCTCAATAAATTTACGATGATGGAATTGAGCAATCTTAGCAACAACCTTGGCCTCCTCAATACAAAAACATGCTCTGCTAACGCTGAAGACTTGGTTCTATAGGTCAGCTGCATGTTCGCTTATCCTCTGATGGATGGAGCGTCATGTATTCACCTCACATGTTGCTTGGCTTGCAACCATGTATTCTACTTCTGTCAAGCTAAGCACCACAAATATTTTCTTCTTATTGTATCAGGAAACCATTGTGGACCCAACATTGTAAATTCCACCTGATGTAATCTTTCGGTCGGATGGACTCCCTACCCAATCTGCTTCCATGAAGCCACACAACTTCACTCCCTATGTCCGTATGTACCATAATCCATGTTGGGTAGCACCTTTGAGGTACCATAATACATGCTTAGATGCCTTCCAATACAATTTGGTCAACCTAACATATCTTGTCTCAGATGGTTGATTGCATAGCGCATATCTAATTGTGTGTTCACAAGATACATCAGTGAACCCACTGGCTACCAATAAATGGTAGCATCCACCTGTTAGGTCCCTATACTATTAGTGTAACCCATTATTGTTATTAGTACAACCCCTTATTATATTGTTGTGCCCATGTAGTCCCCATATTGTTATTATTGTGCCCATAGAAGCCCACTATTGTTATTATTGTGCCCTTACATTATTATTGTTATGTCGACTCTGATTATATTATGACCCCTTAGACTCCTATATATAGAAAGGAGGTCTTGTCATTTGTATCATCAAATAATTGTTCATTTGTGTGATGTAAAGGAGGTTTCCCCCTCGAAGTGGCTTATTTCTAAGGCGTTGATCTATCTTTTCTATCTTTTTGTGAGTTGGTTCCCTAACATTTGGTATCAGAGCTTTGGATTATAGGGTTTTGCTACTCCAAACAAGCCATCTTGGTATTTTCACTGTCACTTTTCTCTGTACCGTTTCAAAAACTAAAAAAAAACCCATTAGAGATGAAATTGTGCTAAACCTTAGGTCCGAATTTCAGATCTTTTCTTGCTATATTTTCCGATATCTGATCTGAGGAAGTTAGGGTTTTTGCAAGCTCCAGAATTTCATCTAAAACAAGTCATTGTGGCATTTCGCTATAACTATTTTTATGCGATGTTTCAAAAGCCAAACAAAAAACCCATTTGAGAAGAAATTAGTATGAACCTTGGGTCAGAATTTCAGATCTTGTCTCGCCAAATTTTTGTAGATATGATTTGAGGAAATTAGAGATTTTGCAAACTCCCGAGTTACATTCCAAACAGGTGACCGGGGGAAAATAGTCATAACTTTTGTTTTGAGCATCAGATTAAAATTTTGTAAGAAGTTTCAAAAAGAGGATGGACTGTAGTCTTTTACGTATATTTTTTAGATTCAAAGGTCAAAATAGTGACACGTGGCATATCATACAAGTTCGTTATTCTGAAAAGGTGTATAATCAGGTCATCTTGGGAGATTGTGTATAACACTTTCTTGGAGAATCCAATTTCGATCAGACTAGTGACATTGGAAATAGGATGCAGAGGACTACCGCAGATCGTGATTTTAGAACTGGAAGATCCAAAATTACAGAGT
This sequence comes from Pinus tabuliformis, assembly GCA_031772625.1. Lineage (NCBI taxonomy): Eukaryota > Viridiplantae > Streptophyta > Pinopsida > Pinales > Pinaceae > Pinus > Pinus tabuliformis. The sequence continues at coordinate 558,198,288 of CM062807.1, forward strand.
TACAGTCGTTTCAAGATCGAGCTCCTAAAATCAAGAAAAATCAAGATGAGGAAGTTTGATGGCAAGGATCCGGTAAATTGGATACTACAGATGGAGAAATATTTTGATCTACATGGTGTACCACTGTTACAAAAGGTATGTATTGCATCTAATTATTTATAACCGAATCAATTTTTCTGGTATAAAGGGCTTTGTTCTCGTAAACCACTTGTCACGTGGTCAATTTTCACAAAGGAAATGATAGCACATTATGAGGATACAAAGAGAAACACCTTCTTTAGCCAATTGATAAATCTCAAAAAAAAAGTGTTCAATGGAAGAGCACATTGAGGACTTTCAAAAATTGAATATAAGGGAAAATGATATTCCAAAGAAGTAGATGATTGATGTCTCCATAGGGACTTTAAAGGATAACATTCAACATGAGGTTCATCCTTGGGAACTTGATTCTTTGGAGAAGGCATTTAGGTTGGCAAGAAAAGTGGAAAGCAAAATTATGGAAACAATGAATTCTACCCCTCACAACTATAAACATGGAAGTGTTGTTTCTCCTAGCCTTCCACAACCTACAATTGTGACACCACAACAATTGGAAGAAAAAAGAGAAAAAGGGCTTTGTTACAATTGTGATAGCAAATGCACTAAAGGTCATAAGTGTGCTGAGAAGAAATTATTTTACGTAGATTATGAAGCGAGGGAAGAAAAGGATCAAGAAACATCAAAAGAAGAGGATATACACCATGAACCAACCCCAAAGAAAGAAGAAATGAATCCGACCATATCTTGTAAAGCATTGGCAAGAATTACCACTCCTCAAAATCTCAAGATAGAAGGACATATCAAGAAGAAAAATGTTCAAGAAGTAAAAGATCACATCGAGCATCAAGAAATGAATCCGACCATATCTTGTAAAGCATTGGAAGAAATTACCACTCCTCAAACTCTAAAGATAGAAGGACATATCAAGAAGAAAAAGGTTCAAGCAGTGAAAGATCACATCGAGCATCAACAACAAGTTCTCCAACTTTTAATGGATAACGCCACTTTGGTGCAGAATTGAATGAAACAACAAGTAGATCAACATCATAGTGAAAAATCTTTTGATGTAGGTGATTGGGTATTTTTGCGGCTGCATCTCAAGCAAGCTATTTATGAGAAGGAAATGTTGGCAATACTACATGCACTTAAGAAATGGCAACCTTACCCAATGGGAAGACACTTCAAGGTAAAAATGGATCATGATAGTCTTAAATACTTTTTAGGACAAATATTATCTTTAGAAGAACAAAAAAATGGGTCACAAATATGTTGGGTTATGACTTTGACATCATCTATAGAAAAGGGAAGAAAAATTTTGTTGTAGATGCACTCTCCAGAAAGGATGAGGATGTGGAAGCATTGTTTTGTGCTATTTCTATTATCCAACTAGATTGGATAAATGAAGCAAGGGATGAATGGAAGAAGGACGAAGAAGTGTGGCCACTCATTCAAAATTTGCAGAAGATCCCAATTCAAACAATATTGTCAGAACTTGAAGAGAAAGGAAAAATCATATTGGAACATGGAGTAGTCACAGAAACAAGAACCCGACAGCTACAAAATCGATCAATTTCAGAGTATCTCATCAAGTGGAAGAACTTACCCGTTGAATATTCCACATGGGAGGACAATAATTTTATACAGAAGCATCAAGAACTACTCAAGCGTTGAGGGCAACAATTTTTGAAGGAGAGGGGCATGTTAGGAATTTTCGCTATAATTTTTTTGTTTGCCACGTTTCAGAAGCTAAAAAAAAAAAACCCCATTTGAGCTGAAATTGCAGTGAAGCTCATGTCTGATTTTCAGATCTTGTCTCTCTATATTTTCAAAGATATGTTCTAAGGAAGTTAGGGTTTTTTGCAAGCTCCAGAATTCCATATCAAACAGGTCATCGTGGAATTTTCGATATAATTAGTTTTCTACAAAGTTTTAGACTCTTAATTAAAACCCATTTGAGCCGAAACCTTTTTGAAGCTTGGGCTCAAATTTCAGATCTTGTTTCATGATGTTTGTGGAGATACAGTCCAAGAAATTTAGGGTTTCGGCAGGCTCCCGAATTACATCCCAAATAGGTGACCTGGGGAAAATCGTCATAACCATCTCTCTGAGCATTAGGTTGAAATTTCATAAGAAGTTATGGAAAGAGGATGGACTTTAGTTTCCTATGTATATTTTTCAGATCCGAAGGTCAAAACAGTGACACGTGAAACTTCCTACAAGTTCGCTCTTCTGAAAAGGTATATAATCAGGTCATGTTGGGAGATTGTGCATAACTATTTCTTGGAGAATCCAATTTCAATCAGACTGGTGGAATTGGAAAGAGAATGCAGAGGGTTACTGCAGGTCACAATTTCAAAACTAGAAGATCCGAAATTACAGAGTTATAGTCGTTTCAAGATCGAGCTCCTAAAATCAAGAAAAGGCAATATGAGGAAGTTTGATGGCAAGGATCCGGTAAATTGGATACTATAGATGGAGAAATATTTTGATCTAAATGGTGTACCACTGTTACAAAAGGTACGTATTGCATCTAATTATTTAGAACCGAATCAATTTTTATGGTATAAAGGGCTTTGTTCTCGTAAACCACTTGTCACGTGGTCAATTTTCACGGAGGAAATGATAGCACATTATGAGGATACCAAGAGCAACACCTTCTTTAACCAATTGATAAATCTCAAACAAAAGGGTTCAATGGAAAAGCACGCTGGGGACTTTCAAAAATTGAATATAAGGTTAAATGATATTATAGAGGAGCAAAAGATAAATAGTATTATCTATGCCATGGAAGCTAATATCAATGGTATGAAAGCATGTTGGAAGAAAGGCATGGAAGATTTGAAGAAAGACATGGAAGGTTTGAAGGAAGGTGGGACAAAGCTGCTACAAGAAAGGGCTCCTAATGACGAAAAGGATCAAGGAACGTCAAAAGAAGAGGATATACACCGAGAACCAACCCTAGAGAAAAAATAAATGAATCCGACCATATCTTGTATTGCAATGGCAGGAATTACCACTCCTCAAACTCGCAAGATAGAAGGACATATCAAGAAGAAAAAGGTTCAAGAAGTGAAAGATCACGTCGAGAAAGAAGAAATGAATCCGACCCTATCTTGTAATGCATTGACCGAAATTACCAATCCTAAAACTATCAAGATAGAAGGACATATCACGAAGAAAAATGTTGAAGAAGTGAAAGATCACATCGAGCATCAAGAAATGAATCCAACCATATCTTGTAATGCATTGGAAAAAATTACGACTCCTCAAACTCTCAAGATAGAAGGACATATCAAGAAGAAAAAGATTCAAGCAGTGAAAGATCACATCGAGCATCAACAACAAGTTCTCCAACTTTTAAAGCATAATGCTACTTTGGTGCAGAATCGAATGAAACAATGGGCAGATCAACATCGCAGTGAAAGAAGTTTTGATGTAGGTGATTGGGTATTTCTACAACTACATCTCAAGCAAGCTATTTATGAGAAGGAAATGTTGGCAATACTACATGCACTTAAGAAATGGTGACCTTATGTAATGGGAAGACACTTCAAGGTAAAAATGGATCATGATAGTCTTAAATACTTTTTAGAACAAACATTATCTTTAGAAGAACAGAAAAAATGGGTCACAAATATGTTGGGTTATGACTTTGACATCATCTACAAAAAATGGAAGCAAAATGTTGTTGCATTTGCACTCTCAAGAAAGGATGAGGATGTGGAAGAATTGTTTTGTCCTATTTCTATTATCCAACCAGATTGGATAAACGAAGCAAGGGATGAATGGAAGAAGGATGAAGAAGTGTAGCCACTCATTCAAAAGTTTCAGAAGATCCAAGTTCAAACAATATTGCCAGAACTTGACGAGGAAGGAAAAATCATATTGGAGCTTGGAGCGGTCACAAAAACAAGAACCTGACAGCTACAAAATCGATCAATTTCAGAGTATCTCATCAAGTGGAAGAACCTACCTACTGAAGATTCCACATGGGAGGACAAGAATTTTATACAGAAGCATCAAGAACTACTCAAGCGAGGACAACACATTTTTAAGGAGAGGGGCATGTTAGGTCCCTATACTACTAGCGTAACCCCTTATTGTTATTAGTACAACCCCATTATTATATTTTTGGGCCCATGTAGTCCCCATATTGTCATTATTGTGCCCCATAGAAGCCCACTATTGTTATTATTGTGCCCTTACATTATTATTGTTATGTCGGCTCTAATTATATTATGACCCCTTAGACTCCTATATATAGAAAGGAGGTCTTGTCATTTGTATCAACGAAGAATTGTTCATTTGTGTAATGTAAAGGAGGCTTCCCCCTCGAAGTGGCTTATTTCTAAGGTGTTGATCTATCGTTTCTATATTTTTTTGAGCTGGTTCCATAACACCACCCCTTCACCTGAAGTGGCAGTCATCTTCCTCCAGTTGGTCATTATAGGTGTCTCCATGGATTTACAACTCTCCATGTGAAATCTCTATAGCATCTTGTCGATATACTTTCCATGAGACACAACAACTCCTCATCGCCTTTCCATACTTCTAGCCCAAGGAAGTAAGGCATGATACCCATGTACTTCATCTCAAACTCCCTTGCAAGGTCCTCCTTGTAAGAGTTGATCAATTTTTCATCAGCTGTTAATAGTAAATCATCAACATATAAAACAATGATAAGAAATTTACCTTCTATGAAAATATGATATAGGTTTACATCTTCTTCACTTTTGGTGAAGCCCAAACCAGTGAGCTAACTATCAATCCTGGTGTACCAAGCACAGGGTGCCTATTTGGACCGTACAATTCTCTCTTGAGTCTGCACACATAAGAATCATGATCAAATTTCTTAAAACCTTTTGGTTGCTTGATGTACACCTCCTCCTCAATAACACCTTTGAGAAATATGATTTTTACATCCATTTGGTGGATCTTCCACCCCATACGCATAGTCAATGCAAACATTGATCTAATGGATGAATACCTTACTACATGAGCAAAGGTTTCCTCATAGTCAATGCCCTCAACTTGAGAGAATCCTTTGGCCACAAATATGGCCTTATAATTCTCTATGCTTCTATCCATTTCATGCTTAACCTTGAATATCCATCTCAAACCCACAACTGATTTATCTTTCGATCTTGGGACCACTTCCCAAACACTGTTCTTCATGATGGATTTGTATTCTTCCACCATTGCATCAACCCAAATCGGTTGCTCAATTTGTTCCTCAAAAGAGGGTGGCTTAGTGTCTACAAGCTCATTCATTAGAGCCATGTAGCCAATGTACCTCTTAGGCGTTGTCCTTTGCCTATGCAAATTTGAAGGAGCTCCCACATTCTCCCTCGCATCATGCACAATTTTATCATCTTCCCTATTTTTTTAATGCCTTTTCTGGATGGTTCTACTTGAGCGGATGTCTCCACTCTCTGCTCCTCTATTTGTGGCTACTCCACAACTTCATGAGGCTCCACATTTGTTCAGGTGGGATATGAAGCTCCCTCTTAATAGAGCACCACATCGCTTTCTCCTAATCAAAATTTACATCCCTTCACACAACTTTCATTCCCTGGGAAGGTAAGTAAATAGGGTAATTGTGTGGATTTTCAGTGTAACCCATAAAAACTTCCACCTCTACTATCAGCTCAAGCTTCTTCCTCGAATATTTGGATACATGGTAGTAAAAAAAAGCTCATTTTTTTTAAGTGAGGAACATCTGACTTTTTCCCCAAGAAAGAGTCCTCCAGTGTAATCATACCGAGAATCGAATGAGGACTCTAGTTCTGTAAGTAGATTTTGTGTTACATGCCTCTTCCCACAAATTTAGTGGTAGGTCTTGGTCATGTAGCATATCTCTCACAGTTCCAACAATGCTCTAGTTATTTCTCTCAGCTACCCCATTTTGTTGTGGGTTGTGGGTTGTTGTCTGCTCTTTTCGAATGCATTCTTTCGCATAGAAATCCTTGAAGAAATTCGAAACATACTCACCTCCATTGCCGCTCCTAAGAGCCTTCACCTTCTTATCAATCCCTTTCTCAATTAGTTCCTTGAATTCCATAAACTTTGAGAATGTCTTAGCCTTCTTCTGCATGAAGAAGATCCAACACTTCCTTGAGAAATCATCAATAAAAATGACAAAATATTTATGTTTAGAAGTGGAGGCTATCGAGAAAGGTCCACAAACATCAGAGTGGACTCTTTCCAAGACTACATGTGCTTTGTTCTCATTCATGGAATGTGTATTTCACATACTTCCATAAGGTACAACCTTTGCAGAAATATTGCTGCTCAAGCACTCCTTTAGGGAGGCTAGTGGTTATTTGTTGCATAATTTTTAGGGCACCGTGATGCAAATGGCCCAATCTCTTGTGCCAAATCTCATCGACATCACAACTCTGCACTTGCTTTGCCTTACTGCTTAATGTAGCATAATCTTCCACATCCAACTTGTATAGGTTCTTCACTCCAACCATGATCTGCTCGAACTATCTAGTGGCTATGTGTCTCAAGAATTATTTCCTTTTGCTGAAGATCACATCATAACCACAATCTTCCAAAATTGCTACAAAGATGAGATTATTCTTTAGGCATGAAACAAACACAACATCTTTGAAGCAAAGAGAGGATCCTGACTCCCTCTTAAAGGTTACTGTACCAATCCTAATAGCATTGTACCTTTCGTCATCCCCCAACTCAATATGCACCTGGATATCTTTCTCTCTAGGTCACTAAAAAAACTCTATAGACCTGTCATGTGGAACGACGTACCTGAGTCCAAGTACCACACACTCCCCATCATGATGTTGTCCATGCATGGGATAAGGGTGAATTATGGCTCAAACTATGAAGCCAATGCCTGATATACCACTCCTCCTTAGTTCTTCTTGCCACACTTTTTGTGTGGACACTTTGTAGCATAGTGCTCAAATTCATGACAATTGAAGCAATTCATTTTGGACAAGTATTTCTTCTTTCCTGCTTGGATAGAATCTAGTTTGCTTTGAGATTTCTTCCCTTTTCCCTTCTTTCCCTTTCCAGTCAATGCAAAATTTTCTTCATCATCTCCCTTGGATGAGGTTCCATCTCTGGTATTCCACCTGATCTCTTATTTTACCAAATTGGACCAGAAGCGTTCCCAATTTGATAATTTCTCCCTCCCATTCACTGATTCCTGGTAGCTATTCAAACTTTTTGGAAGGCTTAGAAGAGTTAGACTCACCAGGTCATCTTCTGCAACATTCACACCAACCCCTCCAAGCTCATCACGAACTTGTGTAAATCTGCTGAGGTACTGTGGAATAGTATCATTCTTATGCATCTTGATGTTTCGAAGTTTGTCTTTGAGGTCCAGGTTTTTATGATCATTGTTATTCTCGAATAGAATTTTTAGCTCCTTCCACATTGCAGAAGGAGTTTCTTTCCCATGGAGATTTGAGACTATGTGGCATCACACTCCCTCCAAGATTATTCTCCTCACCTTCGATACATATTTCTTCCATTGGGATAGGTTCTATGCATCAAATGCTTATGGTTTTGCAATATATGTCTTGACATATTCTAGAAATCCATTGTCATCCAGAACTGCCTCCATATGATCATTCCATGCAATTAAATTTGAGTTGCCTTAAAACACATACTCTAATATCATCTCGTTGAAGGTCATCTTCCCAACTCTGAAGAGATCTTGCTACATTAAAGTTGCAAATCAATTCTCCTTTGAAACAAATTTGAATTTCCTATTCTAATATGAATCCTAGTCTGATACCATGTAGAAATATGGTGATAGAATAGCAACTGCTCAAGAAATTTTAATCTAAATCAAGAGACACAATTCTACTCTAATGATCTGTGAAATTGAATTCATAATTTAGAATAAATATCCCAGACATGCAATAAGAAATAAAACACATACACAATATTGTTTCTAGGAGAACCCAACTAGGAAAAATCCCTCAAGCATCTTTGCATTAATCAGATGAATAAAGATGTGTTACAATTGCTTAGCTCAACCTATAAGTGAATAACCTATCTCTCTGTTCAATGAGAAGCTCTCACTCATACTTAGTCAATTTATGCCTCTGCTTGAGCCCCTATTTCCTTACACAATTCCTAGAGAATTAGCCCTTATTTTTTAGGAATTTTCCTCCAATTTATTTCGCAATTCCAAAGGTTTTATCATCTACCTACATGCAACACCTGCACACTTAAACTAGTTTAAAAATTCTTGTTACACTTCCCTTGAACCTCCACCACAACTGGGAACTCAAATTATCTGCATACACTATTTAGTTTAGGCAAATTGATCAGTTAACTGGATGATCACCGAGTTAGCCTATTGTCCCACTGCACAACTGACATTCCACTAGTTCCTCCAACTATTAGAACCAATTTAACTGGATTCAACTGGATATACCTGAATTGGATTATTAAATTTAGCAATCACACATGCTTAATTGAGCTCCAAGACATCTAACTCGAATTTACTGAGCTAATTGAGTGAAAAGAGCCATGTCACACAAGTTAACTACATCCAAGTTGTCTCATGATGTGGAAATTTGATTTTTTCTCAATTTGACCAAGGAAAAGTTAAATTGAGACTTTCTTGCTACACTTCTCAACAATCCAACAAGAAATGAATGAAAATAGATATTTGAATGTGTGACCAATTATTTAATAATTATGTTTTTTTTTTTAAACCTAGTGCCAAAATAGCATAGATAAGATAGAAAACATGCTTCACTTTCTCAATAGAAAGGCTTTGTTGCATTGAGCACGTTGTCCAACCTAGTATGGGAGAGATGTTGTAATGTAATGTTATGTTATGTTATGTTATGTAAACGATAATAAAAATGAAAATAAAGCTAAATCTACATTAAAATAAAAATAACTTCAAACCTTAATTGGTTCATTCATAAATTTGTTTGTCACGTGCACACACTCAAGAACCTTTTGGACATGTATTATTATTGAAATCTTAGTTTGACTCCATCTCTTGTCAACATATTTATAGGGAAAGGAACCAATTTTCCGATTATCTATCCAAGGAGGTTGCGCTCTAGCCACGGGGTCATTGGTTGATACATGAGCAGTCCAGGCATGATTTCTACCAATACTTCCATCGACCATTTGATGATCAACAAGTTCTGGGGGAAAATCTGCCCTAATCTTTTGATGACACTTCTTTGGATGACCTTTTCTATAGACATTAGTTTTTGTATATTTTTCCAAACATGTTATATATTGTATTTATTATCAGTATATTAGTTACAGTTATGTAATAGACAATCATATCAGTAATGTGGCATGGCCACCAATTTTGCATATGCTTCTTAGAAGCATCTACAACATGTAATTTTCAATCCATTAATGAAAGTTATGATTTTTCCTTGGGGAAAAAAATAACTTCAAACTAAAATAATAAAAATAAAAATTATACATCATCACAATCATCACCATCATCATCATCATTATTATTATTATTATTATTATTATTATTAAATTTTGGTAAGTTGTCAAGGTAAACTTGACTCCGTCAAGTTACTAAGAATTTTTTAGGTCCAAGTTTATCAAAACACATGATATTGACCCATGGTATTCATGTGAAATATATACTATTTAAAAGGTGAATGACTCCAAGTAAATTTTTCCATTGCTAATGTTGCATAAAAAATCAAAATTTGTAACTGTTTTTGTGTTTTGATGGGAATCTTTTAAAAAAATACTACAGTGTTTTTTTTCTTATCATATATTTAAGAAAATAAACCAGCCTAGATCCATCTTAATTATGGATCTATCAAATGATGAGAGAGATCAAATCTCTCAAGGTGCAAACCTTTTTATTGAGTGCAAAAGCGATTTGATCCCTCTCTGAGCTTGATATAAATGGAGTTAATATGGATCTATTCTAGAATAATATTTAGTGAGAAATTATGTATGTGTCAAGCAAGTATTGGTATTAAATACACGTTTTTATTTCACATTGCTACATCTTATTTAATGTGATAATGTGGTTAGTTCATATTATACTTTAATGTGATAATGTGGACTTGTTCATGGACAAGATTCTCTGCATCAACATTTGGGGGACCAACTGGTCAAAACCCCAAATTAGACTTTTTTCCATTTGGGTTGGTGGTTCCAACTAGTTTTAAATGGGTCTAGTTACCTATACAAAAGTTGCTCCAGAGGATGAAAACTTCAAAGATGTGAGATCTATAGGGAAAGGATGGGATTCGACTGGTAATTCTTAATGAAAATAATAAATTGAAATATAAACTTAACTATATCATATACTAATTAACCTAAGTGTTGGTACTTATATGTGAAAAGAAATATAACTTAGAACTGAAAATATAGATTTCCAAGCTATATCGTTAGTTAAAATAATATGGAGATAAATTAAATTAATTAAATAGTTAATGGAATTAATTTCATAAAAACATTCACATATGATTCGTTTCACTTATACTTATAATAAATAAACATTAATACATCAAAAGTAACAACATTCCAATCAATCAATCATAAGGATAAGTAACAATATATGAGAAAAGATTCCAATCATAAATTGAAATAAATATAGATAATAAAATTACCAAATCAGGTTTACTCCCTTGAAACATGGAATCCCCAAATGGTTCAGAGCATATATTGAAGAAATAACAAAGTAAAAAAACATATATTAAAGAAATAACAAAGTAAAAAAGTGTAACAAGGATTTTCTTGCAAAATTTTATAACCATAAGCAAAAAGTTTGGAGGAAGTAAGATGTAGGATTACGTGGAAGACGAGAGATAAAAGGCAAAATTAGATCACTAGAATTGTAGTGTGAACAGGGTCTACACGCAAAGGTTCCAAGTTGAGTTGAATGAAAGGGTGGATGAAACTAGGAATGGTTGTGTTACCCTAGAAGGTGATCCTCGGGCAAATTTGAAAAGCGGAACTTGTGGACAGCTCGGGGAAGAACCTTAGGGAAACATGTCAATCATTTAGAACAAAGTGTGTACCGGTTCAATAAATGTTTTATTAACACATAAAAATATATCACCCTTTAGTCTTATTTTGAAATAACGATCAGCTACGATGGTTCTAACCTATGGCCTTATTTTATTTATTTATTTAATACTACATGGAATTAATCTTTAGGTTAAATATATGAATAAAAATATAAAATAAAATTATTTTTTATGTTTTTAAAGAAACATTAAAGACAAGCATAAAATTAAAAATTTAAAAGGGTCCCCATGTTTTATTATGGTGTAAATATAAAATGGGGGTTGTTGCTTGCCACAATAATTCGCGACATACTGGCAAAAACAATTATCTCTAGTTATATTAATAAAGAGAGAGAAAAAATAACATTGCATATGAAAGAAACTTATTACTAAATAAAAATTTATGATAAAATTTTAACGGTCGCTTAAGTAATAAGAAAGAAGAACTTGTGCTCACACTTTTTCATCTTACCTTAATCTTGAAGGGAAGCAATGTCTCAATTTATATATTTGAATATGAAAATGGGATTTTGATTTTATTACTAAGTATATCTTAGTACCAATTTATGCATACCTATTTTGTTTAACTTTCTGTACTCGACATCACTTTGTTGCCAGCAAGCATGTTTAGCACCTCAGAAAAATTACTTCCGTATCATGTATGCATTTACCTACTACCAACATGCTTATTTAGTACCCCTGTGGGTTTACATACACATCCCATTACTTATTATCTATATTTTAATAATCTCTTTTTTATTATAGTATTATAGACTATATATTTAGCAATGGTGCATAAGAAGTTGGGCAATGAAGAAAGTTATTTGGAAGAATTCATATCATGGCATTCATCTAGATATTCATCGTATGATATGCCATTCTCATTGTATGTTAAGTATGTAAAGGAAAATTTATACTTCTAGGAGAGGATAGACTACGAAGTATTTTCTAAAGAACACTTTCTTATATAAAATTAATTAACCATAAAACTTATTCATGACACTGGATGAAGTATAAGTTTACAAACGTTTTTTGAAATCTTTCAAATGATCATTCTCTATTATCAAAGATATATAAATAGGATATAAGAGATACAACATGTTGCTAAATATTATCAATAAATAAACAACCAAAAAACCGGATTTACAAATGAGAATTTACATATTTACAAAAAAATGAATTTTCATGAAAAATATTTTTTTTTTTAAATCTATCCATTCACCAGAAGATTTTCTTCAACCCCTTACAAGGTTTGCAAAAAAAATGTGGATGGACCAATTTTTTTTTTTAAATTTGAAATGGATCAAGCCAAAGTTTCTGGAATTTTGAGTGTTTACTTTTATCTTCATGTGCCTTGTCTCATTTTAAAACTAGGTCATGAACATTAAAATCTTTGCCACCTATTGAAGTACTACTCTCAAACCATTGTTTGATAACATTTTGGGGATTGTTATAGGTTTGTTTGGGCTTTTATATCACTTCTTCCAACTTTAATATTTGTACTAAGCATTGTTGTAAGTTAGAGTAGGGTTTTTCTTGAATGGATTGGACTAGAGCTAATGAGGGTAAATTAATATTTGGAGGTAAAATGGCTTCCTTCTTGACAACTAGAAACTAAGGAGAAGTGCCTATGGATGCTTTATAAGTAATTAGGTCATCCCATAAGGCGTAAATGAGGGCTTTATGCCAATTTTTCTGGTTTTAATTAATGGTTCTTGTAATGATCCTTAAAATATTCTTATTGGTTTATTCATTTAAGCCATTACCCTTAGGATAATAGTTATGTGAATATTTTAATTTGAAACCTTTTTGGACAACAAAATCAGTAAGTGCATTGGCAGATAAATACGTGGCATTATCACAAATTAACATGCTTGAGAGACCAAACATAATGACTATATGTTGATCAATAAAATACACCATTTGTTCAATGGAAACATTTTAAAGAGGAATGGTCTCCACCCATTTTATAAAGTAGTATGTTGTCGTGAGAACAAATCTATGTTGTTTAGAAGAAAGAGTAACAATGTCACCAATTATGTCGAGGCCCCATTACCTAAAGAGTTTGTCAATGATAGCAGGTCGTAAAGGAGAATATGTTTTCTTCTCTCTCCCAACAAAAGTGTGGAAAATTTTTCATCTTCAGATATATGCATACATGCATCCTTGAAAAGTGTAGGGTAGTAGTATCATGTAGGAAGGATTTTATGAGTAGATGTTTCACCTCCAAAGTGACCACCAGCTGGACCGTCATGTAATTCTTGCAATACTTTGTCAACCTCAGGCTTTTCCAAACACCTTACTAGCACAGAATCATAATTCTTTCTAAACAAAATTTCATTGATAGTTGGTATTGATCTATTTTTAGTCTCAAAGCACACTTTTTATTTTATTATAAATGTAAATGAGCCATGCCATGAATAAGAAAATAAATTAGATCATCATATTGTGAGTTTGAAGTGTTAGGGATAACACAAACCTATTGTAAAATTTCTTGTTCCTGATCGTCTAAGTTGTTTTCTTATTGTGAATCTAGAGTTTGTGTGACCAACTTACACAGTCCTTGATGTCATACAATATTTGTAGGTTTAATTTCTAAATCATATTCTTGTAATGCAACGACGCAATGAGCTCTTTTTTCACCAAGGTCTTTTTAAACGAATAAATTACTTATAGAATAATAAGGCACAATTACCTTAGTGTGTGACATAATAAAAAAGGGTCTGAAATGTTTGATTGATTTGAATAATGTGTATGCCTAGTTTCCAACATCTGAATATTTTAACTTGATCCTTGGAATCCCAAATTGTTGAATGCTTGCATCTTGGTCATTTTTTCTGTGTTAAAACAATTTACATAATATTGATCAAAAGTGAAGGTATATAAAATAATTTATTTATCATAATCTGGTGAGAACAAGGAGGGAGCTTGTATAATGGCTTGTTTAATAGAGGCAAATGCTTTCTTTTCTATTACACTCCACTTGAAAGTTGCATTCTTCTTGATCATGTTCTGCAAGGGAAACACTATTTGTGCAAAGTATGGAATGAAACACCGCACAAAATTGATTTGTCCTAAAAATGACTGAAATGACTTTTTATTATGAGGGAGCACAATCTATGATATGGATTTAACTCTATCAGGGTCTATTATTATTGAATTTTAGAAATAACGAATCCTAAAAGTTTAGCTTTTGAAAGAGAAAATATGAGATTTTAGGATTCAAAGAGATACCACATTTCCTCCATCGTTAAACAATTTTTTCAAGTCATGCCAATATGATTTTTTTGTCTTTTGGAAAATATGGTAATATCATAAAGATAAACAATAATAGTTTTACTTATCAATCCTCTAAAATTATTATCCATCACTCTCTCAAATGTTTCCCTAGCATTAATAAGATCGAATGGTGAATGAGGATTTGAGTATGTAACAACCCCTGGTTGATTTTCTATGTAAATAAAATAAGACCAAGGTCATGGGACACATATTCTAAGTTGAATGTTGGGAAAAACATAGTGAGGGGTGTCACTCGTGATTAATCAATGCCTATGGAAATTTGTGAAGGCATTGGCAAAGGAAAAGAGGCAATAATTCAGATTTTAATTATGAAAATAAAGGAAAATAGGAGATAAGGAAGGTTAATAGAAAAAGATTTGCATGCAAGGGAAATTAGAGGGAAAATGATGGAAAATGAAGAAAATAGAGGTCTCAATGATAAAAAGGTTTATGAGGATCAGTTGCTAGCCTTTTAACAGTTTTGGGTTGAGCTCTCATTTCATTCTTTCATTCTCTCATACTCTTGCACATTTAGAGAATTCTTGGAGCATGCTTGGAGCACTCTAGTATTCACTTGGGTTTGGAGAAAAAAGGAAAAGGAAGGAAGGGAGTGCAAGAGGACAATTGGATAAGAAGCTACATCTAGATTTCTTGGAAAGTAACAGGTTGCATGTGTAATTCCCTTGTTGATTTTTGGATGCATGGTATATGCATGTGATTTTATGGTTAAGTGTTTTCATTGGCTTGGATATTTTCCTGGAGTGATAGTGATTTTAGCCTTTCCTTTCCATTTCCTAGATAGCCATAGTGTTCTAGGTTTTTCCACTTATTATTTTTTTTTCTGATTCGTGCTCAAGTTCCCTATGGCTATAGGTTGGAACAAACACTCAAGAAACCCTAGAACAACTTAGGTTGAGTTACTAGTCATGGGGCCTAGGTTGGGACAAATGCTCGAGAGCCCTTGGTGGGCTAAGTTACTAGTCCTTACAACTGGGTTGTAAAAACGCTTTGGTGTTGGGTGTGAGCCTGATTATCTTATGTATTCAAAGGTATCGCCGCATTGGACCCCAGTTTGTAATGGGGTGGCAATGCCTCTCGTAAAATATTCACTGCAAGGGGGGTCCAGGGGGGCCAGGCTGCGACCTTTGGGAGCCCCCGCTAGGCGGGGGGATTGGGGGCAGCACCCCCAAATCTAAAAATAGATGTAAAATTGCCTTGTAAAATGTTGTAATTTCATAGTCAATATGGGCCATTCATTAGGCGGAGATCTGACGATAGAAGTTATGTTTAATTTAGGGTTTTTTACCCTAGAAGGAAACCCCTCGCTATATATGAGGGAATTGTATTGCGTCTATGTAGTTCTATATTCGGAGTGAGGAAGAGAGAGGAGATTGAGAGCGAAGAGGGAATTATAGCGGATCTACTGTAGGTTGTATCTCTTCATTTTGCTAGATAATATAAAAGGAAGGGCTGGCTGTTTCTCCGTGGACATAGCCCAAACTGGGTGAACCACGTATATCTATGTCTCTCTTGTTTTATGTGTTTTCTGTTTATATTTCTGCAATATTTTATGTGTTCCATTGCTCTGTAATATATAATTTTATAACATCTCGGGCCCTCAAATGTTGTGGGATGAGTTATTAGTTCTTGGAACCCTAGACAACTTGCATAGAGACCGATCTAGAATTAAAGGAAATTTCAACCTAAAGTAGTCTCTTAAGGAAAAACAATAAAATAAAAGGAAAATAATACAAATAAGTTATGAATTTTGGAGGGAAAAGAAGAAAAGTATTTTTTATTATTGTATTTTTGGCTTATGTCCTTATAGGTTTACTCAAATTTTAAGTGTAGACACTTGTTTGATGTGGAATTAAATTATGCATTAAACGAGTACCCATTATGCGTACTTTTGAGAAGACCCACATTGATAAAATGAAGATATATTAAAAAATGTGTTGAACACACTTTTTTAATGTATCTTCAATTTTTGTCAATGTCGGTCTTCTTAAAAGTATGCATAATGGGTACTCGTTGGATACATAATTTGATTCTGCATCCAAAGAGTGTCTACACTTGGAATCACTCTGGTTGATGGCTGAGGTGGTTTGGCCTCTGAAATCCCTGGTTTGATTTTGTTTTGGTTTATTCCATGAGATCCCATATTCATGTTTGGAATATGGCATGGGGGTGATTGGATGAAAGAGATATTTGGTGCAGCTCAATCTATGGTTAGGTGGTACGTGGAAGTCCCCGACTTGGTTGGAGTTTTCATATGTTAATAAGAGTTATTTTTCTACTATGATTTATGAATACTTGTTGTGATTATGTTGGTGGCGATATGGTTGATTTTCCATGATTTCTATGTTGGTTATTTGTTGGTTATATGTTGGTTACAAGATGTATCTTATCTATAGCTCTTTTCATCATTTTCTTAGTTATCGAATGGTTGATGAATGTATCGACTAATAAGTTTTATTGCAACTGAGAGTTTAGAGCCTTCTCAGTGATTATTAGATAAAGACCCTTAGTTTATGACCAGATATGCATTCATGATCTATAGATTACATGTTTTCGATATGTTTAACGAATTGTCTATTATGGATTAGGCATATTTGGTTCAAGTTATTTCTTAAGTGATGATTGAATAGCATTGTCAATACCTTTGATTGCATTCTAGAAAGTTCCAGGAAATTCCGGGGAGTGGTATGGAGACTAGCTTGAAAAGGTGGCACAGATATCGGGATCACATGCTCAAAATTGAAGAGTTTAGGTCATAACCACATGGAGGCAAGCCTATGAGTGTTGTTATAGCCTCCTAACCACATGGAAGTAGTGTTAAGGGCATGATTGTGGGTCTAGGTCAATGAAACAAGGTTCCATCTTAGGGATTGACCACCTGGGGTGTTTTTTCAACTCCTGGGTGATCTGTAGTCCCTGTAGGATGTCATTTTGTGGTCAATTTGTAGGCCCCACTTCCTTAACTAGAACTAGGAGGTCGGGTTAGGTCATAGTGGCACCAGTCTCATGTTTACCTTGGCAAGCTTATGAATTTGGGAAAATGAGGGAGGGGTGGTTACAAATTGGTATCAAAGCTTCCAGGTTCAAACTCTTGGACTAGATGGGCGGGATGTGATTTTTATGCATGCATGTTAGTTGTCAATATGTTAACTATGCATGCATTTTGATGGTCATTGATATAGTCTCGTGTCATCATGATGTTGATGTTGAGATGTTTGATTGTGCAGATGAGATAACCTCCCTTGAACTTCATTAAGGTATGTTTGATTTTGTTTATATTGGTTTATATAACATGTTATGTTTGCAGGAAGAAGAAGATAAGAGATGACAAAAAAAATGGTGGATTACAATTCACGTGACTCTCCTTATAGATCAATTGAGAAACATGGGGAAGAGTACTCTCCTAACATAACAGATACCCTAAGAAGCTTGAAATCAAAAATCATAAGTTGCAAGGTAGATAATGATAGGATCATTCAGTCAAAGGAAAGGCTTGTCATAGATGACGAAAACAAGTAGAGGTCAATGCAATGATCCTTCAAAGTTTATCAGATTTCTAGAGATAGGGACGACCAGAAATCAGTTACGGACAAGAGGAAAGGACTAATGGTGCATATGGTAGCAGGTCTCATGGAGGACATAGGTCGGACAAGGATGACATGGTCAAAGGTAGAAGATGGACGGATACACCTGATAGGGGAGGTAGCAATTATGGGTTCTATTCTAATTCTGGCTCAAATAGAAATCATGGTCATCATCACTATCATCCTTACAAGAGGAATGAGAAGCATTAATTCGGATGAGTTTAAGAAAGCTAAGCCTCCTACCTATGATGGAAATTGGAAGAAATCAGAAGATACAGAAGCATGGATTCTTAGGATGAAGAAGCTATTCAAGTTTCATGAATATTCAGAGAATATTAAGGCCATGATGGTTATCTTAAATCTCAAAGGGAAAGCATACATCTGGTGGGAAGATGTGAACTATTTTAGAAGCATCAAGATAGAGGAGTTGAGTTGCCATGAATTTAAAAGACACTTCAGAAAGAAGTACTTGTCAAAGATATACTATGATGGTAAGGCTAAGGAGTTTTATGAGCTTAATATGGGTTCTATGATAGAGGAAGAGTACATGACCAAGTTTTTGGAGATGTTGAGGTATGTACCATATCATAAGGACAAGAAGATGAAGGTTCAAAGATTCGTTAGTGGATTTCCATTAGCATTCAATGATCGAATTGAGTATGCTGAGCCTTGGAAATTGGAGGAAGTCATTGGGAAGTTGAAACATTATTATGAGCAGTCTAAGCATAAGTCTAAGCCTAAGCATTAGTGGAAAGATAATGAAAAGACTAAATTAAAGTGGCATAAGAAGCAAGGAATACCTCAAGATGCACGTAATAAGGAGAATGTAGTGTCATACAAGAAGTTCAATACATATGACAAATTACATGGGTCTTAGCCTGAGGAGTATAACAAGGGTGATGGAAGGAATCCTTTGTAGTGTTGGACTTATGGTGGAGAGCATTGTAGGAGAGATTGTCCAGAACATCAGGGTGGCAGACCTCAGATCTACAGTTCTCAAGAGGTACAAACAATTTGGGATGTTGGGCAGAGTATTCATCGAATTTATGAAGCATTAGATAATAGGAAGGCTGATCATCAAGCATCTATTATCGATATGGATGGTAAGATTTGTGATTGAGTTCTTTCTATTTTGATTGAGCCTAGATCTAACTATAGTTATATCAATCTTTACCTGGTCGATAAGTGTTTCTTGAATAAACAAATACATGCAAAGTATTGGTTGGTGCAATTGGCTACAGGTACCAAGAAAAGAGTTCATCATTTGGTGAGATCTTGTGCATTTTATTTGAATGGTATGTCTACATCACTACATCTAAATTTTCTTCCTTTGGGTTCATACAATATTATTTTGTGCATGGATTGGTTGTACATTCACAGGACTAAGGTAGATTTCTATGACAAGGCTATTGAGTGCCTAGATGATGATGGAGAGAGGAGAGTCTTACATGGAAAGAAGAAGTCTACATCAGTGAGAATGGTTATAGCTATGCAGGAAAAGCACAGTTGCAAGAAAGGATGTGTATAATTTGCAATTCATACTATCAGTGAGAAACATAACGATGTTGAGGATGTTGATGTCTTGAAGAGGTATCCAGTTTTGCAGTAGTTTAAGGATGTGTTTCCAGCAAGGATTTCATAGTTTTCATCTCATGGAGAACTAGATTTCTCTATTGAGTTGATGGTGGGAGAAACACTAGCATCTAAGGCACCTTACAAGATGAGAACTCTAAAGTTAGTGGAATTGAAGTTTCGGCTAAAGGAAATGATTGATAAAGGATACATAAGGCCAAGTTTGTTGCCTTAGGGTGTGGAAATGTTGTTTGCGATAAAGAAATGATGGTACTCTTAGGTTGTGCGTTGATTACAAGAAATTGAACAAGGTGACTATCAAGAAAATGTATTGTTATGAAACCAGCTCACAAAAAGATAGAAAAGAGAGATCCACGACTTAGAATTCAGCCTCTTCGAGGGGGCAACCTCCTTTACATTACATAAATGAACAATTCTTGGATGATACAAATGACAAAACCTCCTTTCTATATATAGGAGTCTAAGGAGTCACAATATAATCTAGCCGACCTAACAATAATAATATAAAGCCACAAAAATAACAATAGAGGGATTCTATGGGGCACAGAAATAACAATATGGGGGTAATAGGGGCACAACAATATAAATAGGGGGTATAACTACAATAGTAATGGGGTAATCACTAGTATTATAGGGACCCAACATGCCCCTCTCCTTCAAAAAAGTGTTGTCCTCAACGCTTGAGCAGTTCTGGATACTTCTGCATAAAATTCTCATCCTCCCATTGGAATGGAAAGCATTGGGCTAGTCAATACATATTCTTCCATGGATAGCTTGATATTATGGCACTTTCCAGAACAATTTATTGTTCCTCCATTTGCAATCATCACTTGACACTCTGGTGCTGGATATAGGAAGCAATTCAATTCTTTTGCTACCCTACAATCAATAAAATTGTGGGTGCTTCCTGAATCAATCAACACTATTACCTTTTTCTTCTTGATTTGTCCTTCTATCTTGATGGTTTGAGGAGTGGTAATTCCCGCCAATGCATTACAAGATATGGTCGGATTTATTTGTTCTTCATCTAGGCTTTGTTCCTGGAATATATCCTCTTCTTTTGACCTTTCTTGCTCCTTTTCTTCTTCCTCTTCACAATCTATGTAGAATAATTTCTTCTCAGCACACTTATGACCTTTTGTGTATTTGCTATCACAATTGTAACAAAGCCCTTTTGCTCTTTTTTCTTCCAATTTTTGTGGTGTCAACCTTGTAGGTTGTGGAAGACTATGGGCAACAACACTTCCGTCTTTATAGTTGTGAACGGTATGCTTCCTAGTTGCCATAATTTTGCTTTCCATTTTTCTTGCTAACCTGAATGCCTTCTCTAATGAATCAGGTTCCCAAAGGCGCACATCATGTTGGATATTATCCTTTAAAGACCCTATGAACACATCAATCCTATGCTCCTCTGGAATATCTTTTACCCTTATGTTCAATTTTTGGAACTCCTCAATGTGCTCCATTATTGAACCCTTTTGTTTGAGACTTATCAATTGGCTAAAAAAAGTGTTGCTTTTTGTATCCTCATAATGTGCTATCAATTCTTCCGTAAAAATTTCCCAAGTGATAAACTGTTTACGAGAACAAAGCCATTGATACCAAACAAACTGATTTGGTTCCAAATATAAAGTTGCCATACGTACCTTTTGTGTGTTTTGCACATTATTGAGATCGAAGAATTGCTCCATCTGTAATATCCATGTGGCGGGATCCTTGCCATCAAACTTCCTCATATCGATTTTTGGAACATGGTGAGTCTTCGATCCAACATTAGAGTCTATGGAATCATGATTAACATTTCTTTTATTCTCATCATGAGTTTCCTTTACTGCCTTTTCACCATTAGTGACCCTTTCTTGTAGCAACTTCTTCAATTCATCCATCTTATCATCCATGCCATCAATTTTAGCGTCCATTCCATCCATCTTAGCTTCCATGCCCTTTATCTTAGATTCCACGCCATTTACCTTAGCTTCTGTTAGCTTTTGTGAGCGTGACATTTGTTGCACTTGTTCTTGTAATTTTGATATGTCATGTAGCATTTCTTCCTCTTCTTCATGAGTCATGCTAGAGCTTTCAAGTTCCTTACTAGGTGTTTGCATTTTCTTTCCTCGGGGCATCAGTTACTGATAATAATGTTTTACTATGCCCTTTGAATTCCGTTAAACCAAGCTTACACAAAAATTTAAAAAAAAACTACACACCTTTTTTCACTTTATAGAAGCCTGATATTGAATCTGATGTATCTCTGTAATTTCGGATCATCCAATTCTGAAAATGCTACCTGCGGTAGCCTCCTGCGTCCTCTTTCCAATGCCACAAGTCTGAGCCAAATTGGATTCTCCAAGGAAGAGTTATGTGAAATCTCCCACAGTGACTTGCTTTTAGACTGGTTCAGTAGAGCGAACTTGTACGACGTGCCACGAGTCACTGTTTCAACCTTTGAATCTGAAACACACATACAAGAAACTACAGTCTGTTCTCTTTCTGTACCTTTTTATGAATTTTAATCCGATCCTCAGAGAGAGAGTTATGACGATTTTCCCCAGGTCACCTGTTTTGAATGTAATTCAGGAGTCTGCAAAAAGGCCAACTTCCTCAGATCATATCTCCGAAAATATCACGAGAAAAGCTCTGAAATTCGGACCCAAGGTTCAGCGCCAATTCTTCTCAAATGGTTTTTTTTTGCAACTTCTGAAACGTCACAGAAAAAAAGTTATAGCGAAAATTCCACGATGACCTGTTTGGAGCAGCGAAACCCTAGAATCCAAAGCTCTGATACCAAATGTTATGAAACCAGCTCACAAAAAGATAGAAAAGAGAGATCCACGACTTAGAATTCAGCCTCTTCGAGGGGGCAACCTCCTTTACATTACATAAATGAACAATTCTTGGATGATACAAATGACAAAACCTCCTTTCTATATATAGGAGTCTAAGGAGTCACAATATAATCCAGCCGACCTAACAATAATAATATAAAGCCACAAAAATAACAATAGAGGGATTCTATGGGGCACAGAAATAACAATATGGGGGTAATAGGGGCACAACAATATAAATAGGGGGTATAACTACAATAGTAATGGGGTAATCACTAGTATTATAGGGACCCAACATGTATCACTTTCCGCATATTGATGACTTGTTCAATTAGTTGAAGGGAGAAACAATGTTCTCAAAGAGTGACTTGAGATTAGGATATCATTAGGTACACATCAAAGACGAGGACATCTACAACACAACATTTCATATCAGGTATGGGCATTATGAGTTTGTGGTAGTTCTGTTTGGTCTTACTAATGCTCCAACTAATTTCATGTGTTTGATGAATAGTATGTTGTGTCCTTATCTGGACAAGTTTGTAATAGTTTTCACTGATGATATATCAATATACTCTATGAATTAGGAAGAGAACGCAAAACACTTGGAAGTAGTGTTAATATTGCCGAGAGAGAATTAGTTGTATGCCAATCTTAGAAAGTGTAGTTTCTTTCAGACTAAAGTTCATTACTTGGGGCATGTTGTTTCCAAGGATGGCATAGCAGTGGACCCAGAAAAGATTAAAGCTATCATAGAGTGGGAATATCCAAGGAATGTGGATGATGTCTGATCATTCATGGGACTAGCAGGTTACTATAGTAGGTTCATAAGGAACTTCTCATAGATTTCCTATCCTATTAAATCTTTGCACCAAAAAAGGAAAGAAATTTGAATGGACTAAGGAATGTGCAACTAGCTTTTGAGAAGTTGAAGAATTTTATTACAAATGCTTCAGTCTTGAAGATAGAAAATATAGATAAAGAGTTTATGGTTTGTACAAACGCTTGCAAGAGAGGCCTTGGTGGAGTCCTAATGTAGGAAGGATGGGTGGTATGCTATGAGTCAAGGAAGTTGAATGAGCACGAGCAAAACTATGTGACTCACGATTTTGAGTTAGAAGCTATCATTCATACCTTGAATATGTGGAGACATTATCTTCTTGGTAGGAGATTCGTCTTGATGAGTGATCATAGTGGTTGAGTTATTTTTTTTGCCAACCTAATATGAATGTCAAGAAAGCTAGATGGTTGCCTACCAATAGTCAGCCTGACTTCAATATCAGGTACATTAAGGGAAAAGAGAACAGGGTTACATATACTCTTAGTAGGAGAGTGCAGGTGAATCACATTACAATACTGAGATCTTATCAGACAAACTTGCATGAACAAATCTTGCAGGAAGAACAAGATGATGACAAGTATCAACAGTTGAGGCACAAGTTACAACCACAAGGTGAAGTTAGTAGGGATGAGAAGTATCATCTCACGGAGAATGGCTTGGTCATATTCAAGAAGATGATTTATGTGTTGGATAACAATGAGCTCAAGAAGCTTATCTTGAGGTAGTTTCATGTTGATTCATATTCAGGCCACCTGGGATATTAGATGACTTTGACAACAGTCAAGAAGTTCCATCATTGGACAAACTTGAAGAAAGAGGTGGTTGAGTTTGTTGTGAAATGTTTGGACTGCCAGTAGGTAAAAGAGGAGTGTAAGTATCCAGGTGGTTTATTACAGCTGATTCTGATTCCATAGTGGAAATGGGAGTTCATTTCCATGGATTTCATTACAGTTTTTTCAAGGTCATTGAAGCAACATGATTCTGTCATGGTTGTAGTTGACAACATAAGTAAGGTAGCTCACTTCATTGAAGGTAAGTCTATGAATTTAGATAGCGAGGTAGATTAGGTGTTCGTCAGGGAGAGAGTGAGATTCCATAGTGTTCCTGCTACGATCATATAAGACAAAGATTCCAAGTTCACTTCTAGGTTTTGTGTTATGAAACCAGCTCACAAAAAGATAGAAAAGATATATCAATGACTTAGAAATCAGCCTCTTTGAGGGGGAAACCTCCTTTACATTACACAAATGAACAATTCTTGGATGATAAAAATGACAAAACCTCCTTTCTATATATAGGAGTCTAAGGGGTCAAAATGTAACCGAAGTCAACCTAACAATAATAATATAAGGGCACAAAAATAACAATAGTGGGCTTCTATGGGGCACAACAATAACAATAAGGGATACAATGATAATAGTAAGGGGGGAATCACTAGTATTATAAGGACCTAACATGCCCCTATCCTTCAAAAAGGTGTTGTCCTCAACTCTTGAGTAGTTCTGGATGATTCTGTATAAAATTCTCATCCTCCCATGTGGAATCTTCAGCAGGTAAGTTCTTCCACTTGATGAGATACTCTGAAATTGATTGATTTCGTAACTATCGAGTTCTTGTTTCTTTGACTACTTTAGGTTCCAACATGATTTTTCCTTCCTCATCAAGTTCTGGCAATATTGTTTGAGCTGGGAGCTTGTCACCTATAACCTTCTTTAAGCATGAAACATGGAAAACTGGGTGCACTCGGGAAGCTACAGGAAGCTCCAATTTGTATGCCATAGTACCTATCTTTTGCAACACCTTGTACGGACCATAATACTTTGGTGATAATTTATTATCCTTCTTAGGTTACTTGAGGGACATTTGTTTATATGGTTGTAGCCATAGGAATACCCAATCACCTACATCAAAACTTCTTTCGTTGTGATGTTGATCTGCCTGTTGTTTCATTCTATTTTGTGCTAAGGTGAGGTTATCCTTTAAGAGTTGGAGAACTTGTTGTTGATGCTCGATGTGATCTTTCACTGCTTGAACCTTAGAATTTTCTCTTAAATATGATGTGATGGATGGTGAATGGTATCCATAAAGTGCCATAAATGGGGTCATTTTTGTTGCAGTATGGAAGGAAGTGTTATACCATCATTTAGCCAGAGGCAACCATTTGACCCATTGTTTTTGTTTATCAGATACAAAGCAACGAAGATATCCTTCCAAACATTTGTTTACTATCACAGTTTTTCCATCAGATTGAGGATGATAAGATGAGCTATGAGCTAACTGAGTACCAAGACAAGAAAATAATTTTGTCCAAAAATTTCCAGTGAAAATGGGATCTCTGTCACTTACAATAATCTTTGGGTTTCCATGTAGCTTTTGAATTGTTTCCATAAATGCAATAGAAATTGTACTCGCTTTAAATGGATGAGATAATGCACAAAAGTGTGCATAATTGGTAAGTATGTCAACTACCACCATGATAACACTCTTTCCTCCGAACTTAGGTAAACCTATGATAAAATCCATTGAAACATCCTCCCAACATTGGCTTGGAATGGATGAAGCTTTTAATAGACCTAGGGTCTTAATTGTTTCAACTTTATTTTGTTGGCAAACCAAACATTCCGCCACAAACTTTTGAATATCCGATTTAAGGCCATCCCAAAAAAATTCTTTCTTAATCCTATGGTAATCTTTTAGAAATCCTAAGTTCCCTCCTAAGGGAGAGGTGTGCAATTCCCTAAGAATCTTTTGTTTGAGTTGGGAATTATTACATAGGTATAACCAATCTTTGTACCATAACGAATCATTTTTCCAGCTAAATGTATCATATGTACTGGGATCTTGTTATAACTTTTGAATGAGTTCCCACACTTCTTTGTCATTCTTCCATTCATCCCTTGCTTCGTTTATCCAATCTGGTTCGATAATAGAAATGGCGCAAAGAAATGCTTCCACATCCTCATCCTTTCTTGATAGTGCATCTACCACAACATTTTTCTTCCCTTTCTTGTAGATGATTTCAAAGTCATAACCCAACATCTTTGTGACCCATTTTTGCTGCTCTTTTGAAGATAATCTTTGTTCTAAAAAGTATTTAAGACTATCATGGTCTTTTTTTACCTTGAAGTGTATTCCCATTAGGTAGGGTCACCATTTCTTAAGTGCATGTAGTATTTCCAACATTTCCTTTTCATAAATAACTTTGTGTAAATACTTTCCTTTGATTGGACAACTTTCGAAAGCAATGGGTCTTTCTTCTTGCATTAAAATAGCACCAATTCCATTTCCTGAGGCATCATTTTCCACAATAAAGGTTTTTGTGAATTTCGATGTAGCTAAGACTGGTGCTTGGCACATTGCCTCTTTAAGATGTTCAAAGGCTTTCGTTGCTTTTGGAGTCCATCAAAATGCAACTTTCTTCAATAATGTTGTTAAAGGTGTTGCTATTCTCCCATAATTCTTAACAAACTTTCGATAATACCCTGTCAACCTTAACACCTTCATGAGATATAATATAACCCATATATTCCACCTCTTGTACTCCAAAGAAACATTTGAAGCTTTTTGCATATAATTGTTTCTCCTCCAATAGTTTGAGCACCCTGTCAACATGTTGAACATGATCCTTCCAAGACTTGTTGTAGATTAGTATATCATCAAAAACTACTAACACAAATTTTCTGAGGGGTTTGAAAATGGAATTCATCAAACCTTGAAATGTAGAAGGTGCATTGGTAAGGCCAAAAGGCATGACTAGAAATTGATAATGACACTCATAAGTTCTAAATGTTGTTTTTGGAATGTCTTCAGTCTTCATTCTGATTTGATGATATCCTGAATGAAGATCCAACTTGGTGAAGTAAATTGATCCATGCAATTCATCCAATAATTCATCAATGACAGTAATGGGAAATTTATCTTTAATAGTGAGCTTGTTGAGCTCCCTATAATCTGGACACATGCACCATGATCCATCCTTCTTGTGAACCAATAATACTGGAGCAGAGAAAGAACTTTGACTAGGTTGAATTATACGAGCCTCTAACATTTCTGCAACCATACATTCAATTTCACTCTTTTGGGCATAGGGATATCTATAAGGCCTTATGTTTGGAGGAACACTTCCTGGAATCAAATGAATAGCATGATCATGATCACGAATAGGTGGGAGGCCTTTGGGAGTCTCAAATACCATGGAATGATTATCCAAGACTTTTTAGAGATCTAGAGAAATATATGATTTTGATGTGGGAACCTCTAGTGAACATAATTGTGCAATTATACCTCGTTGTTATTTCTTTAGAAGATTTTTCATTCTATTAGAGTTTGTTATCTTTCCTGGTTTCCCTGTGATACCCCTTAAGTCAACTTCCTTTCCTTCTAAAGAAAATTTCATGAAAAATTCTTTAAAATAAAAAGCTATTGTACCCAAGGATTGTAGCCATTGGACTCCTAGTACAACATCAACACCACCCATTGGAATGGAAAGCATTGGGCTATTCAATACATATTCTCCCATGGATAGCTTGATATTATGGATCTTTCCTGAGAAATTTATGGTTCCTCCACTTGAAACCATCAGTTGACACTATAGTGTTGGATATAGGAAGAAATTCAATTCCTTGTCTATCTTACAATGAATAAAATTATGGGTACTACCTGAATCAATCAACACTATTACCTTTTTCTTCTTGATATGCCCTTCTATCTTGATAGTTTGAGGAGTGGTAATTCCAGCCAATGCATTACAAGATATGGTCGAATTCATTTCTTCTTTCTCTAGGGTTTGTTCTTAGTGTATATCCTCTTCTTTTGATTTTCTTGTTCCTTTTCTTCCTCCTCTTCACAATCTATGTAAAATAATTCCTTCTCAACACACTTATGACCTTTACTCTATTTGTGATCATAACTATAACAAAGCCCTTTTGCTCTTTTTTTTCCAATTGTTGTGGTGTCAACCTTGTAGGTTGTGGATGGCTAGGGGCAACAACAATTCCATCTTTATGATTGTGAGTGGTAGGCTTCCTTGTTGCCATAATTTTGCTTTCCATTTTTCTTGCCAACCTGAATGCCTTCTCCAATGAATCAAGTTCCCAAAGGCAAACCTCATGTTGGATGTTATCCTTTAAAGTCCCTATGAACACATCAATCCTATGCTCCTCTGGAATATATTTTACCCTTATATTCAATTTTTTGAAGTCCTCAATGTGCTCCATCATTGAACACTTTTGTTTGAGATTTATCAGTTGGCTAAAAAATGTGTTGCATTTTGTATCCTTATAATGTGCTATCATTTCATCGATAAAAATAGCCCAACTAACAATTTGTTTACAAGAGCAAAGCCATTGATACCATACAAACTGATCTGGTTCCAAATATAAAGTTGTAATGCGTACCTTTTGTGTGTTTTTCACGTTATGGAGATCAAAAAATTGCTCCATCTGTAGTATCCATGTTACGCGATCTTTGCCATCAAAATTCCTCATATTGATCTTTGGAACATGGTGGGTCTTCGATCCAACATTAGAGTCTATGAAATCATGATTAACATTTATTTTGTTCTCATCATGAGTTTCCTTTACCGCCCTTTCACCATTAGTAAGAATTTCTTGTAGAAACTTTGTCAAATCTGTCTTCAAATCTTCCATCTTAGCTTCCACGCTATACATCTTAGCTTCCAAATCATTCATCTTAGCTTCTACGCCTTTCTTTAAACCATCCATCTTAGCTTCCACACCGTACATCTTAGCTTCTACATCTTTCTTTAAACCATCCATCTTAGCTTCTGTTACTTTTTGTGCGAGTGAATTTTGTTGCACTTGGTCTTGTAATTTTGATATATCATGTTGCATTTCTTCCTCTTCTTCATGAGTCATGTTAGAGCTTTCAAGTTTCTTACTAGGTGTTTCCATTTTCTTTCTTTGGGGCATTATTTAATGATAATAATGCTTCACTATGCCCTTTGAATTCCTTCAAACTAATTTTTCAAACCAAACATATGCAAAAATTTAAAAAAATTACACACCTTTTTTCCCTTTATATTGAATCTAATGTATCCCTATAATTTCGGATCTCCAAGGTCTGAAATTTCTTCTTGTGGTAACCCTCTAAGTCCTCTTTCTAACCCTGTAAGCCTGATAAAGACTGGATTCTCCAATGAAGGTTTATGCCAAATCTCCCATGATGACCTGATTATAGACTACTTTAGTAGAGCGATCTTATACGAAGTGCCATGTGTCATAGTTTTGACCTTCGGATATGAAATCAATAAATAGAAAACTACAGGCCATCCTCTTTCTGTAAATTCTTATGAAATTTCAATTTGATGCTCAGAAAAAAAGTTATAACGATTTTTCCCAGGTCACATGTTTGAGATATAATTAGGGCTATGCAATATCCCTAACTTCCTTGGATCATATCTCCAAAAATATAGTGAGAAAATATCTGAAATTCAGACCCAAGGTTCAAAGAGATTTCATCTTACATGGGTTTTTTTTGGCTTCTGTAACATCGCAGAAAAAAATGTTATAGAGAAAATGCCACGATGAACTGTTTGGAGCAGTGAAACCCTAGAATCCAAACTCTGATACCAATTGTTATGAAACCAGCTCACAAAAAGATAGAAAAGATAGATCAACGACTTAGAAATCAGCCTCTTCAAGGGGGCAACCTCCTTTACGTTACACAAATGAACAATTCTTGGATGATAAAAATGACAAAACCTCCTTTGTATATATAGGAGTCTAAGGGGTCACAATATAACCAAAGCCGACCTAACAATAATAATATAAGGGCACAAAAATAACAATAGTGGGCTTCTATGGGGAACAATAATAACAATACGGGGACAATATGGGAACAACAATAACAATAAGGGATACAATGACAATAGTAATGGAAAATCACTAGTACTATAGGGACCTAAAATTTTGGAAGGATTTCTTTGCAGGCTTAGGGAAAGAGTTGGCTTTCTGCAAAATTTATCATCCACAGATAGATGGAAAGACAAAGATGGTTAACAGTATTCTTGAGGACATGTTAAGCATTTATTTCATGCATCAGCAGTAGAAGTCAGAAGTGTATCTTCCACTGATAGAGTTTTCATATAATAATGGGTATCAAGAATCCTTGAAGATGAGCCCATTTAAGGTCCTCTATGGGCATAGTTGTGATACTCCTACTAGATGGAGTGATCCAGTGAATAGGGTGATGATTGGACCGTACATGTTGGCATAGATGTAATAGGAAATGTAGGGTATTAAGAGGAATTTTAAGGAAACACAGGACATTCAGAATAGTTATGCAGATCAACATGGGGCATTCAAGTAGTTTCAGGTTGGGGAATATGTGTACTTGCACATCAAGCCCAAGAGTATATCCTCAATGATTGGGTCATGTTCCAAGCTGGAACCTCAGTATTGTGGGCCTTTTAAGATCCTTAAGAGGATTGGAATATTTGCCTAGCAAATTGCACTACCTCCGATAGTGAAAGTCCATGATGTATTCCATGTTTCATTGCTTAAGAGATATGTGCAGGATGTTGATCATGTGAATGATTGTTTTGTATTGCAGGTGAAACCAAGCGAGAATTCTAACCAAAACCATAATGCATATTTCAGCAAAAATAGCTTATGCTTTGGAACGGAGAAATCAACCAAGTTAAGGTGCAGTGGAATCACTTTGGGCCCAATGAAGCTACTGGGAGATGGTTAATCAGATGTGAGATTTATAACCTTCATTATTTGTTGGTTCAAGAAAATGATGTTTTAGTATGTATATGTATATGAATATATGGATGTTGTTGTAAATACCATAATAAATTATGTTATAAAGCTCCAATAAGTGGTATGTTTGTTTGGTTTTTTAGTAGGATGTTATTGTAAATACTGCATTGAGCTATGTTATAAATCTCCATGGGAAGTATGTTTTGTTTTTCAGTTGTTTTCTAGTCATAGGTGTGATAGAAAACCAAGGAGGTTGTTCCCCTAAGGGGGAGGGGTTTGTGACAACCCTTAGTTGACTTTCTATGTAAATAAAATAATACCAAGTTCATGGGACACGTATTCCAAGTTGAATGTTGAGAAAAACATAGTGATGGTGTATCACTTGTGATTAATTAATGAATATGGAAATTGGCAAAAGCATTAGCAAAGGAAAAGAGGCAATAATTGGCATTTTAATTATGAAAATAAAGAAAAATAAGAGAAAAGGGAGGCGAAGAGACATAGATTTGCATGTAAGGGGAATTAGAGGGAAAATGAAGAAAGTGATTAAAATTCTTATGAGGAACAATTGCTAGCCTTTTGAGAGTTTTGGGTTGAGCTCCCATTTCATTCTTTCATTCTCTCATACTCTTGCACACTTAGAGAATTCTTGGAGCATGCTTGGAGCACTCTAGTATTCACTTGGGCTTGGAAAAAGAAGGCAAAATAAAGGAAGGAGCATAAGGGAAGAATTGTATCAACAAATACAACTAGATTTCTTGGTAGGTAACAGGATTCATGTGTTATTTCTTAGTTGATTTCTGGATGCATGGTATATGCATGTGATTTTCTAGTTATGTATTGTCATTGGCATGGAGATTTTCCTAGAGTGATAGTGGTTTTAGCCTTGCCTTTCAATTTCTTGGATAGCCATGGTGTTGTGGGTTTTTCACTTGTTGTTCTTTTTTCTAATTGGCACTCAGGTTCCTTATTGTTGTGGGTTGGGAAAAATAGTCTAGGAGCCCTAAAATAACTTAGCTTGAGTTACTAGTCCTAAAGCCTAGGTTGGGAAAAACACTCTGGAACCCTTGATGGGTTAAGTTACTAGTCCCTGGAGTTGTGTTGGACAAATTCTCTAGAGCCTTGGAATGTTTTGGGTTGATTTAGTATTTATTGGAGCCCTGGACAACTTGGGTAGAGACCGATCTAATTGGTGTTAGTGGTGTCCAACCATAAAGATGGAATCACTATGGTTGAGGGTTGAGGTGATTTGGACTCTGAAAGCCTTGGTTTGGTTTTGTTTTGGTTTATTCCATGAGATCCCACATTCATTCTTGGAATATGGCATGAGGATGATTGGCTAAAAGAGAGATTTGGTGAAGCTCAATTTATGGTCTGGTGGTACATGGTAGCCCCTAAATTGGTTGGAATTTTCATATGTTAATAACATTTATTCTTCTATTGTTATTTATGAATGCTTGTAGTGAGTATGTCCGTGATGATATGTCTAGGGTTCCATGATTTCTATGATAGTTATTTGGTGGTTATATGTTGGTTACATGATGTATGTTATCTATAGCACTTGTCATGATTTTATTAGTTATCAAATGGTTGATGAATGTATGGACTAATAAGTGTTATTGCAGTTAGCTAGAGAGGGTTTCGAACTTTCTCTATGATTCTAAAATAAATACTCTCAATTTATTATCAGATATGCATTCATGACCTGTAGCTTACATATTTGTCATATGTTTGATGAAATTTTTGTGATGGATTAGAAATATTTGGATCAGTGATGATTTACTAGCATTGACAATACCTTTGATTACATTCTGGAAAGTTTCAGAAAATTTTGGATAGTTGCCTGGAGGGTAACGTGAAAATGTGGCATAGATCTCGGGACCGCATGCTCAGAACTGAAGAGTTTAGGCCATAACCAGATGGAGGCAAGCCTATGACCGCATTTATAGTGTCATAACAATATGGAAGTAGTTTCAAGGGCGTGGTTTTTGGTCTAGGTCAGTGAAGCAAGGTTCCAA
Organism: Pinus tabuliformis; assembly: GCA_031772625.1. NCBI lineage: Eukaryota > Viridiplantae > Streptophyta > Pinopsida > Pinales > Pinaceae > Pinus > Pinus tabuliformis. The sequence continues at coordinate 558,231,206 of CM062807.1, forward strand.
CTTAAGCATTGACCACCTCAGGTGTTTCTTTAGCTCCCGGCTAATCTGTAGTCCCTGTGGGATGTTATTTTCTAGCCAGTTTGTAGGCCCCACCTCCTTAACTGGAACTAGGAGGTGGGGTTAGGTGATAGTGACACTCGTCTCATGTTTACCCTGGCGAGCTTGTGAATTTGGGTAAATGTGGGATGGGTGGTTATAGGTTATATGCTAAAAACCCATCAAGAAAGGATGTTAATTCTGATCCAACAACAGGTTGCAAGATCTGTTCCATGGGAGGCAACAAAAATTTATCTTTTTTTCAGAATATTTGTTAAGGTTTCTAAAATAGATATAGATTCTAATATCTCCATTATTTTTTTCTGACTGGAACCAAATTGGATACCACTTAGAATTCCTTACTAGAAAAATAATATTAGCTTTCAATAGTTTGGTTAATTCAACTTTAATTTAAAGCTCAAGATTGGGATACATTTTCTTATTTTCTTCTAAATAGGCTTTTTGATCAGTAGCATTGGAATGGTATGTTGGATAACTAAGGTATCATAAGTCTTGATATCATCATAATTCCAAGCAAAGATATCCTTATATCTTCTAAGAAAATGGATAAAATTGAGTATTTCTTTGGTTAGAGTCCAATACCTAGATTTATGTTTTGAGGTTTTCTTTTAGCTAAGATTGATAATCTCAAATATCAAGGAAGAGATTTAAGTTTTATAATTATTAGGTTTTTTAAATCTATCCTTGAGATCATAGAAGTATTCTAACTTGATTATATATTTGGGAATGGAATTCTCATATTTTCTTTGATTGGATGATTTTTTCAATTATTTATCATGAGAGTCCTCATCAATGATATGATCATCATTTGTTCCCTTAGAAGTGAGGAAATTTATGATATCTTCGTCATCATTGAAAATTGTCCAATTAGAGACATTATCGGGTATTGAAGGTTGGAATATCAACTTGATTGAAAAATTATCTGGGCTAGAGTATTCAAGTGGTAGGAACCTACAAGCAATGTTTTCTAAAAATTAGGAACATGCATTTTGCAATTTTGGGATGGGGCTAATATTGATTATAGGAAAATGAAAAGTCAAATCTTGTACAAGTAATTGATAATGTTTTAAGTGACTGGAAACACAATGAATAACGTTTCTTACATGTTTAATGACAATTCCCAAGTCACCAAAAACATTCAAATATTTGAAATTTAAGCTTATTGCTTTGCTTAGTCCTTACACAAGTGCTTCATACTTAACAATGTTATTTGTGCATTCAAATTCTAGTATACAAGTGAGAATAGGTTTTTCCCCACTAGGGTTAATCAAAGTACATCCTATATTGGCACCATTATTAGACTTAGATCCATCAAAATACATTGTCCAAAATTTACATGGGAATCTACAATATTTACAGAACAAGAAGTAGCAGTCCGTGAAAATTTCTCAATTTCCAAACTGACAGAAGCAAATGAATATGGAGATAATTGAGCAATGAAATTACCAAAATATGATTGAGTAAAATAATTTCCAAGGATATTATTGGTCAATTTGATAGGTTCATTTTCTTCTTCTGGTTTAGTGACAATATGTTTCATACGTTTTATGTTGGCTTCTAAGATTGTATCTACAATCCTAAACAATTAATTTGCAAACCAGTACTTCGTAAGATTTGAGGCATAGCACATTCAATTCCAAGGGATCTTGTTAAATCCTACAAAAGACAAAACCTATCTCCACACCAAAAATCAATCTTCTAAGTTTTGTGATAAAAATAATGAAAACTCTACGCTTATATTCCTACACTAACTTCCATAGCAGCACAAAGATCACTTTGGACACTGGTCTCCGTTCTAACTAATACCTCAATAAACTAACAATTTAGAAGAAATATTTTCAAAAGAATTGAACATGGGTTAAATATTGACTCAAAAATAGTACTCAAACAAGCCATACAAATCATTAAGTGCTTATCACACTAAGTAATTTCTTAATCAATCATGTTCTTGCACTATTCACACCTTATACCTTTAACCTTTCACTCACTATGTAAAAAAATGTAACTATTATGGTATGCTTAAATCACCCATAAAAGAAACCTTGCTAAACTCAGAAATCACTCAATATTTCTTAAATTAATTGTCAAAGAAACTAAGAAACATTAATCCAATTATGATAATACAAATACAATATCAAAATGATAACAATGCAACAATAGAATCTCTTTAATAAAATTCCTACACCTATGCATACAATATCAAAAGGAAATTATTCCCACGCAAACCTTGATCAAACAATTTTCAATCATAAAAGCACTCCATATTATTTATTGTGCATTCTTGATAAATAACCATAACCAAATCTCAATGCATGAACATTCTTATCGTTGATGCAAATGTATTGACCTTACAATTGGAATAAACCCATTAAACAACTCGAAATACCTCGTCAGTCAAGATATCTACAGAGGTCTTTGTTCCTGCACTTAGAAACTATACAACTAGCAAACATTCTAATTTGACACTATTAGGATCGAAGGTCCTACAAAACGCAAATATTCTTTAAAGTAAATACAAATAGTTCTCATTTATTTGATAAGTATATAGATCTTAGAGGACTGGCCTTACCAAAGAATAAATCCCATTCGCTTCAACCCTAGACCTGAAACTAACAGAGTATCATGTAATGGGTTTATGGTACTAGTTTGATTTACCAAAACACACAGTATAATGAAGGAAACTCTTCTAGTATCTACACAAAGGAACTAGAATATGAAAACATGAGTTAAGACTTAGGGTTTCTCAATAGTACACTTCGACTTCTAAACTCATCCAAGTTTTGACAGTCTCGACACAAATTTGTTATCAAGGGTTTAAATCCCTGTTATGAATAATTCTCAAAGGTAAGTCTAAGCATAGGAATACTAAAATTATCATATCACACATATGCTTTCCATATCTGTTTCCACTCTAAGGACTACACTTTCCAAGATTTGGAAATAAACATGATTGTTTTTTGTGATAATTCATATAATATTTTATATAAATCGTTGAACAAGCACCACAACAAAAAAACATAGAATAACCAAACTATGAAACTAACTAAGGGATAACGAGTTGGGTTGGCTGGGCCCTAGCTAGCCATCTCATTTCCCTTTAAGATAAAAGTTTAACTTATGAAATATAATGAGCCATTCATAGGATTAAACACTAAAATGAGTTGAAATGGGAAAAAAATCTCCTTTTATTAATAAATTTCTATATTTAATATATCTGATACATAATGATCTAGCTCTAGGAGAGATATGGGTGATACAATTCTTGAAAAATTACAATGAGAACAACATTATTGCTAACCTATAGTTTTGTATGACTCAATATACATACATTTCTACAATAATACCTGGCCATATTGAGCTTTCTTCTCACAAAAATATAATAGATGACATTAACAACAAATATTCAAAAACAAACCTCCAAACAACCACCATTGGTTCGCTCAATTCCTATTTTATCTCAGACTATCTTTAGTATGAAGAACCTAAAATATACAGTTGTCTTGTTAGAGACTAAGAGTAAAAAGTGTGCATTATTCTTCTTGACTTCGATGAAAACCTTCTTCTTAACATCTCATGTTCACTGTCAGCCAAACTTCTTATCCAACGGTCCTCCTTAACTAGTGCGGGAATCAAACTTTAGATTGGTGCAGGAATCTCAAGATTGAATATTGTCTGTACCAAATGCACTTCACAATATTGTAAATGAAAAATACTAAAAAAAGCCTTTAGGATAAAATGAATTTAAGCACATAGAGATAAAGATACTAATCTATTGACCTTTTTAATGATGAACAACTTCTACCTAATTTCTCATGAATACATTAATAGAAGCTAGAAATTCATACACAAAGGTCTTTAAAGTTGTGAAACAAAGGATAATATTGGGTTTTGTGGGTTGAAATTAATGCAATTTTTGGGCCTCACATCCCCCCCAACCCAATCCTGTTATGTGTCCTCACACAATTGCTACTACTAACCTCTACAAAAAACAAAACTTGAAGCTTCTTCCCCATCACTTCTGAATCTGAATGTTGATCCTAGAGCTTGTGTTTTCAGCTTTTTTCATATTCCTTTTAAATCTTCTAGCCCGAGTCTTCATATAGGCAAAATGAATCCTCCACTTCTTCACTTTTTCTTTCAATCCTGCTACTTCTGCAATCAATTCCTCATTTTTCGTTATAAACATCATTTTCTAAGACTTCATGAATCGATCCAGGACCTCCAAATATTTAATCCTTCATTTTAATGTCTAGATTTCCTTCTCTTTCTTAATCTTCCTTATCAGGATTTCAAGAGGAATAGAATCATCTTTTTCTTCTAAATTTTGTTTCTGGATAGTGGTAGAAGTGTCCATGGTTTCCACATCCATGAAGAGAGAAAAAATCCCCTTATCATCTACATGTTTCTTTTCACAAATTGATACTTTGTCACTAACAATACCTTTGTCTCCTTTTCTTACAAGAATATCTGGTGGAGTCTCCTTTTTTTCTTCTATTGACATAGTCTACTTTAGGTGATCTAGACTCCATGAAAACCTCTATATCAAGTAAATTTCCTTCTTCTGGTACTTTCTCATGAGAAGAAACATGCATGCTTCTTAACATCCCTCTTGTTATCCCATGGGGTGGTTCTATCACAACAACCTTAGATGGCATGCTCTTCTTCTCTTTCTTGTGCTTTTCTTCCTATTGATTTTCTTCGCAAGACTAGGAGGAATTGGAGCCAGATCCAAATCTTCTAATTTTGACTATAAACCATTCCTCAAACTACTCATAAATATCAATGACTTACCTCATACTCCCAAACTGATGCAATCTAAGAAATTTTTCCTAGGTAGAAACTTTGTTTCCCAATTCCTCACTCACTAATATTTTAATCGACGCATAGTGACAGAGCTTGTATTCTATCTGGATTTCAGGGCTCTTCTGAATACTTTGGGCCATCTTTGCTAGACTGTTCAAGAGGAAGTATGGAAAGTTAATGAAATGCCCAAATTCAAAGTGCATGAGAAGGCGTATATGATATAAATAGTCACTGAATACCTTCCCTCACAAGTGAGAAACTTCTACAACATGAAAAGAAAATTCCTCCACTTTTTCAGTTATTTGATTTCTAGGCAGTCCCTTTTCTAGTCAACTGGGTAATCGAATTCTATTGAAACTCTACACCAAGCTCCCTTTGTTACCTATCTGTTCTTAAAATATTGTTCTCCAGTAGTAGGAAGCTCTGTAGATCATGAGATAAATTGCTCTATCAACTCAATTTTTAGTGTACCTATGGTAGCAAATTTTCCATCAAAACTTTGTGTGAATGCCTTTGTGATAGCTGAATTGAAGCCATTTAATTTATACAAGAAAGGAAGTCATCCTGCTTCCTGCAAGATAGGAAGACTTGATTCATATTCTGCAATTCCTTCAACCTCATTAACCGAGAATGGCTTTATCATTACTGGTGGCATGGTACCTGCAATACCACCAGTGCAACCACAATACCAAAAGCATAATATTTACAATTCTCCACAATCCATGATTCTTTGTTATCAATGCCAAGGAGTGTAGGAAAGAATTTTCTATTAAAGCATATAATTCATGTACCCAATTGAAATGACATATAAATTCAAACTTTGGTGCTTCACATGCCACTCCATCCTCCAAATATTTATTACCATAGATAATAGTTATAGCCCACAAAGTATGGGAATCGATTGGGGGGTGACGAATTTTGGTAAAAATGGTGGAAAAAATAATGATGAATAGGTATGCACAAGAATTTGGGAGAGGATAGAGACTATAAAGGTTATCATTTCAAGGCATTGGGATACAAAATAGTTTATGGTGGTCTGTTTCATCATAATAACATCAAATGAATAGGGATCAACCCTTTAGTCCTAATAATTGTATAACGTGGAAATGGAGCGTTGCTCTATTATGGTAAGGATCACATAGATTGTAATATAATTTTTTACATGCTAATCATTCAGGCATCACTAAAAATCGTTTATTAATAATATTCATTTTCTTATTTTTAATAATGAAGGCAAAGGTACCCAATATTCCAATATTAAATCAACATATATAAAAAATTTGAACTTTAAATAATTGAACCTTCACTTTGACCAGAAAATATCCTCATAAATAAAAACAAAGTGTAGACTTTCCTATATTGCTTAGAAAAGGTTCCTATACCCGGTAATTATTCCTATACTCCTATTATAGTCCATGTACTTAATGCAAAATACAATCCTCTGACTCAATCTTGGTTCCAAACTACAGCCATTGACCAGTCATTGTGAATAATTTCATGCTGGATCAATAGAAAAAAAATACAGAGGTAATAAATGTTCATTGCTAGGATCGGGTGTTGTCATGCTTCAATTCTGGATTTGATAAGGTTTTCAAATAAAGTACCAAAACTTAGAAATAAGAGGGAAAAAAGAGAAGTGGGAAATGAATACTGTAAAAAATAATGGGAGGGAATATTACTAGGGACATATAGAAATATAATAGAGTAATAAATGTATATGGAGAAACAAGAAAAGGTATATGGAAAACAATTTTAAGGGAATAAGAGGGAAGACAGAAGTGGGAGTCAAGAAATCAACTAGAAGAAATGGGAAGGAAATACACTTATGGGATAATGAAGAATAAAGAAGGATGATAGAAGAGGGAAAAGAAGAGTGGCAGAGTACCCAATTATAAAATGATGATGTATTTGTCGACAATAATGTTTTAACCCTATGAAAACAATTCAATAACAACAAGATTTTTTTTCTACTTGCACGTAAATTAAACATGTCACCTACCCTAAAATTTGATAAGGGTTGTGTTTCCATTGGTTCTTTTCTGCTGCCACCAAAAGTTGCCTATAGAAACCTGCTTCTTCTCAGAGATAGGTTAATCATGTACAAAAATCAAGCAGCAATACCATTTTATTAAAAAGAGAGCCTACCCTCCAGTGACCTATTTTTCAAGTAGACCCTTACACAACAAAGCCAACAAATTTATTTTCACAATTATGCATTTTATTTTTTATTTTTATTTTTATTTTTTTTAGATTTCAAAGGAAAATATATCGTATAATACTCACAGTAGGTCATATGCCAACTCTGCCCACCACCTTCATATCTTCTTGTCGTTCAACCTTCTTGATAAATTCTTCCTTGGTAATGGGTTGCTGATATATCCTAAGTCTATGCCCATTTACTAGGATGTCAGTATCATTCTCATCAATTGTATTAATCTCTACAACTCCATTTTCAAAAAATCTTACTACTTCGTAAGGTACCAACCAACAAGTGTGAAACTTCCCTTTGAATTTTGTTAACTTTGATTCAAAGAGAAGTACGAAATAATTTGGATGAAATTTCTTTCTCTTGATCAACCTATCATGCCACCTACTACGTTCCTGCTGAAGTAAAGTAGTTTGTTGAATAGCATCTCTTCTCATTTCATCTAACTCATTAAATTGTAGGAGACGTTGTTGTTGTGCCTCTAAGAGATCTAAACCCAACTGAATTATAGTCCTATAGGCCTTGATTTGAAATTCAATGGGTAGCAAAACCTATTTCCCATAGACCCATTCATATATTATGTGACTAATACTATTCCTCCAGGTAGTCCTATATGACCACAAGGCCTTTGGTAACCTTTTTCCCCAATCCTTTTTGTTCATGTTAATTGTTTTAGTAAGGATTGTTTAAATGACTTTATTTGTAGATTCCATTTAAATATTGTCCTAGGGGTGATAAGGAGATGACTTCCTGTGGTGAATCATGTACTTCTCCATTATTCCTTTCACAATATTGGAAGTGAACTATGCTCCATTGTGAGAAACTATTTCCTTGAGCACACCAAATCTCACAAAAATTTATTCAAATATAAAATCAATCACAAACTTTTTGGTAACATATAAAATAGCTTTTGCCTCTACCCATTTAGTAAAAAAATCAATACAAACCATAATATACCTTTTATTTAAATATGGAGGTGAAATAGGCCCTACAAAGTCAATTTCCCATTTTTCAAAGGGCTCAATCATCACTTGTGGACATAAATGCATCTCATCTTCTTGTACCAAGTGACCCATTTACTAACAACCGTTACACTTGCTGACATATCTTTTGGCATCCTTAAAAATGGATGGCCAAAAGTAGCCTACTCTAAGTACTTTGAAAGTTGTCCTTTTGTCAGAAAAGTGGCCCCTACAAGTCTCATCATGGGTTGCTCTAAGGATGTACAACACATATTCCTCCCTCACACACATGTGAGTAATCAAATCAAAATTTTTGTAAAAGAGTTCACCTTGGATCCACGAATATGAAGCACTTTTTTTAATAATCTTCTACTTCTCTCTAGCAGAGAGGTGAGGTGGTGTCTTTCCTATCACAAGATAATTTTCTACGTCTCCAAACCATGGCGACTTATTTGACATGACAAATAAATGTTCCTTAGGAAATGAATCATCTACAGGAATATTTTGACCACAATTATCTAATCTAGATAATAAAAAATAAGCAACAACATTATATTTCCCTAGCCTATCAATGATTGTAACATTAAATTCCTGTAGTAATAATAACCACCTAGTGATCCTACCACTAGTTAATGGTTTATTCATCAAATATCTAATTGCAAAATGATCAGTATGAATGAAAACTTCATATCCATTAATATAGTGTTTGAATTTATTTATGGAAAAAACTACAACTAAGAATTCTTTTTATATTACCATGTATTAAATTTAGCAAGAGACATTTTTTTACTAGAAAAATAGATGGCATAGGATGCATGATTTTATTCCTGCCCCAAATCTGCACCAAAAATATTCTCTGAGGCTTTAGAGGAGATATGAAATGGAAGGGACCAATTAGGTCCCATCAGGTCTAGTTCCTTTACTAATTTCTCCTTCAAGTCCTTAAATTCTCATTGGAAAGCTTCAGTCCAAGAGAAATCATTGTCCTTAGCCAACAATCGAAAAATAGGAGAGGTTATCCTAGAAAAATTCTCAATGAATCTTCGGTAGTAACCTGCATGACCTAGGAATCCCCTCACTTCCCTTTGTGTTTTTGGTACTGGTAGGTGTATGATAACATCCATTTTAATTGGATATACATGGATACCCTTGTCGAAAAAAAGATGGCCAAGGATCATCCCTATTTTGAAAATCAATCTGCACCTTTTGTCACTCAAAGCAAGGTGGGCCTCTTGGAATCTAACTAGAATTTTTTATAAATTTTGGATGGATTCCTGAAATGAATTACCAAATAATGAAAAATCATCCATATAAACCTCCACACATTCAAGGTCAGAAATATAGCCAAGACTTCCCTTTGAAAAGTATCAAGAGCATCACAAATTCTGAAGGTGAGCACTCGGTAAGTGAATGTTCCCTGAGGATAAGTAAAGTTAGTCTTCTCTTGATCTTCAGGTGCAATTTGTATCTGGTTGTAACCACTGAAACCGTCCAAAAATGAGAAGTAATTTTTATCTGCAATGGTTTCTAGTACATGGTCAATGAAGGGAAGGGGAAATTGATCCTTAACGATGGCTTTATTTAATTCTCGATAATCGATGCAAATTCGCCACCTCCCATTTTTTTTTTGGACTACTACCAATGGAGAGACCCATTGGCTATCAGATATAAGATAGATGAAGTCAACATCCTAGAGTTTATGAATTTCTTCTTTAACAATATCTTGGAGTGTGGAGTTCATTCACCTTTGGTGTTACTGAACAGGTCAGGCACCCTCCTAAATATAAATTTCACGAGTACATGTTTTAGGAGGGATTCCCTTCATGTCCGCATAACTACATGCAAAGGAATCAAGATGGTATTGAAGCAATCTAACAAACTACTCTTGTTGGGATGAATCTAGGTTTGTACTAATGTATAAGGATGTTCCTAGACTTACCTCAACAAGAGTAATGTCTGGCTCATGAATATCTATCGTGGCTACAAAACTCTTTAGTGATGATGAGGATTGTGGATCACAACTTTCTTGGAAACTTGGGCTAAAAAATCTAACGAAGTAGTCCAAAATTATTGCATAGTATCTAAGTTACTAAGAAAGTCTGAGATCACACTCTCCTCAGTATACTTCGTATACTAATAAATCTAATCTATCATATAAAGATACTGAGTCTCCTCATCACTACTATTATAATCGAACCACAAGGTATCATAGAGCTCTTAAATAGATCTGGAAGATGGATACAGGGTGACCTTATTCCTAGCATCCCCATTGGAAATATACATGTCATCTGAGTTGCAACCTATATAGGAATTGACTTTAGCAAGCTATGGTCTTCCCAAAATCAAAGGGTGTCCCCCAATGGGATTCTTTGGTTGCAAAAAAATAAAATTTGCAGGGTACTCCCATGAATCAATTGAGACAATAACATCATTTAACACACCCTCTATCTTGATTTTAGATCTATCAACAAGTTCAAGCACAATGGGGGAAGGATGAATGTGATTCAACCTAAGCTGCTCCATAGTTTTCTTAGTAATTATATTAATAGTCACTCCAAGATCTATCAACACATTGGGAACAAGGATGTCACCTATCTGAATGAAAATGACTGGGTTTCCAGGATCAAAATATTTTTCAACTTGAGCACATACTTTAATCAACTCAACAGCTCTTCCAAAAAATTGGATAGTGTGAGGTTCAACTCTCTTCCTTCCTGTATTTTCAAGACAGGATTCCCAGACAATTTTAGTACATATAGGAATCTCTTTTAAAGTTTTCAATATAGGAACCTTTATATAAAGGTTTCTCAACTCGGAAGCCAGGTCAAACTCAAGGGTGGGGTTAAGTTTCTCCAAAACTAACCTTTTCAAAAAGGGATGTTCGTTTGAAGAAAAAGGTAAGGACTTTGAATGTATGGGAACAGATAGTGAAGTAACATCATTTCTTGAAGGATTAGGAGTTTCCTCCTTAATTTTTTCCTCAATGATTATTTCATGTTGTTTTTGTTTTTTTTTCCTAGGTGTATCAACTTTCTCGATCTCAGCTGGATGTCATTGGCCCCAACTAGCATGGTTTGATAAGTGGGGAAAGGGATTAGTCCAAAAGAATGAATTACTTATACTTCTTTATAATTCGGGTTGGGCACAGACTGTGTTGATAACTAAGAAGCCCTAAATGGTGGTGGCATAGACTGTGACTGTTGGGGCAGCACAATCAAGAATATAGGCTGTGCCATAGGGTAAGGTGCATATTGTCTAGGATATTTCTAGCTAGGGATGGGATACGATAAATGAGAGTGTGGTGGTCATATCTAGCCTTGTTTCCAAGGGGGAGGAGACTATCCAAATTATGGATGGTACCCATGCTACCAAAGCCGAGGACAATTTAGATTTTGAAAAAAATATTGTGATGAATTATGAAAATTAGGATAATATGGTGTGGGTTTAGTATTCATACATGTACCTACCTGTGGTGATTATTTTTTAGCTCCCATGGCATGCAATGGTTCAGGTACTGAATGCTCCTCTTCAAATGTTGCTTTCAACCTGGGTAGAGATAGGTATTCATTTGTAGGAAGTTTATCTACACATATCACACAACTATTATCAACCTAGACATCTGCAGGATAATGAAGATTGTTCTCCTGCTAGTTTTTGTTGAAATTTTAAAGAATCTATTTGCTTACTAATAATATTCATGATTTTAGTTTTCATATTATCCATTTTATTTTCCAAACCAATAATTGTAACATCTGTAGATCCAAAACTATTTCGACATAGTCATACAAATTTTCATCCTCATTCCGTGTGATTGTTTCGGGTAGAATCACCCTAGGGTCTTGGGTTGTGAACCCCAACATAGCAGACGACATACAACATAAAGAGACACGCAAACAAGCAGTCATAATACTTAAACAGTTAAACTTGGTACAAAAGGTATTACCCGTAGGTCCTACCTTTGAGGTTGTTCTCGTAGGGTTCAAACCCTCTGCTTCTTCCTTGCGCTTTAAGACCTGTGATTCATTCAAAGAAAAGTATAAACACCAAAAATAATTAAAAACATGTTCATGATATCAAGGTTAGATCATATAAGCATGTAATCAAATAAGCATTAACGTGATATTTTATAAGCAAATCATGACATAAATTAATGCATAAAGACCATAATCATCAAGAACAAGACAACACCTCTTTATTAATGTAAGCTAAAGAATATACAGAAGAACTAAAACTTGAGTCATCTTTTGGCTCCAAGCGAAACCGTCCTCTAGATCCATCCTTCCCATGCATCAACAATCCTCCTCCATAATTATACATAAGGATGTCATGAACGGATGATGAACATATCAAGAAGGAAATAGGGGTTTCCTATGACTGGGAGTGTAGAAGGCATAGAGATATCTTCAAACTTGATCAAGGATGTAATCGACTATAATATCAATCTCTAATCCTTTCTCCTCCTTCGACCCTCCCATGGAGATGTATTTATACTTCTCCAACTTAGTTGTTTCAGTTGGGAAACAGTTGGGCCACGGGCTATAATAGGTGGGTATCTAGTCAAACTCGTAAACCTCACCTGAATTAAGGGAGATTATATTTTTCAATTTTTTAACACATATACAGTTGGGTATAGGCTGACCTGTGTGTACACGCACTTTATATAGGGCATAATCTCGTATGGGATTTATAACATTGTTTCTTAGAAAATGGACCAAGTCTAATAGGGAAGGGTTACCTTAGGCCATATCATAGAGCATCAAATCTACAAAGGGTGGTAAATCATGCTATAATAGATGGCCCCTAATTTATGAGGTTAGAAGGGGTACATGATGTCTAAAATGTATTAAGTGTATAGAAAGAATGATGCGAGGAACTGAGATGAGTTCACCCAATTTCAGCCTACCAAGCCAATGGAAGAGATCAGAAAGAAAGTTGTTTTCTGAGGCAGGCATACCCATGCTCAAGAAAAATAAAGCATGTCCACATATCAAATAAAAAAGTGGACCCAATATGTATACAAGGATAAAAGAATTGAAAATACATATTGGATCATCTGATCATATCCATAGAAGTACATGTCACAATATCACATATAAAGAACTAATCAATGATGTTGAAGTAGAAATCTGATCACTGAAGTCATAAAGTTGATCCAAAAAGTACCAAGTCAAATAAAGGAATAAATGGTACTGCATTCAACTCAGGTGCTAACATATAGGATGTCATTGTGATGAACTACAACATATAAGGTAGATGGTATCACTAGCAAAAATAGAAGGAGTTGGCATGTGAAACAACAAATGTTGACGCAAACCTGAGGTCTTCACCGACCGTCGTTGTACATTTCTACACAATGGGAATAAATGATCTGAAGTTGACCATGTGAGAAATCATTTGATTATTGGTCATTGATGTATACTGTTAACAAACACAAGACTACTCACCGATAATGATGATGAGAGCCAAGGTACCCAGTACAATCTAACAAGTGCAAATAAATTATTTAGATTCGAACACTTGGAAGAATCTATCAATCAGGAGACAATGATGTAATCCCACTATTGATAGCGAAGGAATTTGCCACTGATGACTGCAAACCCTAAGGTACTGCCAAATTGACTCTAGACCTTGTTCCCAGAGAAATGAGTTGAAATCGATGGGAAAATATCTGTTGGAAGGAAGGCATTATGGCATCCTTCATCAATCGAGTGAAAGTATAACCCATAGGCCAATAATGTGGAAGGAATCAGACGAATAAAGATGTAGTCACCGAACCGAAGCACATTTCCGGTGTACATAAGATGTAGCTAGCATACAACAGAAACCCTTTGTACCAACCAATAATGAAAGTTGACACAGAGGTGAGGAATCCGCCAATGCGGCCAAATGGAAACCAAGGTATTGTGCGAATCCCAATGTGTGATAATGAAATCTGACATCGAACACAAAGGAAACCACTCAATCAAAGACCCATGATATTGATCGATATTGAGCACAAGGTCACCTATCAATGATGGAAATAGGGACAGGGTGCAGCTCTAGGTCTACTCTTAGAGAAATTTGTCGTAGTCGATAAGAGAAGGACCTACCAGCAAGAAGTCAATGGAGACCTTATCAAACCAGCACGAGAAAAGAATGAAATAGTTGATGTGATAGTGAACATGACTCTGACAACCAAGGATGGCTGACTGAAAATAAGTCAAGAGACACTATAGAAAGGCCGACTTAGATTTACTTCCCTTGAACAAAAGCATGAATCATATGTGACAATATGGCATCATATGATAACTTTGTATAAATTTGTCATGAAAGAGGCACAAACAAACTCTCCATATGATTGAAAGAGATAACCAATCGGAGGAGTACTAACTCAATAAAAAGGTTAAGGCTCTCTTAAGTCGAACTAAAGCCCATCCAAATGGAGGAAAGACTTAATTTTGAGTGCTTTGTTCAAGGGCAACACAACTCAATCTAGCTGCCACAAATCATGGAAGTATTGTCCCGTTCCTACTCTTTTTGGAATATATATATATATATTTTTTGTCTTTTTCATATTTAGAAAGCCCGAAAAAATAATAAAATAATGGCTATAATACAGTGGAAAGAATGAGTGTCGAAGTACATATGTTCTAGTTCCTAGGAGTGGAACATGCCTATGCTCAATACAAGGTGACAAAACTGGTCAATGACACTCAAAGGAATTTTCTTTCCACAAGCATCAGGTGTCAAGTTGCAGAGGCTAAGTGATTACAAGGTTGATTTTACAGAAATACATGGTCAAAAAGTGGCTTATACACGAGTCCAAGTGAAGCTGACTTAAGGCCAAAAGGTACAAATAGTCAACATGCAATGCAACAATACAACTCAACATGTGAGAGCCTCTAGGGTATAAATCCAAAAAGATAGTGAAGAATAAGGAGAATGAAACTTCATCGCAAAATTCATGGCGAGACTAAAGAGGACTAGCGAGCCTAAGAACAAAAGTTCAACATGAGTGCCAAGTGACAACAAGGTACTATCTAGGGCGCTCATGATAAGGTAGGTTCTACCACACAATTTATGACACTTCTAAGCAATGAGAAGGTTCTGCATCATATCTTGGTGGGGTCGATCCTAAGGAAAAAATGGGATAGTTACCTGATAAATGCACAATGCATGTGAAAAACCTAATTTGTATGCCAGTTTTGAGAATCAATACCTGTCAGAGCAGATCAACCATAAAAATTCCCAAAGGAGAAGTCTTCTAAGTTCTATAGACATAATTAGGAATGCTAGACAAGAAATTAATACATCCCATATACAAACTTCAGATAAAAGCTTGTCTAATCAAATACAAAACTCGAAAATGCGTACCTTATATGTACAATATGGTACAGCGAACCATGCAGCCTTGCGGCTTACACTTAATAGTTCATTAGGACAAACCCCTTGCAAGGCTCAGGCCAAGGACTCCTTTGGTAGTTAAAAATCATTGCTTCAAAAGTTCCCCCTGTGAAGGAAACTCAGCTTCCAAGAAATAATGAGAACTAGAAGGATCAAAAGAGGGAATTAAGGGGTCCCATATCCCCATAGAAGAAATCACTCGGTCAACTACCAGGACAAAGTCCCGAGAAGGAAAATAATAGTTCAAAGGATCCTTCTCAAAAGCAATTGAACATTGAGGATACAATGCCACATAGTTCACCTGTGGTCAGGTAGAGTCTAACTGAACACTTGGAAAATACCAAGGGGTATTCTATAGTAAATTGAACTTAGGGGGGTGATTATCAGAAGCAACCTGACCAATAGTGACAATATTTCCGTTATGAGGAAAATACATCACTCAAAAGAGTGAAGACACCACAACATTCATAGCATAGAAACCACAGATCTCTTAAATCCAAAGTCTTGTCCCTATACGGAGGGGATGCTTGGAGAGAAATCCTTTTACTCGAAAGACTTAGAGTGAGGATAGCAAGAAGAGCTGCGGATCCTTCTTAGCGGCTCTTCTTTTATCATCATTCATAAGCCCTGATGATGGATCCCAGTTGGGATTTGAAATGTTGGCATAAAAATGTTCATACTATGGATTCTCTGGTAACTGAATCAAAAGATACAAACCACAAATCTCTTAAATCCAAAGTCTTGTCCCTATACGGAGGGGATGCTTGGAGAGAAATCCTTTTACTTGAAAGACTTAGAGTGAGGATAGCGAAAAGAGCTGCGGATCCTTCTTAGCGGCTCTTCTTTTATCATCATTCATAAGCCCTGATGATGGGTCCCAGTTGGGATTTGAAACGTTGGCATAAAAATGTTCATACTGTGGATTCTCCGGTAACTGAATCAAAAGATACAAACCACAGATCTCTTAAATCCAAAGTCTTGTCCCTATACGGAGGGGATGCTTGGAGAGAAATCCTTTTACTCGAAAGACTTAGAGTGAGGATAGCAAGAAGAGCTGCGGATTCTTCTTAGCGCTCTTCTTTTATCATCATTCATAAGCCCTGATGATGGATCCCAGTTGGGATTTGAAACGTTGGCATAAAAATGTTCATACTGTGGATTCTCCGGTAACTGAATCAAAAGATACAAACCACAGATCTCTTAAATCCAAAGTCTTGTCCCTATACGGAGGGGATGCTTGGAGAGAAATCCTTTTACTCGAAAGACTTAGAGTGAGGATAGCAAGAAGAGCTACGGATCCTTCTTAGCGGCTCTTCTTTTATCATCATTCGTAAGCCCTGATGATGGATCCTAGTTGGGATTTGAAACATTGGCATAAAAATGTTCATACTGTGGATTCTCCATAAGTGAATCAAAAGATGCAAACCACAGATCTCTTAAATCCAAAGTCTTGTCCCTATACGGAGGGGATGCTTGGAGAGAAATCCTTTTACTCGAAAGACTCAGAGTGAGGATAGCAAGAAGAGCTGTGGATCCTTCTTAGCGGCTCTTCTTTTATCATCATTCATAAGCCCTGATGATGGATCCCGGTTGGGATTTGAAACGTTGGCATAAAAATGTTCATACTGTGGATTCTTCGGTAACTGAATCAAAAGATACAAACCACAGATCTCTTAAATCCAAAGTCTTGTCCCTATACGGAGGGGATGCTTGGAGAGAAATCCTTTTACTCGAACGACTTAGAGTGAGGATAGCAAGAAGAGCTGCGGATCCTTCTTAGCGGCTCTTCTTTTATCATCATTCATAAGCCCTGATGATGGATCCCAGTTGGGATTTGAAACGTTGGCATAAAAATGTTCATACTGTGGATTCTACGGTAACTGAATCAAAAGATACAAACCACAGATCTCTTAAATCCAAAGTCTTGTCCCTATACAGAGGGGATGCTTGGAGAAAAATCCTTTTACTCGAAAGACTTAGAGTGAGGATAGCAAGAAGATCTGCGGATCCTTCTTAGCGGCTCTTCTTTTATCATCATTCATAAGCCCTGATGATGGATCCCAGTTGGAATTTGAAACGTTGGCATAAAAATGTTCATACTGTGGATTCTCCGGTAACTGAATCAAAAGCATAGAAATAATCATGCCCAAGTAGCATATTAAACTCTAAAGGGTGATCAACCATAATCATATCGATTAAGACAGTCTTCCCACCTAAAGTAATAGGAAATTTAGGAAGAACACCCATAGATTCACTAGGTCTTCTATCATTGGCTAACAACTAATTATCAACGGCCAACAACTTTGGATAACCCAAATCTTTCCAAGTCAAGGAGGATATAATACTTGCAGAGGATCCTTCATCCACCATACATCAATAGAAATTTGTGGAACTAACTCTAACCTTTATTTGGAAAGGTGCAACAGAAGGAAGACGAGGCTCGACAAGATTATCCCAATCAAAGGAGACACTCCTAGAACTTGGAGGGGGTACATTCGAAGATACCGAAATACCCCCTAGTGATCCAGGTGGATATTGATGACCACCCACCAATTCCACTTGGACCCCCACCATTGTTTCCTTCAGTTTTTCAGTTTCCTTAATTGTAGCATAGTTTACTATTTTTAGTAGTTTTTCGTGTCCTGAATTTCCGGAGCCGTTTTGAGGCTCTAAATGACGTTTTTTGGGGAAAACTAGAAGTAGCATAGGTTCGTTGACCGATGCTTCTCATCCCAAATTTGTAGTCCTCGAATAGATCTTTCTAATGAGGTATTGTGCGTGTCAAATGTAGACGTATGCCAAAGTTACGACCCCAGGAAGTTGATGTACCAATTTACCCAAATGGGGCCCATAGTTTGGCGCTTCATCTCCTAGGGTTAGGTTTTTGGATGTTTAGGGTTTTCCATTATTTCTCAACAATAAATAGGCCTTCGAGCCTTATTTAAAGACAGTTCAGAGGCAGATAGCCGCCACATCTCTCCTCGTAGATAGGCTACCATCGCCCAAGCTAGTTTATTTCCGTTTCTGTTTGTAAGCATATTTCAATATTTTACATTAATGAAACGAATTATTATTTCCGCTGCATCTCTGTATTTATGGTTATTTCTATAATTTTTTGCATTCCTATTTAAATATGGATCAGTGGCATCAGAGCAGTCTGCTCTTTCTCTATTTTTCTTTGCATGTCCCCAACGAGGTCGGGATATAAGGAGTTAGGACTTGAACTAGTTGAACCTTTGCAAGACCAGCCTTGCAAATCCCGACAGCCTCCCATGGCGGATGAAAAGAAAGATGAGGGGCAGGAGATCCTATCAAAATCTTGCTCGAAAAGGCCCTCGAGCGACAAAGGAATGCGATGATGGAAAACTTTTCCTAGATCCTTCAGCGGCTGCCTGAGGGTGAAACATCTACTTCCAGCAGCTACTCTGGAAGTGCCACACCCTTTAAGGTACAAGTTAACTTTGACATTCCCACATTTGAGGGTCAGATAAATGCAGAGGGTGTAGATAAATGGTTAAATCCGCTAGAAGGGTATTTTTTTGTTCATGATTTTTCCAGTCGGGAAAAGATTACTTTTGCTCTTCTCAAATCCGCCCCCCACTTCAAGGATTGGTGGGAAACCTACTGCGAGCAGAAGGATGAAAGTACAGCCTCACCATTTTCAGCCGCACCCACCTGGAATTCATTCCAGAATGCCATCAACGAGCAGTACTTCCCTGTTAGAAGCTATGAGGATAAATACATAAAGTGGACCACGCTGCGGCAGGGAAGGGACCAAGGCGTGCCAGAGTTTACAAATACTTTTCATACCCTTCGCACAAAGTTGGGTATCAAGGATTCTGAGCTGCATTTGTACTCAAATACCATGGTTACCTACATAGATACATCAAAGATGAGATGGAGTTCCTGGACATCTCCTCGCTCAGCACGGCGTACCGATACGTTGTCCAAATCAAGCAGAAGTTTAAACAAAAGAAGCGAGACTTTGGATCTGCAAATCCGAAGCAAGGGAAAGGCACCCACAAACCGCTAAACAAAGGACAAAGACAAGGTGGGGTGGCCTAGGACAACTCACAAAAGCCAAAAGCAAAGAAAAACACCGCGAAGCCGAAGAAGGACATGGGAAAGTGGTGTGAGTTCCATAAGAACTCCACTCACAACACGCGTGAGTGTCGGGTGAAGTAGTCACTTGTGGCCGAACTAAAGTCTTCGAAATCAAATGCATGTTCCGACTCTAAGTCAGAACCCAATAAATAGAATGACAAAGGGAAGTAGATTATCGATGTGGAGCCCAATGCCACCGTTGCCACCACGAAGATCTAGAAGGAGGAACCCAAAGATCCAGAGGAGGAGGAGCACCTCTTCCACTCCTAGATGTGGGTAAAGGGCTCCCCGCTACAGTTCATTGTTGACAGCGAAAGCCAAAAGAACCTCATTTCAGTAGAGGTCATGAAGTGGTTGGGCTTACTGACCACAACACATCCACAACTGTACACCATCGGGTGGCTTCACTAAGGATAGGATCTTCGCATGAGCCAGCAATGTCGCCTTCCATACAACATCAAGCCCTTCATAGATGAGTTATTATGTGACGTTGCTCCCCTTGATGTTTGTGATGTATTATTAGGCCAACCATACTTGTGGAAGCGACATGGTATGTATGAGTCAAGGCCTCGTGCTATTATTGTTACTTTGGGAAATAAGTTGTACAAGATACCGGAGGTAGCACTCCCTACCGCCATCTCTTTGGTTACTGCAAAACAATGCAGTAAGCTCATTTCCAAAACTGGGAAATTTGTTTTCCTGATGATATGCCCTCAAGGAAAGAAGAAGACGGTGGCCACGAGAGACGGGGCCCCTCTACATGACAACTATAGATGGACAAGGTCATGAAGGAGTATGAGGACACCTTCACCTCCCCCACAGGGGTTCCTCCTCACTGTCAGGTCAAGCACTCCATCGATCTGACCCCAGGTGCGTCGCTGCCCAATGGACCAATCTATCGGTGCTTCGTTCTGGAGAATGATGAAATCAAGAGGCAGATTCAGGAGCTGCTACAAAAAGGTCACATCCGACTGAGTTTATCACCCTATGGGAGCCCGATCATGTTGGTACAGAAGAAGGATGGGACTTGGAAACTTTGTATTGACTATCGGGTGTTGAACAAGATCACTGTCTAGAATAGGCACCTGATCCCATGGATTTATGACCTTCTAGAGAAATTGAAGGGGACCAAATATTCAGCAAGATCGATTTGAAGTCAGGATACCACCAGGTACCAATCGAACCCTCCGATGTGTGGAAGACTGCCTTCAAAGCCAAGGAGGGCCTTTTCAAATGGTTGGTTATGCCTTTCAAGTTGACGAATGCTCCTATAACCTTCATAAGGCTAATGGATGACATCTTGCGGCCATTCACCAACTCATTTGTAGTGGTATACTTGGATGACATCCTGATCTTCAGCCAAAGTTGGGAAGAGCACCTCCACCACACTCGACAGGTTCTCCAAACACTGTGGCAACATAAGTTATGTGCCAATTTGGAGAAATGCACTTTTGGCATGACCCAAGTTCAGTATCTGGGATACATTATTGATGAATGGGGGGTGCATGTGGATCTAGCCAAGATCCAAGTCATTCAGGATTGGCCATGTTCAACCACTTTGACAGAGCTTTGCAGCTTTCTGGGTCTTGCCAACTTCTACTGCAGGTTCGTGTTGGGATTTTTTCATATCACTTGGCCCTTGAGTCAAGTCACCAAGGGAGGAGCGAAAGAAAAATTCTTTTGGTATGGATCTCAATAGAAGGCATTCACAGAGTTGAAACATCGCCTTTGCTCTGCACCAGTGCTCTCATTACCAGACTTGCAACAACCATTTGAGATCGAGACAGATGCCTCTGACTATGTTATTGGGGTAGTCCTTCCTCAACCCGAGCATCAAATGGCATATCACAATGAGACACTTTCAGACACAGTCCAGAAGTATCCCACTTATGAAAAAGAGATGTATTCCATTGTGCAGGCATGCCAACAATGGAAGCATTACATTTTGGGGAAGGAAACGGTCATCCACACGCACCACCGTCCCCTGCAATTCATACAAACCCAAGGGAAGTTGCAGAATGATCGCCATCCGAAGTGGTCCACATACCTGCAACAGTTCCATTTGAATATCAAATATAAGAAGGGAAGCACCAATACTGTCGCAAATTTCCTCAGTCGACCTCCAATCATGGCGTTAACAATCGTTCTCAACTCCTGTGGGCATGAGACTTTTGATTGGCCACTTCTCTACAAAAGCGACCCAGAATTCGGCCACACATACTAGATACTCTTGGAGGGTCAACATGTTCCAGATTTTCACCTCCACGATGCCTTTTTATGCCACATGGGTCACCTTTATGTTCCTTCAAGCGAGCATGCCAAGATGATTTGGGAAGCACACTATAGTCGAGTTGTTGGGCATTTTGGGGTCGAGAAAATAGTGGTAGTACTGTAGAAGTATTTATATTGGTCAAATTTTTGATAGGATCTCAGGAAGTACATCAGGTCCTGCACTGCCTATGCCATTTCCAAACCAACCATCAAGAAGCAAGGCTTCTCTACTCCGCTACCTACCCCTATTCGACCTTGGGAATCCATCTCCATGGGTTACATGTTGGTCCTTCCTTCTACTAAGCATGGAAACGACTGTGTTTTTATGGTCATCGATAGGTTCTCGAAGATGGCCATTATGGTGGCCTGCAAGAAGAATATCACAGCAGAAGCCACTGCTAAACTCTTCTTTGAACGAGTGTGGGTACACTTTGGGATCCCACAATCTTTCATCTTAGATTGGGACAACAAGTTCCTCAGTACATTTTGGTCCAATCTCTAGTCGATGTTGGACACCAAACTCACTAATTCCATAGCCTTCCATCCCCAAACTGATGGCCAGACAAAGGTTGTCAACAGGATGATTGTACACATTCTGCACATGTACAACTCAAAGCATCCATGCACATGGGATGAGAGCCTTCCCTATGTTCAACACAACTATAACCAGGATCTCCATAGCTCGACTGGCCACAACCCTTTTCAGGTGGGCTTGGGATTCCAGCCACTATGTCCCATCGATGTGGCCATGCCATTTGCAGCTACTCAGGCAGATTCGACTCATATCCAGTCTGAAACAAATCAGGCAAATGGCTTCATTGAGCACATCCAACATATCCGCCAACAGGTCCACAACATTCTGGAGAAATCAAATTCCAAGTACAAGCAGTGACATGATCAACATCGGGTGCCACACAAGTTTTAGGTGGGCGATAAAGTCTGGTTACATTTGCAAAAGGAACGCCTTACCGAGTCTATCGAAAACTTAGACCACTCTGATATGGTCCTTACACCATTAACAAGGTTGTGGGAGACAATGCATTTGAGCTTAGCATTCCCCCATTCCTTGCCCTGCACCTAGTGTTCAATGTGGATCGTCTTTGGCCATACTTTCCACCATTACTAGACACATCTGACATTGCAGAACAACTCACACCAACAGAGTTAAATACAGATTATATGGAACAAGCTGCAACTGATCAGATCATGGACACACAAATCAAGCACACTCGCCAACAGAAGATCCAACTATATTGAGTTGTCATAGCAGGCCAACTCCTTCACCAGGGCAAGTGGCTCACTAGGGATCAAGCTCAGCAAAAGTTTCCTCATCTCATGGAGGAACTCAACATAATGGGGACCATTGCTTCCTAAGGGGGGAGGAATGATCTAGGTGGATATTGGTGGCCACCTGCCAATTCCACTTGGACCCCCACCATTACTTCTTTCAGTTTTTCAGTTTCCATAATTGTAGCACAGTTTACTATCTTTAGTAGTTTTTCGAGTCTTGAACTTCCGGAGCTGTTTTGAGGCCCTAAATGACGTTTTTTGGGAAAACTAGGAGCAACATGGATTCATGGATTGATGTTTCTTATCCCAAAATTGTAGTCCTCGAATAGATATTTCTAATCAAGTATTGTGCACGTTAAACGGAGATTGTATGCCAAAGTTATGACCCCGGGAAGTTGATGTACCAATTTATCCAAACGGGGCCCATAGTTTGGCTCTTCATCTCCTAGGGTTACGTTTTTTGATGTTTAGGGTTTTCCATTGTTTCTCAACAATAAATAGGCCTCCGAGCCTCATTGTAAGATAGTTCAGAGGCAGGTAGCCACCACATCTCTCCTCAGAGATAAGCTACCATCACCCGAGCTAGTTTATTTCCATTTCTGTTTGTAAGCATATTTCAGTATTTTACATTAATGAAATGAAGTATTATTTCTTATGCATCTCTATATTTATGGTTATTTCTATAATCTGTTGCATTCCTATTTAAATTCGGATCACCTAGACCAGAAGACTTTGTACTAAAAATAAAAAATACTATATTGTTAGGCACTTCACCCCCCAAAAGAGGAGTGGAATCAACTAGAGATTGCACTAGCATGACCACTTCATCAACTAATGAGTTATGCGACTGTTGAGAAACCATAATAGATTTAGGAGTAGAAGAACCTTCAGCCTCGGACCATATCCTTTGTACCACTAGAATACCAAGGCACAAATGACTAATATGGTCTCCCTTACATATCTTACAAGCGAACTTAGGTTTGAATCTTCTACACCTAGGTTTCTGATCAACATCCATTCTTCCAGCATGACTAGCAGTGGTTGGTGGAGAGTCTGTGGTTGGTGGAGATTCCCCGACATGAATCGCAGAGGTTAGTGACTCTTTCCCAAGAGAGATAGGACGTGTGCCCCTAGCCCTACTCACAGAATAAGATGAGTCAACAGAAATATGATTCGCAGAGGTAGGCAACCCATTGCTAGTATGAATTGCAGTGAAAAAACTTAAGGCCCCAACGTGACTTGTAGTGGCTAAAAGCTCATCTCCAACATGAATAGTAGTGGTTGGTGATGATTCATGGATAGAACTATTCTTCTTCTTCCTCCTCCTCTTTTTCTTCTTTTTAGATCTCTTATTACAAGAGGGAGGAGAAAGAGGAATCCTAGATTTCTCTTTTGAAGAAGATGAACAATTAACACCCATTTTATGCCCTTGAAATAAAGCATTCATATGAGAAGTTTCAAGAACATTTGGAATATTCATAGTGGACCACAACCAAACTGGTAGTGTAACATTCAATCTAGGAATATTCAAAGTGGCCATCAAAGGGGTACCAAAGTTTCCAAAGAAACGAAAATCTAAAGGATCCCCTTTTGGAAGGGTACCTTGGTTGGCCTCCATGGGAATATTGCCATACCCAACTTATACGCAGATCCTTCCCTTACAAGATTGTACAAATGACTTTCTAAGGAAGAGAGATGCATAATCAAACCTTTTCCCTTAAAGAGGAAACTCCACAGCTTTGAAAAGAAAGATCAAAAGCCTTTCAAGACTAGTGGAGTGGTTGGTCATTCACTCATAATCTAAGGTCCAAAAGTGACAAGAAAAATCCACCTAAAGCCAGCTAAATACAAAGAGAAAAGAGCACTCCACTATAAAGTCCCTAAATATGCAACCAATCAAGCAATTTCCAAGTATTTCCACTCTGGGTGATGAGGATTGGACACCAAAATACAAGAAAGTGAAGTAAGGGATATTCTAAAGACAGTTTGGGATAATTACGGCCAAAGCTTACCAGCGAAGGTAATAGAAATAGTTACACTAACCTCCAATAAAAATCCTTTGCCAGTGCAAGTACCCGAGCTTCACAAGGGTACCCTCCATAAGTACTAATGAATGTTATGCAATGTATGCCTCAAGTGCCACGGGATTCCCCTCTATAGTGGCCTATGTGGTCCCTAGGAATAGCAACTATGGACACCAGTTTGTATCAAAATTCAAGTGGAATAGCCTTGGGGCAGGATCCAACAAATAGGAGAGGGGGCATCTCTCTTTCCTTGTCTTCACTCTCCCTCATGCTTGGCTCCCAGTAGAAAGGAGCTTTCCCGGTCTTTCTAATGATACTGGATTTCACCCATTATTCAACATCTATGTTTAACAGTTTGAGTGGCCTTGGAGAGTTAACTCTCCACACACCTATTCCAAGGCCCTAAAGAGCTAGACTTGTTGATGTAATTAATGACAAATAAAAAAATGTTCTAGTTCTTTTTAATTAAGTGCTTTATTTTAAAAGGTTGTTCTTTAGGTCACGGGTAAAATGAGAGTGAAACTTGTGGTGTTTTGATGCAAAATAAATCTATAGAAACTTAGCAATATGAAAATGCAGCTATTTTTCTTCAATGAAAAGAGATTTCTATATGGTTCTATGAATAAACTTGTAAAAGGAATTTTTTTTCTTTTTTTCACAAAACACACTCCACACACTCAAAATCTAACAAAAAAACTAAAATACCTGCAGTGCAAGCTATCTTAATGCAAACTATAATGATGGTGCAAGATTTTAGGGATGCTCATACAATAAGCAAAGGTGTTCCTTCACAAGATCAATAGGCCAACTTGACTACAAGGAGGGCACAAATTTAGTGACAAACTTCCCTCGAAACCAAGCAAAACTAATTGAAAAAGTTCATAATTGCCCAAAAATAATGAAGAAACCAAAAAGAAAATTGAAAAGAAAAGAAAAGGCAAGAATGGTGTTTTTGTCTTTTTCTTTTTTAAAGAACCCAAAGAAGTTTTTGAGAACGCAAAGACTACTAAAATTCCAAGACCAAAAACAAGCATAAAGAATCCCAAAATTCACAAGTTATACACATCATTAATATAATAAAACTTGAAATGACAAAGGACTACAAAGTTGCATAGATTGATCTAAGCAGCAATATAAAGGAATTCAGAAAACCAAAAGAACATCAAGAAAGACTTTCAAGATTTCCAAAGAGGCACTCAAAAACCATGAAAAACAAAATAGGCCAACCAAAAAAGGAAAGGAAAGGAAAGCAATCTAAAAGTTGGGTCATAGACATATCTGCAACCAATTTCTTGTTCCGCAAAGTCACAACAACCAAGAAACTTCTACAAAAAGCCTTGAACCAAAAGCCCAAACTAAAGCTTTACTCAAAAATAAAACCCTAGTTTGACTAGGTTTTTCAACGAGAAGAAGATTAGAAACTAAAAACTTGCATGAAAGAAAATCTTTACTGACAGTGAATGACCAAAAAAAAAAGCAAAAGCCATCAGGAAACAATCTTAACTTGGTCCAAGATTTTGAAAAGTTTATTCAAAATAAGGTATATGTGACTATGCAAAGACAAAGAAGCACGTATATGCAACTGTAACAAAGGAAACTCGCGTATACATGAATTTCTTTGAAGAAACTAGCATGTATATGCTACTGTATCCTTTGAAAAGCATATATAGAAAGCTTAATAAAGAAAAACCAAAAAATTCAGGCCTGATCCAAAAGATCATACTTGATGTGTGGGTAGCAAATAGGTCACGGAAAATGTTCAAGCAAGAAATCAATTAAGTGGGCCCTGATCAAGAAGAAACAACCCAATCTAGGAAAAACAAGAATGCTTTCCCCAGTGAAGTCACCAATTCTATTTCAGGTAGAATCACCCTAGGGTCTTGGGTTGGGAACCCAAACAAAGCGAAGGGCATACATCATAAAAATACACACACACAAGTAGTCATAATAATTAAATAGTTAAACTTGGTACAAAAGGTCTTACCCATAGGTCCTACATTTGAGGTCGTTCCCATAGGGTTCAAACCCTCTGCTTCTTCCTTGTGCTTTAAGACCTGCGATGCATTCAAGGAAAAGCATATACACCAAAATAACTGAAATCATGTTCATGATATCAAGGTTAGATCATATAAGCAGGCAAGAAAATAAGCATTAACGTGAGATTTTATAAGCAAATCATGACATAAATTAATGCATAAAGACCATAATCATTAGGAACAAGACAACGCCACTTTATTAATGTAAGCTAAAGAAAATACGAAAGAACTACAACTTGAGTCGTCCGTCGGCTCCAAGCGAAACTGTCCTCTAGATCTGTCCTACCCAGGCCTCATCAATCCTCCTCCTTAAGTATACACAAGTATGTCATGAAGGGATGATGAACATCTCAAGAAGGAAATAGGGGTTTCCAATGACTGGTAGTGTAGAAGGCATAGGGATATCTTCAAACTTGTTGAAGGATGTAATCAACTATAATATCAATCTCTAATCCTTTCTCCTCCTTAGACCTTCCCATGGAGATGTATTTATACTTCTCCAAATTAGTTTTTTCAGTTGGGAAACAGTGGGGCCATGGGCTATAGTAGGTGGGTATTTGGTCAAACCGTAAACCCCACCCGATTTAAGGGAGATTATATATTTTTTTATGTTTTAACACAGATAAGCGGGTTGGGTATAGGTTGACCCACATGTACACACATTAGATAGGGCATAATCGCGTATGGGATTTAAAACATTCTTTTTTAGAAAATGGACCAAGTCTAGGAGGGAAGGGTTGCCCTAGGCCATATCATAGAGAATCAAATATACCAAGGGTAGTAAATGGTGCTATAATAGTGATAGTAAATATTTCATCTTACATTTCATGTGTCTTACAATATTCTTGATATTTATTCAGAAAAATCCTCTTCGTTTGATCCCAAGAAGTTATAGTACTTCCTCCCAACCCCATAAACCAACGTAACGCTGAGTCTTTAAGGGTTGCATGATTTTTTTAACTTTTGGGTATCTAATGAATAGTCATATATCCTACAAAGTATGTCAAATTCAAAAGGAAATGAGGTAGGGTACTCGTATACCTTACCATGAAAATGCAGGAGAACTGAAGGTGGAATATTTTTCATTTGAACTATTGTATCAGGATCCACAATTGGAAATCCAAAGGTGGATTGTTCTTCCAGAGGTTTTTTTTCACCAACTCCCTCAACATTGGCATCTTCATGATCTGTCATCTTATTTCCTCTAATAAAATTACCCCCTATGGACTGTGAAGGTTGACTGTATTTAAATTTAATCCCTCAGTTCAAATGGTCACCTTCTTCCCTACCAATGGATGTGATACCCCGAAGCTACTGTCTCCAAAATCCTGGTGTAAGGTATCGGCTTGGTTGGTTTGTGTATGCTTGAAGTTTTAACCTACAACAAAAATCCCAATGTGAGAATTTTTTTCCAAATTATTAGTATTTCCTCTACCCTTCCTAGGGTTCAGACCCCTACCCCTCCTAATCATTCATATTTAAAGAAAAAGAAAAATTAAATCAGAAAAATTAGAAACTGCAAAAACACTTGCTGGAAAAATAATTTCAAATCCAATTTTAATGTTGCAGCTATCTCAAAAATTTCTACAACAATCCAACCAATCAAGAGAAATTTCATCTAGCAATAGAAGCACACTACAAATAAAAAGAAAAAGAAAAACTCACCTCTACTACTAAAAAAAAGAAGTCATAATTTTACCGGAATTCCTTTTAACACCTCCCCGACAACGATGCAAAAATGTTGGGTACTAATATTGTATCTACAATCCTCAACAGTTAATTTTCAAACCAAGGCTTCGTAAGCTTTGAGATGTAGCACAACCAATGCCAAGGGATCCTGTTAAATCCTACAAAAGACAAAACCTATCTCCACACCAACAATCAATCTTCCAAGTTTTGTGATGGAAAGAATGAAAACTCTATGCTTATATTCCTACACTAACTTGCATAGCAACAACAACATCACTCTGGACATTGGTCTCCATTCTAACTAATAACTCAATAAACTACGATTTTAAAAGAAATATCTTTAGAGGAAATGAACACAGGTTCAATATTGACACAAAAATGGTACTCAAACAAACCATAAAAATCATCAAGCTATTCCTACATTGAGCAATTTCCTAATCAATAATGTTATTGCCTTATTCATACCTTATATCTCTAACCTTTCACTCATTGTGTAAAAAAATGAAACTATTCTAGTATGCTTAAATCATCCATAAAAGAAACCTTGCTCAACTCAGAAATCACTCAATCTTTCTTAAATCAATTGTCAAAGAAACTAACAAACATTAATACAATGATGAAAATCAAAATCCAGTGCCTAAATGATAACAACCCAACAATAGACTCTCTTCAATAAAATTCCCACACATGTGCATACAATATCAAAATGAAACTATTCCCCTCAAGCCTTAAGCAAAAAAATTTCAATCAAAAACACTATTTATTATTTATTGTGCATTCTTGAAAAATAACCATAACCAAATCTCAATACATGAACATTCTTATGGTTGATGCAAATGTCTTGACCTTAGAATTGGAAGAAACCCATTAAACAACTTGAAATATCTCATCAGTCAAAAGATATACAGAGGACTCTGTTCTCACATTGAGAATATATACAACAAGCAAACCTTCTAATCAGACTTTGTTATGATTGAAGATCCTACGAAACACAAAGATTTTTTAAAGTAAAGATATATCCTCCCCATTAATTTTATAAGTATATAGATCTTAGAGGACTAGCCTTACTAAAAGAATAAATCCCCTTCGTTTCAATTACTAGAACACATAGTATGATGAAGGAAACTCCTCATGTATCTATGCAAAGGAACTAGAATATGCAAGCATGAGTTAAGACTTAGGGTTTCTCAATAGTATACTTTGAATTCTAAACTCATCCAAGTTTCGACAGTCTCAACATAAATTTGTTATTAAGGGTTTGGATCCCTGTTATAAATAATTCTCAAAGGTAAGTCTAAGCATAAAAAAACAACAAATTGTCATATCACACACACACTTTCTAGATCTAGATTAATACCACTCTAAGGACTACACCTTCGAATATTTTCAAACAAACATGTTTTTTTTTTTGTGACAATTCATATAACTTTTTATATAAATTATTGAGAACGATCAACACACACCAAAACAAAAAAACATAGAATAACCATACAGT
This sequence comes from Pinus tabuliformis, assembly GCA_031772625.1. NCBI lineage: Eukaryota > Viridiplantae > Streptophyta > Pinopsida > Pinales > Pinaceae > Pinus > Pinus tabuliformis. The sequence goes on from CM062807.1 coordinate 558,261,526, forward strand.
GAAACTAACTACGGGACATTGAGATGGGTTGGTTGGGCCCTAGCCAACCAAATTGTTTCCCTATAAGGGAAAATATTAACTTATGAAATACAATGAACCATTTGCAGGATTAAACACAAGAATGAGTTGAACTTGGAAACAAAGATCCTTTTATTAATAAATTTTTGTATTTAATACATTTTATACATAATGATCCAACTCCAGAAGAGATCTTGGCAATACAAGTCTTGACAAAATACAATGAGAACAACAATATCACTAACCTATACTTTTGTATGGCTCAGTATATATAGATTTCTAGAATAATACTTGGCCATATCGAGCCTTCTTCTCATAGAAACATAAAAGAAGTTTAAATCTACAGTTGTTTTGCTGGAGACTAGGAGTAAAAAGCATGCATTATTCTTCTTCATCACACACACAAAAACCTTATTCTTAGTAGATCAAGTTGAATTCCAACCATACTTCTTATCCAATGGTCCTCCTTAACTAGTGCGGTAATCAAACTTTAGACTGGTGCAAAAATACCTCCATTAATGCAGGAATCTCGAGATTGATTGTTGCCTGTAGAAAATGCACTTCACAATATTATAAATGACAAATACTAACAAAAATATTTAGGATAACATGAATGTAAGCACATAGTCATAAAAATACTAATTGATTGACCATTTTTTTAATGATGAGCAACTTCTACCCAATTTCTCATGAATACATTAATAGAATCTAGAAATGCATACATAAATGTATTTTATAGTTGTGAAAGAGGGGATAAGATAGGATTTTATGGGTAAAAATTAAGGCAATTTTAGGGCCAGACATTTTTCCTGATGAGGTATTATATGATTAGATCTACCATTGTACAACAACCAAAGGTCTAACTAGTCAAGTGTGAAATAACCTTTTATCTTTTTTTATCAATCCCTACTAAAGATAAGACCATAAGACTTAGCAATATTAACATTTATAACATCAATGCTCTGAAAGACTTTAGGATGAGAAGCCAACCTAATTAATACCTCTTTTATTTCACCTAAACCTTTGACTTTCATACGATTTGAGTAACTGATTCATGGGGCTTAACGTTTAATTTTAAGTAGACAGAATACGGCATGATGTTGGAAAAGGCATCAAAATTGAACAAACAATTATGTACATTCTTATTAAAGATCTCAAAAGTCAAAATAAAAGGTGGTGTGTGTGAATTAGATCTATCACCTATGATAATTGTATCTACTTGTTTCATTTTATCATAAGATGAAGGAGGCTTTGGCTTAGTTTTGGTCTTTGTAGTATTATTAGTTACAACAGTAGTTGGTAAAGGATATTTTGAAGTCGAATTCAAAGCATTTAATAAAATTTTCTATCGTTTTTTAAGTTTAATGACCTCAAATACTGAAATATTATCCTTGGTCTTCTTCATTTCTTATATGATATTGTATTCTATGCTATCATAAATTACAAGATTTTTAGGAGCAGACTTATTTGGAGTGGCACTTATAGTGGCAGGAGGTGGAGAGCTAGGAGTTGGACTGGGATTTTTCTTTGTTGGAGCAGAAGAAGAACTTGTAGGAGAACCTTTATTAGATGAAGGAGCATTTGTAGCAGGGATTTGATTTCGAGGAGATGTACTTGTAGAGGTTTTTATTATGGTAGTTACGGGAAGAGCTTCCTCTTCAACCTCTGAAAGAGAACCAATGAACTCCTAGGAAGAATTTGCATCAAATACTTCTTCTTCCTCTTCTTCTTCTTCAATTTGTTTTGCTTCTTCCTCCTCTTCTTCTTCTTCTTCCGCAATATCAATTTGAGATACGGGAGGAGTTTGTTGTGTCCTTCTGAAAGTTCTGAAAGGTATTTTGGTATAAGAGTTTTTTGCAACTTGTTTTTTGAGATCTACGACTTCATTTGGAAGGGTTTTGATAACTTTCTAAACATCTTCCTTATCAAACATATATTTAGCATTTTTTTCTTATTTTCGTCTTCTTTAAATGTGACCTTTTTAGTTAAGTGAGAGGAAGGTCTCTTTTCTTCAATGGTTCCTTTTTTGGTAAGAGTAATCATATGTTCTCTACACTTAATGCTTCTTCCATATTATTTGCAAGAGTAATATTTCCAACTATTTCTACGAACATAACCATTTAATAGGGAAGAGTTCCCATATATTAATCTACTTGCACATCTTCTCCTAGTTTCGACATACCTAGTATCTTATTTAAAGTTTCATTAAATCTTGAATTGAAGTCTTTGACTCTTTCATCAGGGCCCATATTTATATTAGATAATTCAATTACTAATGAGACTGAATTCTTGTCATCACCAAATTTATTTAAAAGTAATTCTTCAAAAATATTCCAATTGGAAATGGACTTAGCATGTAGAGAGAAATACCAAGACACAACTTTACCTTCAAAAGTATATGTAAATAGTCTACATACTACATCTTCTTCTAGAAACACCATTAAGATTGATAGCAAGCATAAAATTATTAATATATCTCTCAAGAGGAAATCCATTATCAGGATTGAATTTTCATATCCATTATTCAAGGTGTTTAGGAAAGGGGTGACATTGACCCCTAATATTCACATCTCCTAGGTTTTCCCATGGTCTTTGTGTCATTCTAGTAACAACAATAATTGTACTAGTTGTAGTAGGAGAAGAAGTAGCAGTGGTTGAATGATGGTATTGTTGGATACCTATACCAATAGGTTTCATATTTCATGATTGACCAAGGAAAGTCCAAATATGCTCTGCTTTGGTATTACAAAGATCCCATATTTCCTAGAGAACAAGAGGTGGGTAAGTGGTTTCAAGTATTAAGGACCTTATTTCAATTTTGTGGATGATTCAACAGTTTAAGATGGATCATGCCATGTTTCAATTTTGAGTTATAGACTAGAGAAAGAAGTCTGTCCAAACTGTTTAATCTTGGCAGACAACTAGTTTAGGTAGAGAAGAAAAGGATCCCAACAGCTTAATCTGGGACCTTGGAAGAGATAAGGGTAGAACTAGATAGAAAAGAATAAAGAAAAAGCCAAAGAAAAGAAAAGGCAAGTAAGGGTTTGCAAGTCCAAATGCACCCTCTATGGAGAAACAAAAAATGCTAGGAAAATAGCTGGGTAGGCAGTTGTGGTTGCAGAAAGGGTATTTTCATCATTACACATATGTCAAGAGGTGTTTTGCCAAAGCAAAATCTATCAATGAACAAAGTGGTTAATCCCATCATATTACAGCAAGGAGCATAACTAACCTCCCTCTTCCCCTCTATTCCATTACTAACACTCCCTTTCTTTAGCTGAGATTTATGAAGAGAAATCATGGTTTTATGGTGTTTCTGGTTCATTCAGAATCCACATTTCTTGCCTAAGATCTTTTCAATTTGATCTACTCTCAAAACCAAGTCAGTTTCAGATGAACTCAGCAAAATCCCCTTCATTTGCTCCCTTCATTCACATTAACCTCTAATTTTACTATATAGCTCCCCTATTTTACCCTTTCCCCTAATAATACTAACACTATGGTGTATAAAGCCCCAAATCTTATATATACTCCCTCCCCTTGGCATTATAGCCATATGTTCTTCAAAAGGGACCAAAATGACATCTGGTCACTTTGGTGAACCTGTTCCATCCCATTCCCCCTTGCTGCAAGTCAAATTGCTCCTTAAACCACCATTTGCATTAAAAAAAATCCTTATAAAACCTCTTTTGCCTTTAAAAATCCTTTGCAAAAAATTATCAAAGTCAAAACCCGCCTCTGGCGCATTTCCAAAGGTTAGCGCATTATTGGTTAAATGAAAAAACATTCGAAAAACCAATAAAAAACCCACAAAACCTAAAGTTTTCCGCCCGCATATAACCCGAGCACCTCCATACTCCGCCCACCGTCGGATCAAGGCCTGAAGATCCGACGATCCATGTTCATATCGGAGCGGCCCCCACTGCCGTCCTTTACCGCCCGAGATGCTGACGTTGCGTCACGTCAGGGCCTCTCCACGCGTCAAGCGCTAAGATATCTCGGAGCCGGGCCTGACAACTTCGGCGCCGTACCCAAACCGCCCCGAGAAACCGTAGCGGTTAGCTTTAACCGTAACCGCTACGGTCTTAACTGCCACCTATTTTCCGCTAACTCATCGCCACGTCGCGTCCGCTCGTACTCACCTCTGCTATTCGTCCACCTGTCCGCTGACGTGGTTGCCACCTCATCGCCCCTTGGACCAATAATCTACTGCCACGTCACCCGACGACGTCAGCTGACGTCACCTCACCGTGACCCACCAATGACGTCATGCTGACGTCATCACGAAAAAGCGCCAAAATGGTAAAAAACCCATATTTACCCAAAAAAAAAGCTGTCTTTTTCCCACTTTCACTCCTGTCGCTATTGTTCTCCCTGCATGACCGTTTACGTTCGAATTTCCGCCAACCTGTTGATTTAACCCGGGCGACCTCCTCAGCAGCAACCGTGCACACCTGCTCGACCTCTGCTCGCCAATTTACAGGTATTTACAGTTGTCCTGCCCTCCATACGACTGTTATTGAACTTTAATTTGCTCAGAAGGATAAAGGCACCTCAAAAACTATATTTACACCACCTATTTCCCTCTGCAAGTCCACATTTGCCACTGTGAAGTCGAAAAACACCAGCCGAGCCATAATTCCGGTAAATTCACCCAAAAACAATACTCACTGCGTATTCTCGGAAAATTCCTTGTTGGTCTCAATTCACCCGCTGGAAGGGGACAGTTAGACCTTAGAGAAGCTCTGCTCCTAAAAACAAACAGTATTTCAATTGCTGTTGAGTAAATTCCCCTCTGGTATCCAAAATACAAACTGTCTTCACAAAGAATCACCTCCATTCTGTGTTGCTGCCATTTTTAGCTATCCACCCACAATTCTTGCACTTTGAAGAACTATGGAGACTCCTATTGCTCTAAATATCAAGCCCCTCAATGCTCCTCACCAGGAATTAGCATGGAAAGCCCTGGGAGACATGGATTACCAAATGATGGACTGGTTCCCTATGGGAACCAAATATAATATCCAGATGATGAATGAGTTAAAAGCCCAGCACCTGAGTGGGGCAGACATCTTGGGAATATGGGATTCAAATTTGCCCATCTATAACCTTCCCCAAGTAAATCCTATGCCAGAACTGATCTACAGCTGCCAAGAATGTTATGACCCAAGCCAAAGAGCTGTCATCAGCCCCACAGGCTCAATCCTGTTCCAGATTACCCCAGAGAGTATAAATGGAATGCTGCACTTCCAAACTGCCAAGCAATTGACCCCCCTCTTTATGCAGAATTTGATAAACAAAGGGACCAAGCTGTCAAATGACCAAATCATTAAAATCAATCAGTTGTTTGTAAGACCAGGCTCTGAATCAGTCAGAACCCCTCCTATTGGGTATCACTATTTGAATGAATTGGGCAGGATGTTAGTGGATTTAATCAGTTATGTCCTAGGATTCAGGGGGATAGAGGATGTGGATGATAGCCTAATGGCAATGCTGTCTATATTCTCTCCTGGTAAACCCCCAGCTGTACATTATGACTATGCAACCTACATTGCAGATAAAATCCATGAGCAGTTTATGAACTTGAAGAGGGAAAGACTATTCAGGTATACTTCATATATATACCATCTATTCTTGTTCTATCAGCCAACCACCTTCTCTGTTCCTTTGAAGCCACTCAATGCCCAAGGAATTCCAAGGTCAGTTGTGTTCTGGACTTCTGTTTTTCATCATACCTCTGTATCACCTTACACATACACTGAGTTCATTGACTTATTCATCCATCCAGTCATGACAGTATTGCATGGTACTCCTCCTCCTAGACTAACTGATGACATGAGGAGAATTCTCCATTTGAATAAGTCCTACAGCATTGGTAATTGGTACTTCTACCAGAACCACACAGTCATCAGAATATATGGCTGTGAGTTGAACCCATTTAGGTTGCCAAAGTATGTCCCCATGAGGCTTTTTGCCTTGGAATATTTCAGACAGTTTGGGAACTCAGACTATCTTCATTTTCAGAGCAACAACAAGAAGTCACAGTTGAAGGTAAGGAACCAGCTGGGTCCTTTCCTATATAACAGAAAAGAAGAGGGATGGAAAGAGGCAAACACTATCCTGGAAGGCCTCAGACTGCAAACCAGCTTTGAATGGATACCCTATGATCCCAATCATGCTATCTCCCTCAGGAGGATTAGATACAAATTGGGTAGCTATGCACACAAGAAACAACCCGAGATTGAACAGTATGCCAATGCATCAAATTGGGAAGAGGGTACCCTAGAGGAGGAAATTACTAATGAAGAGTTACTTGAGAGAGAGGCTAGAAATATGCAAAAGGAAGCTGACTTGGAAACTTGTGGACAGGTGCCCCTCTCCTACAAAAAGCAACTTGGAGCAGCTGATACATCATCTACAGCACAGCAGCAAACTGCCGAGAAAACACCACAGACAGCAAGCAAGGATAAAGGGAAGCAGGTGGAACAGCCACCTCCATTGACAGAAGAACAAGTGGACACATTGCTACAGCAGCAAGAAGAGATGGAGCAGCAGGAATTCGGGCAGCAACAGGAAGAGGAACAGTTTAGTGAACAGCAGCCCTTGCAGCAAGAAAAACTGACCGATCCTCCAAGCTCCACTGAGCAACAGGCTCAGACAATAGTGCCTCCCAGGGCAGAAACTACTGTTGATACCTTGGTCCTCCAAACCCCACAAAAGGAGGACTTAACCAGGAAAAGGGATAGAGAGACTCCCCTGACTTCATCCATCAATCGGGGAGAGAAAAGACAAAGACTAAATGACTCCCAAGAGGATGACATAGCAGTGAGGCAAGCAATGGGCATGGGCCCACCCAGTGGAGAAGTTTCAGCCAGTTCATTTCAGCATGAACATGATAGAGCTATAGGAGGAGAGGTCAGCTCCTCCAGCCAGCACAGAGAAGGACAGTCAAGCATCAAACAGCAATTTATTGACATTAAGAGGAGGAGCGATCCTATTAAAATATGGCTGTACGATCATTTGCTGAACCTGGCTCCTACCAATCAGCAAAGACTCATGTCTGCCTTTGATGTAAGTGAAGGCAAGATGATCATGAGTCACTTTATGCCCACAACACTGCATCCTCAATCTACCTCGGATTACCTAAGAACCAACATGGAGGTTCTGGCCAAAGACATACACCCTATGGATAATATTGAATTACATAAACAAACTGGTGAAATGGTGTATGCCTCCTTGGCAGGTGAGACATTGGAGAAATACAAATTGAAGAGCAGCCTTGATAACACAGCATCTCAGCTGGAATTAGAGAGAGCATCATCACAAGCCAAGGACAACAGGATCAAGTCCTTGGAAGAGGTAATTATAGAAATAGGACATGATCCTAAAGATGTCAAAGGTATCCAAGAACTCCTGAAGATAAGGGATGCAGACATGGCGGCCTTAAGAAAGAAAATCAAGCTCCCAGCTACCATCCATCCACAAACAGATGAGGTTGCCCAGCAAAGGCAGGAAAAGGATACTACAGACCTGCTGGTATCCCTGTACAAGGAGCTGGTTAGGACTCAAGACCAGCTAGGACAATCTGAAGCTGCAAAGGCAGCACTACAAACAGCACTGAAGCAAAGAGAAGAGGGCCAAACCTCCCAGCCCCCTCCGGAAGTAATCAACCTTGAAGAAGCTACTCCAATAACTACTATTCCTCCTCAGCAGACTGGAACTACAGCACCATCTACAGCAACAACTACACCAGCAACAGAGCAAACTCCTAGTCTGGATATGCAGAAGCTGCAGGCTGAAATCCAAGTTCTTGAATCCCAAATGAAAGAGCTCGATGAAGTCAAGAAGACTTTGGCCAAGGTGAATGAAAAATTCGACAAAAGCAAGCAGAATGAAGCAACAAAGGAGCGAGAGATAAAAGCTCTAAAAAAGAGAATAGCTGAACTAGAAAAAGAGCTTGCACTGGAAAAGGTAACAGCAGAACTAAAAGCAGTCCTCTGGGGCAACATTGGTCGATCCATCACCAATCAGTGGCAGTACATTGAGACTATGGATGAGCAAATAGTACTCATCACCAAGGCAAACAAGGAAATACACAGAGCAAGAGCAAGCCTTGGCCACATGCCAGATGCTGCCAACAGAATGGTCAATGTTTTAAATAACAAAACTAGCTCTCAACTAGCTGCCATGGGAATTACTAACAGGACTGAAACAATATCAGTAGTCAAAAGAGTCCTGACACTAAGAAGCCTAGTTGGAACACTGGAGAGGAGAACACAGGATATGCAGACCGAGATCAACAAGTTCCTGGACAGATTTGTAGCATTACAGAACAGAGGCCTCCCCAGCATTTTAAGCAGTGTAGGAAGACTGCTCACCCTAGAAAATTACAACAAAAGGATTGATGCCCATGCAGTAGCACAGATTGCAAAACAGCCCAGTACCTCAACAGACACAGGGCCAGCATCAGGGCAGAATCTGTATGATAGGGTGGATAATCTGTTTTTTATTATGAATGAAATTGATCACCTGTTTGATACACCACCAAATTTCTTTAAGTATACTGAGGCAGATGAGACTATGGGGGCAATCATAAATCATCAATTGCCCACACAGGAAGTATGGAGGAATTTGACACAGATAATTCTATCAGGCCAGAACCTGTAGCGCTAGTTTTTCTCCAGTCTATGAGCAGTCATGCACGGGCAGAATTTTGATAGATAAGATCCACAAGGAAGAGACAGAGGCTAAGCCAACTCAGCAAAGCTATTTTACTCACTACTGCAGCAGTCACAATCACAGGTGACAAACACACCATACAGCGCACAAGCCATAAAGTCGGGCTCTCCAGCATTTAATCAAAGTATCTCAACCGACTCAGCAGATCCCAAAGGCCAAAATATCTTCTGACAGAGCATTAAAACGCCTTTATTTTGTATTCAATGCTGTAATAAATTTCTGATCATAATATCTCAAAAGTTGGTGAGAATATTAAGTCTGAGATAACTCAGAACTCAGATATTTTTGTAAACAATCGCAAGTATATATTCACCCCTCACAGAAGCTTAAGGGGTTGTTGTTATTTTCCTTTCGGAACTCTCACTTGCTGTAAAATTCTCAGAGAAATAATACAAAGGGAGAATGGAATTTCCAAAGCTTGGTGTATTTGATGCGTTGTGATGAATGATGAATGTTGCAGGATTCCAGAGTGTTTCATAAAACAATAAGTTTTCTTAAATCTCTGTATTACATGTTTTCGAGTCTTTTGTTCTCTTTTGTTGTCTAAATATTTTACACTTAATAGCAAAGTAGAAGAATAGTTCCAGGATTTAATCACTGATTACCCTGAACTCAAACTGAGCTATTATCCATGTTTTCTTCAGATACAGTAAAAGAAGTGTAATTCTTAGTTGCTGCACTTTAAAACTATATCTTTTACAGTGATAGATATTCCCAGGGATTCAAGTTTTCCCCTGAGACATCCATCCATTTCTTATAACCAGTTTGGTGAAAATACTTAAACATTTAGTGAAAATCCTTGAATGCTCTCACTGCTTGTTTTTCCTGTTCGTGTTATAAATCAAAATTTGTTCTATGAAGTATCCAAATGGCCCTGTAAGTTTCACCAGTTCATCTCAAGGTTTCTAAACACCTACAGCCATAGACTCCATTGCCCAATGATATTTAACTCCTTGAAAATTACATCACAAGAGATCTGAAAGAAATTCTTCAACCAAAACATAAACAAAACCTGTGCATAATAGCTAGCCTAAAACCCTATCATAAACAGTTACAAATCATAAAGAGAGAGCCCTCTCTGATCACAGTTTGGCTAGAAACAGTGATCCAAATATTGGTTAGTGGTTACCCCGGCCGTATTCCCTTGGGAGTCATAGGGAACAACCTGGGTGTTAACAGGTATAATGGGCGATAATGGACCTGCTGAACTCGTAATGATGGGGGTAACTATAGGTTGAGTCAAAGAAGGAAATATAGATGAGGTTGAGGGAGGAAGATTTTGTGATGATGTGATGGTAGGTGTAGGAGGAGGTGAAGTAGGCAAAACAGTTTCACTAGCTGTTGAATCAGAACCTATGACAGGTTTCTTTCGATGATGAGTGTCTAGTGGAAATTCGAAGGGTTTGACTCCTAGTTTCTCACATTGAGCTTTGGTTAGGATGCCAAAACTCTTCAGTCATTACGAAACACTTCCTTCAAAGTATTCAGACAGTTGGGGTTGATCTCCAAAAATTGATAATCCTTCGATCCTTTGAATAATACTTTGAATTTCAGGTCGTATGGTTGGACCTCGAGGTAAGGGTGTATTGACAGAAGGCTAAATAGAATATCTATGAAAAATACTAGGAAGTGTGTGAGAAGGCTCTACAACTTCAGCTAATGGGGGAGGAGAATGTGAAGGAGATCTAGAAGTTGTAGGAGAGATTAAGGGCAGAGATGAACTCTTTGAATGGCTTGCATATTTCTGATGCGATCTTCTTTCCATTCATAGTTTAATGAACCTCATTCTAACACCATAAATGTTGATGGCCAAAATTGTTTGCATCAACATTTAGGAGACCACCTAGTGAGAACCCCAAATTAGACAGTTTTCCATTTGGGTTGGTGGTTCTGATTGGATTTAAATGGGTCCAATTAGTTGTATATAAGTTTCTCTAGTGGATGGAGACTTGAAAGATGTGAAAGCTATAGGGAAAGGATGGGAGTGGATTGGTAATGCTTAATGAACATAATAAATTGAAATATAAACTTAACTATATCATATACTAATCAACTTGGGTGTTGATACTTATATGTGCAAAGAAATATAACTTATAACTGAAAATATAGATTTATAAGTTATACCGTTAATTAAAGAAATCTAAAGATAAACTAAATCAATTAAATACTTAATTGAATTAATTTCATAAAAAAATTCACATATGATTTCATTTCACTTATACTCGTAATCAATTGACAGTAATACATCAAAAGTGATAATATTTTGATCAATCATCTTAAGCATAAGTAACATATCTAAGAAAAGATTACGATCATAAATTGAAAGAAAACACAACTGATAAAAGTACTAATTTTGGTTTACTGGTTTGCAACATGGAATCCACAAATGGTTTAGAGCTTATATTAAAGAAATAAGAAAGTATAAAAGTGTAACAAGGCTTTTCTTGCAAAATTTAGAACCCCTAAGCCTGTGCTCGAGAATCACTTAAATAGTTTTTCAAACAACAAGGGAGAATAATTACATGTCCAATACTCTCCCAACTAAAGAAAAAACAAACTAGAAGAAAATAGACATTAGTTACAATTTGAAAAGAAATAATCAACTCGAAGGCACAATTGTAGATGAGGAGTTAGGGGGAATTTGTCATTGTCGATAAATTTCTAGAAGATGTGCCATCTCAAGAGGAAAGTGAGGTTTAATGCTCACTTGAAAGTTGAATACTTGAGCTCACAATGAAGGTATTAATTCAGTTACATGTTGAATAATGACCTTGGTTACTTTTAGGTAACCATGAGGTTTAATAAGGAATTCCTGGGTTAACTCAAAATCCACCTTTGACAATTGTTCAATCCTTTTACTACACTTTTCCCTGCAGTTGTTATAGTTAGATTCGAGTAGTCTTCAATTGGTAATTCTTCCTCTAGTAGCTTGTACATTGTGTTCCATCGTGCATATAGTGTCAGAAAAGAGGAAGGAATCGAGAAACTTGTCATTAATTGTTTCTAGAAATGGCCCTGTTGGCAGCTAGACCGAGGTCTTCTTCTTTCCTTTCACCATCTCAACAGTTGATACAGATCTTGCAGAAGTGCTGTGTTGATACAGAGGAAAACCAGGGTTAGAAAGACCTTTATAAATGAAATAAAACCCATACATTCAGTATAATAACAAGTATCCATATAAGCATTAATCTTCGAATGCTAGATTTAAATGGGAGAAAGGTGGTAAGTACAAGAAATTAAACTATGGGCGAGTCTTCCAATTTGTCACATCAATTTGAATCAAGAAGTGAGTTGGTGTTCATCGTGATTGTTTACATTAGCATATGAACTAAAGCCCGGAAGGAACAAGGGATGTGCGCTAATGAAATCATTGGGGTGACTGGACCTAGGGTGATGTGGAGGAGAAATGTGTGTTCTCCAATGGAAAGCGTTGCGAATGAAAATAAATGCCACGTGAACAAGTTGAGTCATCTCAAGGATGGGATCCTGGAAATAAGCTCCGGGATTATGTGGAAGATGGGAGCTAAAATGCCCAATCAGATAACAAGAAATGCAGCGTGATCAGGGCCTACAAGAAAAGGTATTGTTATCACTTAGAACTAATAAAAAATTTGATGTATATAACCGTCTGCCCGAGTCCAATAGCAAAGGTCTGTGTTAGGTTGATTTCATTTTTTTCTTACTTAGGATTTGAGTGTTAAAGTTCTTAACTTAAACCATACTCGACTCCCATTGGTTCTAATTCATCCATCATTGTTCCATAGTCATGTCTTATCCATGTCCGAGTCATCGTGTCTTTTAGTGATTTCGCAGCATAAATCCCATTGGCCAGTTTCGCAGCGCAATTATGGTTTAGCAATTTCGCAGTGCGTCATGATTAGGCCGTTTCGCAGCGCATTATTAGAATTTCAAACTAACAGCGCTGCGAAATCATGGATTCGTGCTTTTTGCAGCGAATCTTTCCTGAAAGGTCAATTCTGTTATCCGAGTCATCAGTTGTGTCCACTCATGTCAGTTTTTGTACCTCTCGTATCACGTTTGAACACTCATTTGCCACTATCCCACTACTAGCTCTGTCAACATGCACAGAAATATCATTCCTAAGGGATTTTACCGTGCATGTACTTAATGATAGTCGTAAGTGCTGCATGAGTGACAAAGAATTTGGATTTCAAGCGAGGCTGTTTTCAAGCGAGCCTGATTTCAAGTGAGGCTAAATTAAAAGGAACTGAACTACCATTGCAACTGAAGCTGTTAGACTCTGTGTGTGTGAAGATTTTGAAAGGAAAATGGAGAGAAAAGAGCACAGATCTGGTAAATGCCAGAGAACTGAACCTGAGGGCTTGGACATAGCGTTGAGGGATGAAGGCGTGAAGAAAGCATTCAAAGATGCCGGTTGCTGGAACTTTTGCAAGAAGCTACAAGGAGGACATGCGCAGGTAACCAAAGAATTTGCGCTAAATTTCACTGGTTTAAATTCAAAAATAGCTATGCTAGAAGTCCAAGTTTCTCCAGAAGCCATAGCTGCTGTGACAGAGATCCCACGAGGACGGGAAGAATGGTTTAAAAATTTTAAGTTTGATATGAACCCTTGTAAAGAGTTTTTAAAAGAGGCATATGTAAATGAAGACTTAACGAAAGCAGTGCCCATAAATTATGTCAAGGAACATTATGCTCTTCTTCTCACCTGCATTCAGAACTACTTGACCTGTGAAGGAAGGTACAATAAGGTCTATTCTTACCATTTCAAACTGCTCTTGCATTTCACGGGAAGAATCTCCATAGACATTCCTTTCTATTTGTTTCGCAGTCTGAGTAAAATGTGTGATAAAGTGCAGCTAAGGAAAGAGGACTGTGAAACCTCTTTGTTTCATCATGGTTTGATTAAGTTGCTAGTGTTAGATGGCCTCCAAAGGATAGGCAGAGACTAGAATTCGTTTATTTTCATGGCTGGATTTCAAAGCAAGACTGGCCTTACACCACAACCAACCAGAGAATTAACAATAGCTAAGCTCCAAAAGGAAGCAAGAGCTAAAAAACAAACCAAGACACAGCTAAGTAAACCAGTGAAGCCACTAATCATTCAGGATCAACCTCAGCAATCAACAAAGGGAAAAACTCATGATAAGAAGACTGTTCTTGAAACAAGTAGAGCTGAAGCAGTTTCAAGAGTAAGGACAAGAAGCCAGATAAACAAAGAAAAGGGCAAAGCCATAGCTGTTGAAGAGAGCCCAACATCCAAGGCAAGCTTGAATGATTTATTACAGGCCATTGAACTCGAGCAGTTTGAACCAGTTCATATTGATTTGACACAGTCATCACCAGAAACTGCCAAGAAGTCTAAAGCCTCAGAAAAGCTCAAGTTCGATGAGCCAGGTGAGGAATTCATTGTAAAACCCAGAAGACATATCACAAGGAAGCAAGTAAAAGAAGCACTGTCAAAGATAGAGGCAATCGAGAGAGTTAGGCAAAATAATGCAAGCAGAACAATCATCACATCTCAAGAAGATAGTATAGCAGTCATGAAGAGCCAATTAGAAGCAGCCCAATATGAGATTGCCAAATTGAGGCAAGCAGTTAGAAAACATGTAGATGTGTATACAAAATATCGTAAAGCTCTGTGGGGTGAGACTAAAATTTTTCAAGACCAGATGAATTCAGTAGTTGATGGCCATGCACAATTTCACACGTGGACAGTACCAGCCATCAAAGAGGCCCAGTTCATTAGAAAAATAAATATGCAATTAAGGGCTGAGAATAAAGCTCTGAAGAAGAAGATTGAAGACCTGAAGGTACCGCTGTACCAATTATTTGCTAAATGAATTTTCTCTTCAAGAGAGGTTTTGTTACAAATTTTTGTCAAATCTGCTTAGTCTTATTGTTTTTTGAAGACATATAAATCCCTGCTATACATATGAAAACTCAGAGGAAGTTTTTGGCAATCAAAGGTTTTGGTGATAAAGGTCTCGAGCCAAAGGCAAGCTGCTTAAATAATTCAGCAGTTTCGTAGCGCGCTACGAAACTGCTGAAGGTGATGATTTTAACACAGAACAGGCAGTTTTGTATTTTGAGCGAAAATTTTGAAAAGGAAACGCCAAAAGGGTATACAAGATATCAGCGGGAACGACAATAGCCAATCAAAACAAGATAGGTGGAGGATTTAAAAAGGTGGAATATTTCAACCCATTTTTAAAGTTCTGTGATATCCCCGTTGTCACCGTTCAAGAGGTAGCAAATCTTTTGCATACAAGGACCTTTTGCTTGCACACATGTCAATCGATGCAGCTCACAACACATCCAGAACGTGGCAGGGTTCCATATTATGGGTTATTAAAGGCTAGAAACATGCTTGGTACATTCGAGCATTTTAAGGAAAACGGGAGCCGAGAAGTAAGGGGAATATCCTAATACTTCTGAGCAGTTGAAAGGTTCAGCGTTCAAGATCACTATGGAGTATTAAACATCCAGCTCAGCCAAGTCGAAAGAGGACCAGGTGTCAGAGAATAAGAAGAATTCATTATGCATGCAAAATGGAGTTAGAGTCATAGTTAATTTAGAACTCTTAAACACTACAGTCAATTCCTTATTGTATTTATGAGTTAGTTCAATAGCTAATAGGTGTCATTAGAGGCAGTTATCGAGTTCCCCTCATGCTGGAGGAGGAAGCTCGAAGTAGTTAGAATAAGGATTCTATATATAGCTGGAACATCTATGTAATGAGGGTTGGAGATTTTATAAAACAGAGTACTGTTTTGGCTTATGTAGAAAGACATAGTTCAGTAATATAATAGAACTGCTTTTCTTCTCGGGATTCATAAAGTGTTTTTATGTTCAAGATGTGTGGTTTTACTTTATCCTTGATTTATTTTACAGTTGCATAGATGTGTAATCACTCAGAATTCACTTATGCTGCTCTGATTTCCTGTGCACATTCATGAACTGTGGTTTTATAAGAGTTGTGTTTTGAACATTTAAATGCCACATGCCCTGATTTCTATGTAAAGGCTGTATCATTATTTGCTGAGATTTTATTGACTCCATAGGCCCAATGGAAACTTATGTAATGTTTGTCCAACCTTCATATTTGCCACTGTTATATAACAAGAGTTAGCCCTCTTATTTTTAACCAAAATCAATAACCCTTTGAGAGAGCCCTCTCAGGCTAAGGAGGCTAAGCCTTAGTCAAAAGATTGGTTTGAAACAGTTACTTGAAGTCTTCCTGGTTTGCAGCCTTCCAGGGTCTGATTTTGAGATAACATTTTGGTGCGTCTGCCGGGAGCCTGAAGATTACTCATTCCCGAAAGTATGAAGCTGAACTTCTGAAGGTAGCAGGAGCTCAGAGGATTTTCGAGGCTGCATTCTACCTTGGTGACTCCATTCAATCTTAAAGTTTAAAAGGTGGCTTCAAGAGGAATATATACAAGGAGTAATCCTGACCCAGATCCACCTACTCCTATGGATAACCCAAACATCATCTCAAGGAGGAGGCAATGATTTTATGATATACCAGGTACCTCATCTGTATCAAAATCTTTGTTCCCTGAATTTTCTAGAAGTCTCGAAGATAAGATTGTAGATGATAAAATTCATGAGGTATTGTTGAGGTCTGAGAACGAAGAAGAGCTTATTGGAATCATCTTGGATTTACAAAAAAGAGGCATTGATACTTCATCTTTAGTGTCACAAAAGGATAAAGAAGAGTTTTGGGAGGTTGTTACTTTAGAATTGCTATTAGAGCAAGAGGACTTGAATCAGCTCAAAGAGCTTGACCCTTTTGAAGTTTTGCTCAAATCTAAAACTGGTTTACCTCTCCCAAATTGGAGTTCTTTTGTCAGTGGGTTACAAAGTCCAAAAAGCCCTTTTCATACCCATACTTTATCTTCTGCCTCTGCTAGTACAAATAGTTCTCAGACAACATCTCATACTAGTTCTGGTTCCACTGGTCATACAATACCTGTTATCACTGCTCCTCCATTTACTATGGCTATACCTGCTAGGTATGCCCCTCTAGCTCTCCCTGTTGTTTTGCATGATCTTCCTAGTAAATATGCTGCCAGAATTCCAACATGGGGAGGAGATGAAGATATTACAGCCGAGGAACATGTGGATAGGTTCAATGATTTTGTTGACAGGGAAGAAGTGGATGATGAAGATGTAAAATTAAGACTGTTTGCTGAAACTTTCATTGGGGAAGTCAGAAAATGGTTTAAAGCCCTTGGAGCTGGTAGCATTCATAGTTGGGCTGAATTTGAAGATAGCTTTCTGAGGAAATGGGGAAACAGAACCAACCCTGTTCAAGCCCTCACCGAATACAATAATCTAAGAAGAGCTCCAGATGAAACTGTCCAAAAATTTTCTAAGAGGTTTAATAAATCATATAATTCTATTCCAGCACATTTGAAACCTCCTGGAGCTTTGGCACAGTTGAGATATGCTGAGTCATTTGATTCAGATTTCTCTCTTTTACTCAGAGAAAGAGAGTCTGCCACTCTTGCTGACATGCAAAATGATGCAATTAAGGTAGAAGTTAATATGCTTGCTGCTAAGAAATCAAAGATGGCAAAGACAAAAATAAAGGAAGAAGAGAAGCCTTCTACCTCTGCTCAAGAAGACAAGTTTGAAACAATGATGAAAACTATGGAGAAATTGATGGACCGATTAGCTCTTGGGAATACTTCTGCTCCCCAAGCACAGCAAGAAACTCAGTTTAGGAACCCTCAATTCAGAAGGCCTCAGAATCAGCAAAGGCCAAGAGACAACAGAAATCAGCAGGCAGATCCTCCAGTGAGACCTCCTTTCCAACAAAACTTGCTGGATGAAGAAGAAGAACCTGAAGTCCCTGAGGAATCTATCCATTGCTTTGATGAAGAAGATTCAGGAATTTTCTTAACTAAGGAGGAACATGATGAGTCCAGCATGATAAAATCAGAAGAAGAGCCTTCAGATTTCTTAAAGGGTTATCAGCATGCTATATTTGAGATACAGAAGTAGTACAATCTTAGGAATAGAGATGTTCCTATTACAGCAAACAAAGCACAGCCCAAGAAGAATATCTCAAAGGCAGTTGAGGATAAAAAGGAAAAATCAAAGGTGGTTGAAGGTAAAGGTGATTCTCCTCTTGATAAAAAGGATATTCAAACTCCTTCTCCTTCTAAAGAAATTGAAAAGTCTACTTCTATTTTTTAACATTGAGAATGAGATTGCAAAAATTAAAATATCAGTTCCTTTCAATGAAATTCTCAAGGTAGACAAATACAGAAGCAAGATTGTTGAAATGCTTAATTCTCCACCAGGAGTGGCTGATATCCTAAATGTACAAGAGGATAATCCTATTATCTGTTTAGGTCCAAGACTTGAGGATGAACAAAATGATGAGTTTCCCCCCTTTTACATAAGCATTAATATTCATGATATGACTCTACATAATGCTATGTTGGATTCAGGGGCATCGCATAATCTCATGCCTAAGGTAATCATGGAAAGACTGGGGTTAGAAGTAACTAGACCATACAAGGACTTATTTTCCTTTGATTCAAAGAGAGTTCATTGCATTGGTTTAATAAAGGATGTTGTTGTGGCACTCACACAAATCCCAGCAAAAACAACTGTCATGGACATTGTTGTTGCAGATATTCCACCTAAGTTTGGGATGCTCCTTTCAAGGTCATGGGCAGCAAAAATTAAGGGTACCATGCAAATGGATCTAACATATGCTACCATCCCAGTGTTTGGTGAACAAAGGAGGTTGTATCGTGAAACAAGGATGGCCTACATGGTAAGCAGCAAAGACAAGCCTCAGAATTTTCCTATTTACTCATGTGATACTGGTCTTGGATCAGCTATCCTTTTCAATGAATCAGTTGGAAAAGAGTCACAAGATGAACATGCAGAAAATCAGTGTCAAGGAGGACAGCAAGGAGATGAAAAGGATATCATGGGCTACTGGTCATTGTATTTTGATGGAGCAGCAGGAAAAGAAGGGGCAGGAGCTGGCATTTGGATCACTAGTCCAACTGAAGAAAGTAAGTTTCTCTCATATAAATTAAACTTTGATTGTACCAATAATATGGCTGAGTACGAGTCTCTAGTTTTAGGTTTGGAAGCCTTGATAAAGTTGAAAGCAAAAAACATTGCTGTTTGTGGAGATTCCGAATTGATCATTAAACAAGTACAAGGTACATATCAAACAAAGGATGCAAGGATGAGAGCATACAGAAATTTAGTGTTCGAACTGTTGGAAAAATTTCAATCCTATTCCTTCAGCATCAAAACTAGAGATCAAAATTCTATTGCAGATTCTCTTGCTGTTTCAGCTAGTCTCTTTATTATTCCCAAGCATTCTTCTGAAAGCTATGAAGTAGAGGTTCGCCATAGACCGGTCATACCAGATAATATCATAAATTGGCAAGTCTTTGAGGATGATCAGCAGGTAAGGAATTTCATTGAATTAAAAGAAGAGTTTGAGCACAATCAAATAGATCAGCAGAATATGTTAACAGAGTCAAGGGGAAGTTCTGAAGTTTTACAGCTACAAAATAACTTAATCCCTAAAGGCCTCATTCCCCTTGAAAAATTATTTGATCAAAACGATGTATTCAAAGCACCAAGGCTGCAAGCTAATGAAGAGGAAATAGAAAACTGTAATTTAGGTGACTCAGTTGTGCCTAAAATAGTCAAGATTTCAAAGTTCCTTTCAGCTGATATGAAGACCAAATATGTTGAAATGATGAAAAAATTCATTGATGTTTTTGCATGGAGCTATGCTGATTTGAAACAATATGATTCTTCAATCATACAACACACCATCCCTATTAAGCAAAATGAGAAACCTTTTAAGCAGAAGCTAAGAAGGATTAATCCTCTTCTAATGCCACTGATTGAAAAAGAAGTGAAAAAGCTTTTTGATGCCAAAATTATTGTTCCAATCAGATTTTCAAATTGGCTTGCTAACTTGGTACCAGTCAGGAAAAAGAATGGGGAGATCAGAATTTGTATAGACTTCAGGAACTTAAACAAAGCTTCATTGAAAGATAACTACCCTCTCCCCAAAATGGATTTCATTCTGCAAAACATTGTTGGTTCACAAAGGATGTCTATGCTTGATGGCTTCTCAGGGTACAATCAGATCCTTGTTCACCCAGATGATCAGGAGAAAACAGCTTTCACTACACCATGGGGAACATTCATGTATGCAAAAATGCCCTTTGGCCTCATGAATGCAGGAGCAACTTTCCAGAGAGCAATGGATATTGCTTTTGCTGAGGAAAAGGACAAATCAGTGGTGGTTTATCTTGATGATATCACAGTCTTTTCAAAAAAGGAAGAAGACCACTTAAAGCACCTTGAAAGGGTCATACTGAAGTGTAGGAGGTTTGGTATTTCTTTAAACCCAACCAAAAGTATTTTTGCTTTAACTTCTGGCAAACTGCTTGGACATATTATTTCTGAAGAAGGAATTAGGATTGATCCTAATAGAGTTAGTGCAATTCAAAAGTTAGATTTACCAAGGAGTAAGAAGGAGATTCAATCCTTTCTTGGAAAAGTTAACTTTGTTAGAGATTCATTCCTAACTTTGCTGAAGTGGTCAAGAACATAACAAAGATGTTAAGGAAATGAGCAGATTTTAAATGGACAGCTGAAGCAAAGAAATCATTTGAAGAGATCAAGAAAGCACTCACTCAAGCACCAGTCCTCATTAGCCCGGATTTTACTAAGGAATTTCTCATCTTCACATTTGCTTCTGAAGACACAATTGCTGGAGTCTTACTGCAAAAAGGAGGTCAAGGTACTGAACAGCCCATTTCTTTCTTTAGCAAGACATTGGCTAATGCTGAATTGAAATATGATATCTTAGAAAAACAGGCCTATGCATTGGTGAAAGCAATTAAGGATTTCAGGATTTATGTTTTGCACTCTCACATTGTTGCATACGTGCCAAATGTTGTTATAAAAGACATCCTTACACAAGCTGATCCAGATGGAAAAAGAGGAAAGTGGATAGCAAAACTGTTGGAGTATGACATCGAGATCAAACCCACTAAGCTGGTAAAGGGTCAAGGCCTAGCCAAATTGTTGACTCAGTCAAATCTGGGCTGTATTGATATTAATTTAAGCACAGAAATCTCGGAAATTTCTGAAAATGAAGAAGAGTTGGTCCAAATCAATGAGAAATTTTTGATCTCAGAATGGTATAAGGATGTAGCATTTGTCTTGCAGCATAATAGAGCTCCTGATAACCTTTCAAAATCCAAAGCTCGGTTCACCAAGTTGAAATCTCTCAGATATTTTGTATATGACCAAAATCTGTTTTGGAAGGATGCAGGAGGAATATTATTAAATTGTCTCATTGAAGAAGAAGTTGATAAAGTAATTGATGAGTTTCATAAAGGGGATTGTGGAGGTCATCACTATTGGAAAGCCACTGCAAACAAGGTTTTGAGAGCTGGCTATTTTTGGCCAACTATGTTTAGAGATATCTATAAAAAGATAGCCACGTGCCATGAATGTCAACTGTTTGAGGGAAAGAGAAAGCTCATGCCAATGCCTTTGGTTCCCATTTATGTTGAAGCACCTTTCCAGCAGTGGGGATTAGATTTTATAGGGGAAATCCATCCTCCTTCATCAGGACAACATCGCTGGATTCTAACAGCCACCGATTACTTTACAAAATGGATAGAGGCAATACCCACAAGGCAAGCAAATGATTCTGTGATTATTTCTTTCTTAGAAAATAACATATTATCAAGGTTTGGTTGTCCAATCAAGATCATTACAGATAATGCTCAGGCTTTCAAGTCCAAAAGAATGATTAATTTTTGTCATCAATATCACATTTCCCTTGGACATTCCACTGCTTATTATCCACAGGGAAATGGTTTAGCTGAAAGCTCAAACAAGAGTCTTGTGAGAATCATTAAGAAACTGCTGCAAGAAAATAAAAAGGCTTGGCATTTGAAACTGAAATATGCCTTGTGGGCTGACCGGATTTGCACAAAAAGGTCCATTGGAACATCACCATATGAGCTTGTGTATGGGGCAGAGGCTATATTTCCAACATCTCTCGGAGTACCAGTAATGAAGCTGATTCAAGGATTAGAAGAGGAACCAAATGCTATACAGCGAAGGATCAATCAGCTAATAGCTTTGCAGGAGAAAAGAAATGAGGTGTTTGACAGTCATCAACAAAACCAGAACAGGATCAAGAGAGCATTTGACAAAAAGATCAAAGAGGTAACATTCCAGATTCATGATAAAGTCCTGAAATGGGAAGCTAGAATTGAAGAGAAAGGTAAACATGGTAAATTCGAAAATTTATGGAAAGGGCCATATCAAATTTCTGCTTTTCATGGTAATAACACCTACATTCTGCCGGAGGTTGATGGAACACCATATGTTGGAGGACCTGTTAATGGCAGGTTCCTAAAGAATTACAATTAATTGAATCTCTGCCAAGTGTCTCACAAACATTGTATATAACCGTTTTATTAGTCTTTCTTGTTGAAAATAAATGACAAGCTGAACAGGAAGCTCAAGCCCGAGGTGAAGGCCCATAAAGCTATAAAGGAATGCTTATCAACTTTGTTTATGTTTTGGACAAAGCACTGGATCTACAAGTTCTTAGTGTACTACAAGAGCACACTATCCCAAGTGGAGCCACTGTTATCACTTAGAACTAATAAAAAATTTGATGTATATAACCGTCTGCCCGAGTCCAATAGCAAAGGTCTGTGTTAGGTTGATTTCATTTTTTTCTTAATTAGGATTTGAGTGTTAAAGTTCTTAACTTAAACCATACTCGACTCCCATTGGTTCTAATTCATCCACCATTGTTCCATAGTCATGTCTTATCCATGTCTGAGTCATCGTGTCTTTTAGTGATTTCGCAGCATAAATCCCATTGGCCAGTTTCGCAGCGCAATTATGGTTTATCAATTTCGCAGCGCGTCATGATTAGGCCGTTTCGCAGCGCATTATTAGAATTTCAAACTAACAGCGCTGCGAAATCATGGATTCGTGCTTTTTGCAGCGAATCTTTCCTGAAAGGTCAAGTCTGTTATCCGAGTCATCAGTTGTGTCCACTCATGTCAGTTTTTGTACCTCTCGTATCACGTTTGAACACTCATTTGCCACTATCCCACTACTAGCTCTGTCAACATGCACAGAAATATCATTCCTAAGGGATTTTACCGTGCATGTACTTAATGATAGTCGTAAGTGCTACATGAGTGACAAAAAATTTGGATTTCAAGCGAGCCTGATTTCAAGCGAGCCTGAATTAAAAGGAACTGAACTACCATTGCAACTGAAGCTGTTAGACTCTGTGTGTGTGAAGATTTTGAAAGGAAAATGGAGAGAAAAGAGCACAGATCTGGTAAATGCCAGAGAACTGAACCTGAGGGCTTGGACATAGCGTTGAGGGATGAAGGCGTGAAGAAAGCATTCAAAGATGCCGACTGCTGGAACTTTTGCAAGAAGCTACAAGGAGGACATGCGCAGGTAACCAAAGAATTTGCGCTAAATTTCACTGGTTTAAATTCAAAAATAGCTATGCTAGAAGTCCAAGTTTCTCCAGAAGCCATAGCTGCTGTGACAGAGATCCCACGAGGACGGGAAGAATGGTTTAAAAATTTTAAGTTTGATATGAACCCTTGTAAAGAGTTTTTAAAAGAGGCATATGTAAATGAAGACTTAACGAAAGCAGTGCCCATAAATTATGTCAAGGAACATTATGCTCTTCTTCTCACCTGCATTCAGAAATACTTGACCTGTGAAGGAAGGTACAATAAGGTCTATTCTTACCATTTCAAACTGCTCTTGCATTTCACGGGAAGAATCTCCATAGACATTCCTTTCTATTTGTTTCGCAGTCTGAGTAAAATGTGTGATAAAGTGCAGCTAAGGAAAGAGGACTGTGAAACCTCTTTGTTTCATCATGGTTTGATTAAGTTGCTAGTGTTAGATGGCCTCCAAAGGATAGGCAGAGACTGGAATTCGTTTACTTTCATGGCTGGATTTCAAAGCAAGACTAGCCTTACACCACAACCAGCCAGAGAATTAACAATAGCTGAGCTCCAAAAGGAAGCAAGAGCTAAAAAACAAACCAAGACACAGCTAAGTAAACCAGTGAAGCCACTAATCATTCAGGATCAACCTCAGCAATCAACAAAGGGAAAAACTCATGATAAGAAGACTGTTCCTGAAACAAGTAGAGCTGAAGCAGTTTCAAGAGTAAGGACAAGAAGCCAGATAAACAAAGAAAAGGGCAAAGCCATAGCTGTTGAAGAGAGCCCAACATCCAAGGCAAGCTTGAATGATTTATTACAGGCCATTGAACTCGAGCAGTTTGAACCAGTTCATATTGATTTGACACAGTCATCACCAGAAACTGCCAAGAAGTCTAAAGCCTCAAAAAAGCTCAAGTTCGATGAGCCAAGTGAGGAATTCATTGTAAAACCCAGAAGACCTATCACAAGGAAGCAAGTAAAAGAAGCACTGTCAAAGATAGAGGCAATCGAGAGAGTTAGGCAAAATAATGCAAGCAGAACAATCATCACATCTCAAGAAGATAGTATAGCAGTCATGAAGAGCCAATTAGAAGCAGCCCAATATGAGATTGCCAAATTTAGGCAAGCAGTTAGAAAACATGCAGATGTGTATACAAAATATCGTAAAGCTCTGTGGGGTGAGACTAAATTTTTTCAAGACCAGATGAATTCAGTAGTTGATGGCCATGCACAATTTCACATGTGGACAGTACCAGCCATCAAAGAGGCCCAGTTCATTAGAAAAATAAATATGCAATTAAGGGCTGAGAATAAAGCTCTGAAGAAGAAGATTGAAGACCTGAAGGTACAGCTGTACCAATTATCTGCTAAATGAATTTTCTCTTCAAGAGAGGTTTTGTTACAAATTTTTGTCAAATCTGCTTAGTCTTATTGTTTTTTGAAGACATATAAATCCCTGCTATACATATGAAAACTCAGAGGAAGTTTTTGGCAATCAAAGGTTTTGGTGATAAAGGTCTCGGGCCAAAGGCAAGCTGCTTAAATAATTCAGCAGTTTCGTAGCGCGCTACGAAACTGCTGAAGGTGATGATTTTAACACAAAACAGGCAGTTTTGTATTTTGAGCGAAAATTTTGAAAAGGAAACGCCAAAAGGGTATACAAGATATCAGCGGGAACGACAATAGCCAATCAAAACAAGACAGGTGGAGGATTTAAAAAGGTGGAATATTTCAACCCATTTTTAAAGTTCTGTGATATCCCCGTTGTCACCGTTCAAGAGGTAGCGAATCTTTTGCATACAAGGACCTTTTGCTTGCACACATGTCAATCGATGCAGCTCACAACACATCCAGAACATGGCAGGGTTCCATATTATGGGTTATTAAAGGCTAGAAACATGCTTGGTACATTCGAGCATTTTAAGGAAAACTGGAGCCGAGAAGTAAGGGGAATATCCTAATACTTCTGAGCAGTTGAAAGGTTCAGCGTTCAAGATCACTATGGAGTATTAAACATCCAACTCAGCCAAGTCGAAAGAGGACCAGGTGTCAGAGAATAAGAAGAAGTCATTATGCATGCAAAATGGAGTTAGAGTCATAGTTAATTTAGAACTCTTAAACACTACAGTCAGTTCCTTATTGTATTTATGAGTTAGTTCAATAGCTAATAGGTGTCATTAGAGGCAGTTATCGAGTTCCCCTCATGCTGGAGGAGGAAGCTCGAAGTAGTTAGAATAAGGATTCTATATATAGCTGGAACATCTATGTAATGAGGGTTGGAGATTTTATAAAACAGAGTACTGTTTTGGCTTATGTAGAAAGACAGAGTTCAGTAATATAATAGAACTGCTTTTCTTCTCAGGATTCATAAACTGTTTTTATGTTCAAGATGTGTGGTTTTACTTTATCCTTGATTTATTTTACAGTTGCATAGATGTGTAATCACTCAGAATTCACTTATGCTGCTCTGATTTCCTGTGCACATTCATGAACTGTGGTTTTATAAGAGTTGTGTTTTGAACATTTAAATGCCACATGCCCTGATTTCTATGTAAAGGATGTATCATTATTTGCTGAGATTTTATTGACTCCATAGGCCCAATGGAAACTTATGTAATGTTTGTCCAACCTTCATATTTGCCACTGTTATATAACAAGAGTTAGCCCTCTTATTTTTAACCAAAATCAATAACCCTTTGAGAGAGCCCTCTCAGGCTAAGGAGGCTAAGCCTTAGTCAAAAGATTGGTTTGAAACAGTTACTTGAAGTCTTCCTGGTTTGCAGCCTTCCAGGGTCTGATTTTGAGATAACAGGTACCACGCTGAGTTATCAAGGGAGTCTCTCCCCAACTCTTTTTGAATGAAAGGGCGGATGAAACCTTCGAGGAAGCTCATGGATGGCAATGATGTGAGGGCGAATCAGTGGTAAAAATGAAACAGTATGTTAGAATTGGACCCAACGTGATAAGGAATGTTTGTGTCACCCCAGAATGTGATCCCCAAGCAGCTTTGAAAATCGGACCTTGTGGATGACCCAAGAAAGAACCTTTAGGAAATGTGTCAATCATTTAGAACAAAGCAAATGCAAGTTCAATAAAAGTTTACTAACACACACAAATCTATCACCCTTTGGTCATATTTTGAAATAGCACTCATCAACGGTGCTTTTGACCTATGGCCTTTTTCTAAATTATTTTATTTAATACTACATGGAATAAATCTTTAGGTTAAATATATGAATACAAATATAAAATTCAATTCCTTTTAAGATTTTTAGATAAATATTAAAGACAAGTATAAAATTTAAAAAGGTCCCCATTTATTATTATGGTGTAAATATAAAATGGGGATTGTTGCTGGCCACCACATGACTATAATGAGTACTATTATTTTTGTGATTTGAAAGTTCTATAATAATTCAAAATTTAAGGATGAGAAATAATATTAATTGCATATTTCTCCATGTCTAAATCATCAAAATAATCCAAGACAAGAAAAATTAAGATGAATTATAATTTTACTTTTTATATCAATAAATATCAATTTATTATAATTAAAAAAATAAAAAGTGAAAAAATATCTAAATCTCATTAAAATGTAAGTGATATAATTATTCCATTAAAACATGTTATATACTTTATAGTGAAAAGTCATTGCTTATATCTATGAAATTATATAAAATATCTATCTAATTAACATGTCTATAGTATAATTATTATACCAGCCTAGATCAATCTTAAGTCTAGATCTATCAAGCACCAAGAGGGATCAAATCTCTCAAGGTGAAAACCTCTTTTTTGAGTGCAAAACCTAACTTGAAAGGATTGCACCTCAAGAGATTTGATCTCTCTTGGTGCTTGATAGATTTGGAGTTAAGATGGATCTAGACTGGTTTAATTATTAATAATAATTATAATTAATAATTTTATTATTTTATTTTATTTTATATAATTTGACCAAGACAAAATGTTCTAATTAATAATTATATTTTTTCTTAATATAATATCGAGGTATTTAGAGGGAAAAAATTGCACTTCCACCATGCAAGATGTACAGAACTTCATGCACATTCTGGATGACTTTACTCAATTTCATTTTTTCAACACTTTATCCCCTATTCATAGACATGGAGAAAGAAATCCAATTCAACACTTTGTCCCCTCTAAAAACCTAGGCCCACAAATAACCTAAATACTCAAATTTTAATTTTTTTTCTTATTTTGAGAAAGCTTAAATTTTAAAAAATGTATCCTTATGAGCAATTCATCTATCATACCATGTACAAAATACAATCATTTCAAATCCAAAAGACAAATCGGCATTAGAAATCTTTGATTACCAGATCTTATTGGAAAAGACGCTTGGTGGTATAAATCAAAACACTATGTAAATAAACAAGGCCGCATAAACTATCGTTCCCTGCTACTTTTTTATTATTACTGAATTTTAAAGTTATAAAATTATATGTGTTTTAATGTATAGGATAAATAAAATAGATTTTATTAATCAATAGCAAATTTACAACACAAAATCTTTGCGAACAAAATATTTCCAAAGGTTTACAACTTTACAGGTCGATGGAAGTGCAGAGGATAACAAAAAGCCATTTTATGGTTTTATTGGAATTGTTGTAACGAACCTTGGCTAAGAGCAGGAAGGAAATTGAAGCTATCATAGATGGTCTAGTTCATGGAGCCTAAGGCTGCAACATTATTAGCACGTTTGAGGCACTATCATTGAAATCCTTTGAAACTGTGATATTGTATGTTATTTCTAATATCAATTTTCTAGTTTCTACTTCATTTGTAGAAGAAGGTACCTGAAGTTCTCTTTGTAATGTGCATAAGTTTTTTGTATGCACACAAAATTTACCAACGATGTCAGACATAAAGCACCTTGATCTCCTATCACCCAACACACACACGACATAAAGCAAATTGCTTCATAGTACTGAAATTGCAACCCAACAAGTGGCATAAAATAAATTGCTTCATAGTATTGAAATTGCAACCCAACACGCCGCATAAAGCAAATTGCTGCAATATAGTACTAAAATTGCATGTGGGCAAGGATTACCGCTACGCTAGTTGCCCTTGTTGTCAAAAAGGACTACCACTAAACCAATTATCTTTGTTTTATGTGAAAATGCTAGTAATATTAATTTTACTTTCTTCCAAGCAAGGATAAAAACTAAAAGGGACATACCATTGTCAACATTCCTCCATATAGAATGCTAATTGAAGGAAAGGAACGATACTAATTACAATTGACTATTTCTTTGATATTTGAAATAATATATATTGTAATAGTGTGATGTTATGCCAAACAAAATTAATAATATTAAAAAAATTATTAAATAATTACAAGTTAATAAAATATTTTAATAATGTATTAAATGTATAATTTTATTTTATATTTAAAATGTAGTTGATAAGTTTACACATCTCCTTGATATTGATATTTGTCCCCTCAACCATCATTAATATTTTCCAACACAAGCTCAGTTTAAGGATTTCACCAACCCATCCTCAAGGAATAATCATGTTCTACTTGTGTGTTGCCTAAACAGAATATTAAAAAATGGGCAATCAAAGGATTATCTTTAAAATCTAGTTTATTACAATTACTTAATGGATGCGTAACTGTCCAAGATTGACATGCCTTGCCACATGTGAATAGGACATTATTTACATGAGGATGTGAAAAGTTTGGCTAATACCAAGTCAATGAAAATTTAATTTGCATGAGAGGTTGTAGATTTCAAAACAAATAATTTGTGATTGCTATAAATTAGAAATCTTAATCGATAAAAGATTTTCTTGAAAATGTATTTGATAAAATAAACAAACAAAAAAAAATTTAAAATGTAAAAAAAAAAAACAAACAAAAAAATGAATACCTATCCATGTAAATTTCTTTAAAATAAAATAAGAATCCTAAACCAAGCAATCACAACCTTTCTACTACAGAAATATTATCTCATTAAATATTAGAGTCTTTACGTCAGCATATAACTCGACGTGTTGTTTTAACAATAGAGCCACTTTTCGTTAATTAAATTGTAGTCCATTCAGAGAAATGGAAAGAGTTGGTGAAATTTTTGAACCTAATAATTTGTGGCTTCAAATTCAATTTTTGATAGGGAAAAGCAAGTTTCTAGCAACAATTTAGTGCTTATTTAATATTTTGCATTAAAATCTACTGACATTTTTTTTGGTAAAGACAAAAGTATACTATCAAATTATTTAATAGGAAAAAAAATAATATTACTTAACTTACAAGCTCAACCATGAACCACCATTAGCAAGAGCTTCTCAAAATGAAAATTACAAGGTAATTGAGTCACATTGTCAACACCCTTATCGAGGCAAATAATGGTTTCCCTTTATATAATTTATTTTAGTCGTTCGATGATGGGATAGCACATTACTAATTGTGCCAGCTAGAGTCAGTGGAGCAGCTTCTTGGTACAAGATAAGGATTATTAAAGAGCAGAGGAGCCAATTAAATTCACGAAAAATAAAATAAATAAATATAAATATTTAATAACTCCGTTCAAGTATTTTTAATATGTTCGAGAAAAATAAAATAAATAAATATATATATTTAATAACTCCGTTCAAGTATTTTTACTTTGTTCGAGACTTTGCTAGATTGTCTGTGCTATGAATTGTGAGCTAGAGTGAGCAAGACAACCTCCTACCGTTGTTAGTACAATCTTATTATGATTACTCAATAAGAAGGAGAGCGGAAGAACCAATAAGATTCATGAAAATTAAAATAATTTATTTAAAAAAATAAATTAAATTAGTTTCCTAATGTTAACTTTAGCAAATATGATTTAATTTTTAGTCAAAGGTGAAACTAATTGGCAATCAAAGAGATATTGAACATGTAATACATGCTCTGCGGCATGGATAATAAGGTGATATTTTAATTAAAAAAAATCACTACGAAAAAATAGCTATTTATATTAATATCAGAGGGAAATTTACAAAATTTACAGATAGTCTAGCAATGCCAATCAAAAACAGTAATCAAATTATCAGAGGGAAATTTACAAAATTTACAGATAGTCTAGCAATGCCAATCAAAAACAGTAATCAAATACAGTAAGCTTCATGTAATAGCATGAGTCATCTTCCCCTAAAACATTAGAAGGAAGGACCAGTGAAAACCAGTAATGGAATCTGAGTATAATAGTAACATATATGTAGCACTACAGCCCAATACTTGGAGCAAAAAAAACCCTGTTGAAAATAAAAAGGTAGTCACCATCTGTGAAGGAGAAGCCTCAGTTCACAGAGGGCACTGTGAGATGCCCAGTGGCCAAGCAGAGGAAGTTCAACAACAGGGAAAAAAAATAGAAAATATGTTCAGAGTTATGTTCTTGGAAGGAGAAATTCTTCCATGATATAGGTGATGTTTTGCACAAGAATATCCATATACCATTTGCCTGGATCTTGAGATAGACCTTTCTTTGATAATCTATCAGCGTATTCATTTTGGGATCTGTCAACATGCTGGATAGAGAAACCATTTTTTGCTTGCCAGAATATCTCAATTCTCTTCATCCATCCTATTAGAAGAGGGTTGTTTATGGAAATCTTCCCTAAGACATGATCAATAATAATTTTGGAGTCTCCATAAATATGTAAAACAGGTATGTCTAGAAATTTACTGAAACATAAGAGTACTGAAAGTGCCATTGCCTCTGCTTTTTTGTTGGTGATATTTTAATAATTTCCACATATTACTATGAAATTAATGAATTTCAGAGACTACTTGAAACAAATCGACAAAATGAGATCTAGTGGAAAAAATGCTTATCGATTTTTATTTTTCTAAGATATTTTCCATTTCCAATTGAAGCTAAGAAACTGCAAAACTGAGTCTTCAACCTTAGAAGTTTTGGGTGCTTTAAATTGGTGTTCGATAATTGTATTTAAAACTTTTAAAAATATAGTTCAATTAATATTTGTTGTGCTAAAATACATATATTCTTTTTATCACAATATTGAATCCACTGTTTTTTTCCATTGGAGGTGCCTATGGATGCGTAGATATAATATTCGAACACAAGCACAAAATTGATAAATGGTGAGGGTGGTTCATTTCTATTCTTGATATTTATTAAGCTCAAATTGTCATAGTGATTCATTCAAATTTTACGTGGGTTGAAGTGCTTATTACATTATTTATAATTTTTTTTAAGCTTTTGAAAACAAATTCTATTAATAAAAGGAGGTATTGCAGCGAGTACATATAGCTTTTTGACATTTCAAAAAGATTGACCTGGGAAAGCGTGCCTTCAACCCAGTGAAACAAGAAGAGCACCATTTCTACCTAATCATATTTGAATACTGAGGCGCTACTGATACAAAGTACAAAAGGAAAACTGAACCATAACAAGTAAATATATCCATGGCAACTACTAGTGTATATTACAAAATGCAAATGAGGTTGACAAGAGCAAAACCATGAGGAAGTCCATAAGAAAACATAGACTAAACACATCCAAAATTGGAAGACACTAAATTGATTTTTACATTATGATATTTGTAGTAATAGGTAATTTTGATAACTTGCAATGGAGTGAAAGAGAGAGAGTGTACATATATTGGGAAAAGTACATGAATGAGGATACATTAAAAAACATACATTAATTTTTTTAGACAAGTTTTAATTTGTGCTTGTGCACCTATGGAAATTACAAAAATACAAGTTAAAAAAATAAATTATTGTAAAAAAGTTAAATTTTAAGGATTGACTGATAGAACTGGAAGTTAAAAAGGATTCATAAAGCAAATAATGGTCAATTCAGGCCAAGAAAAGCCATAATTATCCTAAAAAGAAAGGGCAATTTAATATATGAGTCATTATTATTAGTTAATAATCAAATAAGAATTATATAATCCTTTTTGCATTCCTCTTTACTCCAGAGTAAAATTTCAAAAATACAAAATAAAATGAATAACATACAACACAAGTAACAACCAAACCTCATCTTTGAAGATTATGTAACAAAGTGAGGAGGGATGTTCTTCTAAATGTTACCAAGACATGCATCCTCCTAGCTACAAAGTCTTTGCATTGTGTTCCTTTATTGAGTGGTTCTCTATACCAAATCACATATGAAAATTGTGTAGGGCTTTGATATTTATAGAGAAAATTAAGGTTTACTTTGATCTAGCTAAATGTGTTATAGTACTCCAAATATAATTATGATTTTCAGATTTTAAACTTTTGTTATAATGACTTTTTTGCATTATATAAGAATACCTTTAAATAGGCTATAATAGAGAAAAATACCATTGGAAAAACCATGGGTTGCCCAATCCCAAAGTCCAAAAACCACGAATGGTAAATTCACTATTTTACCTCAATTTTATTTTAATTATTTTTTTGTTTATCAAGTTGTATGTGATCCTCCGGGATTGACCTGTGGCTTGAGGAGTCACGGCCTAGGAGAATCTAATCTGCAAAAGACGCTTAGGGTTCGTACTCATCCTGGACCACACCAACCCTAAGTTGACTAGATTTTTTAGCATGTCTCATCCCCCTACCACAGGGTATAACCACCCCCGTGAGGTTTGGTCGTGGGTCACCTTGCTAATGTAGCCCATCCTCAACTGGTTGTGCTAGTGAGACTTGAAATTTTTATTTTAATTATTATTATTATTATTTATTATTTATTATTTATATTTATATTTATATTTTTTTATGTAATTTGACTTAGTCAAAATGTTTACATAACAACATCTCTTCCATACTGAGATAGAGAGCACCTCTTGGTGCAATAGGTGAGAAATTCTATATGCATGGAGTGTGTATGGGGAAGACATTAAAACTAATTCTTTTATTTTTCTTTAATTACATTTTATTAAAAAGGTTAGATGCATTATAATGTTAGGTGAGGAACTCTATGGAGTAAGTGAATAATATTTGAAAAAATCATTTATTTCTATCAGTTACATTTTATAAAAAGAAATTAGATATTTTATAATGTTAGGTGAGAACTTCTATAAACATAGTCTAAACAAATGACATTTTGACAAGAAAAGATTGGCTTTCCAATAGATTTTTCATTAAATTAGGCCGAATATTTTTAAAAACAAGGTTACAGTTGTTAAGTTGTGGAATTTGGGTTCCCTAGGGGTTTTTGATGATGTTGAATCCATTTCTAGTTTTAAAATCGTGATTGAAACATTAAATTTAAGATTGTGCAATCCAAAAATTTCCAAATTCCAACCAAAAATATATATTCCGGGTGAAATTGTTGCCTTGATAAACAAAACTAATTATATATGAGTAGTGTGTGGGTGACATGAAATTTGTACTACAAATATTATTAATTTTGGAGTTCTTTTGGGGTATATTTTCCAATCAATTTTTCCTGAAATCTGACAAAACATTATTAAAATTATAAATTTGAAGTGTGTAATATGCACAACCTAGGTGTTCCATGGATTTTTTCTGGTGTTGAATCTATTTAAGTTCTTAAAAAGGAATTTTAAACAACCAAAGATAACAATCTTTCCCAAAATTATATCACCCCAGTGAAAAAAACAAAACATAGAATAACTTAGTCTAACTAATAGAAAAAATGTCTCTTTTTGGGTATTTGTTTTTGTCACTTCTGTACAAAATCTAGAAGATATTTTTTAGAATCATAAGTTTAATTTGTTTATGAATAATAAGTGACAAGAGGGATCAAATATCTCGAGGTGAAAACCTCTTTTTTTAGTGCAAAACTTGAGGAAAGGTTTGCACCTCAAGAGTTTTGATCCCTGTGGACATGTTGTGTAGGAAATGCTTTCTGCAGATAGAAATGATCCCACTAGTCATATGGGAGGATCTAGCAACTATAGAAGACAACTACATGCAATATTTCATAATTCATACTAGAAAATACAAAGGAGGATAGATCTCCTACCTCTCTTTGATGTTAATACCCTTGATGTCGACCTTGAATCTTTAGCTTCCAAGCTCATGATATCCTCTTCACTAGTGTAGATGACTGCCTACAAGAAACATTAAGTGGAGATAATAAAACTATCCAAAGCATAACATTTTCTAATACAAATTATGTAATAGATCAAGGAGCATTACAATAAATGGACAATAATTGACACATTTATGGAAAGAAAACATATATTGTATTATTAATAGATGAAAAAAGGAGCATTACAGCCAATCAAGCCTTGATGTTGGAAGCCTCCTTCAAGTGAGATTCCAAATACAAGTCTTAGCCTTCAAACACCTTTTCTCCTTTGCAAATGGGTAGCATTTGGGCACAATTCAGCACTAGGATGGCAACCAACCAACCAACAACCAACCCTTAGTGGATGGTGGGCAATTCATTTATAGGGAAGGAGAGGGAGTTGAGGATCCATGAAAAGAGGGAGGAGTTCCACATCTCAAGGGAGAGATCCATGGAAAGAAGATATAGGGCCAAGAATGGGAGGTCTCTCTCCAATCTTCATCTACCTAAAACCACATCGTCGTTCTCGAGCCTTCTAGTAAGAGAAGATTCTCCTCCATTTTGGGAAAAACTGCCTGAAGAGGGCCAGTGCGGATTTGCCTGATACAAGTTGTGCTAGCAGTGCTAGACATGTGTAATGCAAAAGGTTACCAACACAGATTTTCCTAATAAAAGTAGTGTTGGGCTGGCAAAACAAGGTTTCTGACAAGCTCTTCAGAATTCTTCCAAGACAAATTTTCCTCCTTTTCTTTAGGGGTATTCTTCTCATTTCCACAAACATGTTTAAGGTGAATATATTGCTTGCGAGCACATTCTTTACTTATGACACTTGTGGCATCGATGACACAAAGTGCAACACTTCAGGATATGAGATTGGGAGTGTGACAAAATATTGTATAACAGATGCCCCCTAAAGCATGAAGTCAGAACAGGAAGAGATGGTTGAAGTTCTTTACAAGCAAAGGAAAGGACTTAGAGAACCACCATCAAGAGATTTGCAAATCAAACATAATATAATATATTTGACATCTCTGATGTAAGTATGCTTAAAGTGCAAGCATCTAACAATACATGTATCCACGGCATCGACACAACCATTCATATAGAAAGGATCATGTTTACAATCATGAATACTTAATAACTCCACACAACCTAGATTTATAAAATGAAACCCAAGGTCTTCATCTCTGTCTTGATCCAACCAAAGTATGAATCCGACTACATGAATAGATGTGTCGAAGTCGAACATGGTAGAAACCACCTGATTACTAGTCAATGATGTAAACCGTTAATAGGCACGAGAGAATCCACCAATGATGATGATGGCTTTCAAGGTACAACAACACAATCCATGAGTGTGAACATTGAAGTTAAATTCGAACGCTCACAGAATCATTTGATCAAAGGCCAGCGATATGAACCTATTGTCGAATGTGAAGAACTTGCCATTGAGGCATGCAAGCTCCAAGGTATTGAAAGGGAGTTCCGAGATCATCTTCCTAAATAATGAGATGGAGTTGACAGGAGGTGATCTGTCAAAGGAGGGCCATAATGTTTCCCACATCATCGACAAGAAACATAGGATTTTTCAAAGTTGGCAAGAGTGATTCAAGATTGATGCAAAAAAATTCAAATGGGGTATAAGTGGTTTTACCTTTCAAGTGGAACTTCTCTTGAACATATCGACGACAAGGCTCCGGAATTTGGCCGCATTTGAATCAAAATAGGAACAGACTCTCATGGCAACAATAGGATATAATAAAATGAGAGGCAAATGGATTTCCCAAACCCCATAAGCCAAGTGACAATGTGAATATGCCCCAAACCCGACACAAGATACAGATAAGTGTCATGTTCAAGAGAGACATACTGCCTTTCATACAAAATATAGGATATATGTTTCTTTCCATTTTCCCCCACTATTTCTAGCGAGTACGTCTTTATTTTTAATCTCAATCTTGAAGAGGATACTATATGCTTGTCATATAAGTTTTCCCTTCGAGTGAATCCATCCTAGTATTTATAATGATCCCTAGGAAGGAGTAGCTCGGTCTCGTCATGGTGACAAGTCCTTGTCATTTTAGTTTTACAAGTCTGAGGGGGGGGTAACTCGACATCTTTTTCATGTTTAGAGAGTTTGAAAAAGAGGCAAAAAGAACTCCAGATGTCCCTTTTCATAGATAGTCACCTACATCCTCAAACATAGAAAACAATACTCAAGAGAACCTCTTAGCCAAGTTCGACTAAGGTATTCCTCTTCGTAGCTATTCTATCTCAATACAGAAAAGGGTTAAAATTATACGGAGTAGACGTATTTTCATTTACTTTAACGAGTTCGAAAAGGAAATTGCTCAACAATCTTTTCATATTTTTGGAGTCTGAAAAGAGCTTAAAGAGGACTCCACTTGGAGTAACGCATGGTATAAAATGATAGCAACTAGTTCTAGTCATGATGGAACTGCTAAAAACATGTAAAGGTCAAGAGATTGGCTAATAACACCACTCATCATAGATGTTCCCCAGGAAAGGGTAAAACAACCAAGTAAAAGTGTATGATCAGCCAAAGAAATGGTGATGATAGAATGAAAAAACCAAGGCTCATATAACAAAAATAGGCTGATAAAGATGCCAATCACGAGAGGTAAAGTGGGAAAGGTTTCATTTTTACACAAGCTTAAAACATGGGAAACTATGTTTGAGGATACTTGAAGATGGTTTAATTTTTTTCCCAATCTTGAAACATGAGAAAAGATTATGCTTGGATTTGGTTTCAATTTTACACAAGATTGAAATGGATACAAACTATGCTTGTGATTAGTTTCATCTTTTACACAAACTTGAAACAAAGAAAACTATGCTTGAGTGTGGTTTCATTTTTTAACAAGCTTGATACAGGACAAGAACCATGCTCATGACACCTTGTTTCATTTTTTAACGAGCTTGACATAAGTAAACGAACTCTGCTCCGAGAACCTTGATTAATTTTTTAAAAATCTTGACACAAGACAAATAATTTTGCACCAACAACCTTGATTCATTTTTTAAGGAGCTTGACACAAGAGAAATAACTCTACTCTAAGAACCTTGATTCATTTTTTAAGGATCTTGACACAAGACAAAGCACTCTGTTCCAGAACCTTGATTCATTTTTTAAGGAGCTTGACACAAGACAAAGAACTTTGCTTCAGAAACCTTGATCATGGCCCATAAGAGGTCATGGCTTCCAAGAGGTTATCATCATATGGGAGAACAATGCTCTGGAAGGGATACATGTCAAGAGATCTAATGGAAATATCAGGCTCCAATTCCCCCAGTCTATGATACACTATATCACTGACTAGATCATCAGTAGACATGGGCATGGAACAGGTGGCCACATACTTAACCTATGGTAGGGGTGATACCACTTGCAAACAATAACCATTTAGGGAAGATAGTTGATTGGGAATTAAATTAGAACCAACGAATGAAAGTTGAACAATGGTCACAATTCTTCCTCCATGCAGGAAACATATGACATGAAATATAGAAGAGGCAAGAGCTCCCATGGCATAAAAATAGTCACGACCAAGGAGTAAATTAAAATCCAAAGGTTCTTGGACAACCATCACATCGATATAGATTATTTTTCCTCCCAAAGTAATAGGCAACTTAGGAAGGATCCCTAACAGTTCACTGGTTCCTTTGTTAAAAGCCAACAAATTCTAGGTAAAGGGCACAAGTTGTAGATAGCCTAAATCTTTCCAAGTAGTTGAGGACAAAATACTAACTAATGCACCTTCATTTATGATTGTGCTAGGCACATTTATATTGTAAGCCTGTACTATTATCTGGAAAGGCACATAAGGAGGAAGAGATATGTTGAAAGTTGGCTCCAATCAAAGGAAGTTACAAAACTACTTGGAGGGGGTGCCATGGGAATGGGAGAACTACCCCCTTTCATTATGGGAGAGGGATATTTCCCTCTTGTACCATGGGAACAGGAGGATTCTCCTCCCAATTCATTTGAATTTGAAGAAACAAGAAGACTTGAGCAGTATGATGTTCACTCTCTATGGGAAAGGTAAGATCAACTGAAGATGGAATCGAGTCAACCATTTTCTCACCCAATGGTTGGTCGTGAACAGGCTCATGGAATTCACATCCAGAGAAAGTGGGATTTACTAGAGATGAATTCTAATCAATCACTTGATCATCTGGTAGAGGATCATGGGAAAGATTTCAATAACTAGTTGGAAGACGAGGCTGAGAAGTTTTAAGGTTGTCCAACACTTTGGAGGATTCGTCCATACAAGGAAAAATGTGAATAGGATGATTCCCTTCACATAAATTACAGCAAAATTTGATGTTACCCTTTTTCCCATGGACCTTACGATCACTAGTTGAGGGTTTATCGCCAAAATGATCTCTAGAACCTGATGATGAAAGTTGATCTGAGCCTGTAGACCACACTTCTAATGCCTTGGCAATACCTAGACAATTTCTAAGAAGGTGGTCACCCTTACATAACATGCAAGGGAATTTAACTTTTCGGGGTTGATTGGAAGGTTTCTCCATACTAGTTTCATCTGTAGCAATAGATGCTTCATTGCCTCCTTGCTTAATTTTCTTCTTCTTAATCTTCCTTTTCTTCTTCTTCTTATCCACCTGGTTACTAAGTTGCATGCTTTCACCAAATGAAGAGGAAGAAGACCGAACAGGAGAAGAAGGAAATGAGTCAACTTTAGGATCAACTAGAGGTCGATATTGCTGAGGTGCAGGAGAACCTGGTTGAGAAGAAATTTGGACATTTGAAACCATAGGGGTCAAAAATGACCAAATTGGCAAACCAATCGTAAATATGGGAATGGACAACATTTCCATATAACAAGCACCAACCTTTCCAAAAGAACAAAAAAGACTAGGTTTCCCATCAGAGTTGTTTACTTGATTGGTGGACTCAGGAACTGTTGTCATCAGTCTCAACCTAATATTTCTACGAAGGATTATTTCCACAAGAAGGATGTTTTTTTTGCGTTCAATTGATGTTGTTACTAAGAAAGGGGTAACTAGGAAAAACGGTTTACCAAGCAAGCGTGAACTACAATATAGACCTTGGAAAACCAAGGACTTAACGTACAACAACCAATCTCCCCGAATGTTGTGTTTGGTGTATCACAGTATACAAGGAGACAAACTCTGTTCATATGGATGGATAGCAACCTATAGGGGCTCCCAAAATATACTCGACAGTACATGGGAACGCAGTTTGTAGTAGTTTTGTCGAACGTGTAACCATTCAAAGGGAGTGTTCATTTACACTTTTCATGCGTGGATTTTCATTCGATATACCCGAAGGTACATGGAGAATGATCCTATACACTTACGTACATGGAAAAATATTTCACCCCCGGGATGTAACACTAGAAAACAGTGATAGCTCCTACATTTAACGATGTCGGAACACATCTCTAGCCTAGACCTCTAGAGGTTTTCGTTAATGTTCCAAATGCTCCTTAGATTAATTGAGATGACTTTTAAATTTGATCTCGAATTATGTTTTGGTTTCAAGACTCAAAAATCGATGTCACCTGAACACTCCTATGATGCAACTAATATGCCAAAAAGACTCTTTTCATTTCAATGAAAGCTATCTAGTGTAGGGAAGAAGTGAAAACATTGATGCAATAATCAAATATGAAACCAACAATAGCTTCCTAAATAGATATTTCAATTCCACAATTCCAATGCAACGATAAAAAAGTAAATAAATTTTAATTCACTAAAGTTCACCTACATGAATTTCTTATTTTCAAATGAATGAAGATGCACTTATCATCTTTCAACACCAAGCAATGTAATCTATGCTCAATGACAATCTTAAAAACAACTTTCCATTGTAATTTAATCTTATGAAATTTCTAGAAGTAATGTTCAATTTTGAGAAGAAAGCTTAAAAAATGCAAATGCAATTTCTTTTTTGTTTTCAAAATAACTAAAAATGCTTATCAGATAGCAAATTAGTAACACAATTAAGCAGTCAAAACAGTAAATTCAATTACCCAAAGAACTAAAGATTCAACCAAATTTTGTTTTAACTACTTCAACATGGAACAAACTCTTGCAAACCATTAAGAATTTAACAACAATAATTCAAAATTATTCTATGTAAACAAAGCATGAGAAAAACTTTAGAGATCAAGACATTCCAGAACTTCCTTCAAAAACCCTCAAAAATCTCATTTTTTGGATGAACATGACTGTAATGGTCAAAATCTATGCTGACAGGGTCTTCAACGCGACTGTAATCAGCAAAATCCATGTTGAAAACATTTTGTTTCTCAAGAAAAGGGTGTTGGGTGAGAAAAACTTAGGAGAAAACAAACAAAGTCGAAGAGAGACCTATATTTGACACTCTAAACCACACACCACTTATAATATGGATCCAATATCAATCAAAGTTATGGATCACTAAGAGGTTGGCCAAACCTAGCAAAAGAGACCAAATACAAAAGGATTTTTGAAGGGTTATGTACTCCCCAGTGGAGTCTCCATTTCATTGTGTAGGCAATCCTTTCTACAGACATAAATGATCCCTCTAGTCCTAAGGGAGGATCTAGAAACTACATGCAATCTTTCATAATTCATACTATAAAATACAAAGGAGGAGAGATCTCTTACCTCTCTCTAATGCTAATACCCTTGATGTCAACCTTGACTCTTTGGCTTCCAAGCTAACGATCTCCTCTTCACTAGTGTAGATGAGTGTTCAAGTGGAGACAACAAAACTATACAAAGCATAAAATTTTTAATACAAATTATGTAACAGATCAAGGAGCATTACAATAAATGGACAATAATTGACACATTTAAGGAAATAAAACATATATTGTATTATTAATAGATGAAAAAAGGAGCATTATAACCAATCAAGCCTTGATGTTGGAAGCCTCCTTCAAGTGAGATTCCAAATCCAAGCCATAGCCTTCAAACACCTTTTCTCCTCTACAAATGGGCAATGTTTGGTCACAATTCAACACTAGGATAGAAACCAACCAACCAACAACCAACCCTTAGTGGATGGTGGGAAATTCATTTATAGGGAAGGAGAGGAAGTTGAGGATCCATGAAAAGAGGGAGGAGTTCCACATTTCAAGGGAGAGATCCATGGAAAGAGGATCTAGGGCCAAAAATGGGAGGTCTTGTTCTAATCTTCATCTACCTGAAACCACATCGTTGTTCTCGAGCCTTATACTAAGAGAATCTTCTCCTCCATTTTTGGAAAAACTGCCTAAAGAGGACCAATTCAGATTTGAGTGATAAAAGTCGCACTGGCAGTGCTAGACATGTGTAATGCCAAAGGTTACCAGCCCGGATTTTCTGGATAAAAGTAGCGTTGGGCTTGCAAAATAAGGTTTTTAACAAGCTCTTCAGAATTCTTCCAAGACAATTTTTCCTCCTTTTCTTTCATGGTGAATACATTGTTTAAGACATATTTCATCACTTGCGTTACTTGTGGCATCGACGACACAAAGTGCGATACTTTAGGATACGAGACTGGAAGTGTGAAAAAATATTGTATAACAGATGCCCCCTAAAGCATGAAGTCAAAACAGGAAGAGATGGCTGAAGTACTTTACAAACGAAGGCAAGGACTTAGAGAACCACTGTCAGGATACTTGCATATCAAACATAATACAATATATCTGACATCTCTGATGTAAGTATGCTTAAAGTGTAAGAATCTAAAAATACATGGATCCGTGACATGGATGCATCCATCTGTATGGAAAGGATCATGTTTACAATCATGAATACTTAATAACTCCATGCAACCTGGATTTATCAAATGAAACCCTTGGTCTTCATCTCTATCTCGATCCAAAAAAAGTATGAATCCCACCATGTGAATAGATGTGTCAAAGTCAAACATGGTAGAAACCACCTGATTA
Source organism: Pinus tabuliformis (assembly GCA_031772625.1). Classification (NCBI taxonomy): domain Eukaryota; kingdom Viridiplantae; phylum Streptophyta; class Pinopsida; order Pinales; family Pinaceae; genus Pinus; species Pinus tabuliformis. The sequence continues at coordinate 558,303,700 of CM062807.1, forward strand.
CCAGTCAATGACGTAAATCGTTAATAAACACGAGAGAAACCACCAATGATGATGATGGCTCTCAAGGTACAACAACACAATCCATGAGTGTGAACAATAAAGTTGAAGTCGAACACTCGTAGAATCATTTGATCAAAGGTGGGTGATGTGAACTTATTGTCAAATGCGAAGAACCTACATTGAGGCATGTAAGATCCAAGGTACTAAAAAGGAGTTCCTAGGCCATCTTCCTGGATAATGAGGTGGAGTCAAGAGGAGGTGATCCATTGAAGGAGGGTCGTAATGTTTCCCACATCATCGACACAAAACATAGGATTTTGAAAAGTTGGTAAGAGTGCTTCAGGATTGATGCAGGAAATTTCAAACGAGATATAAGTGATTTGAAATTGCAGGTGGGACTTCTCTTGAACATATAGGTGAAATGACTCTGAAATTTGGTAGAATTTGACTCAAAATAGGATCAGAGGTCATGGTGACAATAGGATATAATAAAATGAGAGGAAAATGGATTTCCCAAACCCAGTAAGCCAAGTGACAAAGTGAGGATGCCCCAAACCCGACACAAGTTACAGATAAGTGTCATGTTCAAGAGTGACATACTGCATTTCATACAAAATACTGGATATATGTTCCTTTCCATTTTCCCCCACTAGAAAATACCTCTTTATTTTTAATCTAAAGCTTGAATAGGATACCATATTCTTGTCATATGAGTTCATCCTTCAGATGAATCTATCCTATTATTTATAACAAGCCCTCAGAAGGAGTATCTCGGTCTCATCATGATAACAAGTCCTTTTTCATTTTAGTTTTACGAGTTCGATGGAGGGGTAACTCGACAGCTTTTTCATGTTTAGATAGTTTGACAAAGATGTGAAAAGAAAACTCCAAATGTCCCTTTTCATAGAGAGTCTCTTAAGTCTAAAAAGGTAGAAAACAAGACTCAAGAGAACCTCTTAGCCATGTTCGACTAAGGTATTCCTTTTTCATAGCTAGTCTATCTCAGTCCAGAAAAGGGATAAATTTATACTGAGTAGACATCTTTTAATTTACTTTTAAAATTTTGAAAATACAAGTGCTCGACAATCTTTTCATATTTTTGGAGTCTGAAAAGAGTTGAAAGAGGACTCCACCTAGAGGAATGAGTGGTATAAAAGGCTAACAACTAGCTTCGGCCATGATGGAACTACTTAAAGAATGTAAAGGTCAAGAGGTTGGTTAATAAGACCACTCGTCAAAGATGTTCCCTAGGCAAGGTTAAAACAACCAAGTGAAAGTGTATGTAGGCCAAAGAGATGGTGACGATGGAATGAAAAAACCAAAGCTCATCTAGAAAAAATGGGTTGATAAAGACGCCAATCACGAGAGGTAAAGTGGGGATGGTTTCATTTTTACACAAGCTTGAAACATGGGAAACTATGCTTGAGGATACTTGAAGATGGTTTCATTTTTTCACAAGCTTGAAACATGAGAAAAACTATGTTTGGATTTGGTTTCATTTTTACACAAGCTTGAAATGGAGACAAACTATGCTTGATAGTAGTTTCGTTTTTTACACAAGCTTGAAACAAAGAAAACTATGCTTGATAGTAGTTTCATTTTTTACACAAGCTTGAAACAAAGAAAACTATGCTTGAGATTGGTTTCATTTTTGAACGAGCTTGATACAAGAAAAGAACCTTGCTCATGACACCTTGTTTAATTTTTAATGAGCTTGACACAAGTAAAGGAACTCTGCTCCAGGAATCTTGATTCATTTTTTAAGGAGCTTGAAAAAAGACAAAGAACTTTACTCCAACAACCTTGAATCATTTTTTTAAGGATCTTGACACAAGACAAATAACTCTGCTCCGAGAACCTTGATTCATTTTTTAAGGAGCTTGACACAAGACAAAGAACTTTTCTCTAGGAACCTTGATTAATTTTTTAAGGAGATTGACACAAGACAAAAAACTATGCTTTGAAAACCTTGATCATGGCCCATAAGAGGTTTGGCTTCCAAGAGGTTCTCATCAAGTGGGAGAAAAATGCTCTATAAAGGATACATGTCAAGGGATATAATGGAAATATCAGGCTCCAATTCCCCCAGTACGTGATGCACTATATCACTGACTAGATCATCAATAGATGTGGGCATGTAACAGGTGGCCACATAATTAACCTGTGGCGGGGGTGATACCACTTGCATACAAGGACCATTTAGGGAATATGGTTGATTTAGAACCAACTAATGAAATTAGGACCAACTAATGAAATTTTATCAATGGTCACAATTCTTCCTTCATACAGTAAACATATGATAGGAAAGAGAGAAGAGACAAGAGCTCCCATGACATAAAAATTGTCATGGACAAGGATTAAATTAAAATCCAAAGGGCCTTGGACAACCATTACATCGATATAGATTATTTTTCCTCCCAAAGTAATAGGTGACTTAGGAAGGATCCCTAACGGTTCACTAGTTCCTCTGTTAAAATCTAACACATTCTGGGTAATGGGCACAAGTTGCGGAGAACCTAAAGCTTGCCAATTAGTTGAGGACAGAAGACTAACCTATTCGCCTTCATCTATGATTGTTCTAGGTACGGGTATATTATAAGCTTGTACTATGATCTAGAAGGGAACATAAGGAAGAAGACGATATCATGTAAGTTGACTCCAATCAAAGGAAGTGGCCATATTGCTTGGAGGGGGTGCCATAGGAATGGGAGAACTTCCCCCTTTCATTATGGGAATGGGAGGATCACCCTCTTGTATCGTGGGAATGGGAGGACTACCCCCCAATTCATTGGAATTTGAAGAAACAAGAAGAACCTGAGAGGTATGAAGTTCACTCTCTGCGGGAAAGGTACGATCAACTGAAGATGGAATTGAGTCAACCATTTTCTCAAGAAATGGTTGGTTGGTAATGGGCTCAATGAATTCACATCCAGAGAGAGTGGGATTGATTAGAGATTAATTGTGATCAATCACTTGATCAACTAGTGGAGGATCACGAGAAAGTTTTCGATAACCAGTTAGAAGACAAGACTGAGAAGTTGTAAAGTTGTCCAACACTTTGGAGGCTTCATCCATACAAGGAAAAATGTGAATAAGATGATTCCCTTCACATAACTTACATGGAAATTTGACTTTTCCCTTTTTCCCATGGTCTTTACGATCACTAGTTGAGGGTTTATCGCCAACATGATCTCCAAAGGTTGATGACAAAGGCCGATGTTAGCCTGTAGACCACACCTCTAATACCTTGGGAATACTTGGACAATTTCTAAGAAAGTGGTCACCCTTACATAGCATGCAAGGGAATTTAAATTTGCAGGGTTGATTGGAAGGTTTCTCCACACTAGTTGCATCTGTAGAAATGGCTTCTTGGTTGCCTCCTTGTTTATTTTTCTTCTTCTTAATCTTCCTTTCCTTCTTCTTCTTATCCACCTGGTTACTAACTTTCATTCTTTCACCAGATGAAGAGGAAGAAGAGGAAGAAGACTGAACAGGTGAAGAAGGTAAAGAGTCAACTTTAGGATCAAGTGGAGGTCAATATTATCGAGGTGGAGGAGAACCAGGTTGAGAAGAAGTTTGGACATTCGGAACCATAGGGGTCGAAAATAACCAAACTGGAAAACCAATGGTAAATCTGGGAAGGGAAAACATTTCCATATAAGGAGCACCAACATTTCCGCATAAGAGGGGTTTCCTTGATTGGTGGACTTAGTAACTGTTGCCATTAGTCTCAACCTAAGATCTACTAAGGAGTATTTCCACAGGAAGGATGTTGTTCTGTGGTCAATTAATTGATTTTAGAAATTAAATACAAACAAAAGAAAGGGATAACTAGGAAAAAGGGTTTACCAAGCAACCATGAACTACAATATACACCTTAGCGAACCAAGGACTTGACGTATGACAACCTATCTCCCCAAATGTTATGTTCGGTGTATCATGGTATACAAGGTGGCAAACTCGGTTACCTATTGATGGATAGCAACCTATAGGGGACTCCCAAAATATACTTGACGGTACATGGGAGTGAAATCCATAGTAGTGTTGTCTAATTCGTAAGAGTTCAATGAGAGAATTCCTCTATACTTTTCATGCGTGGAGTGTCATCCAATATACCCGAAGGTACGTGGAGAATGATCCTATACACTTACGTATATGGAACAAGATTTCACCCCTGGGATGCGACGCTAGCAAACAATGACAGCTCCTACATTTAATGACATTGGAACATGTCTCTAGCCTAGACCTCTAGATGTTTGTGTTAATGTTCCAAATGCTCCTTAAGGTAATTGAGATGAATTTTAAAGTTGATCTCGAATTATGTTTCGGTTTCAGGGCTCAAAAATCGATGTCACCTGAACACACCTATGATGCAACTAATATGCCAAAAATACTCTTTTCATTTCAATGAAAGCTATATAGTGTAGGGAAGAAGTGCAAACATCAATGCAATAATCAAATATGTAACCAACAATAGCTTCCTAACTAGATATTTCAATTCCACAATTCCAATGCAACGATCAAAAAGTAAATGAATTTTAATTCACTAAATTTCACCTACACGAATTTTTTCTTTTCAAAAGTGAAGATGCACTTATCAGCTTTTCACACCAAGCAATGTAATATATGCTCAATGACAATCTCAAAAAAAAAATTCCAATGCAATGTAATCTAATGCAATTTCCGGAAGTAATGATCAATTTTGAGATGAAAGATTAACAAATGCAAATGCAATTTCTTTTTGGTTTTCAAAAGAACTAAAAATGCTTATCAGGCAGCAAATCAATAACATATGCAAGCAGTCAAAACCATAAATTTGATTACCCAAAGAACCTAAGGTTCAACAAAATTTTGCTTTCACTACTTCAACATGGAATAGACTCTTACAAACCATTAAGAATTTAACAACAATAAGTCAAAATTCTATCCAAACAAAGCCGGAGAAAAACTTTAGATATCAAGACATTCCATATATTATGTCGAAAACCTTAAAAAATATCATTTTTTGGACCAACGCGATTGTAAAGGTCAAGATTTGCGATGACAGTGTCTTCAGCATGACTGTAATCAACAAACTTTGCGCTGAAAACGCTCTATTTCTTAGGAAAAGGACGTTGGGCGAGAAAAAATTAGGAGAAAACAAACAAAGTTGAACAGAGACCAAGATTTGACACTCTAAACCACACACCACTCATAATGTGAACCCACAATCATTCAAAGTTATGGATCACTAAGAGGTTGGCCAAACCTATAAAAAGAGACCAAGGACAAAAGGAGGTTTGAAGGGTTATGTACTCCCCAAGGGAGTCACCATTTTATTGTGTAGGCAATCCTTTCTATGGACAGAAATGATCCCTCTAGTCCTATGGGAGGATCTAACAACTACACAAGACAACTGCATGCAATATTTCGTAATTCGTACTAGAAAATACAAAGGAGGATAGATCTCCTACCTCTCTCTGATGCTAATACCCTTGATGTCGACCTTGACTCTTTGGCTTCCAAGCTCAAGGTCTCCTCTTCACTGGTGTAGATGAGTGCCTGCAAGAAAGATCAAGTTGAGACAACAAAAATATACAAATCATAGCATTTCTAATACAAATTATGTAACAGATCAAGGAGCTTTATAATAAATGGACAATAATTGACACATTTATGGAAAGAAAACATATATTGTATTATTAATAGATTAAAAAATGAGCATTAAAACCAATGAAGCCTTGATCTTGGAAGCCTCCTTCAAGTGATATTCCAAATCCAAGCCTTAGCCTTCAAACACATTTTCTCCTTAATTCAACACTAGGATGGCAACCAAGCAGCCAACATCCAACCTTTAGTGGATGGTGGTGTAGTATACCTAGGGGGGATAATATGGGGTATTGTAGTATACCTAGGAGGGATAATATGGGGTACAAAGGGAGTTACCCAATGGAATAATGTAATAATGGATGGGCAATAGTAATAAATAAGGTGGTTAACCCGTATCATGTAAGGGACCACAAGTAGTTAGCAACAATGTAATAAGCGCATGGTATTAGATAGATGGTATTGAGGGAACCATGGTAATGACCCATGGTATTGTATGTATGAGGCCTATATAGAGGCTAGAGACTCCACATTGAGAGGTGTAAAGGAATATTGTATGAACAGGCATATGGCTTGTGGAGTGTTCTCCATACTTAAGGAGTGAATGTATGGTGTTGCCCTACCTTAAGGGTTTGATCAATAAAGAAGCATTTCTATCTATTTCTAGCGTCTTATTTCTTGGGTTTATTTGTATTATCTTATATTTTCATATCATATCTATAACAAGTGGAATCATAACACTTTCTTGGGCAAAGCGGAGAATTTTTTTTTAAAGTTTTTGCAAGATTTTTTTGGGCGGCGAGTTTGCAGATCAAATCTGTACATTTTGTTGAAAAATCTACAAAAATCTAATTGTAGATCTGGATTGTTTGTGAAAAAATTTCCAAGTTCAAAGAAAAAAATCAGTCGAGTTGGAGTCCAGATGAGGGAGATATTGCATATTTAAAAATCAGTTGGGTTGCAGAATTTTTTTTCGGGGTGGCGAGTTTGCAGTGCATATCTGTACGTTCTAGTGCAAAATCTGCAGAATCTAACTGCAGATCTGGATTTTTGTGAAAAAATACCCAAGTTCAAAAAAAAAATCAATCGAATCGGAGCCCGGATGAGGGAGATATCGTTGATTTAAAATCAGTTATTTTTCAGCAATTTTTTGTGACGGCAAGATAGTTGCAGTGTGGATCTACAATTCCAGTACCTAGATCAGGATTTCTACCACATGGGAAGATGCAGAATGGTCATTCCATTTCCAAAAACAAGTCATAATAAAGATTCCGAGCAATATTGACTAAATTGTGACAATTTCAAATTTTCGCCAAAATTTTTTGTGATGGTGGGCCTAGATCAGAATTTGAGTAAGATATACAAATTTGATGGCTCTAATTCAGAAATATGGGTAGCACTAATGGAATAATATTTCTCTCTGGAGTGCATCATAGATGATGGAACTAAACTAGGTTTGCGAAACCTTTACTTGAACCAAGAAACATGGCAATGGTAGCAGGGGCATTCTAAATGCTATCCAAGGAAAATTACTTGGCAGATGTTCGCAAAATCCATTTGTGACCGCTTTAACCCTAAATCTAATTTTTTGGGACCTCTTACTAAGCTCAAATGGACAGGCACACAACCTAGCAAAGATTTTATTTTTACAGGAAAGAAGGAAACCAAGAAACCTAAAGGGTTACTTTCTGCTGGTATCTCCTTATTGCAGGTTCATGGATGTATTCAGAAGGAGAAGATCATTGTGTCTATAAATCCTAGTTGCAAGCATAATTTTATCAATGTTAATTTGGCAAAAAAATTGCAAGTTCCAGCAAAACACATTGAAAACACACAGGTTGATGATGAGGATGTTCAAGTTTATAAGGATTTGAAGCTTTCTATGGATAAATATGTGTTGCATGGTGATTTTTATACTTCAGATATGGATAACATGGATGTTGTTTTGGGATATCCTTGGATGGAATCTGTGGGTACTATCAATATTAATGTGCAGAAGAAATTCCTGAAGCTCTGGTATAAAAAGAAGAAAATTACATTACAAGATATTTCCATCAATAAACAGGTAGAGTCCAAGGAGGCAGAAGCAGAAGATGTTCCAGGGACTAACATATCAGATGATGAGCCATTGATGGTAGACAACCAAACACGAACATCAAACTAGGTACCAGAAAAACAAGTAGAGTCCAAGAAGGCTGAAGCAGAAAATGTTACATCGGATGAGGACTCACTGGTGGAAGTAATATTGGAAGATAAGAAACAACAGCAAGCACCACAATATGTACCAGATACCAATCAGGCTCCATTAGGTGGTGAATTAAAGAAAGATACACTGTTGGTTAAAACTTCAGCATATCACCACCCACATCACCCCGCAAGAAAACAACCAACAAGATGGCAACGAATTAGCCACAAAGACAACAACCCCCGCATGACAGATAGAGAGGAGCGACGATCCACCTACTACACATCAACACAGAAGAGCCGCCAGGGTCAACTTCCATCTCAAGCGAGCGAGGCACCAGCTGGATCGAGGGTTCACCTATCTCTGGGATGGCTAGATGCACGTGCATGGTACCAGTGGACTACTCTTTTGAGTAGATCTTATTATTTGTGTTCTTCCCATGTTTCGAGGACGAAACATGTTAAGGGGGGTAGAATGTAGTATACCTAGGGGGGATAATATGGGGTACAAAGGGAGGTACCCAATGGAATAATGTAATAATGGATGGGAAATAGCAATAAATAAGGTGGTTAACCTATATCATGTAAGGGACCACAAGTAGTTAGCAATAATGTAATAAGCCCATGGTATTAGATAGATGGTATTGAGGGAACCATGGTAATGACCCATGGTATTGTATGTATGAGGCCTATACAGAGGCTAGAGACTCCACATTGATAGGTGTAAAGGAATATTGTACGAACAATCATATGGCTTGTGGAGTGTTCTCCTTCCTTTAATATGGGGTACAAAGGGAGGTACCCAATGGAATAATGTAATAATGGATGGGCAATAGTAATAAATAAGGTGGCTAACCCGTATCACGTAGAGGACCACAAGTAGTTAGCAATAATGTAATAAGCCCATCCATTATTACATTATTCCATTGGGTACCTCCCTTTGTACCCCATATTATCCCCCCTAGGTATACTACAGGTGGGCAATTCATTTATAGGGAAGGAGAGCAGGGAAAATTTTAAGAACCCCCCCTAAATTTATATGTATAATAAATGTGCGAATCTCCATGGTATATAGGAAAAATGGAAGGCGATTTTATCAATAATATAATATGTATATATAATTTTTTGGCGAATCTCTCACCAGGCATGGCGAATATTTTACTCAATTATAAAATCTTGTAAGATCTTTGTGAGTCTTTCACTAAATAATAAAACTTTGTAAAGTCCTAGTGAATCTTAGCATTGTGAACTCTTAGAGAATTTTTTGAAAAAGTATAAAACCATATATGACAAGAGCCACATGGTGGCAATATCACTGTTCTTTTTCACATTTCCACGACATGGAACTTGTTTATAAAATTATAAAAAAGCCAACCAAGTCCCTTATAATATGCAAGTAAGCTTATAACAGAGTCTGATACCTCTACTATGTTTGTCTTCATTCAAGTGTCATAGCTGCTATACTTTAACACTGTGAATCACAACTCTCTCAGAACTCAACTCTATAGGTAATTAAAACCTTTGGAAATTGAATCTGATAACTCTATAAAAAGGATTAGTGAAATAGAAGCTTTTGTGAATGAGCCCACTAACTATCACTGCTAAACAATCAATCTAGACTATGAAGTCTTCCATCTTGATCAAAATCGTGCTCACGATCAAGGGAGTGCGACCACTTGGCCTGACATAATGGCCATCATAGCTTCCAATAATCAACAACCACCTTGCAAGGACATCCTAGCTCATGTCTCATGGATTTTATTCATCAATCTTAACTAATATAAATCTTATAAAGATAATATTAGAATCCTCTCCAGATTCACTGTTAATACAAGGGTAAAGGAAATTTTCTAGCTCAAGGCACTAACCAATACCAACTTTGGTATTTGTGACCCCTTTGTGGGGATGCACCTACCCTGCCCCGTTCGGTTTCTACCTTGTAACATATTTCAAGGATCACAAGACTTTCCAATCTTCCTACTCCATTAAACACACTTTATATGCTATACATAGTGAATGGAAAAGAAGCATTATAGAACACACAATTTCACAAAAGGAAGAAAAATCTTAGCCATTTCAATATCAAAATCTTAACCACTAATTAATAAAGAATAACAAGTAATGTAATGAATTGTTCCGAGTTATTTATTTACAAGCTGTAAATGTAGTGGAATGGAAAATATTTTTTTTCACATGGAAAAAAGTCGCAATTTTCATTAATATAGAAAATTACATTTTGCAGATGTGTTAACATATACTGAGTGAGACCATCTCCTTCTCTGTTCAGATCATGGTGTATATATACAGCATGTATATTCATCCATAAATTCTGTACCAAAAAAGAAAGAACCAAAGATCACTTAACTTTTCCTCCACGCAGGGAGGGACAATAAACTGTAAATGTTCATATCTCCGCGTATGATCAGCAGAGCAGAAACATATAACTATTAAAGGTTCCAGCCTATGAAATATAAGTCTCCGCGCATGTTCAGCAGAGCAGTAGTCAAAAAATAATGAGAGTTCCGGCCTGTGTCGACCGTGAAGTCCATAAGCTATTACTATATAAGCGTATTGCTGTTATAAAAAAACTATAGTGTTTATGACACACCGTGCATATAAGTATCAAAAAAAAGTATTTAAATGATGGTGCCAATCTACTGTGTGTTTCCTCTTTGAGCTCGCAGGTCTATGTATGGCCTGTGATGGTAACGGTAGATGGTCCCATCCATGTTCTCCTCCACTAACCAGTCTTCCTCTTGCCTCTGCGCTGCTTGTTTGGACAATTGGTCTGCCCCTGAGTTGCGCTCCCTGTAAATATGATTACAATCAAATTTTTCATAAGCAGCAATTAGCCTGTGTGATTCCACCAGCAGATGTTGTAAAGAAAATACATTGCAGTTTGATTTTCTGTTGATCCAATTACAAACTATTTGAGAATCTCCAAATAATTGTAATTTTGTGCATTGTTTCTGTAGTGCAAAATGAATCAAATTCATGGCTGTGGAGAGCTCAGCGAAATTGTTGGTTCCTCTCCCCAAAAACATCTGAAGCTTGTAATAGTGAGATTCCCGGAGGTAGAGCAGAGCGCCCCCACCGCATCCAATGGCTTGGGCTGAGCCATCAAAATAGGCCCAGGGGTAGGATTTGTCAATGAGCTCAGGGGAGATGGTTCGGGGCTGGGCAGGGGGAGGGTCGTCCGGGAGGAGGGCATAATCAGCCATGGTGTGGGCTCTGATGGAGGGCCAGGATGGTATCCGATGATCGAAGATGGAGCGATTGCGCGCCATCCAGATTGACCAGCACATAAGGAGAGGGATGTTCCGAGCCTTGCCCGAGTGGTGTTCAAACCAGTGAATCCAGGCGTCCATGATGTTTTGGCCAACCCATCTGTGGGGGGAGGAGAGATCAGAGGTGATGTGGGACCATTGTTCCATAACCACAGGGCAATGTAAGAAGAGGTGTTCTGTATCTTCGTCACTGTTCTTGCATAGATGGCACCAGAAAGGTCCATGAAAAGATCTTTTCTTCAGGTTTGAGCCCGTAGGTACTTTGTTGAAGAGGATAGCCCACATCAGCATTCGGGTCCTAGGGGCGGCTTTGAGCTGCCAGATGGCCTTCCACCACTGCTGTGGTTGTTCAGGCTGGTATTGGTTCATAAGCTGCAGGTACCCTTCCTTTGGAGTATATGAACCATGTTTTGAATGGGCCCATACCAACTCGTCATACTCCTCAGTAATTCTAATGCGAGCTTGGCTCAGCGCATCAATGTAGTTCTCCCATTCAGTCCTCCACTGTTCCGGAATGTGAAGGGCATCAGCCGATCTCCAAGCTTGTTGGAATAAGTTGGAATTTGTATTATCGGCAATATGTGCAATATGAGTGATGCCCTGTTCCGTCAGATGTTCTCTTAGCTGTGCTGTGATCTGATGGGTATTGCCACATCCGATCCAAGGGTCGATGCCGATACGAACTGAGTTCCCTTGTTGAATCCGCCAGGTTAGGCCGTCCCGGATGAGAGGGAGGGAGGTGATGACCGCCTTCCAGATGTTGGAGTATCTTCCCTGTTCTCTTTGCTCTCTGCGGATCCAGCTGTGAATGCTCTCCGGGGCTATATATTTATCCTCTACCACTCTTTTCCAGAGGCTGTTTGTTGTGAGCAATTGCCAACCTAGTTTTGCAGCCAGGGCTTTAGAGAAGAGATCTAGTCTTTTAATGCCCCAACCTCCCCATTTTTTTGGCCTTGCTATAGTATCCCACTTGACCCAAGCGAAGAGGTTCCCTTGCTTATTTCCTTTCCACAGAAAACTACAGCAGATCCTTTGTAGACGGCTTAGAATACCTCTGGGGATCCAGGCCAGCGACATCCAATACACTGGTGTAGCCTCCAGGACTGCTTTGATGAGTGTGAGTCTTCCAGCCCTGGTGAGATATCTGTTGTACCAAACATTTAGTCTTTTCTCTACCTTGGCTATGAGCCAGGTCCAGTCCGCAATTTTATATCCCCCATGCTTGATCCTGAAGCCCAGGTATTTTAGGCCTGCCTCCATCTGATGAATTTGAAAAGGGAAGCGGTTCTCCATGAAGTTTATCTCATTTGCGGAGCATCCAACAGCAGTGAGAGTTGATTTTTGGATGTTGATTACCATGCCTGTGGCTTTCTGGAAGAGATCAAATATGTGTCTTAATGCAGATGTGTCGGCCAGGCTACCATTAAGGAAAATAAGCACATCGTCCACAAACAGCAGATGAGTGAGGGAGCAGTTATCAGTGATTTTGATCCCTTTTATCCTTCCCCTGCTGTGTTCTGATGCTATCAATCGGCTGAGCCCTTCCATGATAATGAGGAAAAGAAGAGGGGATAGGGGGCAACCCTGGCGGAGGCCCCTCTCCGCTGTAAAGGAGGGAGAGGGGGATCCATTGAGGAGGACACTGTATGAGACCTCGGAGATGCAATTCATGATCCATTTAATGTAGATGAAGGGGAAACCCAAGTGAGTGAGGAGCATGCGAATATAGAGGTGATTGACCCTATCAAAGGCTTTGGAGAGGTCAACTTTGAGGATCATACCTTTCAGGCGCTTGATATGCATCGAGTGAAGAAGTTCTTGTGCGGTGCCAATGGCTTCATGAATCTGACGGCGGTGAAGAAAAGCAAATTGTTCAGGGGAGATGTGGGCCGAGAGGATGGGCCGGAGTCTGTTGGCTAGGATCTTGGCCCAGATCTTATAGAGGCAGTTACAGAGCGAGATAGGCCGGAAGTCATCAAAAGAGGAGGGCTTGTCCGATTTAGGGATCAAGGCTAGGAAAGTAGATTTGATGGCTGAAGGAGTGCCAGAGATGCAACATTGTTTAAGTACCTTAAGGAGATCAGGCCCTATAAGCTCAAAGAAAGCTAAATAGAATTCAATGGTCCATCCATCAGGGCCCGGGCTCTTGTCCTTCTGAAATCCCCGCATTGTAGCTTCCATTTCCTCCATAGTAATATCTCTAATAAGCTCACCGGCCTCATCATTGTCCACAAATCTAGGGAAGAGCTCAGCTACTCTCATGATTTCTAGCAGGTTTGCTTCCCTTGGGGCTGCATATATATTCCTGAAATGGGAGGAGGCTAGGAAAGCAAGTTCCCTAGATTTGTTGATCCTGTGGCCCTGATCATCTTGCAATTCCCAAATAGTGTTGATCGCTTTCCTTCCATTTGCAAAACGATGAAAAAATTTTGTGTTCTCATCCCCTTCTTTTAGCCAAATGGCCCTGCTCCTAAGCCTCCAACTGGCTTCGCGGTCGCGAAGGATTTGTGATCTCTGACTGATGAGGCCTTCATATGAGGATTTTTGATCCGGGGAGATGTAAGTGCCCGAGGATAGAGATTCGCATTCAGCAATAGCTTGTTCAGCTAGAGAGATCGTCTGGTCATCTCGGAGTCTCTTTTGATGCGCCCATTTCCTGGAGAGAATCCTGATTTCAGAGAGATTCTTTAGAAAGCAGGGGATCGGGTCAGCATCGATCAGCAGGGGATGTGATTTCCAGTAATCCGAGATGAGAGTGATGTATTCAGGGTCCCGAAGCCAGGAGGAGTTGAACTTGAACGGGGCCTTGCTGTTCTGAATTCTTGCTCCAATTTCAAAATATATCGGTCTGTGATCCGATATGCCCCCACTTCCCACCCATTGCCTGGATCTGGGGTGATTGCAGTGGAGGGCCTCCTTAATGATAAATCGGTCCAGTCTTCTGGCTAGGCTGTGTTCCCCCACTCTGTTATTCTTCCAAGTGTACTGTAGCTTTGCCGATGGGATGTCTATCCAGTGGTGGTCCTCCAGTATGTGCCCAAAGAAGTCCGAGAGCGGATCAATCTGCCCCAGATGACCCCAGGATTCAGCATGTCCCAAGGAGAAATTCAAATCGCCTCCTAGAATTATGTTCTCAGCAAGGAGGAGGGGGGAGTTTATAAGCTTTCTCCAGAATTGCTCCCTATTTGTGCATGGTCCATAAACATTGAGGATACGAAGATCCTCCTCTAGCTCCTTTGAGTAGATATCAGCCCCCAGGTAACCCAAACCACCCCAAATGTTTATCAGCTTTATGGAGGTGTTTTTGAACCCAAAGGCTATTCCCCCCGAACGTCCAGAGACATCCAGGGCAGAGAAAGTCCAGCCTGGCAGCCAAGAGCTGAGAATAGATGAAGCCAGGTCAGCTATACATAAAGTTTCTTGCAGTAAAATAATATCCACCGGATCCGAGAAGATGAGTCTCTTAAGGGCCAGTTTTTTCTCAGGGCTGACCAGCCCTCTGCAGTTGAAGGACATAATTTTCATGGAGGGGAGTGGGGGAGGGTAGCCGGTGCTCTAAGTACCCAGTCGATGGTTTGTTGTTTACCCTGGAGGACATCTACCCCAGCTTGTTCCTTAGCTTTTTTTAATTTGGGGGGGCGGCCTCTACCTTGTTTAGGTGAGAGGAAGTGGGGCTCAACAGGTAGTCCGACAGCACCCAATTCCAGACGTTTGGAAGCCGAGCGAGTGGCATACCTCGGGGATGAGTTAACAGAAGGGGAGGGTGAGGAGGAGGGGTGAGTGGGGAAGGATGGGAGGGAGCAGGGGGATAGCAGCCCCGAAGGTTGGGGAATAGGACAGGTAGGGTAGTACGATCGGGAGGGGGGATGAGGCATGTTGGATACCTTGACCAGGTCAAGGGCTGAGGGGGAGGAAGGGAGGGGTATCTTGAGAGGGTGAAGAGAGGGGAGGGGGTGTGAAACATTCAACAAATGTATATGCGGAGCAGAAACATTTGAGGGGAGAAACGTACCCGATGAGAATACAGCACCTTTGGCCGCCTTTGAGCGCGTCACTGGTGGAGATGGAGGCCGAGCAGGGGTACCTCCTTGCTTCCGTTGTCTGGGGACCATTGGAGCTTCCACCGTATCAGATGTAATGTTGTGCGCTGCCCGTGGTGCCGTCGCCGCCTGAGGATCAGGTAGAACCGTAGTTGCCGGGGCCTCCTGCGAATTGGGGGGGTTCTGCTCCTTTTTTAGTAGCGGGCAGTCTTTATAGAGGTGACCCACCTGATGGCATCTCCTGCAGCGGTATGGGATGCCCTCATAGTCCAATTTTTGTTTCCTGGAGGAATTTTTCCACTGGATGTGAATGTATTCGTGCATGCCGCCTCTGGTGTCGAGATGGACCAGGATCCGGGCATATGCCATCGCCCCCGTCTGAATAAATGTCTTGTCCGACTCCATAAATGTACCCAAAGTGTTTCCAATTCTTCTGAAGATGTCCTCCGACCAGTATTGGGGAGGCAGTCCTGGGAGCCTGACCCAAACCGGTCCAATTCCAGTCTGTTCCGTTTCAGGATCAAATAGAGGCGACCAGCGTTTGAGGAGGACCGGTGCCTTCTCGAAATGCCAGAATGAGGAAAGAACCCAACTAGTGTGATCCGCTCTTGCAAATCGCAGAGCAAACCATCCTCTGACAAAAGTCTGGACCGATGGCATCTCCACCAAGTATTTGCCCCAAATCTCCGATGCCCACTGCTTCAGTTTGTCTGCAGAGATTTGACGGCCCCTGATTCGGCCCACCAGAACTCGGTCGGCAAGATCCATAGCGTCTCCCCACTGTATGTCCTCTTCGAGCCTAAGGAAAGCGTCCTCAGACCTCGATTTGTAACAGCGCTGCTTCTTCGAGGGTCGGGCGGACATACGGCTAGGGTGATCAGCAGTCCCAGGGATCGAAATCGGGGGGTCAGGGAGGGGGTTAGAGTTCGAACAGGGAGGGGGAATAACTTCCGGGAGAGGGGGAATGGGATGGTAGCTCCCAGATGAGGCCGGGGGGGGGGGGGAGGGGTTAGATGCAGCTGGAATAGGGATCTCCTGTGGCCCAGATGGCGGGGGGGGAATGACAGGGGGGTCAGGTAGAGAGGGGGGACCATCAGCCGGCGGGGAGGGTTGGAGACAGGTCGCAAGAAACCCAAGGGTGGCCGGCGAGGGCGCTGAGAACTCAGTCCAGGAGGAGGGTTCGCCAGAGTGCAAAGACGCAGGGATGGACAGCTCAGCCGAAAGCGAAGGGTCATCAAAGCTAGCTGTAAGGTTCTCACTGATAAACCCTTCTGAGGTCGAGAAAGATGAGCGCCAGATGGAGCTCTCAGCCAGCGGGGATGCCGAGTAGTCGACCAGCTCGTCCATAACTGCTTCCGATGAAAACTTCTTGGGATCTGATAACCGTCGAGGTCGGATCTAACCGTAGATGATGACCGCTAGTAGAGTTCGACTGGTAGAGGGATCTCCAGCCGAGATGCTGCAGCAGGATCGGTTGAGCTGTCGGCAGAGCAGGTAGCCTCGGATGCGGACGCGGTGGCGATTCCAAGAGCGGGCAGGGTAAACAGGTAAAAACCAAACCCTAAGCCGCGGAGTAAAAAGTAGGGTAAAAACAAGGGGGCTGTCGCAGCAGGGTAAATACGGCGAAAATGAGAGGAGGCGGGAACATGGATAGGAGAGGGTATACGGGGCGCTACAGGGCCGTTTCCGGCCTGATAGCCCCGTTCAAACGGAGTCCCGTAATACCATTTTGCAGAGCCGTACCATGTTGCTGAATGGAAAATATTACTTAGGCAACCCTTCAATATTTCCTACTAATATGTCTATGCATGTACATATGAAATTAAGAGCATTGTTGAATACAAAGTTTCCTTTTCTCTTGCCTCCATTTTGACAAATCAGTGTGAAATCAGTGTCACTTTGAATCTCCTTTCTTATGTGGATGTTTTGACAAATAATTTGAAATCAAAGTCACTTTGAATTTCCTTTCCTGCGAGGGATCACATCCACAGTTGATTAGTAAAAGGTAATCTACTATATATTATGTTCAAGAAACTGACTGCAATCTACAATGGAAAAGAGACCTCAATTCTTGTTCTGAATTTGAATATCTTAGGACAACATAAGAGATAAAAATGCATATGGCCTTAGTAACTAGAAAACAATCACTCCATCATTACAAGACCACCTAGATTTCGACACTTAATCTAAATAATGGCACTAGTTGCAGTGCTTATTTGCATTAACACCATGGAAAAGCAACAACAATGTTTCAAAGAACACTTACTAGAAAATTTGTAACGTTCCGAGAATATTTAATGATAGCATCTGAACCTCGTAGCTATGGTGGGGAAACTAGGGAACCCAAATCTTGGAAGATATCTCATACCAAATATGAGAAAAAAATAAAAAAGGGAAAAAATCAAAATCTATAAATCAAGCAATGAATTGTTTACAAATCAAATACAATTCCTTTAACTAATAGTTAAATTGTGGTGATATATTTAAATATTTAGTAAGAGAGGAACTTCAAACCATGGAATATTACCTTTGTCATTATTGTCATCCCTTAGTCACTCAGATTATAAATCAATACTTATGGAAAGATTGTAAGAAATTCTGTGAAATAGTAAAGCATAACCTCTAGTTTCAAGCAATAAAATCAAGACATTGTTACATCAAGAGCCATAATTGATACATAATCAAGTCCTTGTATGGCACAGGCTTGTTTCACAACCTCTATTTTCTCAATAACAAAATCAAGACATTGTATGTGGTTATTGCCAAAGGGAAACTGCATTCTAATTTGGAAGAGGATCTTATCAAAAGACATGGATTTATTCAAAGCTACAAAGCCTAATGGGTTACTGAAAAATAAGTTGGAATATGGGATCATGATACTTAAATTGAAAAAATATGCTTTCCTTTTAGAAACATTACAGTTATACAATGTTTTTTGAAAGCATTAGAATTTGAAATTGGGCCTTTCTATCAAGACAAATTTTCATTAACAGATTGTACTTTCCTACCTAAAACATTGTAGATATCCAAGAAAAACTTGAAAAGCATAAGAGAACTTAGCATAATGTACTTTCTTTCCTTCCTTAACATTCTTAAAGAGTTGAGGTTCCCCAAGTTATCAGGTAACTTTCGAAGGAATTGACAGTTAGTAATAGTCCAATTCACAACTAAAGATGTGTCACAAATACGAGGGGGCATCTCCTCCAAATCACAAAAGTGCTCCAGGTTAAAATCTAGCATTATTGGAAGCTTAATGCTTGACTAGGTGTTATTGAACCCAGACATTTTTCAATCTTCACTAAAAGCTTAAAGATGGCTTCTCTAAGTTCTACATGACTTTACTATGCTCTTGAAGTGGGGGCACATGCAGCCTCTCCAAGTGAATAGTCTTAAACTAAGTGAAGATAAGGTCGATAGATCATTCAGTGTGGATCTCTTTAACCCATAATTGAATACTATGTCTCTCTTGAACCCATAATTGAATACTATTAGGACTTTCAAATTTTTCATGGAACTCAAAAATGTTGGAAGAAAGTATTTGCTTCCAGAAAAGAGTAAAACTAAAGCCTCTGCTTGAGGACAATTGATGTCACACCACTAATACTTCTCCATGGAATCTGTATAGGTAAACCACAAATGTAGAATTCCATTAGAATATTGTGTTTATTGAATACACAAATGAAATCATTGCATTTCTTTAAAATATCTTTTGAAATCAAAATTACCGAAATTACATATCGATAACCTAGTGGGTGTAGGATAAAATTCACCCGTGTCATTCACAGAAAGCATGAGAAAAAACCTAATACTATATATAAAACCAAGAAAAATTCAAATTCATCACTTTTAGGGACCTCGTAGCCACCCTGCCAATACACAAGTATGTTCCTGTTTGCAGTTAGAGAAATTACCCAAATTACAATCTGTTTACTCCAGCCTATGTTGGAAAGTTATAGAAGGATGACTAGTGCAATCAATCCATTCCTTTTAACCCTAGATTTGTTTTAGTTTAAAACAGAAGTATACAAATATGCTTGTCCAATGTCTATGCTTTAACCATTCACCTTAAGATGTTTTTACAATATAATTTCCCAAATCTATTTAATATCTTCATTGTCATAAAAACCAACCTATATCCATCTTAACTCCACATCTACCACTCTTAGGGGGATGAAATCTATTTATCCCTATGAGCACTTGGTAGACCCAGAATTAAGATGGATCTAAGATGATAGAATTCCCCCTTTAAATAGTCTATGCTCACATGAATACCATGGTATTACCATGGGTCAATATCATGGGTTATCATAAACCTGGAGCTTAAAAATTACTATTAGTAATTTATAAAAATTAATAAAATTAATAGTTGATTTTTATTTTATTTTTTATTTTAACCAAGCTAAAATGTTTAACATACATTAAATTACAACATCCATTTTTACTCTTGATCCACCAAGCCCCGAGAGGGATGAAATATTTTTTCACTCTATGCTAGTTTGCATATCACGATATTTGATACCTCTCGGGGGTTAGTAGATCTAGAGTAAAGATGGATCTATGCTGGTTTAATTCCCCCATTTAAATAGGCTACATTCCAAGTGAATACCATGGGTCAATACCATGTGCCATTTTTATTTTTATTAATGTTTTTTTGCATGGTATTAATAATAATCTAGCCCATGGTATTTGTCCCATAGTATTTTGCCCATAGGCTTCACCTAAATATAACGCATTTTTTGAGTCTTCGTAAATATAAGGTGACTTATGGAGTAAATATAAAAAAAATGTTTTATTTGTTCACCATACCTCTCGTTTATTTATTTTTTTATTAATTTACCATACCTCTTTTACAAATATGGTATTTGGCCCATAGGATTCACTTAAATAAAACCTCTTTTTTGAGCCTTCATAAATAGAACGAGGGTTATGGACTAAATATAAAAAGAGGTTTTATTTATTTACCATACGTTTAGTTTATTTATATTTTTATTTATTTACCATACCTTTTGAGTAAGTATAAAAAAACGTTTTATTTATTTACCATATCTCCACTTTACTTATATTTTTATTTGTTTACACCCTTGCATGTATATAAGGTGACTTGTAGAGGATACCCGCATCCTAGCTAGAAGTGATCACTACTTCATAAGGAAATTCAGAGAAGCCATAGAAATTAGCAAACACCCTAATAACCTCAATAGAGACGATGGATGGACCATAAGCGAAAACTGGATTCCTATCCTATCATCCAAATCTACCCCTACCCAACTAGAATCCACCTCTAATTGACCTAAAAAAATCAAAAATCAAAAAATCAAATCCAGTCTAACTAAATTAACACACTATGACCATAATTATATATAATTTAACATTATTGAAAATATCTTAACCATAATCACGACCTAGGACTATATATAGGAAGCTTTAATAAATAATCAAAACATACAATTAAAATTAATAAAATTAAGATAAGTAACACAATTAAAACAGTCCTAAAATGAATTAAAATTAAAACAAAAACAAATAGAAATTAGAATTAATAAACAATTAGAATTAATAGTTAATTATAATAATAAAATAAAAGAATATAATTAAACAAAGATAAGTATAACCCATTTATATATATTTTAATTTTAATTAATAAATTAATTAAAAATACATATACTTAAATAAATAAACATATTTTAATTTTATCGATTAATTAAAATTAAAATAATTAAAATAATAATCCAATAACTAAAGGGTTAATTAATAAATAAAAATGGATATGTATTTTAATTTTAATAAATAAATTAATTAAAATTAAAATAATTAAAAGAAATATTCATCAAACAAGAATAACTTAAGGATTATTTAACGCAATTAAAATAGGGCAACGCATCCTAAAACAAATTAAAAATTAAGACATAAACAATTAAAATTAATAATTAATTAAAATAATAAAATAAATGAAATAAATAGAGGTATAACCTAACATAGATGTATTTTAATTTTAATCAATAAATTAATTAAAATACATATACATAGTTGATTTTAAAATGAATATGTATACATACATATTTAATTTTAATTAATAAATAAACATGGGCATGTATTTTAATTTTAATTTATAAATTAATTAAAATTAAAATATTTAAAATAAATAATGAATATAATTATAATTAAATTAAATAAATATAATTAAAATAAATAAAATTAAAACATGAAACAATTAATACAAATACATTTAAATAGGACAATTAAAAATAATCTAAAGAATCTGTCCGCTAAGCATCTCACACATCTCTATATATTTTAGAAATAAGACCAGTGTTTCAACAATTCTTTCACATCCTGAAGATGAACCACTGTTGTTGGTTCGAAACGTCGATCAAAAAAGAATTTGAATGCAATGGATCCGGAAGTAAATCTACATAAATATAAAAAATGTTTTATTTATTTACCATACCTCTCATTTATTTACATTTTTATTAATTTACCATACCTCTTTTATAAATATGGTATTTGGCTTGTAGGATTCACTTAAATAAAACCTATTCTTGAAAATTAGGGCGAATGGAAGGTTGTAACTCCTAATTTCAAGGGCTAAATTTACCTTTTTTACCCTCTTACTTAAAATAAGGTGGGCTATTTGAGGTGATTTGTAAAAATGTACTATGATACAAAATATTCGCCCACTAAAAATTTAAAACCCCTTAATTTCGCCAAAGGGCGAACATTTGCCCCTAAAATTTTCCATGAAGGAGAGCGAGTTGAGGATCCATGAAAAGAGGGAGGAGTTCCACATCTCAAGGGAGAGATTCATGGAAAGAGGATCTAGGTCTAGGAATGGGAGGTCTTGTTCCAATCTTCGTCTACCTGAAACTACATCTTCGTTCTCAAGCCTTCTAGTAAGATAAGCTTCTCCTCCATTTTAGGAAAAACTGCCTGAAGAGGACCAGCGTGGATTTGCCTGATCAAAGTCACGCTAGTAGCCCTTGACATGTGTAATGTCAAAGGTTACCAGCCCAGATTTTCCTAATAAAAGTAGTGTTGGGCTTGCAAAACAAGGTTTTTGAAAAGCTCTTCAGAATTCTTCCAAGACAATTTTTTCTCTTTTTCTTCAGGGATATTCTTTTGTTTTCACAAACATGTTTCATGGTGAATACATTGTTTGCAACAACTTTCATCATTTGCGACACTTGTAGAATCAATGACACAAAGTGCGACACTTCATGATACGAGACTGGGAGTGTGAAAAAAATATTGTATAACACAACACTTGATATATCTAGGGTTAAGATGGATCTAGGTTGGTTTCAGTCATGCGTAGTTACACAAAATTCATTGAACGTCTAATTATTTTGATATTTTAAATATGCTAAATATGTCTAATATTAATTTGGTCATTTTAATTTTAAATTTACTCAATTACCTTAGTTTGTTAGAATGATAGAGACTATTACTAAGTTGAATGATTAAATAAAAATTTGAATGGAAAGTAACAATGTAATAATGTTAAGTGATAGAAAATGTGAATAATAAGAATGTAGTCAATTACAAATAGTCTTCATTGTGATCAATCTCAACTATTTTCTTCTACTATTCTTATTGTCAGACCTGTTAGTTTTTCCATATGTTTATATAGATCATATGAAAGTGTGGTTGAAATTGTAGACCATTCAAATCTTTAACTCAAGCTTTTGTAGTAAACGTCATACCTTGTCTCTCTTTCTCTCGAATATTAATAGTAGCGTTCTCCAAAGCCAATCATTGTAACTTATGGAGTATTAAACCCCAAGTAAGCTTCAATGATCACATGTTTTCTATTACCTCATTTGAATGCAAAGTGAATAACAATGTTGAAAGATGGAAAATAGGAATAATAAGAACGTAATCAATTACAAATAGTTACAGTTTCAAGAAGCAAACATTTCAAGTAAGTGAACATTTTATTTAAGATGAAAATTCAAGTATTTTATTTATGGTTGAAGTACTGTAACATATAAATTAATGCACATCATCAATAATTTTTTTGTGCTTACACTGAAATCAATGCATCTAGTGCAAGCAATCAAATAGGATTAGAAATCAACATTTACACTGAAACTGAAATATCTAGTGCAAGCAATTAAATAGGATTAGAAATCAACAACTACATCAAAATCAATGCATCCAGTGAAATCAATAAAATAATATTGGGAATCAACTTCTACACTGAAATCAATGCATCTATCTCAATGAAAAACAAAAATATTCATGGCTTTATAAATACAAATTATTTTACCTTCTGTAAAATCCTTACTTCCTCTTCCACTATGGTTAATAATGTTCAATATTATATAATATTATATATATTTGTATTTTTCTATGTATCTCTTTCTTCTTCCCTCACTATCCCTCCTCCATCTTTGTGACTATCTCCCTCCCTCTCTCCTTCTCTCTATCCCCATCTCTCTCTCTCTCTCTCTCTCTCTCTCTCTCTCTCCCCTACCATTTATAGCTATATCTCCCTTCATCTCTCCTTCTTTTCCTCTCTATCTCACCCCCCAAACACACAATCTCTCTCTCCATATCTAGATATCTCTCCCTCCCTCTCTCTCATCTTCCCTCTCTCCCCACTCCATATATATCTCTTTCTCCCATCGTGTCTCCTTCTTTGCCTCTCTATATTACCCCCCAAATATACACAGACTCTCTCTCTCTCCCCCTCCATGTCTTTGTTCTTCCCTCCCTCTCTCTCCCCCTCCTACCCCATCTCTCTCTCCCTCCCTCTCTCCTTCTCTCTATCTTCCTTCCTCTCTCTCCCACATCCCTCTATCTCTTCCCCCCCTCTCTCTCCCCTCCAACTCTATCAATATCTCCCTCCCTCTCTCCTTCTCTCTCCCCCCTCTATGCTCCCTCCATTTTTGTGTCTCCCTCTCTCTCTCCCTCTTTCTCTTCTCTCCTTTTCTCTATCCCTTCCCTCCTCTCTCTCTCTCTATCTCTCTCTCTAGCCTCCATCTTTGTCACTATCTCCCTCCCTTTCTCCTTCACTCTCCCCACCCCCTCTCTCCCTCTCTCCACCTCTCCCCCTCTCTCTATCTCTCCCCTCTCCATCCATATGATCAATTATTGTCACTCTATATAATCAATAATATATGTAAGGTCTAATATCCATGGTTAAGAATCTTGTTATAATGTAAGTGTATTGTAAGTATTAATTTTTTATGTGCTTATTAATTAAATTTAAATATGGTTACATAATCATTATTGGCCCTTGCAAAAGCAAGACTCTACCTATCGATTTGTCTATTGATCACTATTAGTTTAGCATTAGCCAATGCAATTTATATTGTTTAACTATATATATATATATATATATATATATATATATATATAAACTATATTTTCAAACATTTGATTGGACCATAACTTGAAGGTTTGTTGCAGCCTTTGCACAATATAATTCCATGTGGATAACTTACTTACTAGGAGTAAAATTGTAAATGTGTAGACTTAGTAATGGTTACTACCTACCAAAATTTATGCAAGTTCTTTTGCCAATGAGTCATTTAGTTATCCACTTCAAATCTCAGTTTATTAGTTCCTACCAAAGAAATACTACAGAATGATTTCCACTTCACATGTCAATTTATTAGTTCATACCAAAACAAGACTATAAAATGATTTGTCTATCAACCACTATTAATTAAGCATTGGCCAATGATAGTTATAATTATTTATGTAATTTTTCCTAGAGCATAATTTATAAATTGAGTTGGAGGGACTAAGTTGCTCTGGAAAACAAAATTACAATATAACAAATTGAATTTTATTATTTTTATTACTTTTAATTTTTTATTATTAATTGAGCCAACATTTAAATATTTACACTCAATTACATACACTACAACATCTCCTCCATACTGGGCTCTATATTATTTTTAATCTTTTTTTATTTTTTAATTGAGCCGACATATAAATATTAAATGTTAAATATTTACAAACATTGCTCCCATAATTTGTTGTAAAGCCTCTCTGGACACAATAAATTCATATACTTTTCTTACTAACATTTCATTAGAAAAAAAGTTATATATTTTATAATGTTGTGTGAGAAGTTCTATATGCGTGAGTATGTTGGTAAAGATAGAAAGAATTAATTTACTTCGTTGTAGTCTAACGATTATGCTTTTTTGCCTTGAAAATTATGGAAATTTCGGCGATATTTTGAAAAAAATCCAGCAAGGATTTTTGCA
Organism: Pinus tabuliformis; assembly: GCA_031772625.1. Classification (NCBI taxonomy): domain Eukaryota; kingdom Viridiplantae; phylum Streptophyta; class Pinopsida; order Pinales; family Pinaceae; genus Pinus; species Pinus tabuliformis. Next base: position 558,329,017 of record CM062807.1, read on the forward strand.
AATCCAATTAAAAGTTGTCAAACTTCATAGTTTTAGGTGCCCTAGAAGTTTTTGATGGTGCTGAATCCGTTTCCACCATCAAAAACATGATTCAAACACTTCCTCTAAAAAAATTTACCCGCCACTTTTAGCCATCCGAACAATTCCTCTGCCTCTGTAGATGACTCCATTTACTTCTCTTAATTACATTTCAACAAAAAAAAAAGATAGATATTTTATGTTAAGTGAGAAATTCTAATGCATCATGCGTGTGAGTTACATTAAAATTGAATTTATTTACTTCTCCTCACTTCATTTCATCAAAGAAGTTAAATACTTTATAATCTTGAGTGAGAAGCCAGATATGCATCTAGTATGTGGGTGACCTTAAAAATGAATTAATTTACTTCTATTAATTACATTTTATAATAAAAAATACTTTATAAAGTAGAGATACAATATACATGAATGTAGGGTGAGATTAAAATGGAACTCATATATATATATATATATATATATATATCTTATAGGTTTAGTGTATCTTATCTTATATGTGTATTAAAAAGTTAATGATGATAAATCAATGATTAATATTCACTAAGACCAATATCGTCTATCAGACCTTAAGAAATAAGAGATTAACTGAGACTCTTTAATATTTTTATTTTATGATAAAAAAGAAGAGAGAGAAGCATTTCTAGCTCACTATAGTTTTGTTGACTTAACAAATCAAGAAGGTTGGAAGTGTGGCAAAGGTTTTGGAAATGAAAATGGATGTGAGTAAAAGTTTAGCAATCCAAGAGAAAGTGTTTTTCATCTTCAACCTTTTTAGTATCACAAAAGTGATATAATCTTTCATCCCAAAGTGTTTTAGAAATTGACCAATGATCAATTTCACTTCAAAACTCATAAAAATTAATTAATATTTTGATTGTTTCCCATATATATATAAATTCAATTTTATTTTATATCAACAAAATTTAATAAAAAAATATATTCAATATTCTATTTGATATATTAAATATTAATTTGTAAATTTTAATATAATATTTTATTATTATTTTTGGAAAATTTTGATGAGAATCAATCTACATGATATGGTGGATAATATTAATCTACAATATTATTGTGAGTGGTTCATCTGGGCGTGAGTTCGCTGAGCAACCTCATGGTGATGAGTTATTTATGGTTACTAGCTGGTGACAGATGAAATGCCATCCCACCTGCCAATCCATTTGAGCTGCGGAAACATTCCATGTATGACAACGTTCAATTAAATTATTCTAATTTTCACATGTTAAAAGGAAAGTCAAGGAGTTAGTTTTTAATTAATGATACAAGCAGAGTTTCTAGATCATGTTGTTGAATTTGTTTTTCTGAGCTCCAAGAAAAAATATAATAACTTTAAAATCTTTGCTAATAAGCGATATATCTTACTTTCAAGATCTTTTCTAGTAAATAAGATATTTTGAAATAAAATGATTATTTGTCTTTAATTTTATATATAAAAAAATCATTAAAAATATGATTATCTAATGAAACAATTGTAGTTGGCCACAAAGAATATACATGTGATTGCAGTGGTCCACAAAGAATATCCATGTGTTAGATTTATGGATATCAAAAATATAATGATTTTTTTTTGGTGTAGTCAATGTAAATGATAAACCAATGAAATTTTAATGATATGTTTTAGTCTTTTTACCTAAGTAATACTCTAATATGTTTGTGAATTTTGTACACAAATACATAGATTACAAATACCACATTGAAGTCTCTCATCAATATTTAGAATTTAATTGGAGAATATGGTATGTAATGATTTTTTTAAATCAAAATCCATGGTTTCAAAAAGTAATAGCTAGTTAACTATTTAAATTTCAAAAAAACAACTAAGTTATTTACATAAGATTGAAAAGATAGTTCGAGATAATGGTTTGTCTGACATATGATGTTCTAATGTAGTGGGACCATATGAAGCATTTTAAATCAAAATGTAAAATATACATGCACTAAGCTACATGCTCCAATCATTTTTATGATCATTATTTAGCTAAGTGTACCTTAATTTTTAAATAGCAAAGAGAGCTAGTGGGATTAACAAGTCTTGTTCTTATTTTGAGGTAAGAAAACTCTTGTTCTCCTACCATTGCTTGTTGCTGACATAATAGTGGTAACACTCCCATTATTTCACTTGATCTTAATTCCCTAGTGAGAATTTGCACTAGGGTGCTAGATTTTGCTTGTTGTAACAAACACTATTAAATATTTTATAAAAATCCGTTGAGATCTCATATTAGAATAATTCAAATTAATAACCTACTAAACTAGTCTCTTACGCTTACGTAATGGATGAGAAAACCAAAGCGAAAACCATTTAAATTACATGCTTAAAATTCAAGAATATCATATTAGCTTTTGTCCAAATTGATATCCACTTCAAGCACCAACAAAAATATATAGGAAACTAACAAGCTATTAATGTATGATAAAGAGAAGTGTCTAACCCAACATGCATCATGAGGTCAACATCCTAATTGACATATGGAAACATGGAATAATGTCTCGCAACTCTATCTCACACCATAATCCTCTGCCTCAAGCTTCTCTAAAATAGTGTCTATATTTTCCTTTCCCTCATAGCCTTACACTCTGTGCTCCAACAAAAGACATACAAACATCCAATATGCTTTACATATTTTATAAATTCCTGAAATATTTTCCCCTTAGACACATACAGTCACTACTCCAATAAAAGAAATATAGCCCTCCAACATGTTTTACATCTTTCCTTAAATACCTAATGTATTTTCTAACCACCCTATTTGATCCTGTTGTGTCCTTTTGAAATAACCTTCACACTTATCCTTCAGAAAACTTGCCCCTTTACATAAGGTGTAGAAGTAGGAAGAGTTTATTTTCCCATACTGAACGAAGTAGGCAACTGGGTTACAAGATTTTGCATGTCCCTGCAAATCATATTTTTTCCTCAAGTGAAGCTCGGGAACAAATGGTGGACCATTACAAGTTGCCAAATTTGTTGTAACTAGCTCATCTCCTGCTACCTCAGTTAAGTTTATACCATTTACCTAAAATTTTCAACTATTAATTACAAAATGAAATAACAAAAGCACTTGCATAGGCCTACCAAGTTGAAGCACATTGATAAAAGGTAACAATGCAAGGACATTTAAAAACAAAGTCTAACACTTCGTACCCACCAATAAGAATCTCATAAAACTCAGTAATCTTGATATTCCTACTTATTTCATGGCTTTAAGAATCATTAACAAATCTTCATAAATTTACTTCCTTATCAGAGTATTCACATGATAACAACTAGAAATCGATAATTAACTCTATCAAGAGTGTCCATAAAATAATAGAACCATCACAATTGTTAAGTTGCCCTAAGTGGCTTCACATTGAAACAATAAATCATAGCTCACCACTAACAATGATTTAATAATATGAAAAAAATTAAAAATATTCTAAATCTCCCCCACATAACACCATAACACCATATCCCATGACATAAATATAAATATAAATTTTTTAATCTTTATATTGTATTTAAAAAGAAAAACATATAAATAAGATGAATATTCCACAAAAATGAAAAGTAAGGGATAGTCCTAAGGCTATCAACAAAACAAAGATTCTAAATTACAAAACAAATAATCATTCCACAGAAATGAAAAGCAGGGGATAATCGTAACGCTACCAATAATCATAAGGCTACCAACAAAACAAAGATTCTAAATTACAAGACAAACTCACAAACTCATGTGTTTATTACAGTACTTGAAATAAAATTACAGTACTTGAAATAAAATTCTAAGTGCTAAAGAGTAGCTTGTTTCCACGATGCGTTAACATTGGTTTAACATTGGTTTGTATAGTTATAAAGTAATTATCTATTGTTTTAGAAAGAAAAAAGAAAAAAAAAATGTCTATGAGGCTAAAGATAGCTTAAGAAACAGATTGCTTCTTCATCTGCTTGATGTATTCAGTCTTTTTTCTGTGAAGTTTCAAAATAAATGCTCCCAGCTTCTGGACAAACCCCTCGCTAAATAGTTTATCCTAAGAGCTAGCTGCCAGCATATCTGCATAACTTTCCATGTTGTTTTTAAAGGCCTCACATTCTAAAATAAAATGTTTTTCTGTTTCCACTTTTCCAGAAGAACAAAAAATGCATACTCTTTCCTCCCACACTTCTAAACAAAAGTAAAGACACTATTTAAAAAAACATTTTACTTTGTTCCGTTTAAACTTATTATATTTATTTCTAAATCAAAATTAAGTATGCTTTTTTTCTTTTTTAATTGCACATAAGGAAATAGGTTAATGGTCCAAGATTTAGAGGTATCTCGCAAGAGTGAATAATTCCAAGTGAGATAGTTTACCTTGAATAATAAAAATGAATCAGACTACATTTATAAAACACAGCCAATAATAACTATCTTTATTATTAATTTGACAACAATGTTATAATAAATTTTCTCCTATTTAAAAAATTATAAAATAAAAATAATTGCCTCATAAATTTACACGCGTTATACCACCATCCTATGAAACATTATAAATGTGGTACTACATAGGGACCACCGACAAAAATAAAATGAGACTACATCGGGACCACCGACATCATATATTTCTTTACATCGAGCTCTGACTTAAGCTCTGGCACCCTGCCATGGTCGCAAAGCTCATTAACCTAAAAACACTCTGAGTTAACACAGGGACAGGTAAAGATTATAAAAATTTACTCTCTTATTTTAATTTTAATATTTAATTTTAAATAAAAATTCAATAAAATTTTAATTTTAATATTTAATTTTAATTAAAAATTCAATAAAATTGTAAAGATGTAATACAAAAAATAATATAATTTTGTTATTTAAATAGATACAAGACCAAAGTAATAAATAAATAAATAAATTTAATATTTTTTTTATATCTAATTTAAAATCTTACGAATTATGCTAATAATTTTCTTTTTATTATTAATTTTAATAATATATGAAATTTAATAAAAATCCAAAATTTGTATTTTTTAAATTTATTTATTTTATATATTTGCAAATTATCACATTAAAATAATATAAAAATAATTTTTTTATATTTAATTAATATATATAATAGGATAGTTGTTAAAATAGTAGAATTTTTATATTGAATATATCTATATATAAATTAAAATTGTAAGTATGTGATTTTTTTAATATGAAAAAAAAATGTATATTAAGTTGTAGTGTAGTCTAATTTATAGACGAAATGATTTTTTTCAAAGAAATTTGGTGATACAATTTCAAGCAATATTGTGTTTGTTTTGTTATTTGAAGTACATTTTTGAATGCATAAATAAATCACTCAAATTCTACAGATCAAACAACTTAAATTGAGATTGTGATTTTTTGTTGTTTAAAGTACATTTTTGAATGTATAAATGGACTCACCTAAAAGACCTTTAAGGCACTAGAATTTTACAGATCAACTTAAACTCAATTTTTTAAAAATTACCAAATTTTGGTTAAAAATAACCAAAAAAATGCACCAAAAAATACCATTTCGTCTAGTAGTTAGACTATCCCTAAACAAATGCTCTATGGTAGCCTAGTCCTTGCCATTCAAGTTAGAATTTTTTGTTCTCTAAAAACCCTATAGTCTTGCTTTGGCAAGAACTAATAAATTGAGATGTGAAGTGGATAAACAAGGACTTACATAAATTTTGGTGGATAGTAACTACCAATAAATCTATAAATTTACAGTTTTACTCTTACAATAGTGCTTAAAAACTAGCAATTGCACCCAGAGGTGCAAAGGAATGCCAATAAGAGAAGTGGGGGAATGTGGAAGGCAATAATAAGAGCATGTTGTTGTTGTTGGAGGTGATGTTGATAAAGTTGATGTTGTGAATATTGTTTTCATGATTATAGCTACCTCAAATGATGGTGGTGTTTCAGTAATGGAGCATGTCATTCTTATGAATGTTGTTTCTTACCATGTGGCATCATAACAAATGGTTTTGTCTTAAATTTCCAAAATTTGGGATGAACTTGTGCAATTCCAAAAATTTCCAAAATTTTCATAAATGTTTTTTAAAAGTAAAATGCATACTGATAATGTGTTACTTTTACGTATATTATGTCTATGACAATTTTATTTGTTGTTAAAATGTTGTTGTGATGGGCGTTGTTTGATTTTGATGATTGTCATGTGATAAGATAGTGTGCATTATTTGTATAACAATATTTTGTGTACAACGTGAAGAACATATGATAGATAGAAAGTCAGAAAATTAAAGAAACATAGCAGAAAAGAGTGAAAACCAATAAACATGTATGTAAGTATGGTAGGGTTCTTATAAGACATAGTTAACTGAGAAGAAAGTTACAAAAAACACATATTGATTGCTATCAAAGTAGAGGTACGTAGTGGAATGAAAAATATGTGGTTCAAGTCCATGAAGTACAAGTTATGCTCAGTGAAGGGAAAAGTTCAAGCAGATATAATTTTGCATTGTAGTTGTAAAATTTTGACAAGGTAGGCCACATTAGTCAGAAATGTAGGTTGATGAGTGGCATCTACAACACCATTTGAGATCTAGTTTTGAGACATTATCTAGAAGAAAAAAAAAAAAAAAACTTAAAGAGAAACAAAATGGAATTTTTCTCTTTTGAGTCAATGAATCATAGGCCCCATTAGTGGGTACTTGAAAATCCCATGTGGGGCAAGGGAGAGGGTACTTGCACATCCCATGTGGGCCAAGGGGTGTCTAGGTGTTCCTTACCAGCAAGGGGTCATGCCAATAGTCATCTTTCCTCTTTCCTCAAGTCAACACAGAATTGTAGAGGGCCTAGGGGCACCCTGATGTTTTCAACTATTTGAAATACCAACACTCTTCACATTTACACCATCCATGCTATCTTTAATAGTTCAAATACTTGGATGATGGATCATGAAAGACAATTTGATGGCCAAAGATACTTGAGAAAGAAAATCACAAGTATGGAAGGTGTTTGCCACATGATATCACCACCGCCCACAAGATGTCGGGTTAAAGTTTAAATAGTCAACCCAAATGATCTAACACTTCTCTTAAAAGGGTTCAATGACATAATCTCTTCCTCTCTGAAAAAGGATCACTAATAGTCTCTTTCATTAGACAATTTCCCATAAGAAAAGAGATATGTTTTTATCACTTCAAAGAAAATAAAATTTGTCTTGGAAATCACTAATATACAACAATCAATTCTGAAGTGACCTTTGGATTCATTTCTCAAATAATTTCTCGATGATACAGGTCTCGAGATGGCATCACCTCCAACTCAAAAAGGTGAATGAATGCCAATGCATTGGCCAAGGAGCTTAAGAAGGACATCATATATGAGCTAAGAAGTGTGCCAAAAGATATAAAAGAACCAAAGACATTAAAATGATGGACATTTTATAACAACTTGTTTACATGGATAGAGATAAAGGGGCTAAAATATTTATCTAAAAAATCAAAGAAAGAACCAACCAAGCACATGTTGGGTGTGGAGATTGATTATCTTCATGATTGGTCAGAGGTTTTTTTGTTTAAGCCGTGTTGGATCCGTGTTCCTAACGGGGTGACAACACCACCCCTTTAATCATCGTCAGGGGGGTCTGGGGGGGTGATGGTGAATTTTATGAGTCCCCCCTAGAGGGGGTTCTGGGGCAACACGTCCAAAGCTAAAAACAGATGAAAATTTTCCTTGCAAAATATTTTAATTTTGTAGTCAATCTGGGTTGTTCATTAGGCAGATGATCTGACGGTAGAAGTTATGTTAATTTAGGGTTTTTTTGCCTTAGAAGACAACCCTTTATTTATATGAGGGAATTGTATTGCGACTGTGTATTATTATTCTGAGAGAGAGAGAGAGAGAGGAGGAGGAGGTTGTGTGAGAGTGAAGAGGAAATTATAGTGGATCTGCTATAGGTTGTATCTCTTCATTTTGTTGGATAATATAAAAGGAAGGACTGGTTTTTTCTACGTGGACGTAGCCCAAATTGTGTGAACAACATATATCTATGTCTCTCTTGTTTTATGCATTTATGTATTTTTGTTTCTGCAATATTTTGTGTATTTCATTGCTCTGTTAATTAATTTCTAACAACATCCAATAAACAAATTACTAGAATATGCCCAACCATATATGTATTAACAATTTAAAAAATAATACTTAAAGAATTTACAAATAGAATTTAATGTTGACATGAAGCAACCACAAATCAAGGAAGATTTGGAAATTTTGGCTCAAAAAGACGGTATGGACCGCAATAAGTAGATGCATTTTGGTTGTAAATTTGTAGTTCCCAACTAGGTTATGGGTTAGGTGTTTAGTTTTCTATCACTTCAATTGGTATACTAAGTTATAGTTTTCTTAGTTTTCTCTCTTATGGAGCAGTCTAATAGGTAGGTGTACCTAATGGGAGGAACATATCAATACTTAATAGTATAATGAACCCATGTAACGACCTATAGCAAACCTCTCTATTACAAAAAAAGAGCTAACATTTTTCTGAATTTTAATATCAAGGGTGGTTCAATAATAAAAGGTGATTAAATTAATCTTACTGTCAAGAAAGAAAACTTCTCTTGGTATCTCTACAAAGGCTCACAAAAATTCCTAGCATGCATTAGTTTTCAAACAACATCAACAAGAACTATCAATTTACTAACACTAAGTCAATGAAACTTAGTTTCCAACTACGTTTAACATTCCATGTAGGGAGTATTTTGCAAGAGACTCCAAGAAAAACAAGCCAAGGTCTAAAAAAGGTAAAGTTGTGTATTGGAAGACAAGTCAGCAGTGTTTTTTTGCTAATTCTTCTAGCTAACAAATTCCCATCAAATTTTAATTAAACTTACAATTGTGCTCCTTTCACGATTGTCAGCAACAAAAAATTAATTCCAAACTCTGTTTATGAGAAATCACCTAACATTAAACATAAACCATCATTGTAACATAAATGATGACTTATGTAAGACCCAAATGTGTTGCAGTATATTCCAACATATTATACATTATTGATAAAAAAAATTAACATAAAACAAAATCACCTATTCATTAAATTGCAATGGAAAATGCCAATTGCATATCGATACAAGAGATGGTGCTCAGAGAAAAATCAGGAAAAATGAAGAATTTCAAACCCTTGTCCTCATCTCATCTAAATTACATATATTATGCTAAGTATGCCTAGTCTATGAGGCTATGTGAAGAAATCCAAATAAATAAGCTTCATCCTGAACTTCACCTTGTGACTATACACACATATAGTAAAAGCTTAACCATAGAGTTTTCTTAGAAATCATTTAAAATTTGAGCTATTTATCTAACCATGCTTTGCTCCAAAACAGGTAAGCTTTGATACTGAGAACCTAATAATAATAAACCTTTTATTCTTAGGAAAAAAATGAAGAACATTAAGAAGAATGGTAGTGTGCCCATATTAATAGTGACATTAGAGTAAACTCGAACAACTAGCAAAAATAAGCTTAATTCAAGGCAAAGCACATAATAACAGTGTTAAGGAAATTAAAGACATGTATTGATTGTGACAAACGAATTGTTATAAATTAGTAGAAAAAGGTGTAGCAAGCAATCAAAGATGGATAATAATGACAACATGCAGGAAAATTTCCTGGTTGCATGTTGAATTATGTGCAGAAGGTTGAATCTCTCCATATACTCAGACAAAAAAACATTAAGAGACAAAAATCACTTAGATGAAGATTCAAAGTTGTATGATCAGATATCAAGAGAAACATTATCAAAACTTTCAAATTGGTTATACAAAAAAATCATTTTTTCTTTTCATTCGATTTTGAGTTGAGGATCTTGCTCGAACATACAATTCCACGCCAATTAGATGTTCATGGAATCTTTATGGATTAGGAGATTTGCAGTGCCTGTGAGAATGGTGAGCTCACCTTCCCCACTTTTAAATGGGTGCATGCATCAATGTATTCATTATCATTCAATGAATTATGCTAATAACCATGAGATGTTCCAACATTTATTGTTCAGAAGGCTCCAAAACCTTTGAAAATAGAGCTTAAACTATGACAAAAGGCATACTATAACAGTCATATCCATGGAAAGTACTGCTAGCAGAAAAGGGGATACAATGGTATTTAAAATCAATGAAATAATTATTTATAGGGGAGGATGAACATGAGGAATAATATAACCTGCAATGTTGGAGCCCATCAATGGTTCAGTGATTTGATTAGCCAAGGATACCAAAGGAAAATTGTCTATGTTTATCTAAGTCTATCGAAGACAATTACAACTTAGATCAAGTTCTGAGCTTTGTAATGTTATATGGAAATTGTGTTTCACATCAGGTATTTACTCAATTTTTTGGCATGTGCATAGCTCAACATCTTGCTCGAACATACAATTCCACGCCAATTAGATGTTCATGGACTCTTTATGGCTTGGGAGATTTACAGTTCCTGTGAGAATGGTGAGCTCACCTTCCCCACTTTTAAATGGGTGCATGCATCAGTGTATTCATTATCATTCAATGAATTATGCTAATAACCATGAGAAAGTACTGCTAGTAGAAAAGGGGATACAATGAGATTTAAAATCAATGAAATAATTATTTACAGGGGAGGATGAACATGAGGAATAATATAACTTGCAATGTTGGAGCCCATCAATGGTTCAGTGATTTGATTAGCCAGGGATAACAAAGGCAAATTGTCTATGTTTATCTAATTCTATCCAAGACAATTACAACTTAGATCAAGTTCTGAGCTTTGTAATGTTATATGGAATCTGTGTTTCACATCAGGTATTTACTCAATTTCTTGGCATGTGCATAGCTCAACATCCTGCTCGAACATACAATTCCACGGCAATTAGATGTTCATGGATTCTTTATGGCTTGGGAGATTTGTAGTTCCTATGAGAATGGTGAACTCACCTTCCCCACTTTTAAATGGGTGCTTAAAATATGACAAAACGCATACAATAACAATCATATCCATGGAAAGTAATGCTAGCAAAAAAGGGGATACAATGAGATTTAAAATCAATGAAATAATTATTTACAGGGGAGGATGAACATGAGGAATAATATAACTTGCAATCTTGAAGCCCATCAATGGTTCAATGATTTGATTAGCCTGGGATACCAAAGGAAAATTGTCTATGTTTATCTAAGTCTATCCAAGACAATTACAGCTTAGATCAAGTTCTGAGCTTTGTAATGTTATATGGAATCTGTGTTTCACATCAAGTAGTAATAGGGGAGGATGAACATGAGGAATAATATAACTTGCAATGTTGGAGCCCATCAATGGTTCAATGATTTGATTAGCCAGGGATACCAAAGGAAAACTCTCTATGTTTATCTAAGTCTATCCAGGACAATTACAACTTAGATCAAGTTCTGAGCTTTGTAATGTTATATGGAATCTTTGTTTCACATCAGGTATTTACTGAATTTTTTGGCATGTGCATAGCTCAAAATCCTACTCAAACATACAATTCCATGCCAATTAGATGTTCATGGACTCTTTATGGCTTGGGTGATTTGCAGTTCCTGTGAGAATGGTGAGATCACCTTCCCCACTTTTAAATGGGTGCATGCATCAGTGTATTCATTATCATTCAATGAATTATGCTAATAACCATGAGAAAGTACTGCTAGCAGAAAAGGGGATACAATGAGATTTAAAATCAATGAAATAATTATTTACATGGGAGGATGAACATGAGGAATAATATAACTTGCAATGTTGGAGCCCATCAATGGTTCAGTGATTTGATTAGCCAGGGATATCAAAGGCAAATTGTCTATGTTGATCTAAGTCTATCCAAGACAATTACAACTTAGATCAAGTTCTGAGCTTTGTAATGTTATATGGAATATGTGTTTCACATATGGTATTTACTCAATTTCTTGGCATGTGCATAGCTCAACATCCTGCTCAAACATACAATTCCACGCCAATTAGATGTTCATGGACTCTTTATGGCTTGGGATATTTGCAATTCCTATGAGAATGGTGAGCTCACCTTCCCCACTTTTAAATGGGTGCTTAAAATATGACAAAAGGCATACTATAACAGTCATATCCATGGAAAGTACTGCTACCAAAAAAGGGGATACAATGAGATTTAAAATCAATGAAATAATTATTTACAGGGGAGGATGAACACGAGGAATAATAAAACTTGCAATGTTGGAGCCCATCAATGGTTCAATGACTTGATTAGCCAGGGATACCAAAGGCAAATTTTCTATGTTTATCTAAGTCTATCAAAGACAATTACAACTTAGATCAAGTTCTAAGCTTTGTAATGTTATATGGAATCTGTGTTTCACATCAGGTATTTACAGGGGAGGATGAACATGAGGAATAATAAAACTTGCAATGTTGGAGCCCATCAATGGTTCAGTGATTTGATTAGCCAGGGATACCAAAGGAAAATTGTATATGTTTATCTAAGTCTATCCAAGACAATTACAACTTAGATCAAGTTCTGAGCTTTGTAATGTTATATGGAATCTGTGTTTCACATCAGGTATTTACTCAATTTCTTGGCATGTGCATAGCTCAACATCCTGCTCGAACATACAATTCCATGCCAATTAGATGTTCATGGATTCTTTATGGCTTGGGAGATTTGCAGTTCCTGTGAGAATGGTGAGCTCACCTTCCCCACTTTTAAAATGGTGCTTAAAATATGACAAAAGGCATACTATAACAGTCATATCCATGGAAAGTACTACTAGCAGAAAAGGGGATACAATGAGATTTAAAATCAATGAAATAATTATTTACTAGGGAGGATGAACATGAGGAATAATATAACTTGCAATGTTGGGGGCCCATCAATGGTTCAGTGATTTGATTAGCCAGGGATACTGAAGGAAAATTGTCTATGTTTATCTAAGTCTATCCAAGACAATTACAACTTAGATCAAGTTCTGAGATTTGTAATGTTATATGGAATCTGTGTTTCACATCAAGTATTTACTCTATTCCTTGGCATGTTCATAGCTCAACATCCTGCTCGAACATACAATTCCATGCCAATTAGATGTTCATGGACTCTTTATGGCTTGGGAGATTTGCAGTTCCTGTGAGAATGGTGAGCTCACCTTCCCCACTTTTAAATGGGTGCACGCATCATTGTATTCATTATCATTAAATGAATTATGCTAATAACCATGAGATGTTCCAACATTTATTGTTCAGAAGGCTCCAAAATATTTGAAAATAGAGCTTAAAATATGAAAAAAGGAATACTATAACAGTCATATCCATGGAAAGCACTGCTAGCAGAAAAGGGGATACAATGAGATTTAAAATCAATGAAATAATTATTTACCGGGGGGGATGAACATGAGGAATAATATAACTTGCAATGTTGGAGCCCATCAATGGTTCAGTGATTTGATTAGCCAGGGATACTATTTCTGGGAAAATTAGTGTCTTGTCAAACGACTAACCCTCTAGGTTTGGTAGGTAACCTAGAAACAACAGTTTAAAGCAATTCAATGATCTTTCCTATGTGTGATAGATAAGAGAAAGATTGTAGAGGACTAACCTGGAACTTTCACTTGATTCCTCACTTGATCTCCCTCTCCTTTGGCTGATCCCATAACTCCTCCCGTACTTAACACGCTTAGAGAGTACCTGCATAGCTATAGAAACAAAGACCTGTCAAAGCATCGTGATCTATCACAACATAAACATTATAGAATCAGATATATAATGAACAAATGAAAGCATTTACAGTTAATACAATCAATTTGGAAAAATCTCGAAGAACTTTATTAATAATAAGGAGAATTACAACCCAATTGTTTGATCTAGCGCCATCCTCCCAGCTTCAATCCTTCTTCACCTCATGAATTAGCAAGAACACACCAACATCAATACAATGCTTTCTCCTCAATACTAAAACTAGCAACACTTCCTTACAATTCACAACAATTTAGCCTTCTGATCTCTTGGATGGGAGATCCTTTTATAGATGATTACAAGAAGATGAGTCATCAATGGGGATGATGAATGCCATTCCATTTTTTGAAATTAGTTCCACAAGGGAGGGGAATTGGAGATGGTTTCCTAGTTCCCTTAGTCATCCTTGGGCGAATTCAGAGAGGCAAGTGGCATAGGAGAAGTTTCTAGAAGATTCCATGAGCAACCAACTAACAAACTATCTCCGAAATATGTCCAACCTTGCCCATCGCACTTACTAAAGGGCCAAACTGCGATGCATATTTTTTTGATAGTGTAACAGGTGAGATGCATCTCACCCTAACACGGGGCTTTCAGATATGGTTCATTTTAGGCACTTTCTGGATGATTTCTGAGATGAAACTTTTGGGGAATGAGGCATTTGGATGACTTAGTTCTTTTAGGGCATAAAGCAACCATTTTAGGGGTTGATGAACCCTAATACATCGACATCTAAGCTTGGGGTTAATGTGCCCAAATATGTCTATAACAATTGCCCCCTAAAGCATGAGGTCATAAATGTTCATGTCGGGTGAAATGCTTTATCATGAGGATCGGAAGTTTCGAACTGGAAGGTGACCTACATAAATCACAATACAATACATCAGGATAATATGATTTTTTATGAACTGGTTAAGGGAGGCATTCCCATGCTCAGCTTTATAAATTTTCATTTCATGTACATAGATCAGATAGTCTTCTGTAGATACAGACTTGTGATTCTACAGATATAGAGTCATAATCCATGATTAGGATGACCATCTGCATAGAGCCTTTGTACATTTGATGTTTTTGTATCCCTGAATATATCGCAGCCCGGATGGTTGAAACTAGATACGAGGTCTTCAAACTCATTCAATCTTCGCTCGATGTACAAGTCAAACCATGTGAAGAGATGTTCTAAGGTCAAACATGGAAAGACATCGCCTGATTACCAGCCAATGATGTGAGTTGTTAACAGATGCAAGAGGGATCACCAATAATGATAATGATCCTCAAGGTACTACAATACATTTCACGTGGTGTGAATATATGATCCGATGTCGAACACCACGCAAAATCTTTCGGTCGAAGGCCATTGATGTCAACCTGTCGCCGGAAGAGAGAAACTTTCCATTGATGTAAACAAGCTTCAAAGCACTAGAAAGGTGTTTCTAAGTCAACTTCTTGGATAATGAGCTGATGTCTACAAGAAGCGACTCGTCGTAGGAGGGCCTTGATGTATCCCACATCTACAACATGAAATGAAGCAAATTATTTCTGGAGGTGAAAATGAACTGACAACACAAGGTTCAGGAATGGCGGTCATGAAAAAATGAAGGTTGGAGGTATGGCAGTGTATAAGACATTAACTGGGTGACTTCTCTTGAACATGTCGGCGACACTGAGATGAATTGGTAGTGTTAACCCCAAAAAGATGGATGGTATGAAAGACCAATGGTATGATGACTGGTGAACAGAATAACCCAACCCAACTCAATCATGGAGATGAAGTGAAAGTGTCATGTTCAAGAGCAACTTGCTACCATAAATTCTTCAATATTTTTCCCCTTTTTCCCCAGTCATTGCTGACCAGTACCTCTTTATTTTTGTCAAGCTTGAGGAGGATAACATATGCTTGTTATATAATTCGCCCTTCAGGCAAACCCGTTGCTATTTGATGTTTTAACGAGTCTAGTGACAATGAAACTCGGTCTTGTCTAGATGGACAATTTTGTCACTATTATTTTAACGAGTTTAACGACAAGGATAACTCGGTCCTTTTCATGTTTAGAGAGTTTGAAAAGGGACAAAAAGAAAACTCCATAAGTTCTTTTTCAAAAAGGATAAAATAATACAAGAGGGATGACGCTTCCAATACTTTAACAAGCCGAAAAAGACAAGCGCTCGACAATATTTTCATGTTTAAAGAGTTTGAAAAGGGTTTAAAGAGGACTCTATAGTTTTCTTTTCATTTTGAATCAAAGCTCGAAAAGAAGACAAAAAGTTTGCTTGGTGGTCAAAGATGCTCAATTCACCGTTTAGCACATCAGATTCTGTCGACAGTTGTTCAACTTGCTCAAAACTCCATCAAATTGATTAAAAACACATATCTATGGATGAAAAATGAACCAAAACTAACATTTGCTTGAAGTACATGGAAAAGTAAACATAAAAAGTAGTTTTAACATTTCATTTTCACCATTTCATTTCAAATTTTGGATTTGGAGCTCTGAAGCGGTTTTTCCCCCAAATTTTCACCAGTCAATTGCGATAGATTCTATGGACCGTTTCCTGCACCATCAGGACCAGGTAGGAGCTATCCTTATGCTCTTCAACTCTATTCCATCTTCTTTAAGTTCTAGGCAAGTTTTCTCATCTTTCTGGGCCTCAGGGGTTTGAAGAATCCGTTCTCCAATCAACGCACTTTGCCTATATCGAAAAGTGTGATGCATACTAGGCTGCTAGCAGGCAAATCAGTGTGCATCTCACCTTGCTCAAAGGCTAGATGTGATGGGCGTAGAAGGGAAAGTTTGTACAGTGTTTTTTCATCAAATTTTGAACTGTTTTTTGCCAAAAAAGGATCCTGAATCACCTAATGTTTGTATTTTAGATATTTGTTGGACCAAGATGGTCGTTTCATGGTGGGAAAAAGAACATGAAGAAGTGGATATGATTGTTTTACATGACTAGGGCACACTGGATGCATTAAGGAACTGTGGTTTACTGAAGTTCTTCCGCTTATCTAGCATGAGACAACAGATAAGTTTGTTGCAGTATCTTCTTCATGCTTGGGATCCTATTGACCAGGTATTCTAGATCAGGGGTAAATCCATTCCTTTCACGATCGAGGATATTTATTTCTTGACGGGTTTGTCGAGACGTGGCGCCCCTCTTTCATTATCAGGATTTGCTCGTGGGGGCGAATCGATGAAAGATTACATTCGTTAGTTCTATAGTGATGGATCCCAACCCAGCAGAGACGGTAAGATTAATATTCGAGATGTTACTGATCGACCTTTGAGGACCATTATTTTTACCCTTGCTAGATTGGCTGGCAGCGCGGCCTTACATTTAGCGAACATATCCTACATGCAGTATGCCTTGGAATGCCTGGAACCGAAGGTGTTCAACTGGTGCGAGGCGGTACTTCCTATCATGAAAGATCAACTATCCAAAGTAAAGACTAGAAGAAACAAGAATTTTGGTTATGGATCCATTTTGACTACCTTTTCTTTGGAAAGAATCCCACTTATGCAGCCTCAGAACATTTCACTAGGAGTTCCGGGACCGAGAGAACCACAGATGCAGAGATGGGTGGACCTTATGGCTAGGCATGCTGGCCAGTGATAGGTCTCGTTCTCATCTACCTTTTTCGAGTGGTTCGACCACCAGGAGATGGTATTCGCGGAGTATCCCTATGTAGGGATGGATTTTTTAGGCGATCTAGATTTGGCATTACCAGCCAATGAGCAGTGGAGTGCTATAGGTAAAATGATTTGACCAAATCTTCCTTTTTTGTTTTCTATTGTTTTTGTGTTTTTGATTGTTACCAAGACTAAACAAACTCATATGTGCATGTAAATATTGGACCAGTATGACCCGCGGCACACCCACGAGAGGAAGATGCTCCAGCGAGGGAAGCTGTAGGGAGGGCAGTCCTTAGAGATCTGGATATAGCGAAGACCCTTGCACAGTTGCAATATCATGTAGAGGGCTTGACCCTTGGCATTCCGGATGTCCAAACTGATGAGTTACCCATGAGGCTGCAGTGCCATACCATTGGTGTACCAAGTCGTTGGACTAGGCTCTTGCACATGATAGCACAGACAGTGACTTGTTGTCATCAGCAGCACTAGTCTAGGATGTTTTTCTACATTCTTTTTTGAGTTACTGGGTCAGATGACCAATTTTGTCTTGGACAAAAAATATTTGTGAAAACTTTAAACAGCGACCTATTTTGACTTTCGAAGTTTTATTTTGGCTAAGTGATGAAATCCTAATGCAAATGCTGATGTGAAATGCTTTCTTTACATATGCTGCAAATGTCTATTTAACACATAGTTTGCTAATGAATCAGTCAATGTGTTTAAGTTTCTGGAAATGTGTTGATATTGAATGAAATCAAAATGTCTTTCAAAAATCCCAACTCTTAAGAACATGCGATGAATAGCTGGATTCCGAACGGAATAAACACCAGTAAGCTGTAGAATGACAAGCAGTGAATCTAGCCTAACAATGATTCGGCGTATGCCATGTGAAATGGCATCAAAGAGGAGTTCGATAAACACGTTATATTCAACGATGTTGTTTGTCGATCGACCAATAAATATCCCTCTAAAACTCACTAACTCACCACTTGGAGCGAAGATGATCCAGGCTGCAAAAGATAGGTTCTGCGTGCTACGACTAGCTCCATCGGCATACCCAACAAATGGTTCCAAAAATTTTGACATCTGCAACAAATGTGAAATGGATTACCTAACCAAAATGACAACTCTAAAAGAAAACACACAAAAAATGCAATGAAAGCATATGTACAGTGAGTTCACTACACTTAATCAAGCATAGTAATGTTTGAGATACAACCCGTTGTAGAGTTGCAACAGTGGAATCCCATCATAATCGACTAACTTGTAGGCTCCTTTTGTCAACACACGTTTAACGATGTAAGGGCCCATCCATAATGGTTCAAATTTCCCTACCCTAATTTGTCAGAATCCTAATCGTAAAGCAAGATCAGGTCACCTTCTGAGAAGACACGAGGCTTAACATTTTTGTCATATTGTGCCTTGACGTGTTTCTTATGTGCTTCATTAGCCAATGCGGCATCATGACGGGTTTCATCCAGATGGATTAATTCCAATAAACGAGCTTCCTCTTCAGAAGTTTCAGGTAGCAGGTCGATTGCGAGCTTGGGGGATGAGATTTCACACTGAATTGGCAAGACTGCTTCTAGACCATACACCAACTGAAAGGGCGTAAATCCGGTCACATTTCTCACTGAGGTCCGGTATGCCCACAGAGCTGAGTACAAGATTAAATTCCAATTCCGCTTATGGACTCCAATCATTCTTTGCAACATGTGCTTAAGCACTTTGTTGATTGCCTCAACTTGTCTGTTAGCCTGCAGATAATATGGAGTAGAACTATCATGGGACAGTCCTAATTTGGTAGTTAAATCGATCATCATGTGATTGCGAAAATGCGACCCATGATCTGTGACTATAGCCTATGGCACACCTAATCTAGAAACTACATGATTGAAAAAAAAAGAGCAATCGTTTCGCTATTGTTGTTCAATGTAGGCATCGCCTCAACCCATTTGGTAAAGTAGTCAACAGCGACTATAATATACCCATGCCCCCCGTCCGAGGTGGGGTTACATGTCATGAAATCAATGCCCCATTTCTCGAATGGGCCAACAAAAACTACTGGATGCAGTGGTGCAGGTGGTAATCTGGTTTTACGATCGAAAATCTGGCAAGCGTGGCAACTTCTGACTGCAAGTATGCAATATTTGAATATGGTTGGCCAGAAGTAACCAGCTCGTAAGATTTTTTGTGCAATTGCGTAACCAGATAAATGCCCCTCACAAGCACCTGAATGACATTCATTCAAAGATTTTTTGGCCTCCTCATGCGTGAGGCACCTTCGTAAAACCGTATCAACACCACGACGATAAAGTGTATCACCAACGATCAGATAATCTTTGGATTGGTATCGAATACGTCATTGTTTAGAGTGAGAGGTGTTAGGCCTAAAAGCTTGGGTCTGGAGATAGATCAATATATCTCCATACCATGGATCACTTTACGATATCAAAAACAGAGACTCATCCACGACTGATGCTTCTGATGTTAAATCGTTGGAGGACGAGGGAAGGTCGCAAAGTAACTCTGCAAAGACAAGAGATTTCTTTGATTTGGATTTGATGAATTCCAAATCAAATTCCTGCTAGATGACTATCCATTTGGAATATTTGCCCCCCAACAATTGACATGACAGGATGTATGTCATAGGGTTGCAATTTGACACAATGGTAGTTTTGCGAAGGAGAATATATGTTGAAATCTTTGTACTGCTTGGACAGCTACTAAAGCCAATTTTTCAATGTAAGAGTACTTGCTTTCTGTATTATTAAGATTGTGACTCAAATAATATATAGGATGTTCAATTCCATCTTCTTCTTGCACTAAAACCATACCGATGGTTGTATCTGCAGTGGTGAGATACAAGTAATAGTCTTTTTGATAGTTGGGGGCATACATTAATGATGCTTTTATCAGGGAATCTTTGAGAGCATCAAAGGAAGCTTGCGCAACCTGATCCCAATGGACGGGTACCCCTTTCTTCAAAAGACATGTATAACCTTTAGCTAGCTCAGCATAATTTGGAATGAACCTCCTCAGAAAGTTTGCCTTCCCTTGAAGTCTCTGGATCTGTAATAGATTTGAAGGTGGAGGCATGTCAAGTATTGCCTGAACCTTTATTGGATCGAGTCGAATTCTGTCTTTAGAAACTACAAAGCCAAGTAGATGACCAGAGCCGACACAAAACACACATTTGTGTGGATTGAGTCTAATCTTGTAGTGTCGGTAACGCAAAAATATGGCTCTCAAATGCTGTGGATGATCAGTGCATTTTCGCAAATGAGCAGGCAAATCGTCAAGATATGGTTGAACTATGTGTTTGATTTCATGGAAAGCATAATTCATTGCCCTCTGAAATGTTGCCCCTGCATTCTTCAAACCGAAAGGTAATTTATGATATGCGAATGTGCTCCACGGACATATAAATGCAGTTTTTGATTGGTCCTATGGGCGGATATTGGTTTGATTGTATCCAAAAAATCCATCCATGAATGAAAAGATTTCGCATCCGGCACATTCATCAACAATCTGGTCAATAAAGGGTGTAGGATAATTTTCCTTCGGACATGCTTGATTTACATCCCTATAATCGATGCACACTCTAATCGTTCCTTGTTTTTTCATCACTGAAGTTATCACTCAAGTTTTCCTTAAAGCTCCTTAAAGGATACAGCCGAGGTAACCACAAACCAATCTTTGGACTGTAGGTCCTAGCCTACCTGCAATCAGAGAGGGCTCTCTTTTTATAATTTAGCTTTGTTTTGGGTTGATTTTAGGCTAGTTATGATTTTCTTGGGTTTTGTTTTGATCTTGGTGGGATGGAGGATTCTTTCAAACAGAGTTGGGATGCATAGTGTGAGAAGTTCAAACCATTGGGCATGGAGTCGTGGATTAGGCTTGCTGTTGCGTTTTCTTGGTCACAAGAGGAATACAGAGCAGGATAGCTACACATAAAACAATATCAAGATAGAATAAGGATGGAATGAAGGTCAGTGAATGAAAGGCAACTAAGTAGCTCTCATTATGCTAACAGAGGGAAGGTGAATGAACATTATATAGGAGCAATCAAGGATTCCTAAACAACATTCATATATGAAGGAACTAGTGTAAATATGAGCAAATTAGTATTCATATTTAGGACTAATTCAGAGGAAAACATAGATAAATCACATAAATTGAGAACAGAATACAACTAAGTGAGCTCTGAACTATTCTTTCTTTCTACTATTTAGATAGTGAAACAACGATGGCATAAACACATATAAACTGTAAACAGAGATAAGAAACACTTATTGGGCTATGTAGAAGCGTTAGGATTCCATAGTCACTCTTCAGACATTAAAACACAACAGTCAGTTCATCTCCCAAACATTCCAGCGATCTTTGATTATAGAGATTCTCAGAAAATACAATGCAAGTCGAGAGGAAGTTATCGACTAACCCACCCTTTAAATAATGCTCAGGGTGGTTTATATAGGCAAAATATCTACAATAAACAGATCTCAGACAGATCTGATGAAATAACTGCTTCTAACCTAATCTGTACTGAAATAAATGCACAAAATATCTATCTAAGCTGCGCTGGAGGCAACAACATTCAACATGAGTAAATATGGTGTCCTTTAAGCTCTGCGCTGGCCAATTTATCATAACTGTGCTCTAACACTTGTTGTGCTTCTTTATATTCGGCTTTGCTGCTCTTGGGTGGCCTTAACGTGCATTAACTGTGATCTGGTGAGATTTGAATGGCCTTTGCCACTTTCTTTGACTTTGATGGAGGCTTTTCAATGTTCATCTGCCTTGGAAATAAAGATTTCCACTAAAAAACATTAACTGATACACTTTGCCGCAACACTGATACTCTTTTACTGAATGTGGGCTCTTTCTCACCGCTAATACACTTTGCCGCATCAAAATCGCCCTTTTATGGCCACTTATGGCAAGATTTGATTGTTGTTGTGCTGTCTGCGGGCTTCTGGAGGCTTTGGAGGAGTTTCGGCACTGGCCGATCAAAATATCAACCAAAATGAAGAAATATTGCAAAAATGGCAGAGATTTGCAAAAAGATAATTGTGCTTAGGCCGTGCTCATTGTCTGGAGCAAAATCTAGGCTTGGAGCGATCAAAAATGGCCTAAGAATGCATGCTTTTCCTTTGACTGGGCGCGCGTGGGTGCTGGAAGAAATCCTGTGAAAACCGGCCATTTTCCTTTTACACAGCCAAAAAAACCCATTTACACGCAAAAATCCGGAGCGGGAGCGGCACTGTAGCAAAGATTAAATCTAGGCCGTTGGATCGCGCGAAGGCAGATCCAACGGCTGGCGCTAAATCGGCGATCGACGGATTAGCGGATCCCAAACTGTAATACCTTCGATGAGCGATGTACCTGGTGGACCCGATATACTATAGGCGCTTTCTTTTATGGATTTCGGGTCCGCCCATCGGAGCTTTCATATCGGCGGATTTGGTAAAAATGGGTAAGCGGACCCGATATACTATATGCTGTGCTTTAATTTATTTCGGCTCCGTCAGTAGGACATGGGGAGAGCCGCGAACAAATCATGGTCGTTGATCTGGGAGGGCGATGGACGGCAGAGATTACGTCGACAATTCGCTATCGACGGGGTCATGGGGTTGCCACATAGAAACGCCGAAACCCATCGGACCCAATATGCCTTTATGCCGCGACTTTATAATATTTCGGCTCCGTCAGTAGGACATGGGGAGAGCCGAGAACAAATCATGGCCGTTGATCTGGGGGCCCAGAATGGGCGGCTGCGATTAACTCGGCATTTCGGCAATCGGCGGGGCGGAGGGTTTATACATATATGGGCGGAGCGAAATGGAAATGCGCGACAAGATCTGGGCCGTTGATCCGAGGGCCTGATCCAACGGCTCCCGATAAGTCGGCGATATCGCGTTGGGGCGGACATGGGGCACAGCTTTATTATTGTGCAATCGCCGAAATGGGGCGATCACCAACAAGATCTGGGCCGTCGGATGGGCGGGGCGATCAGACGGCAGCGATATAATCGCTATATCGCTATTGGTGAAACCCGGGGGTGGGGCCTTATATGTATATTGCGATGCGATATGCAATAAAGCGGGGTTTACGTTATAACTAAGTTTTATGAAAAACTTTAGTTTAATACGATAAAGCGGGTTTTTTACAAAAATATGGAGATATATATATATATATATATATATATATATATATAAATGGAAGTATGATGGGGGCACCTCCCGACAGCGATATCGCTTCGGAGGGGGATCCAAAGGGATCGGAAGAATGTATATGTAATCGGACAAGGGACATTGCGATCGGGGGAAAGCCTCTCCGATCGGAGGAGGGTTTTTGCCTTGAAAAAGGTAACAACAAGGTTAATGAAGGGATTTTTACATCGGAGGAAGGGTTTTTATGCAAATGGAAGAAGTCCAAATGCATTTAGAAGATGGTTTGGGGGGGCAATGAGGGTTCTTGCTAAGTTTCAGGTAAACTTAGCAATTCCCAAGCGAACTTATGGTTATTTTTCAACCAGAGGGAGGGGATAAGTATATAGGGGAGTTATATACATAGTTTTAGTAGGGGAGGGGTAAAGAGATAGGGAGTTACATAATAAAGTTAGTAGTTAATATGAGTTAATATGATAATGATAAGAAAAAGTGCTAAGAATGATGTCTTAGGCTATTAATGGGGGAAAATGACTGATAGAAGAAGTGTGAACATTCCTTGAGTGAAGCAGATCTTCACCAAGGAAAATGATATGGAGAATGATGAAATTAAGAGGTATCAAGCAGATCTTGACCTCTTTTAGGGGAAATTAATGAGTGATTTGGGGAAAGAGGAAGAAGGGGAAGTTAGACATACATTTCTTGAAGTCCTCCAACTGAACAACTGCCTTCAACTTGTGATATGATAGATATAACACTTGACAATATGAAATGGATCACAAGCCATGATTCTGCAACCACAAAGCTACCTACCCGACCTACTCACCTAGCATTTTCTCTTCTTTTTGGTTTGGGTGCACTTGAACTAGCATACCCAGCTTTTTGTTCTTTTCTTCTTGCTGTCCTCCTATCTACAACTACACTTATTGCATCCAGGGGCTCAGATTAAGCTGTTGAGCACCCTTGTTTCTCTACCTATCTACAAATCTGCCAAGATTAAGCTGTTTGGACAGATAGTTATTCTCTATATTCTACAACAAGAAATTGAAACCTAGGGAGGCCAAGATTAAGCTGTTTGGCCTACCCTTAACTGAAAACTGATCAAAATGGATTACTTATCAAAACTGGAACAAAGCAGTAGCATTAAAACTGGCACACCTTCATGGATACTTCTCTGGTCATCTGTATCAAATATGGATCATTGCAGCATGCATAGTACGACATATTTGGCATGTAAAAATGTCGATCATGAAATATGATTAACCTGCTGCAACAGGAGGCTAACAGTGGCTCCACTTGGGGATGGCTTTTCCTTGTGACAAGCAAAGAACAGCAGGTCAGACTGCCTTGTATTTAATTGTTGCTGTGCTTTGCAAAATTCCCTTGGCTGGCTGCCTTATTGATCCTACCAACCTACCTACCCTAACCAGCACTTACTTTGCTGTTAGGTGAAGTGAAATAGCCAATGCAGCCACTTAAGCAATAAAAACATGAGTGGGCTTTGCTGCTTGTGTTTGCTGGTGAGACCAACTGAGATCTTGCAATCTGATGTGGCTTTGTTAATCTTTGAGAAGATCAGGAAGCTACTGATCTGCTTCCCTGAACCTAAAGATTGTACAAAAGGGTCCTGCAACATATATACAATAGTGCTGAGCTGAAATAAACAACTGTACAAAGGTTTAGGATCGTTATCATGCCTTGGAATGTGGAAACCATCAACATTTTGATACTGAGCCTTGCAGCCTGCTAATGGAGAAGAGCACTGACTTATTTCATCACTCAGCCTGCCATCTAATGGATTGCACAAAACTTGGAGCGATACTTGCAACTCATTACAAACAGGCTCAGATGGCACTTGACAGATTTGCACTTGCTGCTCCTCCTTTTCTTTAAATAATTCAGATGATTCAAAACAAAGCGGCAGAGAATCATCTGGGACTTCTTGATCACATGCTGCTGCTTCCGAGTCTTCTTCTTCAATCTGACATTCAATGGCACTCTGGGGCTGCAAATCTAGAGGTAATGCATCAGGAGCAAGGATTTGACTCTCCTCTAGATGGCCAATATCAACACTTGATGATACTTGGTTACAAACTGCATGATAATTATCCTTGATAAACTGAAAAGATTCAAAACAAAAAGGTAAAGTTCCTTCGCTGAAATCAAAATTCTCTGCTTTTTCCACCTCCTCTTCATAGCTGAAACAGGCAAGCTGACCACTGGGTTCAGGCTGCTGATCCTGAACTGTGCTTTCTACCAAAATAGGCTCTGACTCCTCTGCAAGGCTGATTTGGACATTGGGCGCATAATCTTCATCATATTGGTGATATTTGGGCAGACAACTGAAAGAAGGAGAGCAATTATCCTCATACAATAGATTGGGAGATTCATCCATATATTGCTCAGAAACTGAAGTTTCATCTTTGCAAGTAGTTTTTCTCTCAGCTCTTGCTCTGTTTCGCTTGGCAATCAGATTTGCCTCCACACTAGCAGCTATATTCTGCATGTCTGCTAAGCTTTGAGGGGCTCTTTCCCTCAGTTGATATGCCATGTCGGTATCAAAACCATCTGGGAATTTATACATAGCAAGATCAGGTGGAGGTCTGAGGTTCTGTGGGATTGCATTATAAACATTATTAAATCTTGCACAATAGTCGAAGACAGCCTCTTGAGGGCCTCTTTTGATAGTATCATATTCTGATAATATGTGCAGGGGATCCTTCTTTTTCTCCCATCTGTTAAGGAATGTTTGGTAAAGAGCCTCTGGATCAGCTATGGAATTTGCAGGAAGAGCTCTAAACCAGGGCCTAACATCACCTCTGAGACTTTGGACAAAAATCTTCATTCTTATAGCATCATCATCTATTTCATAAATCTCAAAATAGTCCTGCATTTTTTTGGTATGTTGCAGGGCTGTGTAAGACCCAGTTCCCTCAAAATAAGTGATTTTAGTTTGGTAATCTGGAGGCATAGCTCCAGGATTAGCAGGTAGTTGTAAAGGTCTATAACGATTCGCCATATTTGCCGGGAAAAATGGAACACCAGGAAGAAACAGAACAGCTGGAACAGCGGGGATGGAAGAGGAAATAATAGAAGGAGTTGGAATATAGCTTTGTTGAACTGTTTCAGAGGAAACTTAAAGATTTTCTCTTTCAGGTTCGTTCCTCCAGTGGAGTCTTAATTGAAAATGATGTGGAGTCGCCAGGTGGATGACTTATCTTTGAAGTGCCTGATCTCTGTCCACCATTAAAGATCAGAACTAAACATGAAAAAGTTCTGAAGAAAAGGAACAGTTTCTCCAGAAAACGAGATTTGTCCCCAACGGAGTCGCCATTATGTTATCACTCAGGTTGTCCTTAAAGCTCCTTAAAGGATACGGCCGAGGTAACCACAAACCAATCTTTGGACTGCAGGTCCTAGCCTACCTGCAATCAGAGAGGGCTCTCTCTTTATAATTTAGCTTTGTTTTGGGTTGATTTTAGGCTAGTTATGATTTTCTTGGGTTTTGTTTTGATCTTGGTGGGATGGAGGATTCTTTCAAACAGAGTTGGGATGCATAGTGTGAGAAGTTCAAACCATTGGGCATGGAGTCATGGATTAGGCTTGCTGTTGCGTTTTCTTGGTCACAAGAGGAATACAGAGTAGGATAGCTACACATAAAACAATATCAAGCTGGAATAAGGATGGAATGAAGGTCAGTGAATGAAAGGCAACTAAGTAGCTCTCATTATGCTAACAGAGGGAAGGTGAATGAACATTATATAGGAGCAATCAAGGATTCCTAAACAACATTCATATATGAAGGAACTAGTGTAAATATGAGCAAATCAGTATTCATATTTAGGACTAATTCAGAGGAAAACATAGATAAATCACATAAATTGAGAACAGAATACAACTAAGTGAGCTCTGAACTATTCTTTCTTTCTGCTATTTAGATAGTGAAACAACGATGGCATAAACACATATAAACTGTAAACAGAGATAAGAAACACTTATTGGGCTATGTAGAAGCGTTAGGATTCCATAGTCACTCTTCAGACATTAAAACACAACAGTCAGTTCATCTCCCAAACATTCCAGCGATCTTTGATTATAGAGATTCTCAGAAAATACAATGCAAGTCTAGAGGAAGTTATCGACTAACCCACCCTTTAAACAATGAACAATGTAAACTTTGAAACGGGAACTGATACTGTTACCCGTTTCGTAGAGATAGCAAAAAGGTGACCTAATTTTGAAAAGGGGTGATGCAGAACACACATGTTTTTTTTAGAGCATAGTTTTTGGCACTTTAATTTTTTTTATGTACATTACGTTTTAGAATGGTAGTGATTTTCATGCTGATTTAAAAAAGTGGGTATTCTGCATCAGACCCTTTTTTTAAAAGACCTATTTTTTGACTTTAAATTTTCTAATGTATGAAATGTAAATAATTATTTTGTAAATTTAAAATTTTTTGAAGTGGTCGTTTTCTTCATATTTTTTTTTTTTTTTTTTTTTTTTATTTTAATTTTTTTGTAGTGAGGTTTTTATTGTTTTGCATTTTTAAATTAGAAGGTCGATATTTTGAATTTTCGATATTCTACATATTTATACATCCTTAATTAATTTTTCAATCTACATGAAATAATTGTTTCTAAAAAACAATATTTTTTAACAATGGACATAAAAATAACCATTTTTAACATAAATATAACTAAAAAACTACACGTTTTGATAATTTTTTGCTAGAATTGACATGTCAAAATCACAATTTTTATACGAAAATTTTAACTAAAAATGGTTAAATAATAGTTTTTTTTATGAATTTCATGTAAAAAAAATAATAATAATCACTTTTTTTTTCAAAAAATAATGATTAAATAATTCTTCAGGTTCTGTCGCATTGTTCTAAGTGGAAATCACCAAAAAACGAACAAATTAAATTAATGCCATTGAAATTCAAGAGCCCAAAGATTTTCAGGTTCTGTAAACATCCTACCTCTGGTCAAGTCTTGGTGCTATGAACATCACAACTTCGTATTGACCCTTTTAACTGGAAAACAGTTTCAAGCCATGGCCTTGATCCTTTAAAAACATAATATTATTTCCTTTAATGTAATAGGTTGGGCATTTAAATATAAGGTGCTCTTTTGTTTCAAATGTTAGATAGAAAAACCATAATTGTTTTTATCTTTATAGATGTCTGCTTTGCCTTGACTTGTAGTTGATGTGATCTATTGAATTAAAAAAATATCGACTCCACTAATTTTGCTCTCTTGATGAAGTTTACATGATATTGATCATAGTGCTTTTACCATTGCATATAAGATCCAAATTCTTGTTTTTGTGGTTCTAGAGAAACATGTAGACAAATATTGGAGAATATGAGATTATTGCCTTATTTTAATAGATTCATTAAAAATCATTTTTAATCATTTTGTAGTGTATTTACATGTAAAAAGTCTCATTATTATTTTATCTAACAGGAGGAAGTTTGAATATGGTGGATTCATCAGCGAATAGCCCAAGGCGAATGCTTTCTTTAACTAGGGAAAGAGCATTTGTATCCATATTGGTTGATGAAAAAGAAGGTAGATTTGCTTTATCAAACAAACAAGGTGTAGAGCTTTTGGAGGTTTATGGATTTGTGGGCTCTATCTCGACCATTGTGGCTGCAGGTGAACCAAATTGCTTAGAAATACTTCTTAAGAGGATTTATGAGTCACTCATTTAGTCACAATTCATAGTTCATTAGTTGAACATTTTAAAATAGAAATAACACCCATTACAAATGAATTGTTTTTAGATTAAAAACTCTTAAGTAGATACCTTATTATTTAATTTTGTATGCATATAGGATAGAAGAGTAAGTTAGCCCTGTCGGATGCTTGTTGTTGTTTAAGTCAATTGTTTATTGATTAAAAGACTCCTTCATCATCAAGTCAGCCTCCTCAACGACTCCTTCAAGTTGGCCTCAAAGAAACAGTCATAAAATGATTCATGCCAGCCTACAATAAAGACACATCTCTTCATGGTTCATGTTGGCGGCTCATTTAGTATGGTCATGCCACTATATATACAAGCCTGTGATTTTTGCATAACACAATCTCAAGTTCGGATTTCAGAGTGCCTACTTTCGGTGATTACATAGAAGTTCAAACATAACTTCAGAGACATAATTTGGGTGATAAGTTCGGATATCACAATATGATGACTTCAATTTGGTGCTACTTCAGAAGGAGAGGCTCGTTACATAGATAAACTCGTAGTACTATGACTTCAATTCGGTGCTATTCCAACCTCTGTCATTAGCATTTCAGGACGTCAACTACTATGTAGATATGCCTGCGGTATGTGCTGTCGAGTTACCATGCTCTATATTTGAAATTAAACAGCGAATGTATCAACATCATAATTATATTTGTTGGGATTTATTATGAATTTATCAATGTACTAAAGGGAAATTTTATTTTTGACGATGTTATGTCAAAAAAATTAGTTTAATATAATTGTAGATTTTAGAATTTTTTTATAAACAATGTAGTAAATGAACTTTTTACATTATTACAAACTTTCCTGACTTTTTACATTATTACAAACTTTAGACTAGTCATGTTATGATTAATTATGAACATCGTAGGAAATGAAAAAGGATGCATTTAACCAAAGTTTAAAATATTATCATTTTTAAATTTTTTTTTTTTTTTTATTATTACACATTTTATTGGGTGGTTGAATATATTGAGGTCTGCCATCGTGCAGCCCCACCCGGGCCGCTCGCGCCCCCGCCCGGCAGGCGGCAGGGCGATTCCTGGAATACAAATTAAAGAAGGAGAGGTGCATGTGACCTGAGAATAATAATAATTATAAGAAGAACAGCCAGCTGACCTGTGAATTACTACTGTTTTTGTTTTTCCAATGAAATGAAAATGAAGTTGGGGTTGGGGTTGGGGTTGGGGTGCAGGACAACATAATAATTTCCCATTCAATTTGTTAACGCCAAGAAGCAAATACAGGGAACGAAAAAACTAAACGTGCTGTTTCTGTGTTGTTTTCAGACATTAGAAGGGAAGGGCCACCAGATATTCAGTTTCCCCTGTTTATTTATTTATTGGTTGCAAAAGCATCTGTGAGTTGAATGAAAGGAAGGAGATGAAAAGAAAAACTTGGCGTACCTTATATCCACGCCACCATCCAAGCTGAATTCAGTAGCATTGGCTTCAACCCAATTGGCCGCAGCTTTTTGACTGTTGGCCATTCTCTGCAATTGGTCATTAGGAATCCCTGCCATCACCTCAATCCCAGACTTGGCCAACGCTCTCATCGCGCGCTCCTCTGCATCAAACAGTTTCACCTTCTTTATACCATTGTCTTTGAGAAGTCCCACCAGTATGTCAGGTGGCAATGGATGTGAGGCCTGCGTACCCCAATTCACTCCCAGCCCTCACACCCAACCGACCCACACAAACATCACCAGAACCGAGAACAAGAACCCCATCCTCCTTGTCATTGTTGAGCAAGTCTACCACAAGTTAAGTTAATTATTCACCCTGCTAATAATGAGTTGTAACACCAAAAATATATTTGAGGCTGCCATCGTGCAGCCCCACCCGGGCCGCCCGCGCCCCCGCCCGGCAAGCGGTAGGGCGATTCCGAGAATCGCCCTGCCGCCTGCCGGGCGAGGGCGCGGGCGGCCTGGGTGGGGCTGCACGATGGCAGACCTCAATAGATTACCATGGTGTAATTTTTTTTCAACAAGGACAACTCAGTAGGGTTGGAATTTTTAAGGGACATTGCATTAACATGCAAAGCGTAGATGCATAACCAACTTGACAACCGGTAGAACAGGAACACTGGGGCATACCTTTCGATTGTTATTAATGTCGTTTGAATGCCAGTAGCAAGGGAATACCGAGATGGTTTCGTGGCTATGTTAAGCATATTCGTTTCATCAATTACATAGAGTATTAGTATTCATATTGTTATTATCGGGTTGAATACGTATAGTCTCAGCTGCAGTAAATTCAATGCGACCAACCTCAATAATCTCATCTTCTTCAAACTCAATAACTTACAGGGGTAGTATGCAGCTCGGATCCATGAGAATTCATTGCATGGTTTATATCATGAGTTATGGTTATGGTTGACACGTTAATGGCAGAGGCATAACTTGTTTTCGATGGACATCGACATGCGGGAGGGAATTGATATTTTATAGAACAGATTCAGTGGAATAACTAGTCCTTTCCATAACAACGATCTCCATCTTTCTTTTACCCTCTTTGATTAATGCCACTAATATCAAGTTCTTTAAACTTCATGACATGGACATTGCTGGTTTCAGCTCCATTAGAAAAGAAATGACGTGAAGGTTCAACATTATGTTTTAAGTTGTTGATATTTAAGTGTTGCTTGTTTTTGGTAGAGATTCCAAGCTTGGTCACCTTCGGTCTATTTCCAATCGGTGAAGAAGAAAATTGACCTATACCTACATATGCTATGCAACAACTGCTTAACGTTTCGTTGGAAAACAGTGAGGAAATTGTTATATAAGTGATTTGGTTGAGATAAGGAATGATGAATCTAAACAAATCAATGGCTCTCTTGCAATGACATCAGTCTTGCACGATGGCAGCCTCACCCGGGCCGCCCGCGCCCGGCCCGGGTGGGGCTGCACGATTGCAGACCTCAATATATTCAACCACCCAATAAAATGTGTAATAATAAAAAAAAAAAAAATTAAAATGATAATATTTTGAACTTTGGTTAAATGCATCCTTTACAAATAAGTCATAATAAATTAATGTCAGTCAAAGCGATATGCCATAATGGTGTAAGTATTTGATACATAATGGTGTAAGTTATATGCTAATAGATTACCAAATGGCATATGCCATAAAATGAATTAATGTTATCATAAAACTTTCTTCCATAAAATGAATTAATGTTATCATAAAACTTTCTTCCAATTTATTATAGATATGAGTTTGTAATGTGTTTTTCTTTTGTATCATAAATGTATTCTTTTAGCTTGGGTATTGTTTACGACAATTAGGTTCAACATTTCCAATCCTCTCGAAACTTGAAGACAAAGCTAGAGGCCACCTCATTCCTATGTGATATGCATAATTTATGCATATGGTTTTAAGAATTCGGGAAGTTATTTCCAATATGGTTTCTCAAAGGAGGAAACTGGTTATGTACTAGTTTGGTTCTGTGTTTTTCGGTGTTCATTCCTTGGTATGATAATTCAACAGATATGATAATTTTTCAATATGATTAATCTCACATACTTTTTCAATTATTGTTGACCTTTATCTAGTATTACCTTTTCAATTAATGCAAGTTATTTCCAATATGGTTTCTCAAAGGAGTAAACCTGGTTATGTTACTAGTTTGGTTCTGGGTTTTTCAATGTTCATTCCTTGGTATGATAATTCAACGGATATGATTATTTTTCAATATGATTAATATCACATACTTTTTCAATTTTATTTTTCAATATGATTAAGCTCACATACTTTTTCAATTATGGTTGACCTTTGTCTAGTATGATTGTAAGTTTCGTTTGCTCGCTTTCGCATTACACTCTTCTTTATTTGTTGTAGCTTTCCATGGTAGAATGATGGTTAAGGGTGTATTTTCCTTGGAGGGTGGTTCCATGGTGGCTTCATCTGATAAGGGGATTTTAAATTATGAAAAATGGAATTATTATAATGTAGGTATTGTGGGGCCGGAATCGCCATGCCGCCTGCCGGGTGGGGGCGCGGGCGGCCTGGGTGAGGTTGACCGAGAGGTTAAATATAAGATATTGTATTTTTGTAAAAAAATAGTTTTTACTTTCCAATTTAGATTCAAATAGAGTTGGGATCTTAGGTCTATATATAAACCCTTTAATTTTGAATAGAAAAGGGTGAGAAAGGGATAATAGAAGGAAATTTTATATAACATTACTGTGACTGTGGGATTTTTATTTTTATTTTTAAATATCTATATAAGTGTCGTTGGTTTGTTTTGGGTTAATTAATCTATTATTATGTAACTCCTCTTTTCCATAGTCACTTTTATTTATCATATTTCTTAGATATTTGGGATTTGATTCCTGAATGTTTTTGGAGGAAAAATGATCGTTGTTTAGTGGCTTGGACCCTTGAATGAATATTGAAAGTATTTGCATATCTTTTCATCTTTTTTATTTCAATTTAAATTGATTATAATCGATCATATCTCCCTTTAGTGATTTGTATCCTAAGGGTGATCTAGACATTATTTCAATCCAAGTTCCTATGAATAATGTCCAAGAATTTAGATTGTAAAAAAAATCTTATTCTTATATGAGTTGAAATAACTTACATGTTGTAGTAGTTTCTAATGTGTTTTTACATT
The DNA here is from genome assembly GCA_031772625.1 of Pinus tabuliformis. Taxonomy (NCBI): domain Eukaryota; kingdom Viridiplantae; phylum Streptophyta; class Pinopsida; order Pinales; family Pinaceae; genus Pinus; species Pinus tabuliformis. The sequence goes on from CM062807.1 coordinate 558,362,910, forward strand.
TCATTATTTATTTATTGAGTTGCTTCTTAAATGATAATTGAAACACCATTTAATATTTGGAAATTGTTGCAGCTACCTTTCGAGTTTATTTCTTTGTTTGAAAAAGTTGAAAGATTACATGTTTGTAGATTTCATATTTTGTTTTTTAGGTCAAGAGTTCAACTTGCATGCGATTACATTACCTTTAACGTCATCCATTTTGTAGAAACAAGAGAAATACCTAATGTTCATACCAAAATTCACATTATAAAATGGGTTTTTTTAAGGGACTTCTTATGATTATTAATATTGAAGTTCACTTTCCAAGGATCGTGATAACTTAACTTGGGTCTATAAACGTATTGTTTAAAGACAAGGAATCCAATATAAGTTGTTTTTGAACGTTAAGGGAATATAAAATGTGAATTTTTATTCAACTTCGCTTCGTCACATGCCCCTTCAAGATCATGCATTTAGTAGAAGCAAGAAAAACTCCCTATGTACTATTGTTGATCTTCACACCTTATAACATATTAAATAATTTTTATAAAAAAAATGCATAATCACTTTTCGTTTTGAAGGTGTTTTTGGCACAATTTTTGCACATAAAAATTCGTTGTTACTAACATTTTTTAAAAATGTTGAAAATTGACCCTAAAAAAAAAGGCCATCATTCCAGTATCAACACTTTTCATTTTCAGGGTGCTTTTTGCACAATTTTTGCACAAAAAATTCGTTTTCACTGCCATTTTTAAAACATGTTCAAAATTGACCCTAAAAAAAAAGCCATCGTTCCAGTATACACACTTTTCATTTTTAGCACTGTTTTTCATGTTTTTTTGGGGTTTTTTGGCCAGAGTTCCCGTTTCAAAGTTTACATTGTTAATGCTCAGGGTGGTTTATATAGGCAAAATATCTACAATAAACAGATATCAGACAGATCTGATGAAATAACTGCTTCTAACCTAATCTGTACTGAAATAAATGCACAAAATATCTATCTAAGCTGCGCTGGAGGCAGTAGCATTCAACATGAGTAAATATGGTGTCCTTTGAGCTCTGTGCTGGCTAATTTATCATAACTGTGCTCTAACACTTGTTGTGCTTCTTTATATTCGGCTTTGCTGCTCTTGGGTGGCCTTAACGCGCATTAACTATGATCTGGTGAGCTTTGAATGGCCTTTGCCACTTTCTTTGACTTTGATGGAGGCTTTTCAATGTTCATCTACCTTGGAAATAAAGATTTCCACTAAAAAACATTAACTAATACACTTTGCCGCAACACTGATACTCTTTTACTGAATGTGGGCTCTTTCTCACCGCTGATACACTTTGCCGCATCAAAATCGCCCTTTTATGGCCACTTATGGCAAGATTTGACTGTTGTTGTGCTGTCTGCGGGCTTCTGGAGGCTTTGGAGGAGTTTCGGCGCTGGCCGATCAAACTATCAACCAAAATGAAGAAATATTGCAAAAATGGCAGAGATCTGCAAAAAGATAATTGTGCTTAGGCCGTGCTCGTTGTCCGGAGCAAAATCTGGGCTTGGAGCGATCAAAAATGGCTTAAGAATGCATGCTTTTCCTTTGACTGGGCGCGCGCGGGCGCTGGAAGAAATCCTGTGAAAACCGGCCATTTTCCTTTTACACAGCCAAAAAAACCCATTTACACGCAAAAATCTGGAGCGGGAGCAGCACTGTAGCAAAGATTAAATCCAGGCCGTTGGATCGCGCAAAGGCAGATCCAACAGCTGGCGCTAAATCGACGATCGGCGGATTAGCGGATCCCAAACTGTAATACCTCCGATGAGCGATGAACCTGGCGGACCCGATATACTATAGGCCCTTTCTTTTATGGATTTCGAGTCCGCCCATCAGAGCTTTCATATCGGCGGATTTGGTAAAAATGGGTAAGCGGACCCGATATAGTATATGCTGCGCTTTAATTTATTTCGGCTCCGTCAGTAGGACATGGGGAGAGCCGCGAACAAATCATGGCCGTTGATCTGGGAGGGCGATGGACGGCAGAGATTACGTCGGCAATTCGCTATCGGCGGGGTCATGGGGTTGCCACATAGAAACGCCGAAACCCATCGGACCCGATATGCCTTTATGCCGCGCCTTCATAATATTTCGGCTCCGTCAGTAGGACATGGGGAGAGCCGAGAACAAATCATGGCCATTGATTCGGGGGCCCAGAATGGGCGGTTGTGATTAACTCGGCGTTTCGGCAATCGGCGGGGTGGAGGGTTTATACATATATGGGCGGAGCGAAATGGAAATGCGCGACAAGATCAGGGCCGTTGATCCGAGGGCCCGATCCAACGGCTCCCGATAAGTCGGCGATATCGCGTCAGGGTGGACATGGGGCACAGCTTTATTATTGTGCGATCGCTGAAATGGGGCGATCGCCGACAAGATCTGGGCCGTCGGATGGGCGGGGTGATCGGACGGCAGCGATTTAATCGCTATATCGCAATCGGGGAAACCCGGGGGCGGGGCCTTATATGTATAATGCGATGCGATATGCGATAAAGCGGGGTTTACGTTATAACTAAGTTTTATGAAAAACTTTAGTTTAATATGATAAAGTGGGTTTTTTACAAAAATGCAGATATATATATATATATATATATATATATATATATATATATATATATATATATATATATATATATATATATATATATATATATATATATATATATAAGGGAAATATGATGGGGGCACCTCCCGACAGCGATATCGCTTCGGAGGGGGATCCAAAGGGATTGGAAGAATGTATATGTAATCGGACAAGGGACATTGCGATCGGGGGAAAGCCTCTCCGATCGGAGGAGGGTTTTTGCCTTGAAAAAGGTAACAACAAGGTTAATGAAGGGATTTTTACATCGGAGGAAGGGTTTTTATGCAAATGGAAGAAGTCCAAATGCATTTAGAAGATGGTTTGGGGGGGCAATGAGGTTCCTTGCTAAGTTTCAGGTAAACTTAGCAATTCCCAAGCGAACTTATGGTTATTTTTCAACCAGAGGGAGGGGATAAGTATATAGGGGAGTTATATACATAGTTTTAGTAGGGGAGGGGTAAAGAGATAGGGAGTTACATAATAAAGTTAGTAGTTAATATGATAATGATGAGAAAAAGCACTAAGAATGATGTCTTAGGCTATCAATGGGGGAAAATGACTGATAGAAGAAGTGTGAACATTCCTTGAGTGAAGCAGATCTTCACCAAGGCAAATGATATGGAGAATGATGAAATTAAGAGGTATCAAGCAAATCTTGACCTCTTTTAGGGGAAATTAATGAGTGATTTGGGGAAAGAGGAAGAAGGGGAAGTTAGACATACATTTCTTGAAGTCCTCCAACTGAACAACTGCCTTCAACTTGTGATATGGTAGATATAACACTTGACAATATGAAATGGATCACAAGCCATGATTTTGCAACCACAAAGCTACCTACCCGACCTACTCACCTAGCATTTTCTCTTCTTTTTGGTTTGGGTGCACTTGAACTAGCATACCCAGCTTTTTGTTTTTTTCTTCTTGCTGTCCTCCTATCTACAACTACACTTATTGCATCCAAGGCTCAGATTAAGCTGTTGAGCACCCTTGTTTCTCTATCTATCTACAAATCTTCCAAGATTAAGCTGTTTGGACAGATAGTTGTTCTCTATATTCTACAACAAGAAATTGAAACCTAGGGAGGCCAAGATTAAGCTATTTGGCCTACCCTTAACTGAAAATTGATCAAAATAGATTACTTATCAAAAATGGAACAAAGCAGTAGCATTAAAACTGGCACACCTTCATGGATACTTCTCTGGTCATCTGTAGCAAATATGGAGCATTGCAGCATGCATAGTACGACATATTTGGCATGTAAAAATGTCGATCATGAAAGATGTTTAACCTGCTGCAGTAGGAGGCTAACAACTGGAACAATATTTGATACCCAATCAGTGAGAGGTACAGGGTAAATGAAGCTAGCACACAAAAAATTTTCAACTTCTACTTTAATAGCAGTGACTTTCTTTGGATGAATAGGTTGAAGCCGTTGTCGTACTATTTTGACATCTAGGTACATCTTGATTTCATGTTCAACAATGCTATAGTCAATGCCTGGAATTTCTTCATAAGACCATGCAAAGACATCTTTGAATTCACGAAAAAGAGCACAGTAACTATCTAGTTCTAATGGAGAACAAGATTTGCTAACGTGAATATTTTCTACAACATTGGGTTTGGTCGAAATATTTATGGAGATAGTTTCTTCAATGTTTGACAGATTTCGTTCAGAATCGACTGTATTTACAGAATTCAATAAAAAATCAACTATTGAAGTGTGATTGAGTTCTTTTGAATAATATTCATTGTCATCTCGAAGGTGGGAATGATGATGATAATCTTCCCACAACGTCCCTCCTATCATCATTGATCGGATGATTCCTTCGTCTGTAGAATGTATACGAGACCAAGGATCAGAAGAGGTGCCATATTCTAAAGACCTATCTACCCAAACACTCATCGAATGCGGATTCAGGTTCACCACACAAGCCCAATATATTGATTGCTATAAATATTCGATGGTGCTTGGTGGCAATGCCTCGCGATGATCGTCACTCTCAAAATAGTTGGAACTCTTCTTAAACTTAGATGATGTAGAAGAGATCATGTTGCAGGTTTCCACTGTGGCCACTTCCGCGAAACCAGATGGAGATGGGAGGGCAAAAGTACCCATCAAGGAAGGATCTTTTAAGAGACCTACTCCAACATTTTGAAGTGATTGTGAATTTCCATGTATCAATGGAATGCTTCCAATAGCTTGTGAACTATTAGCAAAAAAGGCTAGTTGGTCGATGACTGTGATTCCACCTTTGAAGGGAAATGCAATCATTCGAAAGTATGTGGACACAACCGCAGCCATAGCATAAACCCAAGGCCTTCCCAGTAAAATATTGTAATCAAGGAGTCCATCAACGACCTCGACTTCAATATCTACTATTTTGCCCCCTAGTTCTACTTGCAAGCTACTTAAAATCCCATATGGAGTGTACGTTCTTCCATTGAAAGCTTTTAGTGTTGTTGGTGATCGTGACAAGGGTGGTGAACCAAGAGTTTTCCAGCAACTCATTGACATAATACAGGTAGATGCCCCCTCATCAATAATGGTTCGATGAACATTTTTGTTGAGGGATTTTACCTGTATAAGGAAAGAAATTTGTGCTGGTAACTGTGGTGTATATCCTGTATGATTAAAGACCACAAGATTGGAATTCATAGGATCGATCCCACCTATCGTTGATAACAAATCCTGCTTTTTGGAGGGGCAATTTTGCAATACCTCAAGTGTCGACATAGCTGAAAGCGATTGAGCTAGATACTCCACTATATTATAATTTTGGGCTGCTCGAGCACGAGGATTAAATGTCGATTTATGTACAACTCCCTTTGGCAGCTTAATTGTTAATTCAGGAATAATCGGTGGAACAACTTCTGGTGAAGTCATGGTCGAAGTACTATGTTGATCAGTAGCCTGGTTGTTCGTTGACGATGGATTCCTTGTCACTATCAAAACATCATTTTGCTTATTTGCGATGGAAAGCATAAGCACTTGGGATGTAGAAGCATTATCAGTGGAAACCATATGTGTTTCTGGGTTTGGAAACAGATCTGTCAGCACCGCTGAGGTATTAGAAGCCTTTAACAGTTTATAAACCTCATATCAATGTGGACAATCTCTCGTAAAATGCTCGTCATTTCATATTAAACACGGATAACGAGGTTTCCTTGCTGCAGTAGGGTTTTTAGATGATTTTTCAGGAGTGGAATTCTCTTGTTTCTTCTTATTATTCTTCCCCTTCTTCTTGCCTCCTGGTTGCTTTGGATTTTTTCCATTGTCAAATGACACAACATTAATCTTAGAGGCAAGAGTATTTTTGGATGAATTTTCATTTTGACTATAAATAGCAAGAGCTTGACCAGATGGTCCTTGTGCCGTTTGTGTGCTCGAGGAACCTATCACACTGTCACCGGCATGAGAGTCCCTACTCGATTTTGGAGGGGGTGGAACGGTAAAAGCTAGTCTAGGAGAATCAAGAATCTTGTCATAGAGTGTTCCTGATTGTGTATAAATCAGATCGAAATATTGGGCACAAGCAATGACTTGCTCTTCTGTGACAACTCCTCCTTTCGCCACATCCTCAGTGATAGATGGAAATAAGGACTTAATAAACCACTTAGCTAAAAGCTGATCAGGAACATACGTCTTTACCATTCGACGATGACACCGCCACTCATGAATATGATCGGATATTTGAGTGGAGGTAGTTTGTTTAAAGTTGGTAAGAAGTTCTGTTCCAGTTTCATACCTGATAGGTAGTTGAAAGTGGGTTAGAAAGGTAGTGGCAAGAATGGTGAAGTTATCAAAAGAAGCTCTAGGCAGTTCAATATACCATTTTGCTGCTAGACCAGTAAGCGTTCTCTGGAAAAGATGAAGTCTAATTGAATCATCATTCAGGGTGTTAGATGAACACCATAAATGAAAAGTCATTACGTGATTCGACGGGTCTTCTCTTGGATTTCCATTAAACTTTGGAATGTCAGGTGGGAGTTTATGTGGAATCATCGGCCACCAAGGGGCATACACAATTGGATCATTTGTAATTCGATTCAAATCTGGTAGTTCTAGAGTTGCTATGGACGACAACTGTTGATTCAGGTTAGGTGGAGCATACCTAGGATAAGATGGAATCGCCTAAGCAATAGGTCTTTGCATACCAACATAGGGCATATGTGCCTGGTAACCTTGATAAGGTTGTTGGACATAACTAGTATAGGGAGGTTGTTGATAACCAGTTTGAAAATGTGGTTTTCCATAACCTGCAAAGCCTTGTTGTCCAGGTCCTCGGTAGGCTTGATATTGACCAAATCCAATTTGAGCTTGTGAACCAAGTCCAAACTGGGGTTGGGTTTGCTGGAATTGAGGTTGTTGATATTGCAACAGCCACGGTTGTTGGACCATTTGTTGTTTCCCAGTACTAGAAGATTGACCAAGTTGCGGATTAAATATACCCGTTTGTGCCTGAGTCATTCCGGACAAAGGAGCACTAACCTGAGATTGTGGTTGAGCCCCAGAAACAGGTGGTTGTTGTATAACAACCTGAGAAGCTTGAGCCTTTTGCCTTGAAACCTGAGATTGCGAGGTAGAAGGAACAGGTTGAGGTTGAGACACAACAGGTTGCACTTGTGACTGTGGCACAGTCGTAACGGCAAGTGTAATGGGAATATTCGACACAGGTTGGATTGGTTGTGTTGGATATATAACCCTTGGTTGATCTGGTAGTATTGGTATCCAACCACTAGATGTAATTCTAGTTTGACCTAAATACTATGGGAAACTCTCATATGGTTTTCCCCCTTAAAAAGGAGGAAACGGAGAGTAAGCATACTGCTCTCCATATGGCGGCAGTCCAGTGTTTAAAGGATATATCGGTCTTTGATAACTAGTTTGCCCAAATTGATACTGATATGCAAGATCAAATTGTTGAGTTTCCATGTGAGAAAAACTAGATGGAATTATGGACGAATAAATGGGAGTAGACCATGGTGCGAAGCAACCCCTGAGTGGGTTCCAGCTAGTGATTGGTAACCAACCGAAATAGATGATGCACCATATAGATGTGACTCAGGTGTACCAGTAAACATTGAAGGAGTAGCAGCAGAAGATTCTGCCGCAGCTACATCGAATGATACATTCCTAGATGTTGATGGTTGTTCAGACATGGTTAACTTATCCAAAAGCTATCCTAACGATTCGACAGGAACTTGCGATGAAGCAGGATTAAAGGAAGCAAATTGAGGAGTCACAGGATACAAATTAATCCCAGTTCCAAAATGAACTGGGGTGTTAGATGGAGGATCCTCTACTATCTCCTCTATAGCAATCAGACTAGGTGGAAGAGGTTGACCGTCAGGTCCGTAAAATATTTTTGGAGCCGAAGAAGGTGTAGTTTCGGCAGTGACAGATGCAGGAGGGGTGACAATTTCTGGATACTGAAATTCAAAGTCCATATGTTTAGGTAAATGAAATTCAGTCTCAAACGGAGGTTCTTGAACAACTCCTGGTTCAGATGTAACCTCGATTTGAACTGGGATGGGTTCCGGACCAACTCTAGATGGAGTTGTTTCAAGTTCAGAAGTATGTACCATTACACTAGGATCAATTATAATGTCCTATGGTAACTGTGAAACTTCCTCTTTAAAGGTGGATGTACCAGAAATAATTGGAGTAACTAGAGTCTCTGATGATGTTGAAACGAATATTCCAAATAACCTAGATGAACTAGACTAAGTTACATGAGATCACTTTGTCTAAATTGGTTTCACTTCCGAAGGAAAAGACGGTTGACTCGCTAATCTCCGCGAACGACGGGGTTTTGATTGACTTTCTTCCACGATTGTGGATTACTTGATCAACTTCAAAATCAACTAAGGGAAAATGATGTTATTTCGTGGCAATTTATTTTAATTACACTTGGACACAACTTTGCTTTTTCAGTTTTAAAGAGTCAAGAAAAAGCTAAAGATGACTCTAGTAGCCTTCGATTTTAATGAGCCTGAAAGGACAAGTGCTCAGATGAACCTTTTCTTTTAGAGAGTCGAAAAGGAACGAAGGTGACTACTCTAGAGAATCTAGACAAAAAGGTTTACCAGACCAATCACAAAACTGCAATATACACCTTGGTGATAAATTAAAGAGAAATTACCAAGGACATATGTACAACAGTCAATCTTCCCGAATGTTGTGTTCAATGCATTGCGATCAATAAGGCGGCAGACTCGGTTTCCTATGGATAAAGGATTTAAGCCTATTGTGGTCTCCCAATATATATGTGACGATACAGGGAGCACAAGTCCGTGCTAGCACTTGTCGTATCAAAGAGGAGGAATCACCCAACCTTCAATGAAAATGATAGCCACTAGTTTTAACGACGCCATAACACGTCTCTAGCCTAGACCTCTAAATATGTTGTGTTAAATTCCAAAGCGTTATTAAGTTCATTGAAGTTCATTTTTAAAGTTGATCTTTCTTAAAATTTTTCCTTTGATGGTTCACCGCATGATGTATGATCTGAAATTCCTAAAGATGCAATCTACAATGATAAAATATCTTTTCGTTTATTTGACCAATAAAAATCCTAACTACAAAGGATAGAGCATAAAAGCACTTTAAAAGCAAACAGCAAAGAGCACTCACTAATGCAATTTCCCTAAATCATCTTTTTGCACACAAACCAAAATGCTAAATGAAAATGCATGTATTTGTTTTCAACTCTCCTTAATGTGAATGATTCAAAAAGGAAAACTAAATACAACAATGACTCAAAATGTTTCACTCAAAATGACAATTTTCGACAATTTTTCTTCAAAAAGGGAAAGGAAGACTGAAAACGACACTTTCAAACTTGAAGAAATATCTTTTCGACACTTTGAACAAACTCAAATCAAATCAAATGCATCAAAATAGTTTAATTGATAGGTTATGAAGGATGATTTTGCGACACTTCACTTTTTCGATGAAAATGGAAGACTTTACAACACTTCTCTATCAAAAGCGACAAATCAACTATCACTACTTTTGACAAAGGATTGTAAATCAAAGACAAACACACAAAAACATTCACCAATCCTAATGTAAATAGAGGTTGATCTAAGTGATGTAAGTTGGCTTCAGTGATGAGGTATTGTTCAAATTCAGCAAACAACCAAACAAGTCTGAAAACTAGTCAAAAACCCTCAACTCCTAGATGGGAAATTGAGTTCAGTCAATCATCGCACCTGGCCTTTGCAGAAAGTTAGATGCATCACACTTTGCACACTCAGGAGGTGATATGCATATTAAGTCACAGTGGAAGACAGTGCGATGGTCATGAAGCACTTTTGAAAATGGTTTTGGCTCAAATTTACAGCAGTTTTCAATGAATCAAGCTTGGTTTTGATGAACAATGACAAGCAAAGTATGATGGAATGTCCTAAGAGGTTACTGAGCTACCAAAAGGTCATCTAGATGTGTTTGCAAGTCAAAGGTTTAATTCATAAACTAAACGAGGGATTGACTGAAGCAGCATTTATCTACTACGCAATTGCATAACAAGAGCGGTTTGAAAGCTTCCTGGCTGGCTTCAGACTCTGTCTATAGTTTATATAATTCAACATAGAACAACCAATAGCAACAAACAATCATTTGGTTTTCCCCAGTAGAGTCGCCAATTTGTTTCTCAGAAAATTAGTGTCTTGTCGAACGACTAACCCTCTAGGTTTGGTATCTAACCTAGAAACAACAGTTTAAAGCAATTCAATGATCTTTCTTATGTGTGATAGATAAGAGAAAGATTGTAGAGGACCAAATTGGAAAATTTGCTTGATTCCTCACTTGATCTCCCTCTCCTTTGGTTAATCTCGTAACTCCTCCCCGTAATTAACACGCTTGGAGAGTACCTGCACAGCTACAGAAACAAAGACCTATCAAAGCATCGTGATCTATCACAACATAAACATTATAGAATCAGATATATAACGAACAAATGAAAGCATTTACAGTTAATACAATCAATTGGGAAAAATCTCGAAGAACTTTATTAATAATAAGGAGAATTACAACCCAGTTGTCTGATCTAGCGCCATCCTCCCAGCTTCAATCCTTCTTCACCTCATGAATTAGCAAGAACACACCAACATCAATACAATGCTTTCTCCTCAATACTGAAACTAGCAGCACTTCCTTACAATTCACAACAATTCAGCCTTCTGATCTCTTGGATGGGAGATCCTTTTATAGATGATTGCAAGAAGATGAGTCATCAATGGGGATGATGAATGCCATTCCATTTGTTGAAATTAGTTCCACAAGAGAGGGGAATTGGAGATGGTTTCCTAGTTCCCTTAGTCATCCTTGGGTGAATTCAGAGAGGCAAGTGGCACAAGAGAAGTTTCTAGAAGATTCCGTTAGCAACCAACTAACAAACTGTCCCAGAAATATGTCCAACCTAGCCCATCGCACTTAATAAAGGGCCAAACTGCAATGCATATTGTTTTGACAGTGTTGCAGGTGAGATGCATATCACCCTAACACAGGGCTTTCAGATATGGTTCAGTTTAGGCACTTTCTAGATGATTTCTGAGATGAAACTTTTGGGAAATGAGGCATTCAGATGACTTGGTTCTTTTAGGGCATAAAGCAACCATTTTAGGGGTTGATGAACCCTAATACATCGACATGTAAGCTTGGGGTTGATGTGCCCAAATATGTCTATAATAGTTACCAAAGGCAAATTGTCTATGTTTATCTAAGTCTATCCAAGACAATTACAACTTAGATCAAGTTCTGAGCTTTCTCATGTTATATGGAATATGTGTTTCACATCGGGTATTTACTCAATCTCTTGGCATTTGCATAGCTTAACATCCTGCTTGAACATACAATTCCACGCCAATTAGATGTTCATGGACTCTTTATGGCTTGGGAGATTTGCAGTTCCTATGAGAATGGTGAGCTCACCTTCCCCACTTTTAAATGGGTGCATGCATCAATGTATTCATTATCATTCAATGAATTATGCTAATAACCATGAGATGTTCCAACATTATTGTTCAAAAGGCTCCAAAATCTTTGAAAATAGAGCTTAAAATATGACAAAAGGCATACTATAACATTCATATCCATGGAAAGTACTACTAGCAGAAAATGGGATACAATGAGATTTAAAATCAATTAAATAATTATTTACTAGGGAGGATGAACATGAGGAATAATATAACTTGCAATGTTGGAGCCCATCAATGGTTCAATGATTTGATTAACCAGGGATACCAAAGGAAAATTGTCTATGATTATCTAAGTCTATCCAAGACAATTACAACTTAGATCAAGTTCTGAGCTTTGTAATGTTACATGGAATATGTGTTTCATATCGGGTATTTACTCAATTTCTTGGCATGTGCATAGTTCAACATCCTGCTCGAACATACAATTCCACGCCAATTAGCTGTTCATGGACTCTTTATGGCTTGGGAGATTTGCAGTTCCTGTGAGAATGGTGAGCTCACCTTCCCCACTTTTAAATGGGTGCATGCATCAATATATTCATTATCATTCAATGAATTATGCTAATAACCATGAGATGTTCCAAAATTTATTGTTCAAAAGGCTCCAAAATCTTTGAAAATAGAGCTTAAAATATGACAAAAGGCATACTATAACAGTCATATCCATGGATAGTACTGCTAGCAGAAAAGGGGATACAATGAGATTTAAAATCAATGAAATAATTTTTTACTATGGAGGATGAACATGAGGAATAATATAACTTGCAATGTTGGAGCCCATCAATGGTTCAATAATTTGATTAACCAGGGATCCCAAAGGAAAATTGTCTATGTTTATCTAAGTCTATCCAAGACAATTACAACTTAGATCAAGTTCTTAGATTTGTAATGTTATATGGAATCTGTGTTTCACATCAGGTATTTACTCAATTTCTTGGCATGTGCATAGCTCAACATCCTTAAAACTTCAAATTTTCATCTATCTATGATATAAAGAAGTATTTCTATGATCTTAGAAGTAGGTACATATTAATGCTCATTCTTGAATCACAATCAAATACAACTATGATGAATAATCGATAATGTAACAATGCATGATAAAAAAAACATTTGGTTGTTTTTTCCTTATGCTAATTTTCTTACAATGAATCAACATTGTCACCTCATTAAACCTATCAACTATAAGTCTATAGGAAATAATTGATCATGTCATCTTGCCATACTTAGTGACCTACCTAAGAAAACCATGGAAATGAATTCCTATACATTGTTGGCACTAGAAGTAATGGATATAATCTTGTCTTCCCAGTTTTCTTAGATAGGCCATGTTTGGTCAATTTAGTGTGTTCTAAATTGCTATTTAAAATGTCAATCCGGGATTCGTAAACTGACGAAGTGAAGTGTACTATATGTACTAGATAACCATTTTCTTAGCCTTTTGTCGTTTTTGAGTTTTTTTAGTTTGTTTTTGGATTTATCTCTTATGGATTTCCTAGTGTGTGATAGCGAAAATGAAAGTTAAGTATGGATGGTAATGGTGATTTCTACAGTGAATTTCCAAACTTAAAAGTGTTCAACAAGAAAGCTCTAAAATAACTGTAATGAAATCAATTCTTAAGAGGAAGTAAATGTATCAAACAGTGAACTAATGACAATGGCCCAGTATCCTTGTTGTTGCATGAAAAAGAAAGTAAAAACGGAACTTAAAGCAACTCAAAAACTAAAAGCAAAGCAACTAATTCACACTACTTCAACTCTTCTGATCCTTTACCCTTCAGCTCAATCTACCTTATGGGAAGCAATCATGAACAAGTTAAGCAATATGATATCTAAATTGTAGGAAATTAAATTGCATAAAGGAAACTAATCACACTACTTCAACTCTTCTGATCCTTTACCCTTCAGCTCAATCTACCTTATGGGAAGCAATCATGAACAAGTTAAGCAATATGATATCTAAATTGCAAGAAAGCAAACTAAATCACACTATAATAAGTAATATTCTAATTCCTTACTAATAGAGTCACTTGACTATAGAAAGAAACCATAAACAAATGAGTAGTATGATGTCTAAGTAGCAGAAAAATAAATAAGCAAAACACAATTTGAAAAATGACAGTGCTGGAATTAAACTTCAGAAAATGAAAATTAGCAGGAAGGACAAGATGATCTCATATGTCAGTAGTTATCAAAAAGATGAAAATTTTCCCGGGCTGCCTAAGAAAACCTGTAGAAAAGCACTGATCAGTTGACTAAGAAAAGATAAATGAAAATGTAAACAGCAGTGAATTAAAAACATCAAAACAGCATGTTATATACAGGCTACTAATTATGAAGGCAGAAACATAATAAAATCAAATGAGAACTATACAGGGCTTTAGTACGTAGGGGCCCTTTGCCACCTCAGCCAGTCAACGAACAGTCACAAAAATGAGCTCAGGAAAGTAGTCTTCTCATGTATTAAAGAAACAACAAAATACGTAAAACAGAGTGCAGTGGGGTGATAATAACAACAGTTCAAAAATTACGTCTCCAAAAGCTTTTACACAACGTTTATCAACGTGTTATTTATAATGAAAAAGTGTTGTAACTAACTCCTAAATCCTATGCTGTTAACTGCTTTGCCAGAGAAACGTAGATCTCCTCAGCCCGAGATCTAGCGTAATGGTCATTATGTCCATTAAATCTTCAGAGTGGTAGCTGCTAGATTCAGGTTACGGGGTTGATCTCCAGGTGTGCCGATATCTCCGTGAGCTGAGAATCGTGCCACATAAACCTTCACGTGCTCAAAACAGAGACGTGCCACCGCTAAATTCCTTGGTTGGCTTTGCCTTTGACCCTTGTTGACCGTGACCTTTTATGGATGATTTGGAAAATCTAAAGGGACATGTTCCTTGTACACGTCACCTGTAGCTTTCCCATGTGGCTCGTTTCTTCATAGGACACCTGTAGCATAGCCTTTAACAAAATGGCTGCGGAAACTGACAAGTTTCTACAGCTGCCTGAACAAAAATCTAAACCAAACAACAGTCATAAGCATAGTTAGAAAACCATGTCAGAAGCTCTTTTTAGACTATAATGCAATGATTTAACAGCTTGATGGATGAAGTAAGTGGAAAAAGAAGGCTGAGAGGGTGTATAGGAAGGTGCAGGTTTGAGGCTCAACATACCCCCACTGTGAAGGTGTTGCATGTCCTCATGCAACCAAAATTTAGTCACCCCTTTCTAATCCATATGTTCTGAGGCTTTTGCTAGGACATCTAGCCCTCTTTTCTTCTTCTTTGATGCTAACATCATCCTAGGTTTCCTGACTAGACATTTGAACTTGAGATTAATCAATGCCCTGCTTAAATTTTTGCACTTTTTCTTCAGTTTCTTGTTTTTCTTTTGCCACAGTCCTAAATGGAGCATAGTGTTATCATGGATAATCTTATCTACCTTGCTCTGCTCTTTGAGTGCTTCATTTTCCTGCTTGATATGCCTATTTAGGACTTCTAATTCAAATACCTCTTGTTTCAAGGACTGAACTTGTGCATCTAGTGGCAGAGTGGTACTCGGACCTGCAGCTGATTGTTCTAAGGATTCCAGGTAGTTATATACCTCTTGCTGATTGGGATCTACCTCAGGTGTCTTTCTCGGACTAAGCTCAAAATCTGGTGGAGGAGGAGGACTGTTCTCTATTTCTGGCCGAAAAGGGCTTTCATCGTGTGGAGGATTTGATTCAATGCTTGGCTGAGCTGGCGATTTCTCAAGTGTCTCTTCACCTAAATCGATAAAGTGAGGCTGTTTTTCTTGGGTTTTACTCACCTTTCCTCTCAGCCTAGTGCTCCTCCTTAAGTATGGACTAGTACTCTTTTCTTGTGTACTATGTTTTCCTTTTTGCTTTTTCTTTGCTATGGCAATAGCCTGAAGATGTACTAATCTTTCTAACAGTGGTTGATAATCCTCCTCTATGGATTGCTCAGGGGATGGATAGACTTCTTGGATGGTTCTTTTGCCTTTTTCTTTCTTCTGTTTCTTGTCTTTAGCTCTATCTTCTTCTTCTTTTTGGTCAGTTTCTTGACTTTATATAGTAGGGGAGTCTTGGACTGTAGTGTTCTTTTCTTTCCTCCTACTTTTTCTTGGAATATTCGGTGGACTACTTCCAGAGGCCTCAGATGGCTCTTGCAAGTAGTTTCTTATCAAGAATTTCTCCCAAGTATCTTTAGTTTTCTTCAGTTGATCCTCAATAAGAATTTTTATGAATCCATGATGGTAGAGATGAGGTTCAATGTTGCCTATGTGTTTTTGAACTGTAATACTCATCTTTTTCAAACTCAAGAGCAGAAAATGAGGCAAATTAAGAGTGTGACCTTCTAAGAAATTCATCATCAGTCTAGCATGATACATATACATAGAACCAAAACGTCCTTCACACGTGATAAATTTCTGGATAACTAACAGTAGACTAGACCATTCCTCTTTTAGTGCATGAACAGGGATGCCTCTTGTAAAAACGGTGGTATCCATACCTTGGTTTTGTAGCATGATTCTCCATATCTGATCGTCCACACTTCTATTTTTAAACCACCTTTCACCTTCCTGAGGTAGGCCTATGGCAGCTACTACTGTGGCCTCAGTCACCGTGAATTTCAAGTCTCCAATCTCCACTGTTTGACCATCAAAAGACCGTGCAAAAGCTTTGGTCACCTCCTTGTTATGGCCTTTAAACTTTTGGATAAATCGTAGCCATCTGGCTTTCTTCAGCAATTCTTTAGTTTGAGGATAACCTTCCAAGTATTTCGGTCCTTCTGGCTCTGCTCTCAGTAATTTTCCCATCCTCTGTTTTAAATTTCAACTGAGAGCTCTTCTGCATGTGAGGGTTCAAAGAAAAAAATGGCTCGGTTACAGGGTTTAGGATAGACTGTAGTGGCTGCAATCGGGGTTTAGAATAAACTGTAGTGGCTGCAATCGGGGTTTAGGATAACTGTAGTGGCTGCAGTCGAAAATGGAGAACAGGGAATGGAAATACCTGAATTACAGGAGGAACAGAGGGTGAGCAGCAGTAGACGAGTTCATAAAATGCAGATGCATGTGAGGAGTATGGTATTAATGGAGTGGTAAATGAATGGAGTAACGTCAGGATTCTTTTGAATTGGATGACTATGTAAGAAATGTTACACGTCTCAATAGACGACTGCGGAAAATACGGATAAGAAGAACCATAACAAAATAGGTCACGTCTCAAGAGTACAGGTAATAAATGAAAGTGCAGTCAGTCTTGAGTTTAAACTCGAAATAATCATGAGACCGTTGGAGAAATGAATGCAAGGTATATGGAGTGATGTCGTGGGATAGGAGTGGTTTAATGGAGCCATCGTATCAAATCATTGCATGTAGTAGAACTTTTTATGGTTTGATAACTATGCGTAATTATGACTTGAATTGTTATTTGATAAAAAAATTTGATCATACCTTTGGAAACTTTGTCATTTCTTGCTCAAGGCTTCTTAACCAATTGCTCTTCCTTGATGTCTTGGAGATGCCCCATGTCTTTAGCTCAATTACCCTGCATTTCATGATTATTGCACTAACAGTTGACTGTAAATTTGAAAACAGAGTGATGCTGGCTGCGGAAATCGTTTCTGGCTGCGGAAACTGCTTCTGGCTGCGGAAACGGCTTCCAGCTGTGAAAACTGAGACAACACCCACTTAACTGAACAAAGATAGTTAGAGAAGAACTAACTGAATGAAAATAGTCCTGAAAGGGACTTTTATTGATGAAATGAAATGGAATGAGTGGAATGAAATGAAAATGAAGTGGAGTGAAGTGAAATAAAATGAGAATGAGATGGAGGTGAAGTGAAATGGTAAATGAGATGGAGTGAAGATGGAAAGAGAAGGAGAGGGGATTTTTTTTTTAAAATATAGAGTGTCAAGTGTCCTTGATTTTCACTCCATATTTTCTGTATAAGACTGCCAATCTATGATTGGTTTTCAGGGTTATACAATTTTTTTTATTTTTTTTTTAACTGAAAGAATAAAAAGGCTAGGCTGGTGGGGGAGAAGGATTCTTCTCCACCAACCTTATTGCAGAATTCTCTTGGAACATTTTGACAAATTCCTCTTTTGAGAGTGGCTTATGATAAATTTTCAATCGGTGGCCATTCACAATGAGAGGAGTTTGAAATTCATCAATGGTCTTGATTCTTACCGCTCCATTGTTAAAGACTTTGTCAATCTCATATGGCCCAATACAATGAGTCTGAAATTTTCCTTTGAAGTCTTTAAACTTGGAATCAAACAGTAACGCCCAATCTCCCTCTTGAAACTTTCTTTCTTTGATGTATCTGTCATGCCACTTAGCTCTTTGATGTTGGACTAGATCAGTCCTTAAAATTGCTTCTTGTCTGATCTCATCTAGCTCATTCAGCTGCTCCATTCTGTGCTTTTGGGCTTCTGATAGATTCATCCCCAACTGGACTTCCATCTTGAAGGTCTTGACATGAAACTCAATGGGGAGCAGGACTTCTTTCCCATAAACAAGTTCATAGGGAGAATGTCCTGTTGTGTTCCTCCATGTAGTTCTGTAGGCCCATAAGGCTTCAGGAAGCCTTTCTGCCCAATCTTTTCTGTGTAGATGAACAGTTTTGGTGATGATGCTTTCAAGAACTTTGTTTGTAGACTCCACTTGGCCATTTGCTTGCGGATGGTAAGGAGTATATTTTCTGTGCTTGATTTTGTATTCTTCCATCAGCTTCTCCATCAAGTTAGATGTAAATTGACTTCCCTGATCTGTCACAATTTCTCTTGGGACACCAAAATGAGTAAAAATATCCTCAAAAAGAAATTGAACAACTGAATTTTCAGTGGCAGAAGGCAATGCTTTGGCTTCTACCCATTTAGTGACATAATCAGTGCATACCAATATATACTTCTTTTGTCTAGATGGTGGATTAATGGGTCCAATGAAATCTAAAGCCCATTTTGCAAAGGGTTCGATGAGTACCTGTGGTTGTAATGGCATTTCATTTGAAAGAGCCGGTCTCCCAACTCTTTGGCAGCTGTCACATCTTCTGACATATTGTTTTGCATCTTTGAAAAGGAAAGGCCAATAATATCCTAAAGAAAGGATTTTATAGGCCGTCCTTTTGTCAGCAAAGTGTCCACCGCATGGTTCATCATGACATTCCTTGAGGATGTCAGGCATTTCATCTTCCCGAACACATCTTCTGATCACACAATCTAGCCCTGTTTTAAACAATTCATTAGAAATCCATGAATAACTTGAACTCTCCTGAATAATTTTTCTTTTTTCACCAGGAAATAGATGTGGAGGTAGCTTCCCTATAACCAAATAGTTAGCAATATCTGCATACCAAGGAGTCTTAGTAGTTACTGCAAACAAATATTCATCTGGGAACTTATCCTCTACAGGAGAATCTTCGTTAGTATTTTGGATTCTAGACAAGAAATCAGCTACTGTATTTTGTTTCCCTGGTCTATCCAACACAGTAATATTGAATTCTTGTAAAAGTAAGAGCCATCTTGTAACTCTGCCATTAGTAACAGGTTTATTCAGGAGATATCTAATTGCAGAATGATCAGTATGGACAAAAGTTGCATAGCCAGTTATATAGTGTCTAAACTTATTGATTGCATGAACAACAGCTAAGAACTCTTTCTCAGTCACAGTATAGTTTAACTCAGTCGGAGTCAAATTTTTACTGGTGTAGTAAATGGCATAAGGAACTAAATCCTTTTGTCCCAACACAGCTCCTAGAGCTGTATCTGAAGCATCTGTGGAAATATGGAAAGGAAGTTTCCAATTCGGACCTCTCAAAATGGGTGCTTCAGATATTCTTGTTTTCAAAGTTTCAAATGCAGATTGACAATCAGGATCCCATTTGAATTCACAGTCTTTTGTAAGTAATTTGAAGAGTGGAGATGCTATTTTGGTGAAGTTTTCAATAAATCTTCTATAGTATCGAGTAAATCCAAGAAAACTTCTAACATCTTTTTGACAATTTGGAATAGGCAACTTGGAGATGACTTCAACTTTTGATCTATCAACTTTAATCCCATCCCCTGAAATATGATGTCCTAAAACAATCCCTTCAGTAAACATCATAAAGCATTTTTCATGACTTAATGATAGGTTTGTTTCTTTACATCTTATAAGGACTTTTTCCAAATTCTCTAATGCCTCTTCAAACGAATTACCATAAACTGTAAAATCATCCATATAAACCTCCACACAATCATGAATTAGATCGGAAAAGATTCCTAGTACTGCCCTTTGAAATGTTGCGGGTGCATTACATAATCCAAAAGGAAGTACTCGGTAAGCAAAAGTTCCCCATGGACAGGTAAATGTGGTCTTGTCCTGATCTTCAGGTGCTACCTGAATCTAATTGTAACCACTAAAACCATCCAAAAATGAAAAATACTTTTTGCCTGCTAAAGTATCTAATACCTGATCGATAAAGGGTAAAGGAAAGTGATCCTTCAAAGTTGGTTTGTTCAATTCCCTGTAATCAATGCATACCCTGCATTTACCATTCTTTTTAGGTACTATAACCAAAGGAGAAACCCATCGGCTATCTGAAATTGGATAAATGAAGTTTACATTAAGTAACTTTTGGAGCTCTTCTTTCACTATCTCCCTAAGGTTTGGATTCATCCTTCTCTGAGGTTGTCTGATTGGTCTACTGTTTTCCTCAATGTAGATGTGATGAATGCAAGTCTTAGGGTCAATACCTTTCATATCAGTATATTCCCATGCAAATGCAGTAGAATGTTTTTGCAAGATTTTGGTTAGTTCTTCCTGTTGTGATCTTTCCAAATTTTTGTTGATATTCAATGTTTTTCCTGGAAAGATCTCAATGGCGGAACTACCAAACTCTTCCATAGAGAAAAGAGACATTTGTCTAGATGATAAATACTCAATGTCGGAATCTAACTGAAATTGTGTGTGGTCATATTCTGAAGATGTTTCAAAGTTTTCTAATGTGTTCAGAATTTGACTATCTTCACTAACTTTAGAAATGGTAAAGACAGGTTGTATAGTATCTTCATCATCAATCCACTCATTATCTCCTATTTCTGTAATTGCTTTTGTTGGAGGATACAGATTGAATTTCTTTGTTGAATTACCATCAGAAATATACATATCCCCAGACCTACAACTGATGAAAGCATCGGCTGTGGCTAGCCAAGGTCTTCCTAAGATGAGAGGGTGTCCTCCTAAATTACTCTTGGGGGTTAAAATCATAAAATCTACTGGATATTCCCAAGAGTCTAAGGAGACTGAAATGTCTTCTAATACACCATCTGGTTTAATAATTGATCGATCTGCAAGTTGCAGTAAAGTAGGTGTAAAGAGAAGATTAGGAAGTTTCAGTTGTTCCATAGTCTGTCTACTCATAATGTTGATAGCAGCCCCTAAATCAATCAAAGTATTTGGAATTTCTACCCCATTGATATGTGTTTTGATAATTGGACTACCGGGATCTACATACTTCTGCATAGTAATTTTTCCCATCATGATGTCTGCAATTTTCCCTATCAGGTGGATTCTTCTTGTGTCTCTAGGTTTCCTTCGTGGTCTTTTAAGATTCAACTCCTTTATTGTTTTTGCTAGAATAGGAATCTCTCTAATGGCTTGTAACAAGGGAATCTTGATATAGACATTCTTCAATTCATCTAGAAAATCATAGTCAGGCAACAAGATTTGTGTTTCCACCCCTTTGTCAAATTGTAATCTTTCAGGAAAAGGAGGTGTGGATGAAGATGTAGGTTGCTCAACTATAGGAGTTGTGGGGGTTAGCTCTTTTTATTTTTCTTTCTAAGTGTTTGGATTTTGAAGAGATGCTTCAAAACCCTTATTGGCTTCAAGAGATTCTTCCTCAGAAATGCTTTGATTTTGGGCATCTATAGAAGGTTTATCTAGAAATCTACCAGATCTGAGTTGTACATCATTGAGAGGAACAATCATATAGGCAGGAAATTGTTGACCTTCTACCATATAAGCATTTTGAGGGTTTTTATTATTGGGGTTTGGCAATGGCTGAGAAGGAAGTTGACTTGACTTCTGTTGGAATGGAAGCAAGAGTTGAGAATTTGGGTTTTGTTGAGAGGGTTGTTGTTGTTGAAATGGCAATGATAGTTGTGGGTTTTGATTTGGAAGTTGTGGAGCTTGTTGGTTTTGATTTGGAAGTTGTGGAGCTTGTTGGTTTTGAAAAGATGGAGGATATTGATAAAATTGAGCAAATCTCCCATAAGGATTTTGCATACCTTGTACCCATGATTGAAAAGGATTTTGAGGTTGGGACCAAGGTTGTTGCCAAGGATTCCAATTTGGTGGGGGTTGAAAGTTCATAGAGTTGCTAAACCCTTGATTTTGTTGCCCCTGCCAAGGTCTCCTTGCAACAAAACAGAAAGACTCAATTGTATTTGGATCTTCTTGAAAGACAGCTTTGAGCCCAGGAATTGAAGGACAATACTTGGTCTCATGATTCTCTGAACAAATCACACATGTTTCTACAACTTTTGCATCCAAGGGACATTCCCTGAGAGCATGTTTTTTTCTACATTTTGGGCAAAAGATGGCTAAAGCTGCAGCTTCTGCTTTCTGCTTATTGTGGATCTTAAGAGTGTCTAGTTGCTCACTAAGACTCCCTAAGATATCAGTTTTGAATTCATCAAGCATATTGCCAATCTCAGCCCTACTTACTGATCCAGTTGCAGATTTGTTTGCTCTAATGAGAGAAGGATCTCTAGGCCCTTTTCCAGTTTTAGATTTTCCTCTTGAGAGATGGACACACAGTTCTGCTATGTCATGAAGTGGAAGTTGAGATATGTCTCCTTTTCCCATCATGTTCAAAATATCTATCCATTCATCTCTAATGGCTTTTAATAGAAGGGCTTTCAAGGTCTCCTCATCTAAGTTACTCATTTTTGCTCTTTTCAGATTGTATTGGAATCTTTCAAGTAAATCCTCCAAGTTTTCATCTTCTCTTTGTACCATTTTAAATACTTCATCCTTGTGGTTGGTAGGCATACAATAATCCATGTATCTATCCAGAAATGTTTGTTTCATATCATTCCAAGTCCTAATGGATTGAGTGAGTAATCCCATGAACCATTTCAAAGCAGCTCCTTTCAATGTTGAAGGAAACAGTTTGAGTTTTTGAGAGTCTTCCAGATAATCATAGGTTCGACACACGACCTCAAACTCAAATAGAAATGTTTCAAGATCTTCATTTCTTAACCCATGAAAGTTTGGGAGGACAGATGGTGAAATATTTTTCATCGTTGCTCGAGAATCCTCATCGACTATAGGAAATCCAAATGAGTTATCTCCATCCCTATTTCCCCCATTGTTACCTCTACCTCCTCCATTATTTCCTCCTCCCCCTCCTCTACCTCTACCTCTACCAAATCCGTTAAATCCCTCTTCTGTCATGGTAGTTTTCTCAGAGATTTCAGAGTCCTCTGGTTCCTCTACTAATGGCGAACAAGGAGGAATTTCTCCCTCTTCTTCCTCAAATGATTCTACTTCTTCAATTACAATGTGTCTCCCTGTAGAAGAAAAGAAAGGATCTTTTCCTAATTCAGATTCAATGGATGGTGAGGAAGAGTCTCCTAACTCAACTACTGTCTCTTGAATTCCAGGAATCCTAGGGCTAGGAGTGTAGGTTGGAGATGATGGAGGTGTCTCTTGTCTATTCCTTGAGGTAGAAGGAGTTGTAAAAATCGAACTCTTGGCTCTAGCTAAAAACCTTCCCCTAGAATCTCTTGCTCTATGCATGTCATTTTTTTTTATTTTTCTTCAAGTCGGGCTAATAATTCTCTTTCTGATCTTCCAGGTCACTCTAGGTGCAAGAAGAGAGCATACTCAAGAAACTATTAAACTAATAACTTTCTCTTTTCTGATCCTCCAGATCACACTAAGTGCAAGAGGAGAGCATACTTTGAGAGGTTATCAATTTTCCTTCCTTGAATTTTTTTTTTTTTTTTTTTTAAGAAATTGGCTACCTAATTTCACTTCCCCGGCAACGGCGCCAAAATGTTTGGTCAATTTAGTGTGTCTAAATTGCTATTTAAAATGTCAATCCGGGATTCGTAAACTGACGAAGTGAAGTGTACTATATGTACTAGATAACCATTTTCTTAGCCTTTTGTCGTTTTTGAGTTTTTTTAGTTTGTTTTTGGATTTATCTCTTATGGATTTCCTAGTGTGTGATAGCGAAAATGAAAGTTAAGTATGGATGGTAATGGTGATTTCTACAGTGAATTTCCAAACTTAAAAGTGTTCAACAAGAAAGCTCTAAAATAACTGTAATGAAATCAATTCTTAAGAGGAAGTAAATGTATCAAACAGTGAACTAATGACAATGGCCCAGTATCCTTGCTGCTGCATGAAAAAGAAAGTAAAAACTGAACTTAAAGCAACTCAAAAACTAAAAGCAAAGCAACTAATTCACACTACTTCAACTCTTCTGATCCTTTACCCTTCAGCTCAATCTACCTTATGGGAAGCAATCATGAACAAGTTAAGCAATATGATATCTAAATTACAGGAAATTAAATTGCATAAAGGAAACTAATCACATTACTTCAACTCTTCTGATCCTTTACCCTTCAGCTCAATCTACCTTATGGGAAGCAATCATGAACAAGTTAAGAAATATGATATCTAAATTGCAAGAAAGCAAACTAAATCACACTACAATAAGTAATATTCTGATTCCTTACTAATAGAGTCATTTGACTATAGAAAGAAACCATAAACAAATGAGTAGTATGATGTCTAAGTAGCAGAAAAATAAATAAGCAAAACACAATTTGAAAAATGACAGTGCTGGAATTAAACTTCAGAAAATGAAAATTATTAGGAAGGACAAGATGATCTCATATGTCAGTAGTTATCAAAAAGATGAAAATTTGCCCGGGCTGCCTAAGAAAACCTGTAGAAAAGCACTGATGAGTTGACAGCTATAAGAAAAGATAAATGAAAATGTAAACAGCAATGAATTAAAAACATCAAAACAACATGTTATATACAGGCTACTAATTATGAAGGCAGAAACATAACAAAATCAAATGAGAACTATACAGGTCTTTAATGCGCAGGGGCCCTCTGCCACCTTAGCCAGTCAACGAACAGTCACAAAAACGAGCTCAGGAAAGTAGTCTTCTCATGTATTAAAGCAACAACAAAATACGTAAAACAGAGTGCAGTGGGGTGATAATAACAACAATTCAAAAATTACATCTCCAAAAGATTTTACACAGCGTTTATCAACGCGTTATTTATAATGAAAAAGTGTTGTAACTAACTCCTAAATCCTATGCTGTTAACTGCGTTGCCAGAGACACGTAGATCTCCTCAGCCCGAGATCTAGCGTAATGGTTATTATGTCCATTAAATCTTCACAGTGGTAGCTACTGGATTCAGGTTACAGGGTTGATCTCCAGGTGTGCCGATATCTCCGTGAGCTG
Source organism: Pinus tabuliformis (assembly GCA_031772625.1). Taxonomy (NCBI): domain Eukaryota; kingdom Viridiplantae; phylum Streptophyta; class Pinopsida; order Pinales; family Pinaceae; genus Pinus; species Pinus tabuliformis. The sequence goes on from CM062807.1 coordinate 558,387,978, forward strand.
AGAACTGTGCCACGTAAACCTTCACGTGCTCAAAACAGAGACGTGCCACCGCTAAATTCCTTGGTTGGCTTTGCCTTTGACCCTTGTTGACGTGACCTTTTATGGATGATGTGGCTAATCTGAAGGGACACGTTCCTTGTACACGTCACCTGTAGCTTGCCCATGTGGCTCGTTTCTTCATAGGACACCTGTAGCATAGCCTTTAACAAAATGGCTGCGGAAACCTGTGCTGGCTGCGGAAATTGACAAGTTTCTGCAGCTGCCTGAACAAAAATCTAAACCAAACAACAATCATAAGCATAGTTAGAAAACCATGTCAGAAGCTCTTTTTAGACTATAATGCAATGATTTAACAGCTTGATGGATGAAGTAAGTGGAAAAAGAAGGCTGAGAGGGTGTATAGGAAGGTGCAGGTTTGAGGCTCAACAGGCCACACAATCCATATCCTTTGTTCCATCTTCCTACATCCCTAGACATGTTTAGCTAGTAGAACTATCTTTCCAAGTTTGTGATGGTCCTTTTGACACACAAGATGTTGCAACTTTGGATGGGGCATCTCTTTGATCTAGATTTCCTATGTATAGATAACATAGATGATTTAGACAACTATTATTAAAAATAAAATTTTCACATGTCATATGCATAAAAATTATTCATGTTGTCAACAATTTGTGTTTCCATAAAGAAATGAAAAAAATGAACTAACATTGCATGCCACAGTAAATCTTAGATTTGAAGCTATAATGAAATTCCCACTAATCTAATCACAACCCCTTTGTTGTATACTATGTGAAATTATTGTGAGTAGGGCATCCATTCCAGGTCTCATATCCTCTACTTTATTTCAAGTTTGGAGATACTAAACTGGGTTATGGACTAAAGTAATGATTATTTCTTCACAAATCAAGCACCTCTGTTGCAATTTAAAGTTCCCAGTTGCTTCAAATCCCTAAAAGTTCATTTTACAAGTCAATTGATTAAAGGGTAACAACGAAAGAAGAGTTTGTGAACCACGACAACTGTTTTTGTGATTTGATGAGAATTTGTTTGCTTTTAGCAACAAGATTTTCAACTTGGATCAATGGAGGGAGATTGTTAGATTAGTATATTTAATTATTTTTTATTTTTCCCATCCATTTCTAAGTTTTTCTCATTCCAATTCCTTTTACATCCAACCATCAAAAAATAAAGAAAACTATATTCAAGCAAGAAAAAACTATACCAAAGACAAAAAGGCTCATTCTTCTTATTCAAATCTCAAGTCATCGATGGTAAAATGGAGCTGGAACAAATGGGAGAAGCAAGGAGCAGGAGCAACTGGTCAACCATGGTCAACCCTTGTCACCCATGGGCTACCATGGTCAACCATAGTCAATCCTTTCTAACCCTTGCCAACCATCATCAACCATCAACAACCATATCAATTCATGGTCAACCTTTGACAACCATGGTTAACAATTGTCAACCATGTTTAATCCTCTGGATTCCTTAACAGTTGGTCCCACAAATCTGTGGATTAATTCCTTATTGTGATCCTTTGTTTGGCCCAATCAGATTGTTGTTGATATGTTGTCATGAACTCATATCAAACTTGTTATGAATATCCATTGACTTAGTCATTGTCTATCTTTTGCCACCTATTCGATTGCATGAATGACCTGACTAACAAACATATGTCCATCCTCAACTCATTTGTGGCCACCTCCAACTCATGGTTCATTCTCTAGATCAATACAACCATATGGACTATGACTTTGCCACAACTTCAACTCTAACTGTATGGTTGCTACAAAATAAAATATTCTTGTAACTAGTTAGGAAATAATTAATAATCCAAATTCCTAATTCAAAAGATGGAAAATGCATAAAAATAAAAAATTTACCTCAAAATTCTTCCTTGATGTATAATCATGTAGATAGGAGGTGTTATGGAAAAAATGAGGTAAAAGACATGGTAAGGTATGAGTTCATAAAGCAAAATTTGTGGAAAAGAAGTGACACAAATGTTGAAAGCAAGAGCCCAACACCTTTTAATAATGAAAATACAAGTGACTTAAATAAATTTAATCACAACCTTTCAGTGAACAATGATGACAAATAATATTATTCTTCTTATCAAATCTTTGAATATACACATAATATTTGTTAAAAAAATTAAAATTAAAATATGACACCCTCTTTCCAATATAGACATGTTCCTATCAATGTATTAATTAGTTCTCAATTTTTTGATTACATAATTTACATGTACATTTGACTTTTCTATTCCTATAATTATGAAAATGTAATTGATATTTTCATTAAAATTAAATATTATTGATATTTTCTTTTTGTATGGTGTATGTTCTCTTTTTCTATTAGATATTTTTTATTTATTTTAATCTATAAAGTGCACTTTATTATTTTTTAGATGCAATAATGTGATTGGTATTTTGATTAAAGTTCATTTGTTTTTTAAGGTTGTCCTACTTTACCCTATTTTGCTCAAAAGGTTGAAGGGTGATAGTATATAAAGTTGTATGAAAGGTCGAACTTGATCATCTTCCCTATATATCCCAAATGACATAACTCTAGGAAGGTAGTTAAATGATTTGATTCCATAAGTAAAGAACATGTTTGAATTGGGATCACATCTATGCAAGAAAGGGGAGATAATAATGAATCAAACTACATAAGAACTGTACCTTATGAAATCACTAATGAAATTCTTAACTATAACAATTCAAACACACAAAACTCAAGAAAAGTGTTGGACACTTTAGACCAACAATATATGGATCGACAGAAATTTATATATTTTTTATATGTAGAAAAATCTTATGACTCCAACTATTAACAATATGCAATACATACTATATCAAACCAACTATCCATTCTACCTTCTCTATGTTCTTGATAGCTCATGTAATATCGATATTTCCTCTATCTCCCCATTGGGACACATCTCATCCATATAGAGTTATAAAATGCAGCTTATTTTTCTTTGTATGCAATAATGTGAGTGGTATTCTTGAAAGTTGTGCTTTTGCATCATCACTATTTTATATCTCTTTCATCCTACACTAAATTGTAAAGTGCACTTAACTATACACTAAATTGTAAAGTGCAGTTAACTATCCATTGGATGCTATAACATGACTAATACTTTCAAACAAATTCAAATAATGTTCAATGTCATGCTCTTGTATAGTGTCACTACTTTTCCTCTCTTCCCATTTGGCATGTCTTATCTATCATGGTTTGTAAAATGCACTTAAATTTTCTTTAAACACAACAATGTGAGTGGTATTTTCATTCAAATTTCAATATTATTGAAATTGTCATCATTCTTATTTTGTCCCTCTTTCCTTAGAAACGTTTTGGCATATTTAGACTACATTATAAAATGCACCTCACTTTTCTCGAAGTGTAATAATATGAATTGTATTGGCATATTTAGATTACATTATAAAATGCACCTCACTTTTCTCTAAATGTAATAATATGGATTGTATTGTCACTCATTTTTAAATATATTAAATATTATTAAAAGTTGTACTTTTAAACTATTATTGTTTTTTTCTCTATTTTTTCATTGAACATCTCTTGTACATCCTAGAATGTAACACACTCTTCACTTTTCTCTTAATACATTAACACTATTGTTATTGTATACTATGCACATATCTATATGAAAGCTACATTCCCTGGAAAATTTTCGTTTATTTTCTGGAATCCTTGATTTCTTTGAATCTTATTTGAGCAATTTAATTGTGATTTTTATGCTTGAACTCCACGTCCACCTATTATGGATTATTCCACGTCCACCTATTCTGGATTGTTCCTGGTGTTGGTCAAGAACACGTACATTATGCACGTGTCTATATGGGAGCTACATTCCCTAGAACGCTTTCCTTTCTTTCTGGAATCCCTTGGGAATTTATATCTCTGTAATCACAGACCTTCCTTTAAGTTTCCATAAGTGGTAGCCAAAAGGACTTTGAAATTCATATTTCATTTTAGTAAATGGGAATCAAGGAATTTCTACGAGTGAATATGGAAGAAAACAACAAGATATTAAGTTTCAGGTCGATCTTCTTCACTGTAACTAGGGTTCTCATTCCTTTTTCACCTAAAACCGTCAATATTAGTGGGCACATTAGGACCATAGTTGTTCTGGTCTTGGAGAATCGCTCATTCGATCACGTGTTGGGCTGGATGAAGAGACTGAACTCAGAAATCATGGAGTTACTGGCCAGGAATGAAACCCAGTAAGTACTAACGCTCTAAACTCTCGTAAATTTTATTTCAGGGATAATGCATAGTAAAGTTTATTTCAGGGATGATGCAAAATAAGTAGATCCATATTTAGGCCACACCTTCAAGGCAGTAATAGCTTAGGTCTTGGAATCGAATCACACTCCTCCTGATCCCCTGCCCATGAATGGATTCGTCAAGCGGGCTCTAACTATATCGAAGAATCTGCCACAGATTGTCATCAAGGGATTAAGGCGTCAAGCACTTCCTGTCTACAACGAGCTTGTATTCTGGTTCTCTTCGTTGCCTAGACCTACTCATCCCAATAGGATCTTTGTGGACTCTGCAACTTCTCATGGTGCCATGAGCCATATTGTGAAGCAGGAAGAAGTTGTGTATCCTCATAAAACTCGGTTTAAATCACTCCCTGAGTAGGGGTTGTCATTTGGGATCTATTATCAAAACATTCCTTCCACTTTGTTTATAGAAATATTAGAGATCCCAAGTACATTCCCACGTTTCATCACCACAGTCTCAAGTTCAAGTTCAAGCACCATGCTAGGAAGGGGAAGTTTCCCAATCTAGTGGTTATAGATACTCGCTACTTTGATCTCCAGCTCTTTCCTATCAACAATGACCACCCTACTCATGATTTATCATGCCAAGAAGGGGAAGTTGCCCAATCTAGTGGTTATAGATACTCGTTACTTTGATCTCAAGCTCTTTCCTATCAACAATGACCACCCTACTCATGATTTATCCAACGGGCAGAGGCTTTTTATGGAGTTTTATGAGGTTCTATGAGAAATTAGTCAGTGGACATGAATGGATCATGTAACAAATCGTAAGGAGAACCAAAGGCATATTTTTAATTCCACATGTCATATTTTCATTCGATGGAGGACGACAAAAATACAGCTCTGTGATTGGTTGGGGTGAACAATGTTTGTGTTGAGAAATCTAGGGCATCAATAGTTAGGTGATTTTTCTCCTTATGATAATTTCTTGTGATAATATTTTTTCTTCTTGATTGCAATCTTCTTTTCTTGCATTATTATTGTGTTCTTTTCATCAAGACAATTACCAAATCATGAACAATAAAGAGACAAGAGGCACAGTATATAGGCTTGTCATCTAGGGCCAAAACTTCTCACTCTTTTGAGAGGAAAACCCAAACTAAATTATTCTTATAGAATCCTTAATTGACAAATACCAAGACCATGACGAGGACCCTTGACACTAGATCCCTCCCAAGACCAAGTCACTAGCCTCCTCTTGAACGCTGCTTTTCCTATTCTTCTTCTTGGCTTCCTTCATAATTTCAGCCTCTTCCTTTAGATATATAGTCCCTCTTCTTGATGGCATAAATCCTAGATTAGATTTGTTCCTTGAATAGTCACTTCAAGAGAGAGACACTTTTTCTATCTTACTCGGCTTCCTTCAACGAAGATTTTCACCCCAAACAAGAATACTTATGTACGACTGCTATCTTCAGCGACCTTTGGATCTATGATCTTTGCACGTGGGAGGGTAGAATAGCCCTGAAACAGTCCTCCAACGATGTTACCTCCTTCACTGTCCTTCCTTCTAACTTCGTTGGTCTTGAGACTCTTTCTTAGTATGGTTTTCACACTTCTTGTTGGAGGCTTGCTTAACCAAATTTTTCTTGCCTCCAAATGAGATCGAGCACTATTATATATACCTTTTTTTTCCATGTCCTTTAGGCTGACATGATCTCTGGAGTAGGCCGACTTCACCTTTCTCGAATAATATTCCCATTGTAGCTTGACTTGAGTGAGGGCTCATGACAAGGTCTTGGAGGGTTACTTACAAAGACAAACATGACTCTTTACAATGTGTAACATGCCTTCATTACATGACAATGACTCTTTATACTTTTATGACTAGATGACAATATCCCTAAGGGCTCTCTCAATGGGAACCTTAACTAAAAATAAAATCTCTTGCTCATGAAACCCATGATGCAAGCATTACAATAAATTTGTTTTTCTTCTTTGCCTCTCTTACATAAAATCACAATTACATTTCATTCTGAAGACCGGACCTAGTTACACTTTTCAATACTCTCCCTTAACTAGGGAGGTATTCATAATGGTACTTGGTCATTCTCAATCTGAATAATTTTCCACAAGAAGAATCGGATTGGTAACCCATTTGTATAGCATCATATCAACTAACATTGTCACATAGCAAGGCCTTGACTACCCATTGTATATCTCCACAATATATGAGCTCAATGCTGGCTAGACCAATGATTTATAAACACCTTTATCATTGTCTCTCCTAGAACATACCCCACTCGGGTTCTTAGGGTTTGTTCCACCAAGACTATTCTTATCTTGGATTTCTAGTCTTCAAAGAATATCAGTCCTCTATGACTACTCTTATCTCGGATGCCCTATCTCATCCTAAAGGAGCATTGAATGCCATATTTTTACCCAATCCTTCATTCTACCTTCCCAAGTGAAGACCAGAATGATGTGTCTATTTCTCCCTCTCAATTAGGGAGGACATATCTATTCCAATAAATGAATGTACTCATTCCTACATAAGGAATGTACCTAAGCTCCCTCTTGGCTTAGGAAATCCCAATTTTCTTCCAAGTAAGAAACTTGTTTCCAGGCTCCCTCTTAATCAGGGAGCTACAACAGCTCCTCAGGTGGAGATGATGGGACAATCAACTGCTTGAAGAATTCATTCCTTTGATGTAATGAATTCCTTATTCGAAATGGAGTCTTCATCTTTTGGGACTTCTTCATAGGGCACAGACCATCCATCACTTCCATTCATGTCATCAATCCTTTCATCAGAGAGTGATCAATCAGTTTACATATGGCCTTGCTTCATGTCATGTTTCCTTTCTTCATACTATCTTCTTCAGGAGGACCTTACATCCTTCTACATGATTCTATGGGAAGACATCCACAGTTCTTCCTTTGGTAGTCTTGCATAATCCGATCCAAATACTTGTTCAAAAATAAGAAAATGAACACTTAAATCACAATTACCTTTGGGATGGTCTTTCATCATCACATATTCCTATAGGCATTAGCATCCTGCATACATGTTGACACATCTCCTAAAGATATGTATTGTCAAGGGTCTCCATATTTTCCATACTTCCATTAGAGTCTTCATGTCTTTTTGGGAGATATCATAGTCAAATATTCTTGGTCTTTCGGATGTTGACTGCCTTTACCGTTGTTGCATATTTCATGATCTCTTCCTTCCTTTCTTTACACATTTCATTCCCAAGAGCTTCCAATCAAAGTTCCTCAATTGTATTCAACCACCTCACACTCCATATGAGGACATATTTTGTTGATTTCATATAGTAAATATGTGACCCATGCATTCATGCATCCTATTGAGGGAGGAGATCCTTTGTTTTGATCATGCTCTTAAAATAGAGTAATATTTCATGATATCTACAACCATGTGACATGACTTCCATAATATCAAATGTAAGCATAAATACCTCATATTTTCATTGTATCATTCAGACTTCCTGCAACAGATTCCTTTGAATTAAGAAGCTCCATTCCCTTGATATTCTTCTTTGTTATGTCATCGTACCATCATCCCATGAATTCCATAGGTTTGGAATTCTTTGATGAAACACTTGCTTCCTCATGATCAGTGAACCTTACAAAGAAGATTTTGTCAAAGAATCTTGAGGATCATTCATATCCTATCTTGCAGATGTTGACCTTTTGATTGATGTACGATGAGTCTTGTCCTAGATGACTTCTTCCTTTATATGTATTACTTTGAGCTTTCAATGAGGTTTCCAAGAGCTATATCCTACATAGTTGACTGCTATAGATTTTGTTCCAAACATCCTTCATGTTGCCTATGTTACGAGCTCTTCTAATGCTTCTACCATGATGCCATACTCTAATACGATGCATCCTATCTTATTTTCAATTCTTCCTATCTATAATTTACACAATAGATTAGTACTTTTAGTGAAGGATATTCTCTCAGTAATAGTAGAGATCTCTCACTTCCTCCTTCTTAGGCTTCATCATCTCAGGTTCTTCCACTTGTTCAGTAGTATGGGCTGCTTCCTTGTTTCCCTTGTTATTATCCCTTTTAAGTTTAGGACAATCTCTTCTATAGTGCCCATATTCTTGACATCCATAGCATTGAACCTTAGCCACGTTCTTCCTTTTCTTTTGAGGACCAAATTTACCAAACTTTCCTTTTCTTTTAGTAAATGTTTGACCCCTTTCACTTGGTTCTTTATTACTTTCTTCCTTCAACCTGTCTTCTTCTTTCTTACATAGAAGCCACAAGTTGTTGAATGGGATAGCTTCCTTTTCCTTACGAGTATTAGATACGAGGTTACCTTGTTCATCAGTTAATGCATTTAGAATAATGGAGATCATTTCTTTATCAAATATCATATCTTCTAGATTTTGCAGTTGAATTCTTATTTGAGATACTTTTGAGAGACATGTAGATATCCCTTCATCCTTTGATACCTTCAATTTGTATAGATCATATCTAAGAGATATGATCTTTCTTATCGCACTTTTATAAAATAGTTCTACTATCTTATGATATATCTCTTTTGATGTCTCCATCTCTGTTATAAAGGAATGTGGGGATCTTGATATATTTCATAAGAATATCTTGAGCCCTTAGATCCCTTTCCATGTATTCAGATAGTGCTTGATCTTCAGATGGTTTGGAGACCTTTCCATGGACATGATCAATGACTTCATTTACTTCAAGGACTATGTCTATCCTCCTTTTCCATGCAAGGAAGTTCGATTACCCAACCAACTTATAGATCTTCGTGCAATATGAAGTCATTTTATTATTTTATAGAAGAAAAGGTACTTACTTGTCAAGTGAAGATTGAATCTTCAAATTTATCCCTTTGTTGATGATGATTGATGAAGATGTCTTAATGATTTTTGGATGACCTTCTTTAAGGATAAGGAGGTCCTTGCTCCAATGAGGGGGAGACTGCCTTGGAACCTTTTTGATGACAATGTCTTTAGCCTTCTAGCCTTCAAGATACTTTGACTTCTTCGGTGGTGAATAAGTGTGGTTTATAAATACTTCTAGGGTTTCAAATTTTTCTTTGCTTCCTCCTTGATGATGATTCCATGAGTCTTGCTTAAGTGGATTTCTTTGATCTAGGGTTTCAGTATGATGTAGATCTTGAAATTTAGCTTTGGTATTATTTGTCTTGCTTTGATCTCTTTCTTGATCCTTGCATATCTCCTTGATTAGATGCCCCTTCTTGACTTTAGCACCTTAGCTTTGATACCATGTTGACAAGTCTATGGCATCAATAGTTAGGTGATTTTTCTCCTTATGATAATTTCTTGTGATAGTCTTTCTGCTTCTTGATTAAGATCTTCTTTTCTTGAGTTATTATTGTGTTCTTTTCATCAAGACAATTACCAAATCATGAACAATAAAGAGACAAGAGATACAGTATATAGGCTTGTCATCCAGGGCCAAAACCTCTCACTCTTTTGAGAGGAAAACCCAAATTAAATTATTATTAGAGAATATTTAATTGACGAATCCCAAGACCATGACAAGGACCCTTGACACTAGAGCACCCCCAAGACCAAGTCACTAGCCTCCTCTTTAATGTTTCTTTTCCTATTCTTCTTCTCGACTTCCTTCAGAATTTCAGCCTCTTCCTTTAGATTTGCAGTCCCTCTTCTTGATGACAAAAACCCTAGATTAGATTTGTTCCTTGAATAGTCTCTCCAAGTGAGAGACTCTTTCTCTTTCTTACTCATCTTCCTTCAACAAATATTTTCACCCAAACAAGAATACTTATGTTGATTGTAATCTTCAGCCACCTTCGGATTTGTGATCTTCACACGTGGGGGGGGGGGGGGGGGGGGGGGTAGAATAGCCCAGAAATAGTCCTCCAATGATGTTACCTCCTTCATTGTCCTTCCTTCTTACTTCACTAATCTTGAGACTCTTTCTTAGTATGATTTTTGCACTTCTTCTTGGAGACTTGCTTCACCAAATTTTCCTTGCCTCCAAATGAGGCCGAGCACTACTATATATACTTGTTTTTCCATGTCCTTTAGGCCGACATGATCTTTGGAGTAGGCTGACTTCACCCTTCTAGAATAATATTTCCATTGTAGGTTGACTTGAGTGAGGGCTAGTGACAAGGTCTTGGAGGGTTACTTACAAAGACAAACATGACTCTTTACAATGTGTAACATGCCTTCATTACATGACAATGACTCTTTGAACTTTTATGACTATATGAAAATATCCCTAAGGGTTCTTGATGGGAGCTTTAACTAAAAATAAAATCTCTTTCTCATGAAACCCATGATGCAAGCATTACAATAAAAAAAAAATTCTTCTTTACATCTCTTACATAAAATCACAATTACATGTCATTATGAAGACCAAACCTAGTTACACTTTTCAACAGTTTGCCCACCCGAACCCCACAAAGAAACACCTATCGTTGTAAATATAAATATTGGTGAGAAGTAACTTCTGATAAGCATATTTATTTACACCTTATTCCTATCCATTTTTTTATGTGAAGACTTGCTTAAATTATGGTGAGAAGTAAGATAATAAATATAAATATGGTACTTACTTGAGTATCAACTATTTTCAAAGATTTTATTTTTGGATGGTTTTTTCAAAGTTTAAGAATAAAAAATCATTACAAATATATATATATATATATATATATATATATATATATGCATGAATATTGCAACCATATCCATGAATTATGGCATAATATATGCCAAACAATTGTCTACATGATATTATTTTGTTCAAAAGCTGCAATAAGACCATCAAGTTATGGTCGAATCAAATGTTTAAAAATATATATATTTTTAATAATATTGAAAAATAAATATTTATTTCTTAAAGTTAAACATTATAAGCAACATTGGTCAATGTTAAAATAATAAGTTACCTTATTTTTTATATGTCATTATTATTACATTATAACAAACTTTTCCATTTAGCTAATATATATGGTAGAATCGTTACGCGTAGTCTAACTAATAGACATAATGACCATTTTCTGTGTATCTTTCTAGTGAATTTTTCCCAAAATACGGTAGAGATTTTAAAGAATCATAAGGTTAAGGTGTTTAATTTGTAGAGTTCGAGTGCTTGAAGGAATTTTCAGGGTGTTGAATCCATTTATGTACTCAAAATTGCATTTTAAATAACAAAAAACCATTTTAAATAATTACAATGTGCCTTTTCCCCCACTCCAGCAAGGCAATTCAAATTCCATGCATGTATGGGCTATTTTTAGTTGATTGGCTAGTTTGACCGAGAGATTGTTGAGTTAACAACAATTCTAATAATCAACTGACCTTCAACTGACTCAACTAGGTACTTGAGGTCGGTTACCTGAGTTCAACCGAAAATAATTGAACTAGATTGCTAAATTTTAGCAATTACTACATGCAAAACTCCACTTCTAGCCTATAACTCAAATTTACTGAGTAAAATAGTAGACAAGGCCAGGTCGTTCTAGCTAACTGCAATCCAAGTCATCTAACTAATGTGGAAAATCAAATTACTAAATTTGACTAAGGCACAAGTCAAATTTATCCTTTCTTGCTACAATTCCTAACACCCCCTCTTAGCAAGAAAGGGATTTTGCACCACCCCTATCATGCATCTGTGGAATTCAAATTTGCCTCTTCATAATGCCTTTGTCGATATATCTACATATTGCTCCTCACTTAGAATGTATTGTAGCATCATAATTATCCTCTGCACACAATATCGCAAGTGATGGTACCTAGTGTCAATGTGATTGGACCTGTCATGAAATACTGGATTCTCAAAGAGTTTAATACAACTCTGATTATCAAAATAAATCACTATTGGACCCATCTCCTGACTGAAAATACCAACAAGTATTTTCCTCATCCATATGACATCACATGTTGCTTGACTTGAAGCCATATATTCAGCCTCCACTGAGCTGATTGCCACACACCTATGTTTCATGCTATACCAAGAAATAGTTGTAGACCTAACACTAAAGATAGCACATGAAGTACTTTTACTATCTGATGGAATTCCTTCCCAATATGCATCATCAAGGCCTTGGAGATTCACTCCATTTGTCCTCTTATACCATAACTCATAATTGGTTGTGCCTCTAAGGTATCTTAACACATGCTTTGTTGACTTCCAATACAGCTTGGTAGGCTGCACCATGGATTGACTCAACTGATTAACTTCATATCATATGTCGGGCCTTGCGTTCACCGGATGCATCAAGGATCCCATAATATATCTATAGATGGTAGCATTTTCTACCTCTCCCGGAGAAGCACTCTCCTTCCTCCAGTTTGTAGCTATAGGTGTGTCCATAGGCTTGCAGTTCTCCATGTGAAATCTCTAAAGTATTTCAGAGGAATAATTCCCCTGACTCACAAACAACTCACCATCACCCTACCATACTTCCAGCCCAAGGAAGTAATTCATCATCCCATGTCTTTTATCTCGAATTCTCTTGCAAGGTCCTCTTTGCAAGAGTGGATCAATTTCTCATCCCTTGTAAGTATCAAGTCATCAACATACAAAACCAAGACAAGACACTTGCCATCTACCACAACGTGATAGATATTGGCATCTACTTCACTTTTGGTGAAGCCCAATCCACTAAGATATGTGTCAATATAAGTGTACCATGCTCAGGGAACTTGATTGAGACCATATAAGGCTCTCTTGACTCTACACACGTGTCTGCTGCTCTATGTAAATTTATTCCTCAACAACACCATTGAGGAAGGCGGTCTTGACATCCATCTGATGGATCTTCCACTCCATCTACGCAGCTAATGCTAGAATGGTTATGATCGAGGAAAATCTTTCCATAGGGGAAAAAGTTTCGTCATAGTCCACCCCCTCTAATAAGAGAAGCCTTTGGCCACAAATATGGATTTGTACTTCTTAATGATCCCATTAACTACATGCTTCAATTGTAGATCCACCTGGAACCAACCATTGACTTGTTCTCCAACCTCGACACCACCTCACATACATTGTTCTTGATGATGGAGTCATACTCCTCCACCATGGCATCAACCCACACTGTTTGAGAAACTACTTCCTCAAATAAACAAGGCAGTGTCTCAATGAACTTTGCCATGAGAGCCATATACCCAATGTACTTGTCTCGTGACCTCCTCTACCTATGCTAAGATGTAGAAGCTCGCACATGCTCCTTTGCATCTTGTACCAATCTGTCAACTTCTCTAGTTCTCTTCCTCTCCTCCCTGGAAGATTATGGTTGAGTGGGTTCATCCACCTGGCCTCATTTCTGCTCCGCCATATGTGGTTGCTCCACAACATCCTGGAGCCTTTCATGAGGCTCCTCCTTAGGAATTAGAATCTCCTTCTCTTGTAGGATACTCAAATCTCACTCTAGAGAGCATCTCATAGCCTTCTCCTCATCATATTTGAAATCTCTTCCCACTACTATCACTCTAAGTGAGGAAAAATACACCTGGTAATTATGTGGTGTCTATGTATATCCTACAAAGACTCCAATCTCATTTGTAGGCTCAAGTTTCTTCATGTTATCCTTGGAGAGATAACAATAGACAATAGCTAAAAAAAATAAAAAATGAGATACATCTGGCTTCCTCCCAAAGAAAGCTTCTTCAGGTGTGATCATGCCAAGTATTCTATGAGGGCTTTTGTTCTGCAAATAAACTACGGTGTTGCATGCTTCTGCCCATAGATGTAATGGCATCCCTTGATCATGTAACATGGATATTATTGCTCCCACTATGCTTTTTTTCTTTGTTTTAACCACCTTATTTTGTTGTGGGTTATGAGGTTCTATTAGTTATCTTCTAACACCCTCTTTAGCACAAAATTCCTTGAAAGTGATAGAAACAAATCCTCCTCCATTATCACTTCTCGAGGCTTTCACATGTTGACAGTCCAAGCACTTTGCAACAAAATCAACCACCTCTTTCTTAATTTTCATCCAATAGTGGAAATTCTTAACAGTTTTCAAAGTTTTCTAATATCTTAAGTGGCTTGAATATGGCTTGACATGAAACTCTCTCACGATAAAATTCTTCATCTCGCAGCTATTTGGCACATGAATCCTTCTCTCAAACCTAACCAGGCCATTTGTTGTGAGGTGATATTCCTCATCCCTATCACCTTCACCCTATTGTTGCAATATCTACTTAAATTGTTGATACCTTTCATCATGTTGCCCTTGCTCTTACAAATATGTCCCATAGGAGCTCATAGCTGAAATATGATTCCCCTGCACTCTCCTAATGAGAGCATCTGCAACCATGTTCTCTTTTCCCTTGATGTACCTGATCTCAAAATCAAACTCACTAAGAATAACCTACCATCTAGCTTGTCTGGCATTCAAATTGGGTTGGTCAAACATATACCTCGGTCCACTGTGATCATTCATCAAGAAAAACCTCTTAACAAGGAGATAACGTCTCCACATCTTTAATGCATGAATTATGGTTTCCAACTCAATATACGAGTCACATAGTTTTTCTCGTGCTCATTTAACTTCCTTTATTCATAGAAAACCACATGCCCTTCCTACATCAAGACTCCACCAAATCCTTCCTTACATGTATCTACACAAACCACAAACTCCTTTGGCTCTGCAATCTTCAAAACTATAGCATGCGTAACCAACTAATTCAACTACTCAAAACTAGTTGCACACTCCTCAGTCCATTCAAACTTCTTCCCTTTCCTCTCCAAGGATGTAATAGGATAGCCAATCTTAGATAAGTTCCTAATGAACCTACTTTAATAACATGCTAGCCCCATGAATGATATAACCTCATCCACATTCCTCAGACTTGGCCACTCCATGATAGCTTTAATATTTTCCGGATCCACTATTACCCCTTTCTTGGAAACAACATGTCCCAAGTAATGAATCTGAGTCTGAAATAAACTACACTTGTTGAACTTAGCATATAAGTTATTCTCTCTCAATAATCTCAACATTGCTACCAATTGCTATGAATGCTCCTCCTCATTCTTTGAATATACCAATATGTCATTAACAAATACTAACACAAACTTATCTAGATAAGGGCGCAACACATTGTTCATCAAACACATGAAGGTGGTTGGAGCATTGGTAAGACCAAAAGGAACCACCAAAAACTCATAGTGCCTAAACCTTGTACAGAATGTAGTCTTGTATATGTCTACTTCCTTGATGTGCAATTAATGATATCTTGATCTTAGATCAATCTTCAAGAATACTGCTACTCCCTTCAGTTGATCAAAAAAATCATCAATCCGCAACAATGGATGCTTGTTCTTGATAGTCACCTTCTTCAACTACTTGTATTTAATGCACAATATGAGAGTACCATCCTTCTTCCTTACGAACAACACTGGTGCACCCCAAGGAGATACACTTGGCCTTATGTATCCCTTATCAAACATCTCTTTAAGTTGCAACTTCAATTCCACCAATTCTAGAGTGCTCATCTTGTACAGTACCTTAGATGCTAGTGTTTCTCCTGGTATTAACTAAATAGAAAATTCCACCTCCCTATGATGTGGCAGATCTGGAATATTTATAGGAAACACATCCTGAAACTATTGCAAGACAAGATACTTCCTCGAGACTTCATCGTCCTCATCTTCCTTCCCTTTGTCACTGGAAACATGTATTGCAAACAATAAACATCCTTTTCTATGACAGTGCTTTCCTTGCATATCTGTAACCATTCTCAATGAAGTAGGCTTCTTATTTCCCTACAAGATTATCTTTTCTTCATCATCATCAAGGCACCCAATGGCCTTTTTAGAGCAATCTACCTTGTTCCTCTAAATGAACAACCATTCTATGCCCAAAATTCCATTAGATGTGCTAATGTAGGCATGCCATTAAGCTTAAATGTGCAAGATCTCACCCAATGATGAACTCTTCCCTTGGTCCCAACTACACCAACCAAGATTTTTCATGCACTTCCTTATTCAACTAGCACCGATCCATCAGGTCAGGACTAATATAGCTATAATTATATCTAGGATCAATCAAAATGGAAACAACTTGATAAAAAAGATTACCTTCCATCTCGATAGTGGATGCCTGATGATATACCTTACTATTATCCACTGTTGCATAACTTTGGGGAATACTCTGGGCTACATCTCCAACTATTTGTGCCTCATGAGCATTGTACATATGAGGCTTGCCTCCTTGATGTGATGGAAAATCCCTTGTACGATGCTCTCCATCATATGTCCAACACCTCAAAGGTTTCCTGCCATCGCCTTTATTTTGTTTCTCCTCTGGTTGGGACCCATATCCTCTCTCAAATGCATTGAACTTCTTACGAGGTGCCACATTTTCCTTATCACCTGAATCCTGAGATCTTCCTCGCTTCTTAGGCAATTTTCCTTTCTTCTTCTCATTACCTTTCTAGTCCCACTTGAACTCAATCTTGTGCTTTGACTTCTCATAACAATTCTTTAGCTTCCTAATGGCTTCCTCCAATGATTGAGGCTCATCAAACTTAATCCAGCCTTTGAATGATACTGGAGCCCACTAATGAACCTTTGGATCTTCATTTTCTCATCCTTGAGATAAGGCACATGTCTCAACATCTCTAGAAATTTGGTTGTGTACCCTTCATCTTTCATGGAACCCATCATAAGCTCATATAATTCCTTGGCCTTCCCATCATAATACCTCTCCAATAGGTACTTTCCTCTTAAGAGTCTTCCAAACTCATCCCAAATTAGCTCCTCTTCCTTGATGCCTCTGACATGGTTAAAATATTCCCACCAGATATCTATTTTTCCCTTGAGATTGAATGTGGGTACCTTGGCATTCATATTATTTGAATAATCATGCAATCTAAATAACTTCTTCATCCCAAGCATCCATGCTTATGCATCTTCTGATTTCTTTATTTCTCCATCAAAAGTAGGAGGCTTTGTTTACTTGAACTCTTCTAGAAAATATCCCTCTCACTCCTCCTATAAGGATGTTGGCAGTGATGATGATGATGTCTCTCCAAACTAGAGCTAGAATAAAATCCATGAGCACTAGCCCTCCTGTCAAGTGTATCCAAGGATCTACCACCTCTCACTATATATTCCCTATCCAACATGTACTCTTTCCGAGACCTACTTCCATCTGTACCATTCGTCTTATCTTCCTATCCATGACTAATACCCAGTTGCCCTTTCTTCTACAAATATTAAAGGCTCTGGAGGATGACTACATTAACCTCATCTTGATTTTCTTGAGCTCTAGAAAGCCTTTCCTAAGCCTCAATCAACTACTCATTTTTTTCCTTTCAACTCACAAATGTTTCCTTCAAACTTCTCAATTTTTTTGCCAAACTAGGATAATGTCCCTCTCCCTACTGCTCAACTTATTTCTCCCATCCTCCCAATGTATCTTCCGACCTGTACGAAGAGACATATGAACTATACTCAAATATTCTTCTCTTCATCTCTTGGCCTTTTATTTCCTAAAATGTGCCATTGTTAGTTATGTAAAACATAATAAAAAAACACCTCAAGATATCTTCGGGGAAGCTATTGTATCTGCACAGTCCAATCCATATTACAACGATAAAATATATCAAGCATACCAGCTAATACATGGATATCATAACCGTAAAAATAAATAACCAACATGAATGCATGATAAATACATATAAAACTAACATGCATGAATAAAAATATACCTTTGTCCCAAGGTCCTGCGCTACAACCTTTCTCTAATACCACCCTATAACCACCTCATCTCACATTTACCTGCTTTTACAAGCTCTCTATGGAAAACATGAGTTGAGAGTTACTATGACATGACCCAACATCCAAGTTTTAGTTATGGAAGTGGGGTCTATAAACTGGAAACATATTGACACCTCCCAAGAGAATCACATAACCCAGATACCAACCAACATCTGTTGATGAGATTTCCCTTGGTTGGAAATTTATTTTTCTTAGACCTTACACCCTAGCTGCACACATGCTAATCCTTCCATGTGGCTAGAAGGCTCTAGTTGCATGAAAAAACCTTCTTCCATGTGGAAACAACTAGAATTTCTCATTTAAGAGACCACTACTACGAAATCAGTGCCACTTTTTCAAGTTAGCCTATAGGCCACTACCTAGAACTTTCCAGAATCAAGTATATAACAACCACAAGTATGAATTAATAATACTTAGGCTCATATCTTGCCCAAATGTTCTAGATATGTGATAAACATTTTGTCAAACGTATGGTAAACATGATAATCTACAAGCCCTGAATGCATATATGTTCAATGTATTCTTAACTTCATCATAGAACCATCAAGAAGGCTCAATTCCCTCTCAAACTAGCGGCAACAACAGTAGTTAGCCCATGCATCCACATAACCATTCACTAACTTATCAAATCATGAATCAAATCCATAACAAGAGCACACCATTTAACCAGACATATAACCAACATATATCCAAAATGAATCCATGACAAACTAGTCATAAAATCAACATAATAACAAGTACATGTGCTCATTGATCACGATAAGAAAATGACTTATATTAGCATATGAAAATTTCAACCAAGTCAGGGACTTCCACATGCCACCTTTCAACCAATCACCCTCATGCCATATTCCAAGAATGAATGTGGGATCATATGGGTTAAACCAAAATAGAACCAACCAAGGCTTCTAGAGGTCAAACCACCTCAACCCTCAATCACAGTGATTTCACCTAAACTGATCTAGAAATCACTAACACCAAACAAGATTGGGTTAAACCAAAATAGAACCAACCAAGGCTTCCAGAGGTCAAACCACCTTAACCCTCAACCACGGTGATTTCACCTAAACCGGTCTAGAAATCACAAACACCAAACCTTTGGATCTTCGTTTTCTCATCCTTGAGATAAGGCACATATCTCAACAACTCTAGAAATTTGGTTGTGTACTCTTCATCTTTCATGGAACCCATCCTGAGCTCATAGAATTCTTTGGCCTTCGCATCATAATACCTCTTCGATAGGTACTTTCTTCTGAAGAGTCTTCCAAACTCATCCCAAATTAGCTCCTCTTCCCTGATGCCTCTGACATGGTTAAAATATTCCCACCAGATATTTGTTTTTCCCTTGAGATTGAATGTGGGTACCTTGGCATTCATATTATTTGAATAATCATGCAATCTAAATAACTTCTTCATCCCAAGCATCCATGCTTATGCATCTTCTGATTTCTTTATTTCTCCATCAAAAGTAGGAGGCTTGGTTTTCTTGAACTCTTCTAGAAAATATCCCCTCTCACTCCTCCTATAAGGATGTTGGCAGTGATGATGATGATGTCTCTCCAAACCAGAGCTAGAACAAAATCCATGAGCGCTAGCCCTCCTGTCAGGTGTATCCAAGGATCTACCACCTCTCACTATATCTTCCCTATCCAACATGTACTCTTTCCGAGACCTACTTCCATCTGTACCATTCGTCTTATATTCCTATCCATGACTAATACCCAGTTGCCCTTTATTCTACAAATATTAAAGGCTCTGGAGGATGACTGCATTAACCTAATCTTTTTTCTTGAGCTCTAGAAAGCCTTTCCTAAGCCTCAATCAACTACTTATTGTTTGCCTTTCAACTCACAAATGTTTCCTTTAAACTTCTCAATTTTTTTGCCAAACTAGGATAATGTCCCTCTCCCTGCTGCTCGACTTATTTCTCCCATCCTACCAATGTATCTTCCGCCCTGTACGGAGAGACATATGAACTATAATCAACTATTCTTCTCTTCATCTCTTGGCCTTTTATTTCCTAAAATGTGCCACTGTTAGTTATGTAAAACATAATAAAAAAACACCTCAAGGTATCTCAAGGGAAGCTATTGTACCTGCATAGGCCAATCCAGATTACCACGATAAAATATATCAAGCATACCAGCTAATACATGGATATCATAACCGTAAAAATAAATAACCAACATGCATGCATGATAAATACATATAAAACTAACATGCATGAATAAAAATATACCTTTCTCCCAAGGTCCCGTGCTACAACCTTGCTCTAATACCACCCTATAACCACCTCATCTCACATTTACCTACTTTTGCAAGCTCTCTAGGGAAAGCATGAGTTGAGAGTTACTATGACACGACCCAACATCCAAGTTTCAGTTATGGAAGCGGGGTCTATAAACTGGAAACATATTGACACCTCGCAGGAGCATCACATAACCCAGATACCAGCCAACATATATTGATGAGCTTTCCCTGGGCTGGAAATTTCTTTTTCCTAGACCTTACACCCCAGCCACACACATGCTAATCCCTCCATGTGGCTAGAAGGCTCTAGTTGCATGAACAAACCTTCTTCCATGTGGTAACAAATCGAATTTCTCATTTAAGAGACCACAACTACGAAATCAGTGCCACTTTTTCAAGTTAGCCTATAGGCCATTGCCTAGAACTTTCCAGAATCAAGTCTATAACAACCACAAGTATGAATTAATAATACTTAGGCTCATATCTTTCCCAAACGTTCTAGATATGTGATAAACATTTTGTCAAATGTATGGTAAACATGATAATCTACAGGCCACGAATGCATATATGTTCAATGTATTTTTAACTTCATCATAGAACCATCAAGAAGGCTCAATTCCCTCTCAAACTAGTGGCAACAACACTAGTTAGCCCATGCATTCACATAACCATTCAATAACTTATCAAATCATGAATCGAATCCATAACAAGAGCACATCATTTAACCAGACATATAACCAACATATATCCAAAATGAATCCATGACAAACTAGTCATAAAATCAACATAATAACAAGTACATGTGCTCATTGATCATGATAAGAAAATGACTTATATTAACATATGAAAATTCCAACCAAGTCAGGGACTTCCACATACCACCCAACCATAGATTGGGTTGAATCAAATCTCTCTTTCAACCAATCACCCTCGTGTTATATTCCAAGCATGAATGTGGGATCATATGGGTTAAACCAAAATAGAACCAACCAGGGCTTCTATAGGTCAAACCACCTCAACCCTCAACCACAGTGATTTCACCTAAACTGATTTAGAAATCACTAACACCAAACAAGGTTGGATATCTCCGACTTTCTTCACCATACCTAGAGGAATTTTCTTATCTCCACCCACCCATTAAGAGTTCCAAGAGAAATCCCATTTCTACCCTTAACCTTTGGGAATTTCCCGAGACCTCCTCGCCAAGATCCAAAGTCTACTAGCCATCCAAAGCTTAAACCAAAACAAGGAATCCACAACATCATGGCTATCCAAGAAATGGCAAGGCAAGGCTGAAAACCACTATCAATCCATGCAAATCATACATCAATGACAAAAAATCAACCAAATAACCAAACACATGTACCATGCATCCAAATCTTGACAATGAAATCACACATGCAACCTATTATCTGCAATGTCTTCTTGCTATCACTACTCTTTCAATCATTTCCTTGTGCTCTATTGTTTTCCTTTCCTTGCTTGATTGTCCAAGTGCTTCCTCTCTCTTCTCTTAGAGATATATTTCTGAAAGTTATCAAAATCTATAACTGACAAAAGTTGTGAACAATTTCTCTAATGCCTTTTTATCATTGACATGTCTAGTTTCTTCCTTTCCTTTTTCCTTTTTCTTCATTTTCCTCTAATTTCTCTCTAATTTCCCTTGCATGCATCATATT
This sequence comes from Pinus tabuliformis, assembly GCA_031772625.1. NCBI lineage: Eukaryota > Viridiplantae > Streptophyta > Pinopsida > Pinales > Pinaceae > Pinus > Pinus tabuliformis. The sequence continues at coordinate 558,409,952 of CM062807.1, forward strand.
TTTTTCTCTTATTTTCCTTTATTTCTCATATAAAATTGTCATTTATTACCTCTCTGCCTTTGCCAATTTCTGTAGCCATTAATAAAACACAAGTGATGCTCACTATATGTTAGCCTCACTCTATTAAAAATCAATAATAAATCCAATTATTAAATTAAATAAATAAAATCATGAGAATTCCTCAAACTAAAGATTCTAGTTTGGATGAGAGATTCTCTCCAACTAGCTCTCCTAAATTAGTGTGTAAGTTGAGAAATTGTCTCAACCAAGTGAGTCTAAGATAGACGCACTATCTTAAGACCACTTGCTCATGTATTTAAATGTATTATTAAATTATTTGAATAAGAGATAATTACATGAGCATGAGAGACCACATGATGGCTCTCTACCTTTTCCACCAGTTTAAGTTTTGTGTGTTAATTTGTTGTGCATATGGTTATATGGCTTTGTGATTCTTCTTCATGTGGTATCAGAGCTAGGTTGATTCCTGCATAGAAATCATAGATGTTGAGATTTCTTTGTGTTATATTTTGAATTTTTTCTGCATGAAAGCATGAGGCAAGAAGATTATGTTAAGTTGTTGAAAGCCTGTGGAGAAGAGAGTGCCCTATGCGTGGACCAAAAGTTGGAGTTGTATTGTGATCTATTGATTGTGTTAGGTGATCTATGTAAACCTAGAGTCTAGATCGATTATTCATTAAGATATGCACAAATCAAGGGCATGGTGGACAATTTATCATTGGGTTTAGTAAAAGCAAGATTCAAGCCTTTCTGGATAGTCAGCGTATCAGGAAAGAGTTGAAACGAAGGATCAGAAGTCCATAATTTTAATTCTGAGATAGCAGCTCAATAGTAGCAACAGTTTTTGGCCAGCGCTGATTTCCCCGACTCCTTCCACGCAATTCCAGCAACAACCCTATTTGTAGACCAAGAGAAGGCGAGGTCGTGAAACTTCATCTGTGGCTTCTACGTGAACTGTATGGAAATCTAGTCGATATGAAGGAATCAAATATTTCAAGCAGCACCTGTTCACAACCTTTGTAGTGGAGACCCATATTTTGATCGATGCCATCAGTTTTTCCTAGCCAGGACCGTGTTTTTCTATTGCAGCACATAGAGGACAAGCCTGCCTTTTTTTTGTGATGACAACATAGTCAGAAAGCAGTTGATTCATAGAAATTAGAGGAGTTTAGTCTAGAACAACTGCCAGATCATGCTATTGTAAGGCCTACAGTTCTGATCTAGCAGGATTCTTCCCACCAATGGTGAAGGATTGTTGAAGAGTTGTGTTGGAAATGCTTCCCGATCTAGATTACCAAAGTTCTGAGTCTCAATTCAATTCTGAGCCAAACGATCAAAGGTAGTCTCCAAATTTCCATTTCTCCTTTGAAAATTCTCTGAGAGCGAGACTTTAAGAGAATTATTAAATGCCGGAATTTTAAGGTGTTTGATTTCATATTATCCAGTGCTTCAGATTTCAGACAATTTCCATGAATCTCACTTGACAATTTATATTCTCTGGCCTGGAAATTCAGAGAATAAGGTTATTGATTTCTAATGGTTGACTAATGCAAAGATTGTTAAACGCGAAGACGGCATTTACTGCATGTAGGATTTCTAGAACCAGAATCTTTTGGCAAGTAAAATAGACTGTAAATAAAGAAATGATGGTTGGGGCCAAGTCTTCGTCGTTTCTTCCATCTCTGTATGACCAATCCAAGATGGGATTCACTCTCATGAATAGTGGCCATCCTTCTAAGCTTGGGCAAAATTTTTCTTGACCAACCGCATTAGGGTCGCCTATACGGGTACCAATTAAGATTTCTTTGACAGGATTTTCCTTTAGTAGTGCCTCTAGACCAGACTTAAAATCAAGCTGAATAATCTCCATCTGCAAGTCATAGAATTTTTTCGTCTCGTATGTGAATGCATTGATTTCTCGGAATTCCCTTGGATTCTCATACGTGAATGCATTGATTTCTCGAAATTCCCCCAGATTGTCCTTATTGGATGCTTCAATTTAGAGCATACATGTTCCCTACCTTCATGTTCTCCCATTTCAATAAAAGCATATCCTACCCATAGAAGATGCAACTTTGGTTTTGTTTTTGAGATGGTACAATGAGTTAATCGCCATAGATGAGTGAGCAGGAAATCACTCTTTACGTAGCAGATCAGGGAGGATATCCACATCAAATTGCTGCCATCAATTCCACTTGAAATAGGAATAAGGACATGTTTTAAGTTATTTTAGAGTGAAGGCGTTAATGTGAAAGTAGAGTTTCCACTCGAAATAGGAATAAGGACATGTTTTAAGTGATTTTAGAGTGAATGTGTTAATGTGAAAGTAGAGTTTTTATGGAGCTTTTGGAGAGATAAGGTTATGAAAGATTTTTTTTATGTAATGGAGTCATAAGTGCTTTTGTGAAGTCATAAGTTAATTTTGTATTTGGAGAGATAAGTGAATATTTTTATTTCTAGACGGTTGAGTCAGTTTTTTTATGACAATTTACCTCCAAGGAGTTCTCAGTCTCTGCTTCAGACGCCTCACTGAAGACATTGTAATGATGATGTATCTTGAAGGTTAATAAAACATATCTTTTTGTAGTGATTTTGTCCTAGATCCACCCGAAATTGAATAAGGGGATCATAGGTAAACTCTGTGTCGTGAATGTGCTTGCATGATTTGAGTATGATTTGTAAAACACTCTCTTTATTATGCTTAAACAAAACAACTACATGAACATAAGAAAGTTTACATATACAAGTCATCGATCAAGCTCCTGAAATCAAAGCTCCCATAATTAATTAAGTTCATAAGCACAAAGTGTCACATCATCGACTTGATAAAAGTAATATTCTGCAACAACATTTCACAATAGCTAATTCACACCATCAAGTTAAGGACACTACAAATCAAGCACTTCAAGCCTAACGACATCAACAACACCTTTTTTTTTAACTGAATTGTTCGGGTGCATTTTCGGTTGTAACCGACACCCTCATTTGATTTGTTACAGTGCATACATTAAGTCAAGTTAGTTGTCACTTGAACATTTATCAGTTGGGTGAATTTTCGACAATGTTCGACACCCTTTCTTTTTTAAAATCAACACATTCAGTGAGTAAATTCAAGAAAGCACAAAGTGTCAGTAATCAATCAACTAAGTGCAAGCAAAGCAAGCAAGCATGTCATTCAAACAATCTAAGATCAAGCGAGCGTGTCAAGTAACCAAATCAAGTACAACAGTTCAACGCACAACAAGCAAGCCTGTGTAAAGTTCATTAAAGCATTCATAACGTTTCATTCAAGCAAAGCGATCGTCATCAAGTGAGCGTACAATCAGCAGTTCAAGCAAGTGTTTAAAAGCATCAGCAATCAACAACCAGTACAAGCGAGCATGTCATTTCAGTGATCGACTCAAGTGAGAAATTTTTTCAAGCATGACTTCTACGACAAGTGAGCCTGATTTCAAAGTAAGCAAGGCAACATGGAGACACACATTCAATTGTCCCAACTTATTAACAATTTAATGTTATCATTAGCCGGTGACATGGTGCACATCAACAAAACCACTCTTACTGATATTCAAGTGCATATTCAACATGCACATGAAACGATTGAGTTCCTTCAACTGGAGTCGCAACTGCAGAGAAATGAGTTGCAAGAGAAGCATGTTGCTTCCAAGTCTTTGACCAATCCAGAGATAGCTGATCATTCGACTTCATTCATCCAACCAACTTCAAGTGTTGAAGTTGTTCCAGTTCAAATTTCTTGTAAACCCATCATCAAGCCATGGGAAGAAATTCAAATTAATTGAAATCGATGCAGCTTAGGATATGTCAAAGATAACGACAACTTATGTATCCTTGATTATTCAAAGCCCATTCAGTTCGTCAGTGCCGAATTACTTGAACAAGTCACCTCAACATGTTCTCAACAACTTGCAGACCGACATCAATGCACACAAACTGAAGTTGCAGTCAAACCAAAATGCATTCATTGTCAAAGAACTGGTCATCTGGAAGATCAGTGTTCTGATCTCCATCCTTGTCACCATTGTGGCAAGTTGAATCATTCATCAGATAAATGCTACAACCAACGACAGTCAGCCAGATTGAGGATAAATTATTCATGGATTGATCCCTGGGAATGGTCATCCACAGCCAGAAGATTGTACAAGTTTTACAATCGGATTCACTCACACATATTGCAACTAACAATCAAATGAAGATGGTACTCTCGTGCAGTTGAACGGGGGAGTACACCAGTGAAATACTCCTACGCCTGAAGTGGGGGAGTTCAAAATTCAGAAATCAAGTGAAAGATTGCCTCTCCTTTCAGCTGACAAAGGGGGGAAAATGTCAATGAAATTGACAAGTGGTTGTCAGGCTGAAAGTCTCGACAACATCAGTGAAGCAGCCAGTGGGCATCTTCATCAGCCACTGGGCGATCATCATCAGCAGATACGCCAGTGGGCGTTCATCACATTTTTTCAATGGACATGGGATGCTGCTTTCAAGAAAAGGACAGTTGGATCCTTTTGCATCTTGGCAAGTGATGGAGTTGTCAAGCGACATTCAGAGATGAATCAAACATGCAGCTGATTCATGTTCTCTTCAGATTTGATTTTTTTTCTTAGCATCCAGCTTTGGTGGCTTTTCAGGCAAATGTTTTTTGAGGATCAACTTGAGAACTTGGAAGATGGTTCCTTGTTCGTTTTGGATTTATCATTGAGGGGGGGGAATGTTAGCCTCGCTCTCTTAAAAATCAATAATAAATCCAATTATTAAATTAAATAAATTAAATTATGAGAATTCCTCAAACTAAGGATTCTAGTTTGGATGAGAGATTCTCTCCAACTATCTCTCCTAAATTAGTGTGTAAGTTGAGAAACTGTCTCAACCAAGTGAGTATTTAAATGTATTATTAAATTATTTGAATAAGAGAGAATTACTTGAGCATGAGAGACCACATGATGGCTCTCTACCTTTTCCACCAGTTTAAGTTTTGTGTGTTAATTTGCTGTGCATATGGTTATATGGCTTTGTGATTCTTCTTCACTATAGTGTTTTTCCCTCCATTCGATTTTGAATACGTGTCCCATGACTTTGGTCTTATTATATTTACATGGAAATGAACCCGAGGTTGTTACAGGAAGGCACATAGGGACACTAAGATGAGAGAAACTAAGTCAGTGATTGAAGAACCCATGGAAACCCTAAGTACGGAGGAACAATTCATGGAAAATATAATTCAAGAATGGAACAGTAAGATTCCTAAGGGAATTTTGATTGAGCATAAAGAGGTGTAATATCAATTTTACATGCAATGAAAAAATCAAGGAGGATTGTGTGATGGGGAGAGAAAAGAAGTAGCAGGGGTTTTATCATTGAGAGAAAGGGGAAAAGACCAGAATAACATGGAAATTAGATAGAAAGGTAGGAGTTCTACAAGGGAAACTATCCAAATTGTGAGAGAGAAACTGGTAAACTTATGTTAGACGATGGTCTTACCAAATATGTTGTCTACCTCACAAAACCTTACTCAATGAAGATAGTCACTTGGAATATAAGACGAATTAGTAGCAAGGGAAAGTAGAGATATCTTAGGGAGAGAATCTCCAAAGAAAAACCATCTATAGTCATTCTCCAAGAAATAAAAATGTTTGGTGAGAGAATACATGAGATAAGGGGAAAATGTTGGAAGGATTGCAAGGTAATGACATTGGATGCAATACAGAGTTTGGGGGGTTTAGTGATATTATGGAACCCATCAAAACTTACTTCCTAAGACTGGATAACATGCCCTAGAATTTTTTCTAGAAGATTCCATTATCTAGGGTCCAAGGAAACGATTAGCCTCACAATGATATATGGTCCTCATATCCCTATGGAGAAAGGGGAATTTTTGGAAAAACTATAAGGCTTAAAGAACTCATTCAAGATGATTTGGATAGTAGGAGGGGAATTCAATCTAATAAGGTCTTTAGAGGAAAAAAATAGGGCATAATCTGAATATACCTAGAAACAAAGAGCTTTGATGAGATTATCTTAGATCTGAAGTTGGTGGATATTGAAACTATCAATGGTGTTTTTACCTGGAATAATAAAAGGAGAGAAAAGCACTAAGCGGCCTGTAGATTAGATCGATTTTTGGTATTAGAGGAAATACTAGGTAAAGACATTTTTGTTGAGGATGCCATACTCTCGTGCTTGGGCTCGAATCATTAGCTAATGTGGCTGGAAATCGATCTAGAAGAAGCCCCTAAAAAATTTCGTTTCAGGTTTGATATTTGTTTTCCCGAGGACCCTAATTTTGTTAATAAGGTAGAAGAATGGTGGAAGGAAATCGAGGTCAAGGGAAGGACCATGATGCACACATTCCGATTGAAGCTAAAATAACTTAAATTGAAAATTAGGGACTCGAAAAGAAAACAATATGGACATACAATGGACGAGAAATAGCTCCTAGAGGCCCAATTGTAGGAAGTCTAATAGAAGCATATTATGGAAGGGCGACCAAGAATTGATTGTGAAAGAAGGTTAGATTCATAGTAATTTGGAACTAAGGAGGAAATAAGAGGGGTTACTATGGAAACAAAAATCACGAGTACAATGGATAAGAGAGGGGGAGAAAAATAAATTGTTTTGCATAAGTTGATGATCAAGAAAAGGCACTAGAACAAGATCTTTTCACTCATGTAGAAGGATGGAAGGTGACTGCTTCATCACAAGAAAATGGAGCAAGAGTTAATTGACTATTATCAAAACTTGAAGTCGTAGTTAGAACAACCGAGACATTTGGCCATAAATAGGATTACAGCTTGCATGTTGGCTTGTTGGGGCCTGACCCAAGTTTGGATTTAATTAGCCAAACAAATCCATGTACTACTGGCCCTTTCGGCAATAGTCCGCATAGTGTGGATTGAGGTCTCACCGAAGTAGTATGGGGGGGTGCTAGAACTAAGTTTCCGCACCCTTGAGATGTCTGAGGGTTTGATTTGGTCCAACTGCTTGTCCCTATGTGTAGGTTACTTCGCACACTTCCCTGGCTTTTGCACCCTAATATACTTGCCTCCACGCAACCCTAAGGGTTATGGGGCTTTCGCGCTACTTGGAGCAGTGCTCTGCACTATTTCCCTAAGTCACCTGAGATCTTACTATCTTCCTATGCTAGTTAGTTATCTTCATGTAAATAGAAGCCTTGTGTTATATTTATTTATACAACACACACATATAAGTTCACGTAGCAAATAAATAGTACAATTGTAATTTATACCCAATAATATATTAAACAGGAAAAGATACACAGAAATATGGTAAACTTCTCTTTATTAATTCTTCCAACGGTTATAGACTCAACCTACCCTGCGTGCTCAGCTACAGGGGTCCGCGCACTCAGCTGCGGACTACTAGGCCTCTGCACACTCAGCTGTAGAGCCTTCTCCTACTCTATGACCCAAAGGCACACCTTACACTTCGACTCAATCTCTTAGACTCATCATGCTTCTTGTCTATTCCTTAGCTATATGTTATCTTCTACACTTAGAGCCTCACTCTATTTATACAATCCCATGGTCTGCGGACCATGGGTAGGTCTATCAAGCTGACATTACATTACAAAAACAAGGGCGAACAACCCTGAGACTCTATTATGACTTCATGCTCCGTGCCCACAAATCGATGAGCCTTTACAAAGGACTTGGTCAAAACTTGGGCTTTAAGCCCCAAAACATTCCTTGGGGAGATTCCATGCCCAACAGGCCCCTAACACAAACATCGTGACTCGCCCTCGAGTCACTCTGTCAGCATGGAGATCTTCGCACGGAGTCCCTCAACTCTATCCGAACTGCTGCAAGGTCGGCAGCGCACTGAGTGGGTGCCTGCTGGATTTCCTGTACACATTGTTTTGAGACCGCGGTGTTGGAACTACTTCCCTGCATCTATTCTTACATCCCCTGAATTTGTGTGAGATTGCCTTCAATTGTTGTCGTGATGGTGAAGGCCTCGTCGATCCAAGGCTGAACGAGTGCTTTCAGGACTGCTCGTCGTGCTGCGTCCTCCTGTTCGTTCAGCGCTTTGGCCTGTTGCATCCGCGCGAGCCTCTAGTTGAGGGCCACTGTCTGCGCAGTTCCTTTGACGATGTCATACTACTGCTGGAGTTCACGCACCTATGTCTCTAAGCGCTGGATGTTGGGGTCCTCCTATAGATTCGTGAGGACCTCAAATGACTTCTCCAACATTCTGGTGCAGTCCCTCACTGCACTATTGATCTCGTTCAGTCGTGCTGTAATAGTGCTGGTGTGCTATTCTCTTACTTCCAGAGGGGTGGAAGGTTGTGCCTTCAACCACAGCTCTGTGATCTAAAGGTTCAGCTCCAGCTGAACCTTAGTCATTTATTCTCGTGCCTCGCGCACCCCTGCTGCTAGCCTGTGGATGCACGACTCTGCTGGTGTGTTTGCTGGGATGGCCAGTTCAGGGATGCTTTGACAAGCTTCGTCCAGTACCTGTACCAGCTACCGATTCTAAAAACCACTTCGTCGCACTGTGAGCTCCACTGCTCCATGTTGATCTTTTTCTCGCTTAGTACTTGCAGTGTGCGGCTCTCCCTAGCCTGTAGTCTTGTAGTAATCCCATCCTGCAAAACGTATAATGTCTCCTATGGGAGTTTAGCCATGTTGATCCCGATACCCTTCAGTGTGTTGATCGTAGGCCTGTCGGCCTCATTTGTTGTCACCAGTGCCCCTTCCAGTAGCACTATTATATTTGTCGTCTGAGCGCACAACATTTTCTCTACTACAGTTTTCCCTACTGTGAGGCTAGTCGAAAGGGTACCAGCCTGAGGAGTGCACACCTACAACTCCTGCAGCTATGCTCTAAGGGCCCCCAAAACAATCTGGTTCTCTTGCACAAAATTCTAGAGGGCCTCGGATTGTCTCGCCGATGTCGTACAGATCACCTTCAGTAAGGATGATCGGGTCAATAGAAAACTTTGATGCCCTGACCTTCTTGCGCGACCCCGTCAGCTCGCTTGAGTGTTAGCACTTCAGCTGTGTCGATGCGGTTTGTGGGTCCGTGTCTGCCTCCTCTTCCTCTAGTTCTTGCCCATGCGAAGGCAACTTTTGGCCCTCGCATGCCTTCTTGGCTGCCTCCTGTGTTGCTGCTGTTGTGGCCTTTTTTTGTTCTGTTGTTGTCTGTGCAGTGTCCTGTGCCACCTACGCTTTTGTTGCCACTGCCTCCTGCCTTCTTTTCTCTGCCAACTGCGCCATGCGCAGTTTGCCCTCCTCTTTCTTCTTTTGTGCCGCAGACTTCTCCATTGCTGCGATGTCTGGGGCGCGCCACTCCAGTGGCCATTTCTCCAGTACATCAAAAATTACATCATCCGTGGCTACAAAGGGTAGCTTGCTCCTTTTCTTAGCCAAGCCCTTGTGTGCCCTAATGTATATGTTGTGGAGGTCTGCTTTAAACTCTACAAAACTCTATAGGTTGTTGTAAATAGTGGGTGATAACCACGACTGGAGGTTAATCCCCATCCTGAGGTTCATCCATGAACACCCAGAATATCTTACTATCGCGGATCCGTTTTGCATCCTTTGTGATCCAGAGCGAAGCGTACTTTGTGGCCTCCGGCAGATCCCTGTCAATTGTGGGGAACTGACTGTCCTTTGGCAATTCCCCTGCCACGAGCACTATGGACAGTAGAAGCCATGCATAGTGGAACGTTTTTCCTTGTTCTTGAGCCTCACGGCAATTCTCCAAGAATTCCTTGCAGAGGAACTTAGACCAGTTAAACTGGACCCCCTTCACGCATTGTTCAGCAAGTGCTACCACTGGCATGGGTACCTCATCCGCGCGACACATGCGCATAACCTTACTTGCCAGTATTTGGGTCACCACTCTTACTGCTTTGTTGTTGATGTTGGATAGGTGTAGCCCCTTTTCTTCTTCTCCATTTTATATTTCTTCTTCATGGCCTCCGCGATGGCCAATTCACTGCTTTTCCCGTCCAAGATATCTACGGGGTCCTCTCCTTTGCATCGAAGCCGGGTAATGTGGTGGATCAAGTGGTCCGTGATGGGTATGGGCTCCTCCAGCCACAAACACCCACCATGCACCAGGCAGAGTAGTTTCCTGATGACAAAAGTGGTTATTGGGGCATGGTGGAAATGCGGCACCCAGAGCAGGTTTAGCAGCTCTGCCTTTTCCACTCTGCGCAACCACTTTCGCGGCTCTAATTCAGTAACCCCTGCCGTAGTGTTCTGCTTAGGCTTCATGAGCTGTGCGGTCTCTAGGTGAGGGAACTTCTCGTGGTCAGCAAGATCCCAATATTCAAATTTCAAGCTAGGCACCCGTCCCAGGTGCGTGCCCTCAAAAATGATGTCGTCTGGGAGGAGCGGGGTCTGGAGAGAGCTCTTGCTCTCATCAAGATCCTTGGGCACTTTAGCCTTCCCCTTCCATAGGGGGATATAGGCGGGCAACTTTGTTGGAGGGTGCGCAAGCTCAGTTTCTTCCTCCATGCCTTCGTCCTCGTCTTCTTCGATGATAAGGTCCTCTAGGTCTTCCTCCTCCTCATCGGTTTCTATGTTAACGACTTTCCCTTTCTCCTCCATTGTTAGCTTGGTGTGCAGCGGGTTTCGCGGGGACACACATACGGGAACCATCGACTATTTGTCTTTCTTCGGCCTCGGTGTGCACGGTGATTTAAGGATTTCTTCCACAATCCCAGTGCCTTCAGGGACATCCCCAACAGTCAGGGCCTGTACAACCTCTTCGGCGATCATCTATGTAATTTCCATAACTTCCTCAGATGCTGCCATCATGTCTGACCAGAAAACTATCACTCGCATACTCAGGGGCTCAATCAATTTTCTGCATAGGAAAAACAGGGCTCTGCTCAGGCTACGCGAGGTATACAACAACTCAATTCACAAATGACCAAGTGTTTTTTGCTAGGCAGCCCTTTGTAATTTATAGTGCCTTTTGAATTTGAATTCAACCGTTCCCCCCAAATCCGGTTCATTAATGCTCTCTTGGCAGCAGATTTTCCCAAATATTGCCCATAAATCTCATCTTAAATGCCTACCGACCGCTCCATTTTGTCTCAAGTCGAGCATCACATTGTGAATAGTGACTCCAATGGTCACTTTCTGCCTAACCCACGTGGCAGTGCAGCCCCCCTTGCGCGGTCGCAGACCTTGTGACTCTTTGCTTCTACGTGCAACTCCTGGGCATAGTAGTTTATAGTCCCGCACCTCCTTTCAACTTCTAAGAGCACTAAGACTGTACTTTCCACGGCTAGTCAGGTGGCTACGCCACCTGTATAGGGTTTCATCTAGTCATCCATCACTTTTCCAGGAAAATACCCACCTTTTATTGTTACTGGCGGCGTTGCGCACTTTATCATCTGCAGCGCGCCATCATGGTTGATTCGTTTAGTAATATGCAGTCCAAGCCAAGGCATCACACTGATCAATTCACGGAAATAGTCCCCAAACTTGTCCGCGTGATCGTGTGCACCCGGTTTTATTACCCTGGTCTTCTTATCAAGAAAATATTCCTTTATCTCGACCTCCAGCTTCTTGACTTCCGCTACCACCAGTGCACTTTTTTTTCTTAATCACACCCTTTCTTTCTCAAGTTCTTGGAGCCTAAAATTACCCTGCTATATTTCTTCCTCAGGTCCCAAGTGTTCTGCTTCATTCGGCTATGCAATCCCTTCTTTCAAGGCTCCACGAATCGTCGTATCAATCGGTGCTTCCATGCGCAGACTAGGCATTTCATGCTCTATGGGGATTACAACAATCACTTCATACTTCAACCTCAGAGGTGCCTTCACCGTTAGTTTCTTGCACGTGGTCCTATAAGCCCATAGAACCGCTGGTACGCGTAGGTCCCAATCAGTCCTTTGTGCATTGAGGACCTTATTCAGCGCTTCACATACTTCGTTAAAGGCTTCTGCATGGATAACCTTCTGTGCACTTGGTCTTTCCATATTCCATGGTTCCAACCGGAGGGGTCGTTCATGCCATTTCCTCGCCTATGCCTGCTTACTGACCATGTCTCCTAACGCAAAGACTGAGTGCATCTACAGATTTCATACCATATGCCTGCGTCCATCTGGACAGGTCGGCGTGCGGACTATTTTTTCCGGCAATCTTGTCTGTTAATCACATATGAGGCTTCTCAAACAGCATGCGCATCATCCTCCTGCATTCGCACCAGTCCTCAAAACTTCTTTAGTGCATACCCCACCACCTCACAGGCGTAGCGCTCAGTACCCATTTCAAAGCTTCAAAACGTTGTTGTTCTGGCACTTCTCTTTCAAATATGTTCAGGAAGTCATCCACCTCACTTAACCCATCATACGTAGGTAGCTCCCTTACCTCCATCGATATGCAACACAACGATCTCGTCATCATGTTACAGCTTAGCATGGTTACCTCGTGTAACCGGTTCTGCCATCGTTATATCTCTTCTTCAGAATCTGACGTGCAAGAGCTTTCACGCTCCCATGAGATTCGTCCATCCACAGTTGGATTCACCCAGTCTTGTTCTCGCGTGCTTATCTTGTAGATGCAATCCAAATCGTCATCGCTGTCATAGTCACGCACTGGCTCTGTGTAGCGCGATCCTTCTACAGGGTCCAATGGTACAACTACGCGCAGAGACTTTTTCTCAAAAATCATCTTACACTTCTTCATATTTATCGCCCCATTCATGTCAGTGGCCCAATCTATTCCTAATAGCGCAGGGTAGGGATTGTTGTCATCAACAATCTCTATTACTTCGCAATCTTCTAGTGTGCTTGCTCCTTTGATATCCATTGTGATTCCCTACAATCTCCCCATAGGTAGGATCTTTTACTGGTTCACCATTCATAGTTGGATAGGAGACCATTACAGTGTAGGCCTTCCCATGCGCTCCCATGTTTTCTTCAGCAGGACGTTCGCATCCGATCCTAGATCCAGAATCACTTGGTCCATCTCATATTCTCCAATCTCCGCGCTCTATCTCATCTCCCTTCCAGATCGCGTCATGTGCTTTCCGAGCTTCCGGACTATGTGCGGTTCTCTTGGCGCGGTCCTAGCACATGTATTTATGAGTTCCTGCAACCCCTTTATAGCCTTGCTACCGCGCAACAGCTTCATGCATGTTTCTAGGAACGTTGTGAGCATTGATGGGTCCATTTTTGGCTCCGGTCTATCTTTACTTCCTGAAGTGGAGGCATCAATGAAGCTCTTCTTGGCTTCCATGAAGGTTTCCTTAGTGTGCTCCAAATCAAACTATGGTTCCTTCGTTGGAGCCTTGCAAACCCAAGTACTTTCTTCAAGCTACTTGCCTTTGTCATCCCCTGCACTAATTCCACTTTGGAGCATAATATTTACATTAGGGTCTTCCTCACGCGACTCAAACCTCATCATTTGCAGGTTTTGAGTCGGGGGAGGTTTGAGTGCTCCTTTATCGCGCAACCTCGCTATCAGGGTGGGACAATCCTCCATCTCATGATCAAACAATGTACAATACAAGTATGATGGTCGTGCTGGATTTGTACAATCGTGGGCATAATGTCCTGGCCCTTCGCAAATGTAACATATCAGTTGTCCGTGACCTCTTCTTGGTCCTCCTCCACCTCGGCCTCATCCGTGCCCCTAAAATATGGTTCGTGCCATCCCTGCGTTCTAGTCAAGGGCCTGCGTTTCAGTCTGAACTCTGTAGGTAGGAGTCTAATCCATCATCAACTCATAACTTCTACACGTGCACTCATCGTGTCCCACTGATCTACAAAAATTACAGAACAACTACTATGAATTTTGCGTGTACTTTTGTAATAAATAGTAGTTATTTGTAGCATGCTTTCTTCCTATCTGATAAATCGCGCACCATAATGCAGGCATCGTGCTTGGTCCTGCTTGCACCTTTTGTCTCAATGGCATTGGTCCTCCTCCCGTGAGGTAATTCGCAAACACCAGGCAATGGTCCTTGTCATGTCCCTGACCCTTGCACTTTATGCACCATACCTCATCGCGCACTTCTGGGCGAGCTTTCCTGTCTTATTTCAAACTCTGCATCTCAAGGCACAATTTTTTCAATTATGCGTGAATCTGCTGAACTCCCAGGTTGGGATACTATATCGGGGTCTCGTGCAATCTCATCGCGACCTCCAAGGCTTCGGCCTTAGTTGCTAGCCTCTGTTGTGACAGCGCGTTCCGTAGATGCGGTGTTCGCGATGCTACAAACCATCCGCGGTGTTGTCCATCCGTCAACGTCATGTTGGCTTTGCGAATTGTGAACTTCAGTCTCTGATCCAACTCCCAAGGGGTCTCTCCTGGTAGCATTGTGATTTCCTTGAACCCAATGATCAACCGTGCTTCTGACTTTGACCTGCTAAATTCTTTGTTTAGCGCAGTTTAAATATCTACGATCCCCACATTCGGATTGTCATTGGAATGTTTAATGTACCAGGTCAGCGCACTATCCTGTAGATCACTAACCAATGTCACTTTCTTTATATTGTCATCTGTGACTCCCTGCGCTTCCCATACATCTTTTATCACAAAAAAAACTAGTCCTGATCTTCATTCCCTACTTCCTTGAACACTGGAAACTTTATCGCGTTCGCCATATTGTTTTGTGGTGGTGGCAGAGGTGGTATGGGTGAAGATGGGGATGAAGACGGTGAAACTGGAGGTTGTGTGGGTGGGGTTGGTATGCTTGGAAATCTCTACCTTATCAAATTGATCACACTTCTTGGTGAGACCTTCGCGAGCTCTTCCTCGCCCCCTTGTGGAGGTGAAATTAAGGGGCTAGTTTCTAGTTCTGTACTACCTTCTTTTCTGTAGATTCTCCCACTTCGCATAGCCCCAAACATCAATTTATTTTCATAACCCGTTTTTCACCTAGTAGCATTTTAATCCAAGCGTTCAAATATTTAACGTACTTACCTCATGGCCATTTGAGGAAGCGTCGTTCTACCTCGCTATAGCTAACTGAAGTATCTACCACATACTCGGTGATGAATCCTCCTATAATTCGATCGAGCCAGTGATCAACAGCGCATGTGATATTATCCTCTGATGCTTCCAATTTGCGCACCAATTCTGGAGTCCACACAATAGGTCTATCGAGCTTACACCTTCCTTGGCTATCTTCTAGCTTTGTGATCCACTCGTATAGCTCGGTAGGGAAATATGCGAAGAAAATTTTGTGGATCTCTATGTATAAGTAGCAGTCTAACCACTCTTCCTTTGATAGTCATGGGTTCCTATTCTCTTGTGCCGTGAACTCGTGAATCTTCCTATCCAACCAATCTTCCATTCCTTTCTTTTTCGGATTCCATTGATATGACATCAAACATCTCTATGCAGATCCCAGTCCTGGCAACGAAGCCATTTGTTGGCTTGTTGGGGCCTGACCCAGGTTCGGAGTTAATTAGCCAAACAAATCCCTGTAGTACCAGCCCTTTCGGCAACAGTCCGCGGAGTGCGGACTGAGGTCTCACCTGAAGTAGTATAGGGGGGTGCTGGAACCAGGTTTCCACACCCTTGAGATGTCTGAGGGTTTGATTTGTTCCAACTGCTCATCCCTGTGCGCAGATTACTTCGCGCACTTCCCGGGCTTTCGCGCTCTAATATACTTGCCTTCGCACAGCCCTAGGGGCTGTGGGGCTTTCGCGCTGCTTGGAGTAGCGCTCTGCATTATTTCCCTAAGTCACTTGAGATCTTACCTATCTTCCTACGCTAGTTAGTTATCTTCATGTAAATAGAAGCCTTGTGTTATATTTATTTATACAACACACACATATAAGTTCACGTAGCAAATAAATAGTACACTTGCAATTTATACCCAATAATGTATTAAATAGGAAAAGATACACAGAAATATGGTAAACTTCTCCTTTTTAATTCTTCCAATGGTTATAGACTCGTCCTGCCCTGCGCACTCAGCTACAGGGGTCCGCGCACTCAGCTGCGGACTACTAGGCCTCTGCGCACTCAGCTGTAGAGCCTTCTCCTACTCTACGACCCAAAGACACACTTTACACTTCGACTCAATCTCTTAGACTCATCATGCTTCTTGTCTATTCCTTAGCTATATGTTATCTTCTACACTTAGAGCCTCACTCTATTTATACAATCCCATGGTCTGCGGACCATGGGTAGGTCTATCAAGCCGACATTACATTACAAAAACAAGGGCGGACAACCCTATGACTCTATTATGACTTCATGCTCCGCGCCCACAAATCGCGGAGCCTTTACAAAGGAGTTGGTCAAAACTTGGGCTTTAAGCCCCAAAACATGCCTTGGGGGATTCCATGCCCAACATTGCATTCCATAGCTTGTTAGCCAAGATCAGAATGAAGATTTGACGAGGGAGATATCATATGAGGAAGTAGAGGAGGTAGTGAAGGCCATGCCCAAGAACAAGGATATGAGCCCATACAACTTCGCAGCAGACTTCTTTAAAGCCCATTGAAACTTTAATGGTGAAGAAGTATGCACATTGGTGGGAGATTCCAAGCGTCTACAGAAGGCTTGGTCTGATTTAAATGCCATACTCATAACATTAGTTCCCAAGACTAGTAAGTTGGAAGATATAGTGGGGTATGAAGCCATATCATTGTGTAATGTAATCTATAATATTATATCTTTAGTCATTGCCATTTGTTTAAATTCAATGCTTCAAGACTTAATTTCACCCAAACAAAATAGCTTTGTAGAAGGGAGATAAATTAATGACAGTGTAATTACGACTCATGGAGTAGTGCATTCTCTAAATAAATTTAAGAAATAAGGCATGTTGATAAAGCTAGACTTGTCTAAAGTGCATGATAGATTGAATTAGGACTATTTGGTTGAGGTATTAGATGCTTTTGGTTTCTCGTCACATTGGAAATCTTGGATTTGATCTCTTATCTCAACCCCTTTTTTCTCCATTCTTCTCAACGGGTCTCCCACTAAGACTTTTAACCCTTC
Organism: Pinus tabuliformis; assembly: GCA_031772625.1. Lineage (NCBI taxonomy): Eukaryota > Viridiplantae > Streptophyta > Pinopsida > Pinales > Pinaceae > Pinus > Pinus tabuliformis. The sequence goes on from CM062807.1 coordinate 558,426,931, forward strand.
ATGAGGCATAAGACAAGGTGATCCAATTTCACCATTTATTTTCATTCTGGCTCCAGAGGGGCTAGGTAGATACCTGAAAAACACATGCGAAAGGAATATTGTCAAAGGATTGTGTTTGTATGGAAACGAACTCCCTATAACACACTAACAGTTCATGGATGATATCTTGTTATTTTATTAGGACACTCCCCAAGAGTCAAAAGCAATGTGAGGTATCATATCAAAATCCGAGACTATTATCAGTAATGAGAAAACAAGCATATCATCTTCTTTTTTAATTGCATCACCCCCATACAACACCACCTAGCTATAGTCTTGGATTTCCAAATTACGAACCTCCTAGTTGAATACCTTGGGGTTCCATTGACAACCAACACTATGAAAGCCTCTTATTGGCAAGAGATCCTACAGAAGATCTTGACCAAGCTAAACAATTGGAACTTTTAGTCTTTGAATGTGGTCGATAGGTTGGTGTTGCTAAAAGAATTCCTTCATGCCCTGCCTACTTACCAAATGGAAATAATGTCATCTCTAAAGAATATTTGCAAATAAATTAGGGATAAATTTAGGGACATTTTAAGGAGACGGGTTGAGAAAGCTAAGAAATGGTCGTTGGTTGCGTGCGAAAAATTGCGCACATCGAAGATGACAAGGGGTATGGGTTTATGGGATATTGATGTCTTAAACCAAGCCTTAGGTGTGAAACTTTGGAGGAACTAGATCCAGGGTGGAGAGGAAATATGGAAAAATATCTGGAACAGGAAATATAGTATAACCTCTTCACAAGCGGACAAACTTTGAGAGAAAATTGTCTCACATGGCTCCTCTATCTAGATTCTGGCTCAATCTAACAAGATTATAGTCCAATAAAACTCCTTCTGGGAAGTCAATAGATGGGATATATCCTTCTTCTTGGAAGAGGCTTGGAAACAACTCTCCAAACTCAGTGAGAAAGAGGAATTTAGGGAACTAAAAAATTTCACCACTGAGTAAGGGAAGATCAAGGTAGTTGATTACTGAAAAGAGGTCTAGCATACCTCCAGCTAGAGAGAGTGGAAGACAAAAGAGTATTGGATTGAACCTCAAGAGGAGCATCCCTAAAATAGCCTAAGTGAGGAACTACATGAAAGGGGAATTCCAATTGATAAGGAATCGAACAAGTTACAATGGGGGTATCGAAGAAGGACACAAATAATTGCCAAGATATGTGATATGTAAGAATATATGGATGAACAAACCTTGCATAAAAATATGTTGAAAATAGCAACAAGAAATGTTAGAAGTAACATCAAGAAAAATCCTAATTTAATTTGTCCTTGAATTAAATTAGGAATTAAATTGTAGTTTTATTCTCATAGCAACTTGTAATGGTTAACTAAGTTAAGTTGATTTAATTGGCTCAGTAAATTTGAGTTGGAATTCTATCTAGAGTCATGTAGAGTGATCCATAAATTTTAGGGGCCCAAGTTGAGTTCTTATTGAGTTGTAATTATTTAATTCAGTTTAACTTAGTTAAATTTAGTTAAACTAGTTCTAACTGATGGAGGAACTAGTGAGAGGTCAAGTGGAATACATTGGATTTAATTAAAATGCAATGATCAATCAGATAACTGATAATTCACTCATAAATAAGCATGACCCACTTGAGATTAGAGTTCAGGGATAGTGTACTATCAGTTGTAAAATCATATAAATTAAACTAATGGTGCATGCAATCATAGGAAGGCTTGTGGATGGATTGTGCAGTTATGGATCAGGAATTTCCCAATCAAATATGGGTTAATTCCCAAGGGAACATGGCAAGGAAGTAGGAGCTTGGCAGGCAGCAGATTTGGCTAAGTATTGGCTTGAGTTGGTTTGTGAGAAATTGAGTGAGATTGTACTTGTGCAAAGATTGTTTAGATTGAACAAGAATTGTATTTTCTTCTCATATTTTTTGGTTAATGCAATATACAGATAGTAGGTGTTTTTAGTTGAGGCTTTACTCATAAAATTATTTTGTTATGTGTGATTGAAATTCTTCCTTTTCTTGTTCATGATTTCATTGATAAATTTCTATTTTTGTTGATGAGTAGAGTAGATTCAAGTCAATTGTTTTAGCATATCACAATTTGCAGTTTGAATCTACAATAAAAGTATACATGGTATTAGAGTTGAAATCATTATAGAACAAGAGAATACTATTTTGTTGTGCGGGTGAAATTGAATTTGCAGTTTCATACTTCAGAGCCAGCAGGATGTCGTTCTACGGTTTGAGACTTAAGTATGCCCTTGAGGGTAGCTCGAATTATATAGCTTGGAAGTACATGATGGAGGTAGTGTTGGAATACAATGGGCTGAAGGAATTCATAGATCATGATATCCCGAAGCCTCCAACATATGATGTTAAATATCTAGCAGAGTGGAGAAAGTGTGTGGCAAAGGAAAGAAGGATTATCCTAGAAGGAGTTCAAGATAATATTGTCTCAAATCTCCATGGTAAGGAAACTCAATTTGCAATGTGGAAGGCCTTGATAGACACATTTCAAAATAGCAGTGACCACAGGAAGCTAGAACTGAAGGAAAAACTCAGAAAGATCAAGATGGAGAAGGGTGATATAATGCCAAAGTACTTGACCAAGTTCATCCAATGTCGAGATGAGCTTGGAAGTGTCAGTGTCACTATTTCTGAAGATGATATAGTGAGCCTAGCACTATATCAGAACTCAGTTAATGGGAGGAAGAAACTACCAGAGTGGGAGTGATTGTGGTCTGACTTGGTATAAGAAGAGATTCGGCGGAACACCAGTGATGGGACCTCATCCAAAGAAGTGGAAGAGGACTTTTCATTAGTCAAAAAAGAAAAGAAATCCAAGGGAAAGAAGTCCCAAGGTGAGGAGGGAAACAAGAAGAAGGACTTGTCGAGCATCAAGTGTTTTCACTATCATGAGTTCGAGCACTATGCCACGAAATGCCCACAAAAGAAAGAAATCAAGAAGGAGCCTACAGTAGCAGCAGCAGGTGAAGCTCTAACTTCACAATTCAAACTTGATTTCACTCTCATTGCATGCATGGAAAGAACTATAATGGGAAGAATGTGGTACCTTGATAGTGGTGCCTCGTTTCATATGACGGGGAATAGTGATCTCCTCAGTGACTTGGAGGAGAAAGACCTCATCATGCAGCCTCAGAAGCAGCCTCAACAAGTTGTGGAGCATCCACAATTGGAGAAGAAGAGAGGAGATCGACTGGAGACATCCACTCAAGAAGAGACCTCCAATAGGGTCAAACTTCGAGCCAAGTGGTTAGAAATAACACATGCAGTCATACCTCCAAGTGGGAGGTGGGGCAATATGAAAACTTAGTCCAAATGTTTCAGAATTTGGGCAGGATCCATTGAGGTGTTTTTTTTGCCTCATGGATCATTACCTTGCTATGGGGGCCTAAAGTATTCAATACCAGGAGGATTAGTGTCAGTTAGATACTAAGGGGTGCAACGCATTGTTGATAGCAGACTAGGATGCTCAGTAGCAGAGTCAGTAGTAACACAATTTTCCCAATAGAGAGTTGCAGACACAGTTGATTCAATTTATTTTGTTTGGATTCTTTTTTGTTGCAAATGTTGCAGTAGCAACAAAAACAATGACTAGTGTTGAATGCAAAACATGCCAAAGGCACTAGATGGGAATAGATTTGAATTTCTTTCTTGTTGAGATGGAGTGTTGAAAATAGCAACAAGAAATGTTAAAAATAGCACCAAGAAAAATCCTAATTTAATTTGTCCTTGAATTAAATTAGGAATTAAATTTATTTCTATTCTCATAGCAACTTGTAAGAGTTAACTAAGTTAAGTTGACTTAGTTGGCTCAGTAAATTCGAGTTGGAAGTCTATACTGATACCTAAATTTTAGGGGCCCAGATTGAGTTCTTATTGAGTTGTAATTATTTAATTAAGTTAAACTAGTTCTAACTGATGGAGGAACTAGTGAGAGGTCAAGTGAATTAAATTGGATCTCATTCACATGCAATAATCAATCAAATAATTGATAATTCACTCATAAATAATTCATGCATGTCAATTCTAAGAAAGACCTAGTTGAGATTAGAGTTTGGGGACAATGTGCTATCAGTTGTAATACCATCTAAACTAAACTGATGGTGCATGGAATCAAAGAAATTCCTATGGATGGATTGCACAGTTATGGATGTGGAATTTCCCAATTAAATATGGGCTAATTTCCAAGGGAACATGGCAAGGAAGGAGGAGCTTAGCAAGCAGTAGATTTGGCTAAGTATTGGCTTGAGCTGGTTTGTGAAGCAGTGAGTGAGATTGTACTTGTGTGGAGATTGTTTAGGTTGAACAATCATTGTATTTTCTTCTCAAGTCTTCTGGTTAATGCAATATACAGATAGCAGAGGTTTTTAGCTAAGGCTTTCCCTAGAAAATTATTGTGTTATGTGTGATTGAAATTCTTCATTTTCTGCGTCGTGATTTCATGGATCAATTTTTTTTACGCTGATGAGTAGAGTAGATTCAAGTCAATTGTTTTATCATATCACAATCTGTAGTTTGAATCTACAATAAAATTCTACAAAATAGCCTTCTTCCTCTACTCAGTGACAAGAAGAAAATTGTTGACTTGGGACCACATAAGAAGGAAGGGATATCAATTTTAATAATTATATGAATAATTTTATATTTTTTTATTGATATGAAGATCTTTTATATTTTTTATTAGGTATGTCAAGCCCCATGAGTCAATTTGAATAATTATATGAAACATTATATATGTGTGTGTGTGTGTGTGTGTGGGGTAACTTTAAATGAGTGCTTAAAATTAATGATATCTCGTGAAGTTATGAATCATTTTTATGCTTGTTGGATTATATAATTTTATGAACAACATAACAATTTTTGTGGCTCATGTGTTTTGGATATGGACAATATAACAATATTTTTGACAAAAAAATATTTTTAATTCAATGTAATTTGTATTGAGCATTTTTATTAAAAACAAATAAAACATTTGGAACTAATGATGAAGTCTTTAAATTATAAGGTGATATCATCATGCCATTTTGTCTCATGTCATGTTTGGAGTAATTAAATAATGCTAAAGGATTAGACATTTTGAGGTTTAAGTTTATGGTTTTTTTTAGACCATGGTTTGAAATTTTTTCTATTGCCTTTGTTGTGATGGTACAAGTGATTAAGGCCATTGTTTCAAAAATGTTACAATTTTAGGTTAAAAAATTTGTTGTTGATAGCACCATTTTTCAATTTTGGGGTTTATTTTAAGTTATGCTTACAACTATACTACTTCTTAAAGTCCTGGTTTCAAATAAATTGTAATTTTAACTTTTAATAAAAAATAAGGGAAAAATAAATAAATAATGCTCTTGATAGCACCACTTTTTTATTCATAGGTTGGTTTTAAAGTTTTTGTTAGCTACAATATGAGTTTTTAAGGCCATGGTTGAAAAGAAAATTTAATTTTCACACACCCCCACCCCATCCCTCCATCCACCCTCTTCCCCCACCCCTAATAAAAAAAAACAAAACAAGGTGCTACTTATGGCACCGCCCTTTTATTCAAGGATCGATTTTGATGTTTTTGATACAAAAATATGGGTTTCTAGGGTTATAATTCTTATCTTGGGGTCACAATTCTCATTAACCCCATAACTATGTTAGGTTACCAACTATGATGTAGAAAAGGTTGGGAGAATTCACATTATGCATTTTGGATGCGGAAATTTATTTTTGATTCCTATCTCTTGGCCTATAATTAGGAGGGTATTCAATACCAAGGATTGAATAATAATGATTCAATCATGGGGGTAGAGGAAAAAATAAATGGCTCCCACACCCTTATAGGGAAATGATTTAGGAGATATTAAAAGGGTTTCTAACCACTCTAGAACTTGAAGGATTGTTATGTTACAAGAAACAGTTTGCCAAAATAGTTTTTGGAGATTGATTTTAGTTGTTAGGATTAAAAATACTTTCACTTCCTTACCATCCTTTCCCATTCATCATCATCTATTTAGGATGAGTCCTATTGGGTTGTACTTATTATTTCAACAACTTTAAGAGTAACAAAAATTTCTATTAGCAAGGGACAATCCTTAATTCTATAGTAGGTATTTAAAACATGAAATATGTGTTGGTGAAGTTGTTGTATCATGTTAGATGAAAGAGGACTTGCCCTTTCCACTGGATATACACAAATTCCTTCAAGTCTTTAGAAGCATCAACCTTAAGATGCATCCCCTTGTGAGGTTGTTGATTAAAAGAATGATTTGGTTCATGGTGAATAAAACTATTAATTTCCATCAAGATATGCTATATATTATACTAAGTTGCAAGGAGAACCACGAGATTTCTATCCAAATTGATTAATAAAGTTAGGAAGCTTCCTATATGAATAAATCCTTATGCCATTTGGTAAACTTGACCAATGTTTTTTTAGACATCCATGATTTGTCAAATATCACTTGATGTTAATGGCTCTCTTCAACAAAATAAAATTGAGAAAATTCCTTGGTCATGCTACACAAAACTATGCAAATATATTCATTGAATCCCAAGCCTCATTGGTCCAATAATTTGTCACAACCTCAAATAGGATTCATCCCACAAAATAAGTGAATAAAGTGTTTTTTTTTTTCCAAATTTTCATGTATTACCATAGGATTTCATAATATTGAGAATTAAAAATAAATTAATAATAAAGAATTATTACCTCTTACAACAAATTCTTCTAAATGAATTTATACAAGACCTTCTAAGGAACCATATTGTCCTACTCATACTCACCATCTCTTTACATAATTGGTAATGATATGGTAGCAATTTAAATAACTCCCTATAACCATTTAACATCAAAAATAATGCTACCCCAATGGGGGTGGAAGACCATCATGCCATCATGGGATCCAGGTGGGTAACTGCCACCCCATCGACCCCCCATGCAATTAAAGCTAGGGTGAGGTGGAGGACTTCACCATGCAATCACATGTGTATATTTATATGGAGGAAAATTTAATGGGTATTGTTCCAGAGAATTATGTTGGAGCTATGTATTTGGGTGGGAATTCAGGATGGTGTGGGAGCGCTCTTGATGTCAAGGGGGTAACCTGCCATTATTTGTAGCCTATGGCAACTCAACTCTGCTGATTAGTCTAGAATTTTGCAATTTGGTTCAGCCTAAATGTGAGGGAGGAAATAAGTTTCCATCTTCTTTGGTTGCCTCTCCTGCAACCTAGCAGGACTCGCTCTATCTCGTATTGCGGTGGTGCAGTTCATCCTTTTGCCAAGGAAGGAAAATGTTCAATTTTGTAGCTATGTTTGGTCTTCATAATTTAAATTTTTATCCCTTGTAATATATAATATAAATCTAAGACATGTTATTCATATCATTTTCATTGTTTAGCACATGAATTTTTTTATATAAAAAATGTTCTTCATGTCAGATTTAAAAGAGAAAATTTTGAAATTTGAAATTTGAAATTTTGGCTCCAAAATAGCCAATTTGTCCCTTCCTCAAGTCAAGTCGGCCCCAGTGGGGAGACACGCCCATTCACAAAGGCAAAATACTATATAGAGGGATTCAACCTCAGACAAGAAAGACTATTTCTGGGCAGCCAAATGAAGGAGAAGAAGGATGAAGAAGGATGAAGAAGGACAAGAAGAAAAATTTCATCTTTAGCATATATAGCTCCCTCCCTCTTTAGCTCACACGTGTCTTTATGGGAAATTTTTTGGGCAACATATTATGGGCAGGCCGAATTTATAGGTAGACTGGGAGGCCAAATTTTTTGGTTTCTGAACAATTTCTAGGAGGTTGAATTTTGGCCTAGGGAAGATTAGATCAAGTTGAGTTGTTGGATAGATTGGAGGCTTGACTTGAGGGTTGTTGACCAAGTTTGACCATAAGCATTGTTGGTTAATTTCACCACATAGTTGAGTAGTTGCATTAGATTTCTCTTGTTTAACTAAAGAATTTCTCTAAGAAAAAGGTTATTGGGTATTTCCCCTAAGTGGATTTTCCCAAGGTAAAATTTGTGCTCTCTTTGTGCATTGTGATCTCTATTTTCCTTTTACTTTTATGGTTGAATTTCTAAAGCGTATTTTCTTAATGATAAACTAGAATTGTTAAAACAAGATCTACATCATTTGAAGTAATTATTAATATTTCAAAAATTAGTGCTTATATCTATTGCACTTGAAAACTTAACATGGTTTTAGAGATTTGGTGAAGGATAGGACATTGAGATCTGTTAGGTCCCTATACTACTAGTGTAACCCCTTATTGTTATTAGTACAACCCCCTTATTATATTGTTGTGCCCATGTAGTCCCCATATTGTTATTATTGTGCCCCATAGAAGCCCATTATTGTTATTATTGTGCCCTTACATTATTATTGTCATGTCGGCTCTAATTATATTATGACCCCTTAGACTCCTATATATAGAAATGAGGTCTTGTGATTTGTATCATCGAAGAATTGTTCATTTGTGTAATGTAAAGGAGGTTTCCCACCTCGAAGAGGCTTATTTCTAAGGCGTTGATCTATCTTTTCTATCTTTTGGTGAGCTGGTTTCATAACATTTGGTATCAGAGCTTTGGATTCTAGGGTTCCGCTGCTCCAAACAGGTCATCGTGGAATTTTCGCTATAACTTTTTTCGGCAACGTTTCACATGCTAAAATGAAAACCCATTTGGTTTGAAATCGTTCTGAACCTAGGGTCCGAATATCAGAGCTTTTCGTGCTATATTTGCGGAGATATGATTTGAGGAAGTTGGCCTTTTTGCAGACTCTCGAATTACATTCCAAACAGGTGACCTGGGGAAAATAGTCATAACTTTTGTTTTGAGCATCAGATTGAAGTTTCATAAGAAGTTATAGAAATAGGACAGACTGTAGTTTCCTGTATATATTTTTCAGATCCTCAGGTCAAACCAGTGACACGTGGCACTTCATACAATTTAGCTCTTCTGAAAAGGTATATAATCAGGTCATCTTGGGAGATTGTGCATAACTCTTTCTTGGAGAATCTAAATTTGATCAGACTGGTGGTGTTGGAAAGAGGACAGAAAGGGCCACTTTAGGTCACAATTCCAGAACTTAAAGATCGAAAAGTACAGAGTTATAGTCGTTTCAAGATCGAGCTCCTAAAACCAATAAAAAACAAGATGAGGAAGTTTGATGGCAAGGATCTGGTAAATTGGATACTACAGATGGAAAAATATTTTGATGTACATGGTGTACCACTATTAAAAAAGGTATGTATTGCATCTTCCTATTTAGAACAAGATCAATTTTTATGGTATAAAGGGCTTTGTTCTCGTAAACAACTTGTTACATGGTCAATTTTCATGGAGGAAATTATAGCACATTATGAGAATACAAAGAGCAACACCTTCTTTAGAGAAAAACCACAACAATTGGAAGAAAAAAGAGAAAAAGGGCTTTGTTACAAAGTGGAAAGAAAAATTATGGAAACAAGGAATTCTACCCCTCACAACTATAAAGATAGAAGTGTTGTTTCTCCTAGCCTTCCACAACCTACAAGGGTTACACCACAAAAATTGGAAGAAAAAAGAGAAAAGGGCTTTGTTACAATTGTGATAGCAAATGCACTAAAGGTCATAAGTGTGCTGAGAATAAATTATTTTACATAAAGTATGAAGAGGAGGAAGAAAAGAATCAAGAAACATCAAAAGAATTGGATATATGCCAGGACCCAACCCCAAAGAAAGAAGAAATGAATCCGACCATATCTTGTAAAGCATTGGCAAGAATTAACACTCCTCAAACTCTCAAGATAGAAGGACATATCAAGAAGAAAAAGGTTCAAGAAGTGAAAGATCACATCAAGAAAGAAGAAATGAATACAACCATATCTTGTAATGCATTGGCCAGAATTACCACTCCTCAAACTATCAAAGATAGAAGAACATCTCAATAAGAAAAATGTTCAAGAAGTGAGAGATCACATCGAGAAAGAAGAAATGAATCCAAACATTTCTGGTAATACATTGGCCGAAATTACCACTCCTCAAACTATCAAGATAGAGAACATATCAAGAAGAAAAATGTTCAAGAAGTGAAAGATCACATCGAGCATCAAGACATGAATCCGACCATATCTTGTAAAGCATTGGAAGAAATTACCACTCCTCAAACTCTCAATATAGAAGGACATATCAAAAAGAAAAAGGTTCAAGCAGTGAAAGATCACATCGAGCATCAACATCAAGTTCTCCAACTTTTAAAGGATAACTCCACTTTGGTGCAAAATTGAATGAAACAACAGCTAGATCAACATCGCAGTGAAAAAAGTTTTGATGTAGGTGATTGGGTATTTTTACGACTACATCTCAAGTAAGCTATTTATGAGAAGGAAATGTTGGCAATACTACATGCACTTAACAAACAACGACCTTACCCATTGGGAAGACACTTCAAGGTAAAAATGGATCATGATATTCTTAAATACTTTTTAGAACAAATATTATCTTCAGAAGAACAAAAAAAATGGGTCACAAATATGTTGCGTTATGACTATGACATCATCTATAAAAAAGGGAAGCAAAATTTGGTTGCAAATGCACTCTCAAGAATGGATGAGGATGTGGAAGCATTGTTTTATGTTATTTCTATTATCCAACCAGATTGGATAAAAAAGAAAGGGATGAATGGAAGAAGGATGAAGAAGTGTGGCCACTCATTCAAAAGTTGCAGAAGATCCCAATTCAAACAATATTTCCAGAACTTGACAAGGAAGGAAAAATCATATTGGAACCTGGAGCAGTCACAGAAACAAGAACCTGAAAGCTAGGAAATCGATCAATTTCAGAGTATCTCATCAAGTGGAAGAACTTACCCACTGAAGATTCCACATGGGAGGACAATAATTTTATACAGAAGCGTCAAGAACTACTCAAGCGTTGAGGACAACACTTTTTGAAGGAGAGGGGCATGTTAGATCCCTATACTACTAGTGTAACCCCTTATTGTTATTAGTACAACCCCCGTATTATATTATATTGTTATTATTGTGCCCCATAGAAGCCCACTATTGTTATTATTGTGCCCTTACATTATTATTGTCATGTCGGCTCTGATTATATTCTGACCCCTTAGACTCCTATATATAGAAAGGAGGTCTTGTGATTTGTATCATCGAATAATTGTTCCCTTTTGTAATGTAAAGGAGGCTTCCCCCCTCGAAGAGGCTTATTTTTAAGGCATTGATCTATTTTTTCTATCTTTTGGTGAGTTGGTTTCATAACAAGATCACTCTTGGAAAGTTTTGGTAAAATGATAAAAGACCTCATCCAAGATGTTTTTGCTTGTCTATGAAAATGGGTTCCTATATGAAGGCAGAAAAAAATTAGAAGGAGCTACAAATTTTAGGGCTTATAAAACTAGGATTGATCTCCTTCTTGTGAAGAATGAATTCTTGGATATTTTAAAGGGTAAGGTCACTGAACCCGAAAAGGATGAAGAAAAATTAAAATTTCAGATAGATTATATTACAGCTAGAAGTATCATTTTAGACTCCGTCAAAGATCATTTGATCCCATATATCACAAATATTGACTCTTCAAAGAAATTGTATGATGTCCTAATTGGAGTATACACTATCAACACTATTAGTCAAGCAATGAGATTGAAGGATGAGTTTCGTGATGTTAAAATGACAAGGTATGATACTATAGCCTTATAATTCATGAGGGTTTCTCAATTGAGAGATCAACTTGAAGCAATTGATGAAATCATTTTTTAAAAGGAACGAGTGACTACAACACTTAATGGTTTACCTGAATCAAGGGATTCATTTGCATCAAGGATACATTCTGGAAAATAAACTCCAAAATTTGATGAACTATGGACTACATGTACTCAAGAATAATCAAGGCTCATGTCTGTCGGGTTATGTTATATTCTTTCCACGTAGTTAACAGGGGGTTTGAGGGGCGCCCGTAACCCCACTTTATGGGGTCCGGAGCAACGCCCCAGAAAATTTTGGTTTTGGACCCTATGTTAGATTGGGCGGAGCCACCTATGGTTTTGTGCATGATTTTCGCACATGTTTTTTTTGGACGCGATGGTTTTCGGTCCATGGTATTGGACGCGATGGCTTTCGGTCCATGGTATTGGATGCTTCGACATGTATAAATATATATTATAACATTGAAAGGAACATAATGAAAAATAAAGCTGGTAGTCCCAGTTTTGGGATCCAGGGGAAAATCTCTGTGTATATGTGTTTTATGTGTTCTACTCTCGCATTATTTATTTTTTGTGTTTTAGAATTCGTATGCAGGTAAGTTCTGTACGGGGTTAAAACCTACATTTGGTATCAGAGTTGTTTTGGCGCCTTTGTTGCTGAGGGGTTTCGCTTGGGCCTGTGGTAGACCCTATTCAGTGGGAGATCTGCGAGATCGATTCTAGTGATGAAAGAAGATGGCGAGCAGTGGAAAGATAGAGATCGAGAAATTTAATGGTCAGAGTTTTGAGTTGTGGAAACTCAAGATGGAGGATCTGTTGGTGTATAAAGATCAATGGATTGCGGTAGATCCGGGTACTAAACCAACGGGAGTGTCCGATGAAGAATGGAAGAAGTTGGATCGGAAGGCAAAGAGCACAATGCGATTGTGTGTCTCAGATTCAGTATTGCTGAATGTATCAGGGGAAGCTATGGTGAAGGCTTTGTGGGACAAGTTAGGGACTTTGTACCAATCTAAGTCTCTGGTGAATAAACTGTTCCTGTGGAAAAAGCTGTATAACCTGAGGATGAAAGATGGAGACTCAGTGACAGAACATCTGAACGCTTTTAATACTATGGTAAGTCAGTTAGAATCTGTTGATATTAAAATTTCAGATGAAGATAAGTGCATAATTTTGTTGTGTTCTCTATCAGATTCATGGAATAGTCTGGTTATTGCAATAGGTAGCAATGCAACTGCCTTGCAATTTGATAAAATAGTCTCAGCCTTGTTGATGGAGGAGATGAGATGGAAAAATATGGAGAGCCAAAATGGTGATGCCTTGTCTGTACGAGGCGGTCCCAAAACAGAAACAAAAATAAGTCATCGAGTGGGAGATCTAAATCTAGAGGGATATCTAAATCTCCAGGAAAACCTGTAAAGGTGGTGTGCTGGAAATGTGGAAAGGAAGGGCACTACAAAAGGGACTGTAAATCTAAATCTCCTGACAAAGGAAAGGGATTTGATGAGGCTCCTTATATAGAGGTGAAAACCACCTCAGATGAAGGTGGGGATGTGTACTTGGCTTCTTCAAGTACACATGTAGATCATGAGGCATGGTTGATTGACTCAGGTGCATCACTTCACTTCACTCCCCATAGAGAGTGGTTCTGTGAGTATGAGAAATATGATGGTGGTGATGTCTTCTTGGGGGATGACAGGAAGTCTAAAATCATTGGTCACGGAAAGGAAAAGTTGAAGTTGCAAGGTGGAAGAGTTAGAACACTTCCAGGTGTTCTACATATTCTTGCATTGGCCAGAAATCTAATTTTTGTAAGAAAGCTGGATGATGCAAGTGTAAAAATAGTGTTCGAGAAGGATACCTGCAAGATGGTTTGGGGAGCACTGGTATTGATGCGGGGAGTTTGGATTGGAACTCTATACAAGCTGCAAGGTAGCACAGTTGTTGATGGGTGCAACAGTTCTGTGGTTCTTGAAAGTGGAGCAGAAAATCTAGTGGTCTCTGGAGAGAAGACCATGCTATGGCATCAAAGGCTTGGACATATTGGAGAGAAGGGCCTTCGGATACTTCATGGTAAGGTATGGTAGAAGGTATGAGTAATAGCTCTCTGGATTTTTATTTCTGTGAAAATTGTGTGTATGGGAAGCAGAATCGGGTGAGTTTCCCCTCTAGTGGTAAGAGGGCGAAACAAATATTAGAACTTGTGCACATTGATGTGTTTAGACCTGTGAAGGTTCCATCACTGGGTAAGCCTGTGTATTATGTATCATTTATAGATGACTTCTCAAGGAATACATGGATATATTTCCTTAAGAAGAAATCTGAAGTCTTTGACAGGTTTAAAGAATTTAAGGCTCTAGTGGAAAACCAGACAGAGAAGAAGATAAAGATGCAAAGGACAAATAATGGTGGAGAGTTTTGCAGTAAGGAATTTGAAGAATTCTGTAAGAAGTGTGGTATAGCATGGCAGGAGACTACTCCATATACACCTCAACAAAATGGAGTTGTAGAAAGAATGAATAAGACATTGATGGAAAGGGCAAAAAGCATACTTAGTGGTGCCGGGTTAGGACAGGAATTCTAGGCAGAGGCGGTGGATACTACATGTTACCTGGTCAACAGGTCACCTTCTTCAGCATTGGAAGATAAGACTCCACAAGAGGTATGGACTGGTAAGAAACCCTCTCTTTCACATCTGAGGGTATTTGGACGTGATGCATATGTACATGTTCCAAAGGAAAAACGAACCAAGTTGGATAGTAAATCTGAAAAGTGCATCTTTATTGGGTATACGGATGGTTTAAAGGGTTATAAGCTTTGGAACCCAGTCACACGGAAGGTTGTGTACAGCCGAGATGTGGTGTTCAGAGAGGTGAAAGATGTTATTAAACATGAAGTCCAACAAAAGGAACCTGAGAAGATAGAGTTTGAGCTAAAGGAGGAAGAATCGGACTCTACAGCAGAGGAGGAATCAGAAGATGAAGAGCCACAAACTCCGACTGTGAGAAGATCAGTTCGAGAAAGAAGACAGCCAAAGATGTATAGTCCATCTGCTTTCTGTTCAAATTTTGCTTTTTCTGTTACTAATGATGATCCCAGAACTATGAAGGAAGCAGTGGATTCAGAGGATGGAAAACTCTGGAAAGAGGCCATGGTTGATGAAATGGCATCTTTGCACAAAAATGAGGCTTGGGATCTGGTGGAGTTTCTGACTGGGAGGAAACCCATTGGTAGCAAATGGGTGTTCAAAAAGAAGACAAATGCAGAAGGAAAAGTGGAGAAATACAAAGCTCGGTTGGTAGTAAAAGGTTATTCCCAGGTGCCGGGAATTGATTTTGGTGATATTTTTTCTCCTGTTGCCAAGGTAACTTCTATTAGATTACTTTTGTTTGTTGCTGCTGGTTTTGATTTTGAGGTAGAACAGATGGATGAGAAGACAACATTTCTTCACAGGGATCTGGAAGAGGAGATCTACATGAAGCAACCTGAAGGCTTTGCGGTGAAGGGTAAGAAAGAACTGGTATGCAAGTTAAAGAAGTCTCTGTATGGGTTAAAACAGTCACCAAGGATGTGGTATCAGAAATTTGATACATTTATACAGGGACTTGGCTTCACCAGAAGCAAAGCAGATCACTGTGTGTATTTTAAATTAATTGGTGACCGTGTTATTTATCTGGTCTTGTATGTGGATGATATGTTGCTGGTTGGAAATGACAAAGAAATTATCCAAGATTTGAAGACCCAATTGTCCTCCAAATTCAACATGAAAGATCTTGGTGCTGCAAATTATATTTTGGGCATGGAAATTAAAAGAGATCGTACAAAGAGGAAGCTCTGGTTAAACCAGAGGAAGTATGTCGAGACAATAATGCAGAGGTTTAATATGCAGGATAGTAAATCGGTGAAGGTTCCTATTCTTGTAGGTGTGAGGTTATCTGCTGAACAGTGTCCCAAGACACAATAAGAGGAAGAGGACATGTCCCGTGTTCCATATGCAAGTGCAGTCGGTAGCCTGATGTATGCAATGGTCTATACTAGACCAGACATTGCACATGCAGTGGGAGTATTGAGCAGGTTTATGTCAAAACCAGGGAAGGAGCACTGGACAACAATGAAGCGGGTTTTCAGGTATTTGTGTGGCACTAGTGATTATGGTTTGTGCTACCAAGGAAGACTAGGATTGGATAGAGTGTTGGATATTCATGGCCTTGTTGATGCAGACTGGGCTGGAGATCTGGATCAGAGAAGATCTACAAGTGGGTATGTGTTTAACCTATTTGGAGGTGCAGTCAGTTGGATGAATAAGAAACAATCTGTAGTGGCACTATCAACTACAGAGGCAAAATACATGGCAGCCACTCATGCAAGCAAGGAAGCAGTTTGGTTGCAGAGATTGTGTTCAAGTATGGGGTTATTACAGGAAGCTATAAGGATAGACTGTGACAGCCAAAGTGCAATTTTCTTGGCAAAGAACCCTGCATATCATTCAAAGGCAAAGCACATTGATGTTCAGTATCACTTTGTGAGGGATATGATAGAAGACAAAAAGGTGTTGCTGGTAAAAGTGGACACTTTGAAGAATACTGCAGATGCATTGATGAAATCTATGAGCTCTAAGAAATTCTCTTGGTGTAGAGAGAAAATGGGCGTTTCAGGGCTGGAAAAATGACTAAACTCTCTTGTGGCCCCCTGTGGAAAGAAAACAACAAGTGGGAGAATGTTGGGTTGTGTTATACTCTTTCCACGTAGTTAACAGGGGGTTTGAGGGGCACCCATAACCCCACTTTATGGGGTCCGGGGCAGCACCTCGGAAAATTTTGGTTTTGGACCCTATGTTAGGTTGGGCAGACCCACCTATGGTTTTGTGCATGATTTTCGCACATGTTTTTTTGGACGCGATGGTTTTCGGTCCATGGTATTGGATGCTTCAGCATGTATATATATGTATTATAACATTGAAAGGAACATAATGAAAAATCAAGCTGGTAGTCCTGGTTTTGGGATCCAGGGGAAAATCTCTGTTTATATGTGTTTTATGTGTTCTACTCTCGCATTATTTATTTTTTGTGTTTTAGAATTCGTATGCAGGTAATTTCTGTACGGGATTAAAACCTACAATGTCAGGAGGGAAGATTTAAAGATCTGAAGAAGGTGACTCTCAAGCATATGAAACATGTTTCATGAAATGTGGAGGAAGAAATAAATTTAGTTTCCAAAGAAGAAATGAATGAAGAAGACTTGAAGGAAGAAGATCTACTCCTCAAGGAAACAGAGAGAAGTCAAAAGTCCAATGCTATCATTGTCACAAATTTGGTCACTATAGACACAATTATCCGAAATTATCAAATGATAGATAGAGAAAAGGAAATAAGCTTGCCACCGCAACAGATTTTGAAAAACTTACAAAAAGACCCAAGAATGAAGATTCAAGTACCAAACATTTCTTTTATTTTTCCGCTCTCACAAGTTCTATGCATAAAGTGATCATTTGTGGGTAGTAGACAGTGGTGCATCAAGGCACATGACAGGGGATTGCGACAACTAATCTAATGGAAAGGCGATTATCTCAAAAGGTATAACTTGGAGATAACAATAGTTATGCAATAAAAGGTGTTGGGGAAGACTTCCATTGAGTTGGAATCAGGTGAAAATGTTCATCTTAGAAAGATGATATATGTACTAGGTTTGAAAAAGAATTTAGTTTCCATTTCATGCTTGGAAGGTAAGGGAGATAGAGTAGCATTTGCTGATGGCAAAGTTCTTTTATGGCCCAAGGGTTCTAGTATAGATGTTTCTAAAGCAATTGGATTTCATGAAGGAAGGTTGTATAGACTTTTGAAACAACCTACTCAAGAATCAATACATAATGACATCAATCCATGTGAACTTTAGCATAGAAGATATGAACACCTTCACTATAGATCTTTGTTTACATTAAAAAACATGGTTTCAAGTGTTCTAGATTTGTAGGTAGAACATGAAGAAGTATATAAAAGATATGGACTTGGGAAAAATGTCAAGAAGCCCTTTCTAAGCAGTGAATTTAGGTCTAATTGTTTTTTGGATCTAGTCCATTCTGATGTATGTGGTCCAATGTCAATGATGTCTCTTAGAGGATCTTTGTACTATGTAAAATTTATTGATTATTTCTCTCACAAGGCATGGATTTACTTCATGAAGGTAAAGGATGAAGTCTTTGACAAGTTTCAGGAATTCAAGGTTAAAGTTGAAAACTTCTGATAATGGAGGGGGAATATACTTCTAAGGAGCTTGTTACCTTTTGCAAAGAAGTTGGGATTAAGAGGGAGTTGATGGCCCCTTATAATCCACAACAAAATGGAGTTGTTGAAAGAAAGAATAGAAATATTGAAGAACTTGTTGAGGAAATTATGAATGATCTAGACTTACCAATGTTTATATGGAGTGAAGCATCTATGACAACTGTCTACGTTCAAAATAGAAGTCCTCATCGAATTTTGGAAAACAAGACTCCAGAAGAAGCTTTTACGAGACATAAACCATAGGTTGGTCATTTGAGAATATTTGGTTGCCTTGTTTATATCCATGTACCTAAACATAAGAGAATAAAGCTAGAGCCTTTAGGAAAGAAAGGAATACTCATTAGATACAGTGAGTCATCAAAGGCCTATAGAATCTAGTTCCAGGTCAAAGACAAGTTGAAGTTAGTAGGGACATGTCGTTTGATGAAAATGTTTCCTATTGGAAATCTAAAGAAGTTTCTATGGATTCTAATGATGGAAAAGAATGTGAAGCTCCCAAGGAAGAAGTTACAGGTCCATCCAATATTGCAGAACATCTTATAGATCATCAAGAAGAGCCAACAAGTCCTAGAAAACCAGTGGATCCAATTGTTGTTCCTGAAATTAGGAAGAAACCAGCTTGGCTTAGATCTACCTTGCAGGAAGCAAAAGACATAAAGCACCACATTGAACCTTCAGGGAAAGTAAGAGACCAAAGAGGTATGTTGGTTATGTAGCATTGTTGAATAATATCATTTATTTTGAACCTTCCACCTTTGAAGAAGCAACAAACTAGCAAGTTTGGAAGGATGCGATGTTGGAAGAATACCAATCAATTATGAAGAATGATGTATGGGAGATTGTGCCTAGACTTGAAGGGAAATATGTGGTGACCTCTAAATGGGTATACAAGATCAAGCATGCAGTGGATGGTAGTATTGACAAGTACAAGGTGATATTTGTATCTAGAGGATTCTCCCAAAAAGAAGAGGAATATTACAATGATATTTTTTCTCCCGTTGGTAGGTACACTACCATTAGATCTATTATTTATGTTGCTTCTTATATGGGTTGGAATTTACACTAGATGGACGTAAAGACCACTTTTTTTAATGGCATGATTGAGGAAGAAGTGTACATAGAACAACCTCAAGGTTTTGAGGTTCATGGAAGAGAGTCTCACGTCTATAGATTGAAGAAAGCCTTGTATAGAATTAAGAAAGCACTAAGAGATTGGTATTCATGAATTGAAAATTATCTGAGAAGAGTTGGTTTCTCCAAAAGTGATGTTGATCCAAACCTATATTTCAAGGTCGAGAAAAATGAAATTGTGATTCTATAATTGTATATTGATGACTTATTTTTGACAAGTGTGGAGCATCTCATTATTCGAGGTAAGAGGGAGTTGGCCTCTAAATTTGATATGAAGGATATTGGATTGATGCACTATTATTTGGGGATAAAGAGAAGGCAGAAGCCTGGCGAGATCTTCCTTGGTCAAGAAAATAATATTGTCAAGATCCTGCAAAAGTTTGGAATGATGGAATGTGGATTGGTAGAAACTCCCATGGTGAAAAACCTAAGAAAGTTAAGAGATACGAAGTCAGATTTAATAGATCCATGCATGTAACAAAAGTGCTCACTCATGTATTTGGTTAATACCAAGCCGGGCATTTATTTTGTTATGAATACTCTAAGCCAGATCCAGGTGGAACCAAGACATGATCATTGGATTGCAGCAAAGCACATACTAAGATATTTGTGTGGTACTATTGATTATGGTTTGAGATATGTCTCAAACGGTGATATATAGCTACAGGATTATACATATGTAGATTGGGCATGGAGTGCTAAAACATAAAGAGTACATCCGAAGATTGCTTTAGTTTGGGCTTCGCTATGATTTCGTGGATGAGCAGGAAGCGGACATCTACTGCACTTAGCACCACTGAAACAGAATATATTATCATTGTTTTAGCGATTTGTGGAGCGATAATCAAAGTTGTGTGAAGCTAACAAATAATCCAATTTTCCATGATAGGTTGAAGTACACTGAGATCAAGTACCACTACATTCATGACATGGTGCAGAAGGGAGCAATGAAACTCCAATATGTATCTATTGATGAGAAAATTGTTGATATTCTTACAAAGCCTCTGTCTAGAGCGAAGTTTGTATATTTTAGGGACAAGCTTGGACTTGTTGAGAATGCCTCTCTCCTTGAGAGGGAGTGTTAATGAGATAGCACCATGGACTAACATTTTCCTTGTGTCTAGTATATTGACCCGAATTAGGGAGACTGGTACAACAGAGGATAGTTATTCTTCTTGTGTTCAGTTTGTTGACCCGAATGAGGAAGAATGGTCATGGAACATCAAGTTCATTTAACATTCAACCTTGGATTATGTAGTTAAAGTGTGGCCTTTAGAGATTCACCATGTATAATTGACCTGAATAATGTTAAACCAAGACTAGTCTAGATACCATGTGTCAGGTAACGACCCAAATTATGGTGAATAGTTGATGCTAAATAATGTACCATGTATCTAAAGCACTGACCCGAATTATGGTGAGGATATACCATAAGTCTAAAGTGTTGAGCCGAATTATAGTAATTAGTTGATGTTGATGATTTACCATGTGTCTGAAGTACTGACCCAAATTATGGTGAGGATATGCCATAGGTCTGAAATATTGACTCGATTATGATAATTGATTAATATTATTGGTTTATCATGTGTCACAATTGTGCCCAATTATAATAATGATTTTTTATAATATAGATTTTAAAGACAATATAATTAATTTAAGAAGAAAAAAACGAAAAACATGGACAACAATGCTATATCCTATGTAAACTCTACACTATCCTAAAATAACGTGATCATGACTTTGGACTCAAACTCCAAATCTCTACGACATAAGAAGTCAAATCACATCAAAAACCATATCCTCATCCTCATAGAGCGTATAATGATAAGAATAGGCATATACCTACATCAAAGCATCCAATTCTAAAATATAAGCATTGTACTTTTTGAAATGAGCGAGTACCATGTTTTCAAGAAATTATTATATTTACATTTTAAAAATATGGAATGAGAAGCATTGTACTTTTTGAAATGAGCGAGTACCATGTTTTCAAGAAATTATTATATTTACATTTTAAAAATATGGAATGAGATTGTTACATTGCAACAAAAATTTAAATGAGTTCTTGAACAACCGTGGATCTCTCCTTAAACGAAGAGGTTTTTCCATATGAATGGTAGGTCATTTATGGACTTTTCCAGAATCTATGTAAATTTACTTTGATAATCTTGGTAAAGGAGAATAATAATTTAAATGTTTTATTAAATTATTAGGATAGGAATATTTTAAAAAGCAATTTATTAAATAAAAGAATTATATTATTAATTATATCGATAAAATCATTTATTTAATTAAATATAATAGAAATATTATTATATAAATATTTATTTTATTTTGTATTTATTTATAATAATTATAGCAAAATTTTTAATATAAGAAATAAATAAGAAAAGAAACAATTTAGGAATAAAGGGAAAATTAGTATTTTATTAAATCTAATTTAAAAAAAACACACACGTGTTTTGGTTTTTATGGATTATTTAAATAATAAGAAAGTCTAGAAGGAAAGTTATAATTCATAATTTAATTTGTATCAGATAAATCTAAGCATTACATCTACATTGAGGAGGCCCAAGTCGTCGTTAGGGTTAGCCATTCCATCATCGTAAATTGAGGGAGACCTTAGAAATTGAAAAAGATCCAATAATTTGAATAGAGATGATGGTTGGAATATTAGTAAAAGTTGGCTCCGTGTCCTGTCCTCCTAGTTTTTTAGGCTTCTTTTTGGGATTTATTTTGTTTGTTTATCTATGCAGGTATTGGTATCATTTTATAGTATTTGTTGTTGATTTATTCTTCATTAGAGTTTGCTTTCTTGATCCTTCGTGTTTTTTTATGTATTTTATCATCATATTCATTCTTAACTCCTTTTAGTATTTTTGTCATTTGTTTAATAGGCCTCAGCCCCATATTTTATTGTTAACCCTGTTTTATTTATTGATTACTTGTATATATATATATATATATATATATATAGATATATTTCTTTTGACTTGTGTATATTTTTGTTTTATTTTATTTATTTTTCTATTAATTATTTTTTATTTAGTTTATTTTATTTCCATTAATTATTTTATGTATTAAATGATCTTGTCTCAATTAGGGTCTTGATTCCTCTTTATAATTTTTTACTTCCCTCATTGTTTAGAGTTTGACTTTGATTTTTTAATTTTTTATTTTTAATAAATTAAATTAAATATTAATTTTCAAAAACTAGTAATATTTGGTTTTAATAAATTAATTTAAATATTATTTTTCAAAAACTAACCATTTAATATCGCCGTTACTTATTAATAACTTTTTAATAAATTAATAAACTAATATCATTATTTAAATATTATTTTTCAAAAACTAGTCGTTTAATATAATTGTTACCTATTAATATTTTAATAAATTAATAAACTAATACCATTATTTAAAATTTTATTTTTCAAAAACTAGTTGTTACTTAATAATAATGGTTTTAATATATTAATAAATTAATATCATAATTTAAATATTATTGTTCAAATATAGTTGTTACTTGAAATTATGTTTCTGCATTGCTCTCTATTTAAGCCTTTGTCATGGTCTACCTCTTCATCTGGTCCTAATGATAAACCACACTTGTTGGTTCAAAACACGTCAACCAAAAATTTCTCTTATGTGATTTCTACCGCAAAACTTTGCTTAATTCATTATGGATCACAGAACCCTGAATACAAAAAAAAAAATGAGATCTTAAATGACCATGAGCCTCACTTTGAATATAGACCTTTAACCTTAATCCTAAACTTTACAATGCACAGAAAGCCCATACAAGAGAATTGTGAGAATCAAAGGCACCTGTTTTTTGACAAAAGTAAAATTGAACTCTTCTTAAAAGATCTAAATAAAGATTAACACCTCTTAATTAATCAATGAATAAAAAAAAAACTCTATCATAATTTTATGACAACCCTCTCTAGTTCTATTAACAACTTCTTTATTGAGGTTTCATATAAAAAAAACTACCAACCCTTTATATGATAATGATTGTAAAATTGCTAGAAAATAAATTAAAGATGATCCTAATGAATCTTTACTGCTTGATAAATCTCTTATAAAAAGGAAGAAAATGTACTATATAAATAGAAAGGAAGATCAACTATTGCACCTATCTAAACAAGATCTTAGGGAGTTTGGAAGGAAAGTCATAATTCATAAAACAAAAAAAATGTATATGATTCTATTGAAGAAATATAATTCCTATCTTAAAAATCTTTATGAATCCCCTAATGCCATGGACA
This sequence comes from Pinus tabuliformis, assembly GCA_031772625.1. NCBI lineage: Eukaryota > Viridiplantae > Streptophyta > Pinopsida > Pinales > Pinaceae > Pinus > Pinus tabuliformis. The sequence continues at coordinate 558,450,336 of CM062807.1, forward strand.
ACATTTTGAATGCCCCTATAAAAGATGAAATTTTTCTTTGTGAGACATTGAGTTTAGGGTTAAGAAAATTGCAACTAGGAAAGCTAAGGACATTGAAGGCTACAAACTTGAAATTTTTAAAATAGGAGGACCTATCCTCACCCCTCACATATACAAGCTCTTCAATTTGGCAATGAAGCAAGGCTTCACTAAGCATTGGACACAAAGCCTCATTGTACCTATCTTTAAAAGTGGAGATGAAAATATTCCCTCTAATTGTAGGTCCATTATGATTAGCACATTCTAGGCAAGATGTATGAAATGATTTTAGAAAAGAAGATTAGCCTATGGTTAGAAATCCACGGTAGAAAAGTTAAAGGACAAGTTAGGTGTAATAGATCTGACCTGAAAATATATCACAATGCAAAATATATCTAATACTGCAATTAAACCCAAGATCCAATACAAGAACAAAATAGATAAATTTTAGATCTTTATTAATATCAAACCCTTGAGATAGGTAACACCATACTATCACTCCCTAAGGAAGGAGAAAACTCCACAAGTCATATGCTTGCCAATACAATATTTCATGACATCTCTCCATGGGGAGTCTCTAGCCTCTATATAAGCTTCATACATAAAATACCATGGGGTCATTACCACGGGTCTCTCAATACCATACATCTAATAGCATGGGCTTATCACATTATTGCTAACTACTTGTGGTCCCTTACATGATGCAGGTTAACCACTTTATTTCTTAACTATGGCCCATCCCATTATTACATTGTTCCCTTGAGTACCTCCCTCTGTACCTCCCTCTGTACCCCATACTATCCCTCCTAGGTATACTACATTCCACCCCCCCTTAAACATGTTACATCCTTGAAACATAAGAAGAACACAAATAATAAGATATACTCAAAAGAGTAGTCCACTGGTACCATGCACGTGCATCTGGCCATCCAAGAGAAAGGTGAACCCTCGATCTAGCTGGTGCCTCGCTAACTTGAAATGGAAGTTGAACCTGGCGGCTCTTCGTGTTGATGTGTTGTGGGTGGATCATCGCCCCTGTCTATGTGTCGTGCAATGGTTGTTGTCTTTGTGACTAATTTGTTGTCATCGTGTTGGTTGTTTTCTTGCTAGGTAATGTGGGTGGTGATATGCTGAATTTTTAACCAACGGTGTATCTTTCTTTAATGCACCACCTAATGGAGCCTAATTGGTATTTGGTACATGTTGGGGCGCCGTTGTTGTTTCTTATCTTCCAATATTACTTCAACCATGGATTCTTCATTTGATGTGTCAATCCCTGGAACATCTTTTGTTTCAGCCTCCTTGGACTCTACTTGTTTATTGATGGAAATATCCTGTAATGTAATTTTCTTTTTTTATATACTAGAGCTTTAGGAATTTCTTTTGCACATTAATAATGATAGAACCAACAAATTCCATGCAAGGGTATCCCAAAACAACATCCACATTATCCATATCTGAAGCATAAAAATAAAAATGCAATACATACTTATCCACAGAAATCTTCAAATATTTATAAACTTGAACATCCTCATTATCAATCTGTGCGTTTTCAATGTGTTTTGCTGGAACTCGTAATTTTTTTACCAAATTAACATTTATAAAATTTTGTTTGCAACTAGGATTTATAGGCACAATGATCATCTCCTTCTGAATACATCCATGAACTTGCAATAAGGGGATACCATCAAAAAACAGCCCCTTATGAGTCTCATTCACCTGTTTTCTAGCATGAGACCATCTTTCTAAAAGGATTTCTTCTCATTTTCATGAGGAAGTCGCCGCACTAAACCGTCAAGTGAGTACCACCATTTAGCAGCCTCATCTTTTATATTAAATAGTAGGCAACTTGTCTAAAATTGTTTGAATCGATACTTGACATATTTCATAAATTTTTCAATAGTGGGACCATCATCCTGTCCTGTAAAAATCATCTCATTAGAAGCCATGAAGTAGAATGAGAGTTTTGAAAAAATTACCCACTTTATGTGGCAAATTTAAAATGGTCACGGTTTGGTCAATATTGTTCAGAATCCTTATTATGACCTATTTTCAGAAATGGAACGACCATTCTGCATCATCTCATGTGCTAGAAATCCCGATCTAGGCACTTTGGAATTTCATATTTGCGTTGCAACTATCCCGCCGTCACAAAAAAATCTAAAAAAAAACAAAAAAATAAAAAAAACTGATTTTAAATCAGTGATATCTCCCTCATCCGAAAAAAAAAAAAAAAAAAAAAAAAAAAAAAACTGATTTTAAATCAGTGATATCTCCCTCATCCGGACTCCGATTCGACCGTTTTTTTTAAATTGGGTAATCTTTTAAATGGATCTCATATATATATAATTATTTTCTCAAAATTCCCCACAAAAATGACAAAAATTAACTAGAGATCCATCGTCCACGAATTTTCGTCAAAAAAATTATGCAACATAGTTGATGTTTAAATCAGCGATATCTCCCTCATCTGGACTCTGATTCGGCCGATTTTTTTATTTTATTTGGGTATTGTTTTGCAAAGAATCCATATCTGCAATTTTTTTCTACAAATTTTGCACCAAAAGTTTCATATCTGATCTGTAAACTCGCCGCCCCAAAAAAATTCTGCAAAAAAATAATATATATATATATATATATATATATATATATATATATATATATCTGCTTTCCCAAGAAAGTGCTCTGATACCACTTGTCATAAATCTGACCTACATATGTATGAAAATATCAAATATACCCAGAAATAACAAGATCAAATAACAAAATCGAATATAGAAATGTTTCTCTTTATTAATCAAACCCTTGAAGTAGGGCAACACCATACAATCATTCCTTAAAGAAGGAGAACACTCTACAAGTATGCTTGCCAATACAATATTCCTTGACATCTCTCCATGGGGAGTCTCTAGCCTCTATATAGGCTTCATACATACAATACCATGTGTCATTACCATGGGTCTCTCAATACCATATATCTAATACCATGGGCTTATCACATTGTTGCTAACTACTTGTGGTATCTTACATGATGCGGATTAACCACTTTATTTCTTAGTTATGGCCCATCCCATTATTACATATTCCCTTGGGTACCTCCCTCTGTACCCCATACTATTCCCCCTAGATATACTACACTAGGTTTATGAGATATCATTCAACTATGGACCACCTTGTTACTCTCAGAATCATTGTAGAGGAATGTCACAGTAATTAAATTGATCTCTTCTATTGTTTTGTTGACTTTACAGAAGCTTTTGACACCATTTGCATGATCACCTTTGGAAAAGGATAGAAGATATAACAATTCCTCTTAAGTAGAGGATTGTTGTGACAAGATTGTATGAGAATGTTATTTCCAATTTATAGGATGATTAAGGGTTCATCGAAATAAATTAACTACAATATTGTAGTCAAGCAAGGTTACCCCTTGTCTCCTACCCTTTTTGGCATATACATTGATAAACTAGAAGCGTATTTGGAAGATCCAAGTTGTATGGGGCCCATGTTTATTGGTATAGACATAGCTCTTATCCTTTATGTTGATGATATTACTCTTTTGGAAATGATTCATTATGATCTTGGAAAGTTGTTGGCATTGATGTCAATGGATTGGAGATGTTGTTGGTCATAAGCATATGTGATGAGCATTTGGTGTTGGATGCTTCGTAATGGTCTTGTTAGTTGGCATTGATGTCAACATACCTATGACTAGACATAGTGGAGATGATGTTGTGGCTGCTAAGGAGATGGATTCCAGACATGTTGAGTTGGTTGGAGATGTTGCTGCTGCATGTGGTTGGAGTGTTGCTCTAGATGTTGCATATGTCTCTACATGTCTCAGAGACATTGCATATGTTGCTACATGTGTGAGATGTAGTTGCTTGTGTTGGAGGTACCTCTACCAGTGATGGAGGTCGTTATATGCCTTGATGTTGCTGCTGCAAGTGTTGGAGATGTTGCTATAGGTGTTAGAGATGTTGTGGTTGTTGCTTGAGGAGCTAGAGATGTTGATCTTGGTTCTAAGGTTGGCAGAATAGATCTTGTATTTCATTGACGTGTTCCTTATCTCCTCAGTTGTAGACTTATCTCAGTGGCTTGGATGAGTGTTTAGATAATGAAGAAGATGTTCCATCAGGTGGAAAAGGTACAGAATTGAAGGATTAATGTTTTACTTCATTTTTAGCCCCAGTCGCATGCATGATGGGTCAAGGGAATGATTCTAGGCTCCAATCACTGGCAGGGCAGGCTCAAGGGAGCGGTTATAGCCCCAATCAAATGGATGACTATGTTATGGGAGCGACTAGGGATTTTTATGATAATTGCTCCACATTCCTCGTGTTCTTGAGCTAATTTTTGTGTTTTGGCAACCTCCTTGATAAAAAAATTTCAATTTGTTATCGGAAAAGTTCACAGGACCTCCAGAAGTTTATTAAAGTTGAAAAGATAAAAAAGGCGGGTGGAGTTAGTGGTTGATTGAGTCAACGAGTTGAATCTGAATCTAATCTAGCATATGAACAGAGTTGTGAAGCCCATTAGTTTTGAGTAATTAATGATTTGAGCACTTGAGTTCGTCTACATATTGGAGAAATCTCATTATGAGTTTGGTTGGATGAGTTTTGTGTGTGTAGACAGAGTGATCTTGGAGAAGAGCTTGCAAGCTGCATGTTTCTCTAGTGTTTAATTTTTGAAGCAATTTGTCGTTGAAGCAACAGAGAGTTGAAGTATGTTTCAGCCATGAGATTATCATAATGAGTGAGTGTTTTATGTATGGTTGAAGGAGAGTTTGAGGAGATTGTTTTCCAGTTGGTGTGGATATTTTGTGTGGAGTTTTTTATTGCAGCTTGTGCTACAAATTTGTGATTTGATTGAGCTTTGATAATATGTTTCTGCAGTGCTCATGTTGAGCAAGTTATAGGAGTCTAGTATGAAATATTTTGAAATGAGGCTCGCATGGAGGAAGTGAAGGCATGGAGGCTTTGAGTAGACAGTGACATGGCAAATTCAGTAGAAGGAAGAGATTTCTCAATCCAATGGTGGTTGGATAGTCCAATGGTGGTTGGGCAAGGATCGACTAATCGTGGGAGCCTTCAGTGGATGGTAGTTCGTAGATTCGAGAGAAAAAAAATTTCTTGTATGATAGGTGCCAGCATATTGTGAAAGACGTCGAGTCTTCTGGCTCATAGGAGTGAGCTGATCCATGTATAATTTGTTCAGTAGATAATAAAATATTGAGCAGTACAACAACATCAAGGTGGTATTTTTCCCGGTGAAGAGTTTTCCACCATAAACACTTGTGTCCATTGTGTGATTTATTTCATGGTTTATGATTTATGTTTGATGCACTACTCTATAATTATGTGTTTTAGTTTATGCATGTTAAAGAGTAAATAATTGGAGAAAAGTTAAAAAGCACCACACTTCTGATTCACTGTCCCCCCCTCTCAGTAGTGATCTAGTTTCCAACAATTGGTATCAGAGCAAGGCTATCGGTTACAGTTTGATCGCTTGAGAGTGGATCTTGGAGATTTTGATAAAAAAATTGCATTTTTTTTTCTAGAATGAATTCTCCAAAAAATTGGTTCTTACTGCTATAAATCTCAAAGCATGGAAAGAAAATTTGAAAAATAAATTATTGCTTGGTGGTTCTAACATTTGGAGTTTGGTTTGTGAAGGAAATGATGGAGATTTGCCTGCATCTAAAAAATGGAAGCAAACTGCTCAAGCAAGGCAAAATATTTTCAAAAATCTCCATAGTTCATATCTAGAAAAAAATTGGAGATTTAAAATCTGCAAAGGAAATTTGGGATAGATTACATATTTTATATGGAGCCAGCAACAACAACAGTGATAAGGATATTGAGAAGAGCAGCAAAAAGAAGAAAGAAGCTCCACTTGAAGCAGCTGTGAAAAATGACAACAAATTTGAAGGTATAAGGCGTAATGATATACTCTTGAGTTATGTTTCTGATAGCGAAAATGACAATGATTCAGATTTGTTTAGTGATAGAGATGATGATCACAATTATATGCTTTTGAAGGCTCAATATGAATCTTCCATGGTTGTTATTGAATAATTTTCTAGTGAAATTGGTAGACTAACAAATGCATGTAAGGAGCATAAGAAGAAATTGCAAGATTGTGATCAAAAGGAGAAAAAATTAAGGAATAAATTAATATCTTGAGAAAACAGCTAACAGAATCGAAAAGATTAGAAGAAGTCAATTGCAGCAAGCAAAAAGATAGAAAATATTATGTTGAAGCGCTTGAAGGTGTGATTGATAGTTTGAGAAAGGAGCTTGAGGAAAAGAACTGGCAGTTGGAGAAAGTGAAGAGCACTGTACCAATGAAAAAAGTTAGCAACAAATAGGAAAGATTGACAAAATAGAACCAAAGAAGCCTGCAACAAATAATGTGATCCACATGCAGCAGCAAAATAGAGAACCAAAAGGAGATTTCACATCTAGAGGACTATTTTCTCCTATGGTTGGAGGTAGCAGTTTTGAAACGAGAAGTCAAAACTCCTTTGCCCCCTTGATGGAGGAGATTGAGTGCTTCAACTATCATGATTTCAGTCATGTGGCAGCTGATTGTAGGAGGAGAATGCACTCATCCATGCAACAATATAATCAGCCAAAAGGAGGACCTACATTCAGGTATAAAAAATCTTTCAATGGTCATTGTTTTTCCTATAACATGTTTGGGCATAAATCCATTGATTGCATATATAACATAAGAAGATGGAGGTCCAGTATGAGAAAAAAATTATTAGATCCTTTGGCTACATATCTTGGTCACATAGAGTGTTATGTATGACATATTTGTGGGCACATTACTAAGGATTGTAAGATGCCTAAACCATTGAGTCCATTTGTTCAAAAGAAGCAGTAAAGGGAGAATGTGCATCCTACAAGCACATGGAAGAAAGAGTAGCAGCTAGGAAGATGTGGTATTGCACTTTTTTCTTGTGATGAGGATGACATGTGGTATAGATAGTGGATGCTCAGACCATATGTCAAGAGATAGGAGAAAATTTCATTTTCTCAATAAAACCAAGGACGAGCATGTTGTGTTTGAAGGTAGTGAAACTGCTAGAGTGTTGGGAAGTGGTAAAGCCAATCTTGGTGAAAAGAGGACAAATGCAGAAGATGTTTGGCTCGTTGAAGGTCTAAAGCATAGTATCTTGAGTGTGGGCCAAATGGTTTATGGAGGAAAAGAAGTGATCGTCAATTCCAAAGGTTACATCATCTGGAAGGAAGGATCAAAGAGAGTGATTGCTAGAGGAATCAAGACCCCAGATAATGTGTATGTGTTGAAGGGAAGAGTGAAAAAAAAAAGAGATCAAGAGAGTACTCTTCCTCATCAAATTCAGAATAGATGAAATGAGTCCCTACTACAGTCCATTCTTTCATGTTAGATCTACTTGACTGCAATAGTTTGTATGAGACTTTCATGGTCTCAGGAGGAGTGTTGGAAGCTTGATTTAGTTCCTTCATGCACTTTCATACTAGCCAAATCACTTCATGTGAGGTATATCATGTTCAGGGGGAGCTATGTTTTTCAAGGTTTGATTCTTTATGTTTATTTATTTTCACTCATTATTTTTGTAGCTGATGTATTTATTGCATATGAGTGCAAAAGACATGTATGATAGCCTTGTTGCAACATTCATTGATTATTTTTCAACCATATTGTTACTGATGGTTTTGGATCAGCTACATGTTGAGAGCTTGTGATATTATTGGAGGTATGGCAGCCACATGGTTGTCTTATGCACATGGTAAAGGTGTGATGGAGGATCACACATTTAAGGGGAGCATATATGATTCCTAATGGATTTGCAGAAGGTTGACATTGTTTTGTTGCAAGATGATTTTTATTGTTGTTGTCACATTTTGCTAGTTGGATCATCTAGAATTTATGTACCTCATTGCTTATGTTTTTACTTTTAGATGGATCATGCATGTCGTTGTTATATTTAAGATGGTTGGATTATATGTTGCATTTGCATGGAGAGAGAGAGAGAATGATGTTGTTTATGGTATGATGGATATTCATTTGGTTGAGTCATGTTGATTTATATGGTTGCTCATATATGGAGAGAATGTAGTTTCTCATGATGAGGATATGTACTTGTTGATGATGCTATATTTTTGAGCCTCATGGATACTTTTTGATGATGTGGATATTTTTGTTGTTGCTACTATGACATATTGTTATATTGTTGCTATCAGTGGTAATGTATTTGTTGATGCCTATGTGGAACATGGTGGTTGCTAGTGGATTTTATGATCTTGTTGCAGGATCTTCATTGTTGGGATGATGATGGCCAAGGTGTTGAGTGGCCATGTACTAGCATATGATGTTGTTAGTACTTCTTTTTATTGCTGCTACAGTTGGAGAGCTCATGTCATAGCTCGTGGATGTCATGTATTGTATTGTTGCTACCATATGGAGCATATATTGATGCTCATTATTTCCATGTACTCATGCATTACATATTTTGGGCATGTACTGATGAGAGCACATTTTTGTGCATATGAAAAAGCCATGTACTATCATTGTATCATATTTTGGGCATATTGCTCATAGAGAGACCCATGCATGGAAAATTTTAGGGGCTAATGTTCGCCCAGTGGGCTAATTTTCCATGATTTTTCCAAAAAAAGATTAGCCAATTTTCAATTTTTATAAAAGACGATTTGCCCAAATTTTAGAATATAAAATTATTTTACCTTAAAAATCGCCAACATTATATAAAGACTATATATAAAATCATTATAAATTTGAATAATTTTACAAATATATCAATAAACATTTTATAGTTTTCATATTAGGGATTAGTGAGATTCGCCAATGTTTTTAAACTTCGAGAAAATTTTCCATCCTTAAAATTTTCCTTGGACCCATGGTGTCTAGCATGTCTTGTCATTAGCTATGTATGGGTCAATGGATGTCCAAGTCATGTATTATGATGTATATCATTGATGTAGCACTACATTGGGTGCATGATGTAAACTTGGGTCCATAGAGTCATGGTTGGTGATAGGTGTAGAAGAGTTATATGTCAGTCCTCTTTACTTGTCACAATTATGTAATTTCTCGATGTAGCATTGTTGTATTGTACTTCATTGTATATCATGTCCAAAGTTAGTTAGAGTCATGGTCCATGTGTAGTATCTTGCACTTGACAAGGAGGCTCATTGCATTAGGCAAAAAGTATGATTGCAACTCCATTACAGGCTTAGGGGGAGCAAGTTCATTCTTCAGAGTTGGCATGGCATTGGCTAATGGTGTTGGAAGTTGGTTTCCTTGTTTTGCATGCTTATCTTCTAGAGGATACTTCTTGGTTTGCATCAGTGTTGTGTTGAGTATGACAAGGGGAGTCCTTCTCTCATCCGACACATTATTGGCATTGTACTTCAGTGTTGATATGGCCCTTTACCATTGATGTCAAAGGAGGAGAGATTTGGATGGTTAGTTGCAACTTTAGTATATGGAGATTAGCCTCACTTGTTAAGATTGAGGTTGACATCAATGCCAAAGGGGGAGTTTGTTGGTATTGATGTCAACAAGTTGGAGATGTTGCTAGTCATATGCATGTGTGATGAGTGCTTGGTGTTGGATGATTCGTGATGGTTTTGTTAGTTGGGATTGATGTTAGCATACCTATGACTAGACCTAGTGGAGATGATGTTGTGGTTGGAGATGTTGTTGTTGCAGGTGGTTGGAGTGCTTCCCTAGATGCTACATATGTCTCTACATGTCTTGGAGACATTGCATATGTTGCTACATGTGTGAGTTGTAGTTGCTTGTGTTGGAGGTGCTTCTACCAGCGATGGAGGTAGTTGTATGCCTTCATGTTGTTGCTGCAAGTGTTGGAGATGTTGTTGCAGGTGTTGGAGATGCTGCTACAGGTGTTAGAGATGTTGTGGTTGCTGCGTGAGGAGATGGAGGTGTTGGTCTTGGTCCTAACGTTGGCATAATAGGTCTTGCATGTCATTGACTTGTTCCTTTCCTATTCATCAGTTACAGACTAATATCAGTGACTTGGAGGAGTGTTAAGATACTAGAGAAGATGTTCCATCAAGTGGTAGTGATACAAGACTGAAGGATTGATGTTTTACTTCAGTTTTAGCCTCAGTAGCATGCATGATGGGTCAAAGGCGCAGTTTTAGGTTCCAGTCGCTGCCAGGGCAGGCTCAAGGGAGCAGTTATAGACCAAGTCGCATGGATGACTGTGTTATGGGAGCGACCAGGTATTTTCACGAGAATTGCTTCGCATTCCTCGCATTGTTGAGCTATTTTTTGTGTTTTGGTGACCTCCTTGATTGAAATTTTTCGGTTTATGATCGGAAAAGTTCGTGCGACCTCTAGAAGTTGATTAAAGTTGAAAAGATAAAAAAGGCTAGTGGACTTGGTGGTTGATTGAGTCAATGAGTTGAATCTGGATCTAATCTAGCATATGAACAGAGGTGTGAAGCCCAGTAGTTATGAGTATTTATTGAGTTGAGCACTTGAGTTCATCTACATATTGGAGAAAGCACATTGTGAGTTTGGTTGGATAAGTTGTGTGTGTGTGTGTGTAGAGAGTGAACTTGGAGAAGAGCCTGCAAGTTGCACGTTTCTCTAGTGCATAATTTCTGAAGCAATTTTCAATTGTAGCAGCAGTGAGTTGAAATATGTTTCAACCATGAGATTATCATAGTGAGTGAGTTGTTTATGTATGGATTGGAGTAGAGTTTGAGGAGATTGTTTTCCAGCTAGTGTGGAGTTTTTTTATTGCAACTTGTGCTGCCAATTTATTATTTGATTGAGCTTTGATGCTATGTTTATGTAGTGCATGAAATATTTTGAAATGAGGCTCGCATGGAGGAAGTGAAGGCGTGGTGGATTTGAGTAGACATTGACTTGGTGAATTCAGTAGAAGGAAGAGGTTTCTCAATCCAATGGTGGTTGGGTGAGGATCGGCTGATTGTGGGAGCCTTCAGTGGATGTTAGTCCGTAGATCCGAGAGAGAAACAATCTCTTGTCTGATAGGTGCCAACATACTGTGAAAGAATTCGATTCTTCTATCTCATAGGAATGAGTTGATCCATGTATAATTTAATTAGCAGATAATAAAATATGAGCAGCGTCGCAGCAACAGGGTGGTTTTTTTCCCGGTGAAGGGTGTTCCACCAGAAACACTTGTGTCCATTGTGTGATTTCTTTCATGGTTTCTGATTTATGTTTGATGCACTAATCTATAATTATTTGTTTCAGTTTATGCATGTTAAAGAGTAAATAATTGGAGAAAAGTTTAAAAGTTCCACACTACTAATTCACTCACTTCCCCCCCCGACCACCTCTCTCAGCAGTGATCTAGTTTCCAACAAAAGTAGTTCATGTTCTAATATGTGTATCATTTTTAATACTAACAAAACAAAAGTCACAATAATTAATCTAGAAATATAGCTTGATACTTTCATATATGGCAACAACAACTTTGAGGAAGCTCCTTCATACAAATATTTTGGAATTGATATCCATCACAAGTTCAACTAGAATTATAACATGGAGAAAATGATAACTGCGGGATGTAAATATTATTATGGGCTTGAAAACAATAGTAAGTTAACAAATATTTGGATATGGAATTAAAAAATAAAAAACAAAAAACTCTAACTCCTCACTCCTCTTTTTTTATATATGTATAAGAAGAATTTATACAACATGGAAGACAAGAGGTTTCCTAATATTGTTTTTAACTCTAGTCAAAATCACCATCTTTGGCTCAAGTGGGAATGACATAAGAATGCCCAATCTTAATTAGACCATTGGGGGATAAAGGAGGAGATCATTTTGCAAAATAAAGATAATGTTAACAATATTATTACATAATTTAAGGAGAATTGTGGGGTGATAAAGAGTTAGAGGGAAAAAGGAAACTAAAATATCATTAGGAAGTAATTGATCCAAATTACGTAAGCCAAAAATATATCTCTATTTGTCCTATATATATATATATATAGCTAAAATAAAAACAAATTCTCATGGGCTTCATTGTGACATTGGACATTGGTCAATTCTCAAAATACCATGGATAAAAGAGTCTATCACCTTTGTGACACTAAGAGAGTTGAAGATGAAAAGCACTTTCTCTTAGATTGTCGAGTTTATATGCACATTCAATATAATTTTCAAAACATTTGTCATACTACCAACCTTTTTGACCTTTTAAGTAAGCAAAACTATAGAAATAAAATGTTCAAGTATTCTAAGTAATATCTTACATTCGTAAGCTCCCATAAACCATTTTGGTCATAGTGGACATTAATCATTATAATATATTATTATTTCATCTAACCTATTTGATATATTTTTAAACTTGTTTTATATATAGAGAGAGAGAGCTAGCATTGAAAACTTTTATTATAATTTTATTACTTCTCTCTATACTACCATTAACAAGTTCTTTGCCTAAGTATCATATAAAAAGAATAATAGAATTACCAACCTTTGGTATGATAATGATTTCAGTATAGATCCATCTTAACGACAGATCTAACAAGGCTTCAAAAATACAAAAAAAAAATAGAGTTCAAAACTTGAAAAAAATTACAATAACACGTCATTTTCAAAATCATTACCAATTGAACTACCCAAAAAAATTATTATTAAAAAAATAGAAATAAAAAACTAAAAAATATAATTACCAATTCATATATATATATATAATTAATTTAAAATTTTTAAACATGCTACAAATACATCTTAATATAGATAATTCTTTTAAGTATGCCATCTATATATATACCTATAACATAAATATAATATAATTTAAGATTTTTAAACATCCTACATTTACATCTGCATCTAAATATAGATAATAAATATATATAATATACATTTAATTCATTTTAATTACAAAATTTAAAGAATCCTCAAATATATATTTCCTTTTTTTTCCATAAACAAATCTACATTCTTTTGTATGATAAGATATTGATTAAAAAATAAATTAAAAACATTTTATGAAAATAAATTGAAATTTTCGATATTTATAACACGATGTGCTATTTAAAAATAAACTAACTTAAATCTTAAATAGAGTGGAATTGAGAAACTTCTTCAATATGCTGTCAGTTATATTCTTCCAACTGAGAAACTTCTTCGATATTCTCTGCTTTTTCCTTGCGACTGGCCAACAACTTGTTCAAGATTCTATCTGTTATCTTCTGGCCGGCTATAAATTTCAAGAGTCTTCCTACCACAATTTGATCAAGATTCTATCTGTTATTCTCTGGCCCGGTATAAATTTATACAGTCTGCTACCACAATTTGTTCAAGGTTCTCTGTTATTTTCTGGCACGCTTAAATTTCAAGAGTCTGCTACCACAACAGAGACCAGAACAATTAGCGTCTGGAAAAGTCTCAGGAAAGTCCATCCTTTCTTCATGGAAAATCTTCGATGGAACCTCTGCTCGGGATCTAGTATGCTTATTGGGTTTGACTCTATTTCATGTGGTCTGGATTTCTCATTCCCTCTTTCGTTGGCATGCATTCTTCATAGACTGGGATGTTTCTCATGGGACAAATTGATAAAATCTTGGTCAGATTCTATCCCTGTTTGGAAGGATGGGGAGGACCTGCATTTGCCTCAATCGCTGATCCCTCTCTTGATCTCTGTAAAAGAGAGACTAAATAGCCTGGGGATTTTTTGAGCGAGATCAAAGGACTGTTTGGTTTGGTCTCTTCCAAAAGCAAAACTGCCAGTGCGCGTAAAGGATATTTATGCAGAAATGATCTCTGTTCACGCTAGGTGTCCTGGTCTGCTTTTCCCTCCTTGCCTTTGGGAGGCTGCATGTCCTCTTAAAATGATTATTTTTTCTTGGCTGGTATTTGGGAACAGGAATCTTACATGGGAGGTTCTTCAAAGGAAAAACTGGCAGGGCCCAAGTAGATGTGCCATGTGCCACAATGCAGAGGAATCAAACCTGCATATGTTTTTTCAATGCGCCTCGTCCCTCCATATCTGGTATGATCTTTCTTTAGTTTTTGGTTTTCCTTACCTTATCTTTCCTTCTGTACAGGATGGTTTTAAGTGGTGGAGTGGGCAATGTCTATCCTGGAGATCGTTGTTCATCATTGCTTGTTGGTTCTTATGGAAATGGAGAAACGCACAAATTTTTCAAGAATCAAAGGAGCCCCTTCATGCAATTCTTCAGCGTATTATGGCATGCCATGACTCTTTTCATCAGGGCGACTCACAGCCAAAAAAAGTCTGCAATAAGAAGCGGGATATCTTTTCCTATCAGACTCCTGCCGCGTTCTTTGATGGAGCTGAACGCAACCATAGTTGTGGCTGCGGGGTTGTCGTCGTTATAAGTGACAACCTTCACTATTCATTATCTTGGCATGGTAGTTTTGGCTCAAACTCTTTGGCGGAGGCTAGGGCTCTCACAGGGTTGCTTGCCTTCTGTGTCTTCTTGGGCATCCAGTCTATATCAATCTTTGGAGACTCAAAATCGCTCATTGATCATGTTAACGGTCTGGGCCTCATAAACTGTCCACATCTCCTTGGATGGTTAAGCCGCATCAAGTTCTTTTAGAACTTAATTACCCAGATTTCGTTTCAGCATATTCCCCGTTCCTGGAATGCTCAGGCTGATATCCTCTCAAAGGATGGTCTTCGCATGCAGCCTAGTCTGTGCTCATTAACAGTCATGCATGATGATATCTCCTTCCTCATTCAGGATTTCAGTATCAATGGAATGTGACTCTCATCCATGACAAGGCCGCGAGCTCTCTATATGAATGTGTTTTATCATGCAATCTTTTGGATGGTTTTGCTTCTTCTGTGGTAGAATGACTTTATATCAAGATCAGATAAGCAGGTTATGTAAATGTTTCTATTCTAGTTTTGGATGATCCGGAAAATCTGTCCCTATATTTAGTATCAGCTTCTAGGCTTTCCTTTTGTCCTCAATCTTGTTATGTATTACAGATCTTTATATTTTCTTAATATAAATCTATGCTGGTTTTTTTCCTCTGAAAAAAAAAAAGAACTTCCACAACTAATCGAAGCCAAGTTATTGCAAAATTGAAGGTTACTGTAATTACAATCTGTAAACATCTACAGTGCAGAATGTAAAAATTTCAATTTTCTTTACATTGCAGAAAGTACAATTTCCAATTTTAGGACTCGATCTCAGACAGTCAGATTGCTGCCACTCCTCCTTCCATATTTCCCTGCAGATTGATTGAATGAGGCCTTCAGGCATCAATGTACCATTACAAGGCACCATGGCTCCCTGACAGAGAAAGTAAGTTGTGAGTTGAACATCCCATGGCTGAACATCGTGGCAACGCCTATCTGCTATGTAGCATGTGCATTAAACTGCAACCCTTGAAAGCATGTTGGCTCCTGAGGAGTAGGGTCACTGGCTAATGATTGATCCACATACACGGTAGACCAATTTTTGTTGAAATTTATGATTGAATTGATTGAAATTGTAGAGCCTGATTGGAACTGATGGACTCAGTAAAAAATATCTACTTCACCCTGATTATACACTGTGGGTCTCATCTACAGTTTCATCGAAAAACAAACAATTTGATTAAAATTGTAGATTGTGATGGTATAGCTAGATTCAACAATAAACATTTACTGCACCCTGATTTCTGCAAGATAATGAAAATAAACAAATAATTTGGCTGTAATGGTAGATTTTGATAGCATAGATGGATTCAGCAACAAACAACTCACTGCAAAGAGAAACAAGAATATTTTTAGAAATGAGGGCCAAGGTCGCTATTAAATGCACATTCTAAAAGGTAGAGCCAATCAACGCATTGTTGAACTTATTTCGATTTCGATTGCAGGTTCTGGAAAGGGGTAGTCTTTAAGTGAGACTTTTTGGAGTTTCTGACAGATTTCTGGTAGGTGAAAAAATTTGTGGCCAAATATTGATTTGTGTTATTTAAATTGGCTTTTTGACTGTATATATGGATTTAGCACCCTCAAAAACCCCTGAGGCACTTCCTTTGTGAAGAGTTCACCTAGGAAGCAACAATGCTTGTTGAACTTATTTTGATTGTAGATTCTGGAAAGGAGTTGTCTTTAAGTGCGACTTTTTGGAGTTTCTTACAGATTTATGATAGGTGAAAAAATTTGTAGCCAAATATTGATTTGTGTTGTTTAAACTTGTTTTTTGCCTACATATATGGATTCAACACCCTCAAAAACCCCTGAGCCACCTGGAAAGGAGTAGTCTTTAAGTGCGACTTTTTGGAGTTTCTTACAGATTTTTGGTAGTTGAAAACATTTGCAGCCAGATATTGATTTGTGTTGTTTAAACTGGCTTTTTGCCCTGCATATATGGATTCAGCACCCTCAAAAACCCCTGAGGCACTTCCTTTGTGAAAAGTTTGCTTGAGAAGCTTGTGATTTCAATGAATCCCTCCCAATTCTAAACAAATAAAATCATAAAACTTTTCAAAAAATTCAAACAATTAATATCTTGCAATCCTACCGATCGGGGCAAATTCAAACAATTAACCTTGCTGCTATTTGCCAGATTCCCGAATATATAAAGATGCCCATGGTTCCCCATAAACAACATTTTCTCACTTGAAAACACAGCACTGCTATCAAAGAGGGGAGATTGCAAGAATCACAAACAAACGAAAGAGACTGTTAAAAAATTGTCGCCGGTTGCAGAATTTTGTTCTACCAATAGTTCTACCACGCTTCTGTTTCTTTCTTGCTTGCAGGTATAGTATCTGTCCTTACCTTTGAACATATTCGCTGAGATAAGAAGTGAGGAGAAGCAGAGGACACCATTAACAGTCGCAGTAGTAAAGGAGGTTTCGACTGGGGCGACCTAGAAACACGTCGCCACATTAATCTAAACTCTTAAACTCTTGGTTTCTCCATGAGTCCTGTGAATGTGTTGCAAGGTCAACCCAGTCGAGCCTGCTCTGCCTCATTTATTCATATGAGCCCAATATGCAGGGGCACCCCCTTCTGAAACGGCAAGAGCTAACGGGCCTGCCATTGGGCATTAAATGCCCGGCTACATGCGCCCCTGATAGCTTTTTAACACACACGCCATTATTTTTTATTTATCTATCACCGTGCGCGCGTGTTATAAAAAGCTATCGGGGGCGCATGTAACCGGGCATTTAATGCCCAATGGCAGGCCCGTTAGCTCTTGCCTTCTGAAACTGATAGCCAATGAATGTCTGTAATTTATTAAGATGAGATTGATAGAAAAGGAGAGGGGCCGAAATCTGGTAGTACAAGCAGTACAAGTGAAGTGCAGAGATAGCCCTGAGATTTATGTTGAGTTAAGGTCGAAATTAGATGGTTTCACACACTGTCGATGGAAGCAATGAAAGGGCTTAATCTCCATAATTTGGTTGAATTAAATGGGGACAGTGCCATGATGGTAGGTCAGTACGAAATTGCAATGTATGGAGTGTACTCCAGTACTATTTTTACCAGAAAAAAGTTGAATAGTACACACAATAATACATTATTATAATAATAGAACGAATTGAAGTATAGTAAGGTTTGAAGGTGTCAAAGCCAGTGTGAATGCTGACGTGTCTATGAGACTCAGTTATAGCGATAGCTTCATCACATTATTTATATTTTTTCCAAAGAGGGAAATTTCCTCCAAAGTTTGTTACAGGTGCAAGGAAACTCATTAATAAAAATGCAGTGGAAATAATTATTTAGTATTTTTAATTACATAAATAATGTTGATTTAACTATATAATCATGGCTGGTTTTCTATAATTATATAAACTTATATTATTCCTATATTAATATATTAATTAATATATATTAATTGATTTTTAATTATAAAGTAAAATTATGATTTTTAATTATAAAGTAAGATTATTACTTAATATTATCATGAAATCTTGTGATACTCACTCATTAATGTTCGGAGATTTTATGACAATAGTATATTAAACATATGTATATATCATATCTCACTAGTATGTTAAAAATAATTATACATCATATTCTAATACTCGTATCTTTTAGGGTGCAATGTATGTGCACTTGATCATATCACACTGGTATGTTAAATATAGTTATACATAATATTCTACTTCTTATACATTCTAGGTGGTAATGTAAGTGCATTTGTTTGGTGATTCGTGACATTTATGTCATAATTGAAGAGAAAACATGCTCCTCATATTCCATTTCATGACATTTATGTAATAACTCGAGAGGGAAAATGCTCCTCATATTCCATATAATGGTGAGATTTTGGTTGAGTAGGTTGTTGGTGGAGTTGTATTTCATTATAATTCTTTGTGTTCAGTAATATATATAAAATTAGTGTTGTTCTAATATTTCTATAACATTGTGGGTATTGTTATTTAAAAGGGTTGTTTGAAAATGTTTTGAGTGAAAATTTATGTTTTTAGTGCTAAGGAGATAAATCATGATGTTTTTATTGTAATGGTGATAAAGTCCAAGATCATTTTCTCAAATAATAATTGGCTTTCAAATTATGTTCAAATCCCTATTGTACATTACCTTTTTAATCAATAGAAACATAGAATAGAAATAGAAATTTAGATAACAAAGTATTCAATAAAACAATGTTTTAATAATAATCATTGTTATTTAATTTAAGGTTGTAATTTAGCTAGATGTCAAATTGACATATAATAGTATTCAATAAAAAAATCTTTTAATAATAATCATTGTTATTTAATTTAAGGTTGTAATTTAGCTAGACGTCAAATTCACATATAATATTTGTTTGTGGGATCTCCTTCCCATAATGATTTCATTGCTTGGCTTATGGAGATTTACATATCCTACACTCCTTTAATTTTGAAACTTGTAACCTCTAAGGATGAAACGCATGTTCTTTACATATTAATTTTTTGCTAAGACAAGAATCCATTATATAAAAAAAATTAGGGAAGTAGACTCCTAAAACTCTCACTACACTATATTTGTTCATTCACATACAACTATTCTAATCCAATGACACATATACAAGTGCTTTGTACTTATATGATGTGTTGTATTCTATCAAAAGAAAAAACCATATATACCTAACTAAATTCCAAAATATTAGGCTACAAATTATATAGCTTCCACTTCGCATAATATTTCTCAACCATTTTTTCCTAGATTGAACCATGTTCTACAAAATTCAAAATTGATTCTTAGTAGTGTCTTTTTCTCAGTTTGTTCATGAATGAAATAGTAATGTGTCCTTATATGGTTAGCTTTCCCATAGCACTTTGAATGCTATAAATTTTTCTATCATACTTCAATATTGTTGGCTTGGTTTGAGTATCCTCAATGTATTGCAATGCTATTATCTATCATATAAATTCTTTTGTGGCTCAACATGATGTTAGGTATTCTATTATGCATGGAGATAATTTGTTTATTGTTTCTTTTTTAACCCACAAAGCTACACCTCCACTAAGGATAATACTATGTCCTAAAGTGATCTAGGTTGTACAAGGAATGAAATGAAGCGTAGGAAAGTAAATGTAAAATACATGGAGAATTATAATAAAGAGAACAATAACATAGTGAAAACCCAACTTCTTTAATAAATGAAATTACATAATATTGTAGAACACAACTGGTTAGAACGGTAGTAGTTATCTTTGAATAGAGAGAGATGGAAACTATACACATTCACAAAAGTTGTTACAAGAGTCCAAAAGAATGGGATTTTAACATAAATAAAGAACCCTAGAGGCCAAAAACTCTAACCCTAGAAGATGAAATGCCAAAAGGTTTATGGACCCTAAGGTAGTTAGTTGGTACATCAACTTCCCGAGGACTCAAATTTTGCATACAATAAATGTTTGGGGCACATGATAACTCGTTGCAAATAATTATTCAAGGATTGCAACTTTTGACTAGCGCTTGGCATACCATGGCAACTCTTGGCCCCTGGAATTACCAAAAAACATATTTTAGGGCATAAAAATTTCCCCAAAAGTTTGGGACCTAATAATCATGAAAAACTTCCAAGAAGATAGAGAATCGTTGAAATAGTGGAAGAGGTGGGTGGTCACCAATATCTACTTGGATCATTCCTCACCCCTTAGGAAGTAACAGTATCCATTGTATCAATGTCCCTTATCAAATGGGGAAAATTTTGTTGAATTTGGATCATGGTGAAGAAGTTGCCTTACTTTGACAACCTGGTAGAGTTGTATGTGTTGTTGGTGAGTATCCTTTATTTTGGTGTCCATGATCTAATCCACTGTACCATGTTCAATGCAGTTGAGATTGATTTCTATGGGGGTCAATTGCTCAACTACCTTTGATGTGTCCAATAGAGGTGGGAAATATGGTCAAAGCAACTCCACATTAGATAGTGGGTGCAAGCCAAGGAAAGGGGGAATACTCAATTAAAAAGAATTATCACCCACAACCTTTATGATTGTGTAAGTTCCATATTGGAGTGGCCTGAGCTTCCTATGGGGGCCTGAGAGGCAGTCTTTCTATAAATGTAACCACACTTTATAACCAACCTAAAACTTATGTGGAACGTGTTGATGGTCATGTTGTTGCTTCTACTTGGCAGTGGATTTTTGTAGGATATCATGGACTTGTTGTTCAAGGTGTTGGATCCATTCAACAAATTTGGTTGCCATATATGTCTCAACTTGACCATGGGAGGACTCTACCAGTGAATATGCAATGGCCATAGTTACATCAATTGGGGCCAATGGTTGGAATGTTAAGCACAACTAAAAGGGATTATGGCCAATAGAGATGTGGAGGGATCTGCTATAGCTATGTTGAACATATGGAAGGCTTTTGTCCCATATTTGTGGATTCTTGGATGTGTAGATGCATAAGATATGCATAATCTTCCTATTGACCATTTCTATTTTTCTATATGATTGGGGATGAAAAGTAGTCGATTTTTTCAACTTGGTATCCATGAGAGACCATAAGTTGGACCAAAATGTGTTGAGGAACCTGTTGTCCCTATCTGAAATAATGGTCCAAAGTAGCCCAAAATGAACCTAAACACACTCAAACAAGATTTTAGTAGTGGATTTAGTTGTGAAACTTTTCTTGCATGGACCAGTCTACAACCACAAACACAAAATAATTACCATGCTTAGTGGATGGAAAACCTGAGTAATCCATTCTGACTGACTCTTAGAGATTGTCTGGGTAGGTAGATTCTACATGATCAGATATATCTTTGAACATCCTCTCAAAGCTTTGGCCAATAGAAATACTTTTGAAGTACTAATATTATCTTCTCCACACCAAAGTTCCCTAACACCCAACTGTAATGTACTTCCCAAATCATCTTGGCACACTTGGTTGAAGGAATACCATGGTGGTTGAGGTAGCAAAATATCACATCCTGGACATAGAAGTATGGGACTTGTTTTCCTTCAATTGACATCTAGTATGTGATAGCAAAGTTAGAGTCATTATTATATCATTATGGCCACCCATAGGTCTCATGCCCATAAGCATTAAGAACTATGGTTAACACCACAATTGGGGGCCAACTAAGGAAGCCTACTACATGATTGGTGCTACCATTCTTGTATTTTGATGTTCAAGTGGAATTGTTGCGAGAAAGTGGACCATTTTTTATGACATTAATTATGTAAGTTTCTTGATGTATGCATAAATTGTAGAGGCCTATGATTTGTGTGGATGATCTTCTCCTTCCCAAGAATATTTTTCTTCCATTGTTGACAGGTCTACACAATGGAGTACATCTCCTTATCATAGGTGGGGTACCTTTGAATGGTATCGAAATTGTTTCACTATGATAGGCCATCATATGTCCTTGTTGAGAGAGGACCACACCAATAGCATATTCAGATGCATCTATCTCAATCTCAAATGGTTGTTACATGTATGGTAAGGTGAGGATTAGTGTATAGCAAAGGAATTGTTTTAGATCCTTGAATTCTTTTTGTCGTCACTTAGACCAAGCAAAAATTTATTTTTCTCCACCCTTGGTTACTTGATTTAAGGGCAAAGCAATATGAGAGAACCCCAAGACAAACCTCTGGTAGAATTTAGCAAGGCCCAAGAAGTTATGGAGCTCTAGTAGATTCGTGAGAGTTGGGAAATCTCAAATGAATTGGATCTTGGTTAGGTCCACAACCACCCCATGTTCATCCACAATTTATCACAAAATATTGAATTTTTTGCATGCCAAATGAGCATTTCTCCATATTGACATACAACTTGTGTCATTGCAGGGTACTCAATACCTATTGAATGTGCTACAAATGTTTGGCTCAAGTTCTGTTAAAGATGAGGATGTCATCCAAATATACAACCACAAAATAGTTTGTGAATGACTGTAGGATATCATCCATCATCCTCATGAATTGTTGGCATTGTAGTGTTGGAATTGATGTCAACAGTGTCTTGGTACTATTCATCATATGGCCTTATGTCAACCTGATGTGGTTGGTAGTCCTCCTCATGATGCGTGATGAGTGTGATGAGTGTTTGGTACTATTCATCATGTGATGAGTTTGATGAGTGTTTGGTATTATTCATCATGTGATGAGTTTGATGAGTGTTTGGTACTATTCATCATGTGATGAGTTTGATGATTTTTTGGTTTGTTGTAGTGATTAACTTGTTGGTCTTGTTGGTTGGCATTGATGTCAACATGGTTATGACATGACCTAGTGTAGGAACAAGAGGCTGATTAGAGATGGCTACAAGACATGTTGTGTTGGTTTGTTATAGGTCGATGTTGTTGCTACAAGTGTTGCACATGACTCTAAAAGTGTTGGAGGTAGTTGGATGGCTTGATGATGCTTCTGTAGGTGTTGGAATCATTAGAGATGTTGCCACATGTGTTGAAGATGTTTCTACAGGTGTTGGAGGCAGTTGGATGGCTTGATGATGTTGCTACAGGTGTTGTTGTTGTTGCTGCTATAGATGTTATAGGTGTTGGTCTTGTTGAGGAGTTTGGCATACTAGGGTTTGTATGTCACTGACTTGTTGTAGAGGTTCTTGGCCTATATCATCAGTTGTAGATCATGTCACAAAAGTTTGGATTTGTGTTTAGGAGTTGATGAAGGTGTCCAAGAAGTTTGGCAGAGTTCTACGCTTACTAGAGTGAGTTTTCTTTATCCTCTTCCCCATTTGCATGGAGACAGGCTCATGCGTGCGGCTGGAAGGCTCCAACTAAAATTTGGCAGGCTTGTGCATGCGGTTGTAGCCAAAATCTGGAAGTTCAATGGGTGCAGTTGAGGCCTGAAGCAATTTTTCCTCTGCATTCCTTGCACACATCAGGTGTATTATGTGTTTCTATGGCTTGTCTTGTTCGAAAATTTTCATGTAAAGGTCAGAAAAAGCTAGTGAGCTTCTAGAAAGTGGTTAAACTTGAGAATATCCATCATTAAGTGGAGTGTGTGGATTGATTAAGTAAAAGAGTTGAATATGGATTAAATCAAGCATATTAACAGAGTTTGTGGAGCTCAGTAGTTCTTAGTAATTATTGAGTTAATCACCTTAGTTCATCTATATATTGGAGAGAGCTCAATGATAGTTTGGTTGGATGTGTTATGATTTGAGTGAGTGCATGGGAAGAGAAAAGTGTGCAAGCTATGAGGGTTGTAATGTAGAATTTCTAAAGCAATTTGTAGGTGTAGCAACAAGTACCAGGAGTATGATTTAGCCAACATTTTGTGCATAGAGTGAGGAGATGAAGTAGAGATTGATTTAAAATCCTTTTAATGTTCGGTAGTAGCTTGTTTATTCTCCAATTTGTTGGTTGCGTGCAACAGTTGTTTGTGAGAAAATTTATTATTGCAGAGAGGGTTTTTTTCGATATATTTATTAGAATATTATTTGCAACATTTGATGTTTTCATTGAGGTTGTGTTTTAGTGTGTGGTTTTGTATTGGATCTTTCATTTGTATGCCTTGAAGAGATTCTTGTTGTAGTGTTCATGTTGAGGAGTTCTATGGTTCCAGTGTGAAATATTTTGAAATGTGAACCACATAGAGGAATCGAGTTGGTTGACTCAGGCGACGATAGTACAGGGAACAAATTTGTCCATCCAATGGTAGTTGGATAGTCCAATGGGGTTTGGGCGAGGATCGTTGGTCGTGGTGGCTTCCAGCGGATGATTGTCCATAAATCCATGAGAGAAAGAGTTTCTACTGATAGTATCCAGTTGAAAGCTATATGGAGCAGTTTTCTCCATCTAATGGTAGTTGCATAGTCCAAAGGGTATTGGGCGAGGATCATTGGCCACAGTGGCTTCCAACGAATGGTTGTCCGTAGATCGGTAAGAGAAAGATACTTCCTATATGTAGTAGGAAATGTACACACTATGTAATGAATTTACTTGAAAAATAATAATATATTATTGAGAAGTGCAACAACAAGAAGGGTGGTTTTTGACCCATGGGGAGGGTTTTCCACCAGAAATATTTGTGTCTCTTGTGTTAAATGCTTGCATGGTTTTACTTATGTTTGTTGCTCTAATATATGCTTATGTGTTTCAGTTTGTGCATGGCTTAGAGAATAACCAATTGGAGAAAAAGTGTAAAAAGTTTATAAGTTCCCTCTTTACTGATCCCCCCCACCCCCCCCATTAGTGATCTAGTTTCCAACAATTGGTACCAAAGTGGGTCTCTAGGTTGCAGCTTGATCATTGGAGAGTGGAACTGGGAGTTTTGGCATAATTTTGCAATTTTTTTGAAATGGATTAACAAGGAGTTTTAGTACTTGATGAAGGTAAATTTGCAACTTGGAAGGTAAAATTAGATGCATACTTGCAGTCTCTTAATGAGAACATTTTTCTATCAGTGGAATATGGAATAAAGGACAAATTTAATGATAAGGCTAAAGAGATTATTCTCCATAGGTTTTCAAGATCTGAAATTCTTTATGTGAGACATTATGAGACTGCAAAAGAAATGTTGGACAGGTTGCAAAGTTTGTATTGTGGAGGAACATTGTAGATTTTAGAGATGGAGAACAATGCAAAGGATTCTACTCTTATTGCAGTGACAAATCAAGCCTCCTCACAAGATTAAGATGAAATCCCTAGTGATAGAAATGATGGATCAAGCATCAATTGATAGGAACAACAAGAAGAGATCAACAACAAATATGAAGAGAAATCCAAGGTAATTGCCCTAGAAGAATAAATTAAAAGGCTCACAACTGAAAATAAAGATCAACGAATGTTGCTGCAATTTTTTTATGAAAAGGAGTGTGCTTACAAAGAAGAAATTTTAGATTTGAAAAATCAAATGGAAGAAGGAATGAAAATTGAAATTGGAATGAGGAAGCAGTACAAGGAGTTGGAGGATGACTATAAAAAATTGAAGGTTGAAGTAAATTCTATAAGAAATAATTAGAAAGGTTTAGATCTAGTGCTCAAGCATCTGCAAGCAAGTCAGAAATTGTTGGATAAACTAGTAATAGCATGAAAAATGGGAATCAATAGCCATGCAAGAAGCAAAATAACAAGCGACAAAGGCTAAGGAAGAAGAATATAATTGGAAGATGTTATAACTATGGAATACATGGACATATAGCAACAATTTGCAGTAGTGGAGAGATCATACCTTCTCATCAAAAGGAGCAACCAAAGTGTTGTATCTCCCAGAGACAACCTTGGATTGCTTCAAGACCAATGCCTGGGCACATCTAAAATGGTGTGTCTCAAATGATTTAGAGGAAATTGGAGACAACACTTATGATATATGGATACATATCTACATAGGAAATAGGTTGGTTCACTAATCCAAAGAAACAAAACATAGATTTGTGATACTTCTTCACTAGTTCAAATCTCAAAAATAAGCATAAAAATAGTGGAGGCCAAGAGCTTCAAGGTCTTGCAGCTTAATAATCTTTTGCAGAGTGGGTGAGAGAAGATAAGAGAGAAGAGTAATCCATCACATAGAGCATATTTCTTCAAGACTTCTATATTCAACACATAGAACTTGGGGTAGTAAGGACTTCTATGCTTATTTGTGTTACAAGCAGAAATAATGAATGAAGGGAGAACTCAAAGCTATGATTCATGTGTTGCAAATTTAAAGATCTAATCTCAATAGTCCTCACAGGCATATACATAAACAAGGTTCAAACAAATGAATCTATGAAACAACTACAAGCATTTGTATTAACATAGAGATACTAATGAATCTGTAAGGGGGCTTGAAACACATCTAGCAACAATAATTACATGAATTCAGGGAAGAAGCATGAAAATAAAATGAGTTAGACAAAGGGGAAAACATATTGTAATCCTTTGAAGAGAGAATCACCATTGTTTCCCTGAAATTTTGAAAAGATCTGTGTTGCAAAGGAAATATAGTCTGAAATTATAACATGTAGTGTTTTCTCTAGAATTTCTGAACATGTTCTAAGTCTTGCATTCCTCTATTTATCTAGAGAGAGGAGCCATAACATTCATTACACAAAATATCTCCCTACTCAGCTATTTGTTCAACTAGCTGTATCCATCCTAAATGGCTCTATGGCCCCAAAAATATTACAAAGTTGAATGCCTTCGGATTGGAGACACGTTACATTACATCATAGTAAATAACCACAAGGAAAAAATACATGAAGATCTCCTTGCCGATCCTGTGATCATCTTGATTTGTAGGAGCCATTCTAGCTAAGGTATGGCCTCTTGCACTGTTTCATAGACCACTGTATTTTTTCCTTTACTCCATTCAGCACTGACTCCCAGACCCGTGTCTCAGTGATCTTCCTTGAATCGACCCATCTTGTGCCTTGAATACACCACCTGCTCCTCTTAAAACCATAATTGTCGGCACATAATGCCCTTTAAACCTTTGTATTGTGCTTCCAATGCCCTAACGCAGTGGCTAAGATGCATTCCATGTGTAACGACACAATCTCATAGGCGCAAGATTTTTTCCTATAAAATAGGTGAAACATGCATTTTTTATTTTCCCCTTAGCCCCCTTTATCATAGCCCCTCGTGTGGATTTCCTCATATGACCGGGGGCTGGAACCAGGGGCTTCACCCTCACGTGTTAAGGCCTTTAAACCTGTGTCTGGGATCCTTTTCCTTTGTATCACAAAATCCTGCATATCGGCACTTTACCATGCTTTTCCCTTTTCCATAGCGCGGGCTGATAATCCAGACACGAAATCCTTATAGACCAAGCCATAATAATTTATCGCGTTCAAGGGAAAGTCCCACGCATCACAATCGACCCTGCAATGTTGTCTTAAGCTTTTCCCTTTAGCCACTTTTGATCGCCGATAATTCAGACGTGGGACCTCTTTAGACCTTGCTTTAATCTTTTATCGTGTCCGGGGGGGAGTTTCCGCATATCGTAATCGGCCCTTTTCTATTGCCTTAAGATTTTCCCTTTAGCCGCTTGCAATTGTCGATAACCTGTTGATGTCATTGCTGATGTCATCACTGCCACGTGTCACCCTATGGGTGATGCCATGTGGCACCCAGAAACAACCCCACAGGACCCTTGAAAATGCCGAAAGTGAGTGACACGTGTCCACCCGCAACATCATCTTCCATACTTGCCACGTCATCGCTAATGTCAACTACCATGTCAGCTCGGTGGACCAATCAGAGGCCGCCAAGTGGTCTCTTAGAGGAGAGAGAAAAGGGCATGCCCGACCCTGTTTTTTCAAGCATTTCTTTGTTAAACTTTTCGGCCCTCTCTCGACGATTTTACATTATATTGGCGAATCAGCCCCCGAAAGATTTATTAAGTCACCACCCCACCAATCCATAGATATTGCAGTGTTGCGGGATGTGGGATCCCACCACGTGGATGAGAGAGAAGGTGTTGGCTCGACCCTTGTTTTGTTAGTCCTTTCCTTTGTACATAGTTTTCTCACCCCCCCCAACGATACAACATTATATCGCAGGGTTGGCCCCCCACAAGGTCTGTTAAGTATGGAGCCTGCCCGTCCACCGATATATGATGTGCTCCATGACTGGGCCCGTCTAAACACCGATATAAGACTTGCGATGGACCTCCCAGGCCCGATTGCGATTTTCTCCTCAGACTTAGCCATTTTTTGGTTTTCCTAAGCTTTCCAAGGCAATCTTCAACATGCTCTAACTTCTGCTCCGAAAGTCCATTTTCAGAATTCTATATACTATTGGAAAGATATTTTTGAGCACTAAGCATTAGAGTGGGGTTGATGTAGCTCTGGGATCTTCTATGGTTTAGGAAAGTGGCTCCAAAATTTCACTATTCTTGGGCAACCTTAACCAATTGAAACCCACAATGCCGTGAGTGACAACATTGGCTCCAACTGGCGATAGTTCCTTGCTAGAAAGGTGCTGAGAACCTGCAGACCAGTGGATTTGCTTCAATTGGGCATCGAGTCATTTCTAAAAACTAAAAAATTAACTGAATGACTGTAAACTGACTACATGATTGTAATATTTACTAATTGTCTGACTTACATAGCTGAAAACTTTTAAGAAAAATAAAAATTTCAGACAACATATCACAAAAGTCTTAGGGCCTTCTCCTCGAGCTTCAAACTTGAATGACAATTTTCCATATCTGCTGAAAATATAATTACTAGGTGATCTCTTCTCTCCAATGCAGCCAGTTAAGCAACTAGCTACTTGACTGAGTTTTGCTCATACCTCTTATGAGGAGGCAGCAGAAGAAAGGGAGTGGCCACTCAAGATTCCACTGTTTCTGAAAACAAAAATTCCAATGATACCATCTCCACATCAGGGCACTAGACCTTATTCCATTGTTCTCTAGAAATTCAACAATTAAAATGACCATGTACCTCATAACATCTTCAGACACAAACTTTAATATGTGTTCCCAACTTCGTAATTGATGCTCAACTCTTTTGATATCCTCCATGAAACTTTTAATCGAGTTAATGAGCTCCTTACCTTCTTCTATACATTGTCGGATCTACTTAATATTCATCCCGGAGCCTCCAATAATAGTCGAGCATTAGACATTCTCATTCCTTATTGTCTGTAACCCAAGGAGCATTGCTTGATGTTCTGCCACATTGTTGGTTGCTTTGAGCTTTGGCTTGGATGATCCGTAAAAGTATAATTTATCCACTTGATTTTCATTTGTATTCTGGTGGTCTAAAGTCTTTGTTAGGTGTATTGATGCTTCCTCTAATATGTCCTCATCTTCTTCTATAAATAGGTAGGAGAGCTCATTTTCCTTCCCATGCACTAGGGAGTTTTCTGAGCCTTTAGCTGGGGCCACAGTTTTCACAAACCTGGACTCTCTGTACAGTCTCCTTTGTTCACCTCCAAACGTGGGGATAGTGGTGTAAGTTAGATCCAACTTAATAGAGCCCCCCATCTTGGAACCCCAACATCTGGATAAGAGCATTCCAAAATGAGGAGGTATATCAGCCACCACTATGTCCATTACCACACTTTTCACCAGGATCTGATCCAGGTTTACCACCAGATCCTTTATCATGCCTAGTCACTTAACTCTCTTGGAGTTAAAGGAGTACAGGTCCTTGTATGGTCTAGTGATCTCCAAGCCCAACTGTTCCATTACTGCTAGTGGCATCAGGTTGTGTGAATCTCAGGAGTCCAACATGCAGTTGTGTAATAAAAGATCATGGATTGCCAAAGTCAAAAAGAAAGGTATAGTAGAAAGATCAGATTCTTCCACATGTGACCCAAAAGCAACCATGGGTCTCTCCTCTTGAAGGTTCAAACTATCATGGGATGGTGTGGAGTTGGATGGATGCATGAATTGGGAGACTTGAGCTTTGTAATGAGGTTGCTTTAGGAGCTCAATTAGAGGAACAATAATTTTTACCTTTTCCAACTCCTTCTATAGATTGAACGTATGTTGGGCCTTTTCTCATCTCCAAGATTTGTTCTTTCCCTCTTCCCACTGGCAGTTGTCAGCAGAACATGTGCCTCTTTTTCTGTGTGCCCCTTAGGACTGTTGCTCTGTTCATTTGCAGAGACTCCTATCTTGGGTGGGTCAGGATGTAGCTTACCCTTCCCTTTGTCTGGGGCTAGAGGAACCACTTGGGGAGAAGCTTCCCCTTGTTGTTTTGGTTCTCTCATCCTCTTATTCGAAGATCCTAGATTATACTTACATTGTGGCTGTGTTTGCATGAACTCTACAAACTGTTTGCAATAATAATCCATATATTCATCCTCTACTACTGCTTTTCCATCATGACCTACCTCCTAGTGGGCCACATTTTCATATTCTTCTTCAGAGAAGGCTAAATAGAAGTTTCCTTGCATCTCATGGTCAATCGACGATTTCTCATCGAGACCGCCTTCTAAGTATAAAGGATGAGGGATCTAGTCAAGCTGCTCCTTTCTATCCCTTGGAAGTATTTGCAATGGAGGTCTTCTATACTACGGATTGTAACCCCGGTTGTTGACTTGAGCATTCTGTTTGGAGGGGCTATTGTTCTCAATCTCAAGCTTTTCAACTTTTTGAGTTAAACCCCTGATGAGTTTGTTCAGCTAGTCCCACTTCAGGTCTGATGATTCTCTATCTTGACCAGAGGAGGATGCCTCTTCCTTCCCTCTTTTGAGTTCAGAGGGTTCTTGTCTTACCCTTGACTTCCCTGTCAAGGCCAGATTTTTTTCCACTTCAAGAGTATCAATCTGAAGTTGGTCCATAGTGGTAGATTTCATTTCTCTCAAGGTAAAACCAACATCAGAGTCAAAGGCTCCCAAGAAAACCACTCGAGCTACAGTTGGGGGAGGCTTTATGTTAGCTGGTAGGTTATTGAACTGCTTATTGAATCTTTTGATAAATTATGTAGTATCCTCCTTTAGATTTTTCCTTATTGAATTGAAATCAGTAAGGAGGTACTCATGGTTCCTCTTTTCTCCCCATTTCTGGGTGAAAGAGTTTTCAAGTTTCTCCCATGTAGGGATGGAGGCATTAGGCAGGGATTTGAACCATTTTCTAGCCTCTCCATCGAGGGATTGTATAAACATTCTCATAACCACATCCAACTGTTCCACTTTTATGTTCTCAGAAAATGCACTGAAGGTTTCAATGTGGTTTTGTGTTGTGTTATCATCTTTCCCATTGAACCTAGGTAGATGCTTTAGGTAGATGCTTTAGGTAGTCTTGGGGAATTGCACTCAGAGGCTAGGGTAGATCAAGAGGTGCATATTTATTGAGCAAAAAGCCTGGGAGAGCCATTTGGACTAGTGGAGGGAGATTCAAATTTGCTTGAGGGATTGGGGTTAATACCACAGGGGTTGTAGGGGAAGGAGGATATGTCAGGGCCTTAGGAGTAAGTCCTAAATACTAAGAAGCAACAGGCTGAGAAATGGAAGAGGGAAATTCAAAGGCTAATGAGATGGTAGCACAATCTGGGGGAGTTTTCTCTTTCCAGACTTTCTTAGAGATCAATTTTTCAGGGTCAGATACAAATGGGGCTTTCTACTGGGATGTATTTGAGCGAGTATGAGGCCTTTTAAAAAGCCAGAGTTATGAATGATAATGATAGGGGTGTGGAGTCACCAAGGTGACATGGACGTAATCATAATAGACTTTGATCACCTATTCAAAGAGTGTTTCAGCATGTCGTATCCCAAGGGAAAGAATCCTTCAATAAACTCCCCGACAACGACACCAAAAGATGTTGTATCTCCTAGAGACAACCTTTGATTTCTTCAAGAGCAGTGCCTGGGCACATCTAAAATGGTGTGTCTCGAATTATTCACAGGAAACTTGAGACAACACTTATGATCTATAGATACATATGTACATAGGAAATAGGTTGGTTCATTAATCTAAAGGAACAAAACTTAGATTTGTGATACTTCTTCACTAGTTCAGATCTCAAAAATAAGCATAAACATAGTGGAGGCCAGGAGCTTCAAGGTCTTGCAGCTTAATAATATTTTGCAGAGTGGGTGAGCGAGGATAAGGGAGAAGAGTAATCCATCACATAGAGCATATTTCTTCAAGACTTCTACATTTACATTCAACACATAGAGCTTCGGGCAATAAGGACTTCTATGCTTATTTGGGTTACAAGCAGAAATAATGAATGAAGGGAGAACTAAAAGCTATGATTCATGTGCTACAGATTTAAAGATCTAATCTCAATAGTCCTCATAGGAATATACATAAACAATGTTCAGACAAATGAATCTATGAAATAGCCACAGGCATTTATATTAACATATAGATACTAATTAATATGTGAGGGGGATTGAAACACATCTAACAACAATAATTACATGAATTCAGGGAAGAAGCATGAACATAAAATCAGTTAGACAAAGGGGAACGCATATTGTAATCCTTTGAAGAGGGAATCACCATTTTTTCCTTGATATTCTGAAAAGATCTGTGTTGCAAAGGAGATACAATTTGAAATTATAACATGTAGTGTTTTCTCTAGAATTTATGAACCTGTTCTAAGTATTTCATTCCTCTATTTATCTAGAGAGAGGAGACAGAACATTCATTACATAAAATATATACGGTCCCTACTCAGCTGTCTGGTCGACTAGTTGTATCCATCCTAAATGGCTCTATGGCCCCAAAAATATTACAAAGTTGAATGCCTCCGGATTGGAGACACGTTACAGTACAACATAGTAAATAACCATAAGGAAAAAATACACGAAGATCTCCTCACCCATCTTGTGATCATCTCGATTTGCAAGAGCTTTTCTAGCTAAGGTATGGCCTCCTACACTATTTCATAGACCACTGTATTTTCTGCCCTTACTCCATTCAGCGCTGACTCCCAAACCTGTGTCTCAGTGATCTTCCTCCGAATCGACCCACCCTATGCCTTGAATGCGCCACCTTATCCTCTTAAAACCATAGGTGTCGGCCCATCACGCCATTTAAACCTCTGTATGGCATTTCCAGTGCCCTAACGTGGTGGTTGAGCTACATTCCATGTGTAACAATGCAATCTCATAGGTGCAAGCATTTTTCCTCTAAAACAGGTGAAACAGACTTTTTTATTTTCCCCTTATCCCCCTTTATCATAGCCCCTCATGTGGCTTTCCTCATATGACCGAGGGCTGGAACTAGGGGCTTAGCACTCAGGTGCTAAGGCCTTCAAACCCATGTCTGGGAGCCTTTTCCTTTGTATCACAAAATCTCGCATATCGGTGCTTTACCATGCTTTTCCCTTTTCCATAGCACGGGCTGATAGTTCGGACACGGAATCCTTATAGACCAAGCCATAATAATTTATCGTATTTGGGGGAAAGTCCCGCACATCGCAATCATCCCTACACTATTTTCTTAAGCTTTTCCCTATAGCCACTTGCGATCTCCAATAATCCGGACGCGGGGCCCCTTTAGACCCTGCTTTAATCTTTTATCACGTCCGGGGGGAGTTCCCGCATATCGTAACTGACCCTTTTCTGTTGTCTTAAGCTTTTCCCTTTACCTTATTGCGATCATCGATAACTTATTGACGTCATCACTGCCATGTGTCCCCCTGTGGGTGATTCCACATGGCACCAAGAAACAGCCCCATAGAACCCCTAAGAATTCCAAAACGAGTGACATGTGTCCACCCGCCATGTCATCTTCCGTACTTGCCACGTCATCATTGATGTCAGCTTCCATGTCAGATTGGTGGACCTATAAGAGGTTGCCATGTGGTCTCCTGGAGGAGAGTGAAAAGGGCCTAATCGACCCTGTTTTTTCAAGCATTTCTTTGTTAAACTTTTCGGCCCTCTCCCAATGATTTTACATTATATCGGCGAATCGGCCCCCGCAAGATTTATTAAGTCACCACCCCACCGGTCCATAGATATTACGGGGTTGAAAATGCGGGATCCCACCACGTGGAGGAGAGAGAAGGTGCTGGTCTGACCCTTGTTTTGTCAGCCCTTTCCTTTGTACACAATTTTCTCCCCCCCCCCAACGGCGATACAACACTATATCGTAGGGTTGGCCCCACGCGAGGTTTGTTAAGTACGGAGCCCGTCCGTCTACTGATATGTGATGCACTTCATGCCCAGGCTCACCTGAGCGTCGATATAAGACTTGCGATGGACCTCTTGGGCCCGATTGCGCTTTTCTCCTCAGACTTAGCCATTTTTTGATTTTCCTGAGCTTTCCAAGGCAATCTTCAATAGGCTCTAACTTTTGCTCCAGAAGTCCATTTTCAAACTTCTATACTCTGTTGGAAAGATCTTTCTGAGCACTAGGAATTGGAGTAGGGTTGATGTAGCTCTGGGATCTTCTATGGCCTGGGACAGTGGCTCCAAAATTTCACTATTCTTGGGCAACTTTGACTAATTGAAACCCACAATGCAGTGAGTGACAACATTGACTCCAACTGGGGATAGTGCCTTGCTGGAAAGGTGTTGAGAACATTGTTTCTTCCTAATATATTTGTAGATAGTTGGTGTTGTAATATTATTTAGTGCCCAATAGTTAATACAAAGCCTCCAAGTTCCATCCTTCTTTTGTACCAACATGACCAGGTTCCCACAGGGTGATGAACTTGGCCTGATGTGCCCTTTCTGCAACAAGTCCTAAATTTTCCTCTTGATCTCATCATTCTCCATAACAGAGCATCGGTAGATTGTTCCATTGGGTAGTGACACACTCAGGGTCGGATCGATGGAGTGCTTTAATTGATAGTGTAGGGGTACCTGTGTGGGTGAGGTGAATATGTCACTATACTCCTCCATGACCTTGTCCATCTGCTTCTACCATGTAGAGGATCCTTATATAGAGTCGTGGAGGTGGCCACAATATCCTTCTTCTTTCCCCGAGGGTGAATCATAAGGAAGAAAAATTTCTCGATCTAGGAAATGATCTTACTACATTGCTTCACAGAGATCAAAGAGATGGCGGTAGATGGAGCTCCCTCTGGTATCTTGTATTATTGCCCAAAGTAATAATAACAGTTCGAGGCCTAGACTCATACACAACATGATGCTTCCACAAGTATGTTTGGCCTAATAATACATCACAAACTTCAAGAGGAGAAACATCACATAATACCTCATCTATGAAGGGCTTGATGTTGTAGGGAAGGTGACACTACTGGTTGATGCAAAGATCTTATCCTTGGTGAAGCCACCCGATGGTGTATGGTTGTGGGTGTGGTGTAGTCGGTAGGCCCATTCGCTACACTACCTCTGCTAATGACATATATAAACCTAATTGGTTCATTTCGACCAGTGATTCCAGTCATTCATTATATACGTAATTACATCATTCGAGATATGTCATTATGCATTCAGGGATTAGATATGTCATTATGCATGAATGAGATAAATGAAATTATGCTTTCTCTGCAGAAAATGTTGCTATGGGCATTAGACCTCCATTTATTGAACAACTAGTAAAGCGCTCTGTCCCGCTGTTTATGTGTCTCACCTAGCCTCTCCTGCCTTGTAGCTCTCTTATCTGTGCCTAAGCTTAGTTGACACGAGGACCGGCAGGATGTGTAAGCATGCTTGACTGTTAAGGAGAGGGGCTCGACCATAAGGGAGAGGAGATCCCATTCAAGCCGAGGGGAGGACGCTACCACGGATGATACCCATCCTTCCCTCTTAGCACTTACCGTTGCAGATCCTGGTTTCTTCTCCTCCCCCCTAGCCATCGGCGTGAACGTTGTGAAATGCCATGATTCAAAAATAAAAAAGTAACTGAAACCAGAGGGTTGGGCTTCGTATTCAACCAGCAAGCTTGTTCGTTGGGTGTTTGATTTCGACTTGTCGTGTTCTTTTGGCCAGCCTCGGCTTATTACCTTCCTGCCTATTGTTCCACCAAAGGTTCTAATCACGGGTTCTCCCAGCCCCCTAGCTAGCTTTCTAGCATCCACGGGTTCAACTTCGGTTCAATTTTTGAGGCCCCTACTATGGCAAATGGGGGGTTCGCCTAGCCTAACATTCTAGCGTAACGGGCGGGTCTAGCCATTCAGCAAAAAAGCTCTCGCCCCCCCTATATCTATTTGGGTGAAACCAGCAAATTCTCAAAAGCAAGCCCCAGTTGGTTCTTATCCCAGCCATCCCATCGATCTCTTTTATTTCCCAACCTGCTGCCCTTTTAGCCCCATTAGCTCAAAGGGGGGCTAAAAGCAAGTCAAAGCCAAAATTGGAGCAATTCTAGATTTGCCAGTTGGACATCTCGGCTATCGTAAACATCATGAAATGGCATTATTCCGAAGAACAAACCTAACATTTAGTGCCCAAATGAGGGGATCCTCAGACTCCAAAAAACCGAGGACCGATAGGGGCTCGACTGATAAGGAGAGGACCGGTAGGGGCTCGACCAACGGGAGAGGAATTTATTGCTTGCTTGACGTTAGGAAAGCAAGGAACGGAAGGGGCTCTCAATCTAAGGAGAGGATTTGAGAAAGGCAAAACGTCAAATGAGAAGTGATATATATATATATATATATATATATATATATATATATATATATATATATATATATATATATATATATATATATATATATATATATATATATATATATATATATCTATATCTATATCTATATATCTAATCCCTCGGAAATGTGGTTGGACTGACCCTATTAGGACATTGATAACTCAATATCTTATCATATCTAAAAGCTTGTGTTATATACATAATGAAACAACAATTGGCTCATCAACTTCCTAAAACAGGTCCTACCAAACTGGTCATTTCAAGAGTGAGGTGGCCTGTTTACTAGCCCAAGAGATGGAAAATGAAGTAAGCAAAGGTGGCGTGTAAGTGAGTAATCAGTGAGTAAATGGATCTGCATCAATCTGGGCCTGGATCTCGAGGAAATGAACTACTTAAAGGTGGCATGGTTACCCCGCCCATTCCTCAATTTTCCACTCCAGAGAAGTAGTAAATTCACGAGTGATAAGGTGGCGTATAGAACTTGGCCTTATAGAAAATAGAGGTTCAAGGGTGCTTGCTCCCACACCGCCCCATCATCATTGGGTACCTGGGAAATTGAAGAGTGAAGGCCTTAAGGTCAGGTCTCTAGAATCCTGCAAACTCGTAGCCCTTAAAGAGGGTTTGGAATAATGTATTATTCTTCGAACAAAGTGTATGATTTTCCGAGTGTATTATTATCCGAGCCCTACCAAACCCCCTCTATGTTTTTTAGGAGGGCTCTTACCCCATTTGATAGCGATAGGCCACGTTCACACTCTCTATTATCCTTATCCCCCTCTCTTTTCTTGGGGCCCCTCCCCCCAAGAAAAGAGAGCAAGCTCCTATCGTCGCTTCCACCTTTTCATTCGTGAATCTCCCCACTTTGGCGGGGTGGTCAACTGAGGGGAAGGGCAGGTAAACCCACCTCCACCATAAATGGAACGACGAGTGGGACATGGAAATTAGGAAGGGCGGGTATGAGTTCCCTTACACCAACCCCAACCTATTGAAAAATGGAACCCACTAGTGTCTATTTTGAGTGGGACTAGTATGAATCGAAATAAGTAATAAATCCGGAAAAAGACGAGTTTCAGTCATTTGGCGGAAATCAGTCAAAAACTCCCCTAACATCAGTACTCAAAGACTCTAAAAGCAAAATATACACATTGGATATATTTAGAAATACTGGAAAAAACAGTCATTATGTATAATAAGATAAGTACTCCTAGATGTGTAACCACCTAACCTGGATATTCCCCACTGGCTATCTCCTATATTGGATAAGGCTTGGATGGGATGAGTCTTCCTTCCCTTTACTCCTTCCACTGGGCGACTACTTCCACAGGTAGTATTTCCACTGAACGACTACTTCCATGGATAGTACTTCCACTGGCTACTTCCGCCCGGCTGAGAATAGATTGGATTTGTCCTCTCCCGTTGGTCGAGCATGCTTACGCATCCTCTTTTTCATTCACAAGTGGGGACTGCTCCACAGGAGACTAACCGGGCTTCGTAGAAGATTCATTGTAATGGGAATAAAACAATTTCCTGCTCTAAGGGTGGGACATTTTGAAAGCAATCATAAGGGGGAGACGTCGGGAAAGAGATCCCTAAACACTGCTATGAGGATAAGGCAGTCATATAACATTTCACGAGGGGAAATGCGCTGATAAAAGAGAATCTAATTCTTCGAGTGATTTTATGATCAATAAGGAAAGTGTTTGTAATGGACCTAGTACAGATGAGGGCGAATCCAGATAGTCTCGTTGTGAACCAGATCTATTCTCCTGGCAACTTGCAGGAGATTGACTAGGTCAATGGAGAGGTTATTCAGG
This sequence comes from Pinus tabuliformis, assembly GCA_031772625.1. Classification (NCBI taxonomy): domain Eukaryota; kingdom Viridiplantae; phylum Streptophyta; class Pinopsida; order Pinales; family Pinaceae; genus Pinus; species Pinus tabuliformis. The sequence continues at coordinate 558,488,534 of CM062807.1, forward strand.
GAACTAAGAGATGCAAATAGCAGAATAAGGGTCGAGTCACCGTGTTTGTCGAGAACCCGCGTGTTAGCTACCTATACCAATAGGTTTCATTTTTCATGATTGGCAGGGGAAGTGCTAATATGATCTACTTTGATGGTGCAAAGATCTCATATTTGTGTGGAAAACACCTATCTGCAGTTGCTTGATACCAGTCCTACTTCTGAATGGGTGATCCAACAGTCTAAGCTGGGTCATGCCATATTTCAATTTTTTGTTGTAGACTAGAGAAAGAAATCTGTCCAAACTGTTCAATCTTGGCAGATAAGTAGTTAGGTAGAGAATGAAGGTGCCCAACTGCTTAATCTGGGGCCTTGGAAGTAATAAGGCTAGCCTTAGATAGAAAATCAAAAGAAAATGCCAAAGGAAAAGAAAAAGGCACATGAGGGTTTGCCAGTCTAAGTGCACCCTCCTTGAAGTAACAAAAAATGCTAGGCAATAGAATGGGTAGGTAGATGGGGTTGCAGAAGCATGATTTCTTTCATATCACTGGCCTGAGCAAAGGAAACACATGGTGGCCAGTGCAGATATTCCTATTAAGCAATTTTGGAGCAACAAAGTGGAGCATGTCTAACTTCCCAATCATCCCCCATCAAATTCCTTGCTAACATCCCTCTATCACCTTGGTTTATGAGAGAAATCAAACTCATTCATTGATCCTTGTAGCATAAAGAGCCACATTTCTTGTGTAAAAATCTTTTCATTTTGATCTACTCTCCTAACTAAGTTTGTTCCCTAACAACTTAGTCTTTGCCTCCTCTCTTCCACATTCCCCTCCAATACTAACTACTAACTCTATCTACACTTAACTCCCTATGTTCCCCTTTCCCTATTACTATATCACTATTGTGTATAAATAACCCAAAATATGTATATATCCCTCCCCTTTGGCATTATAGCCATATGTTCAAATCTTGGAAAACCATGCAGAAGCAAAGTCTTGTTGTAGGTGGTTTGTTTAAAGTCAGGGATTAAACTAACCCCTGGTTGGTTTAATAACCTAAACTATACCCTTGTCCCCTTACAACCCCTTCGCAATGCTTTACCCGCACTATTTTCAAAAACCTTGTTAAAACCCACTTTTGTCGCCTATCCAAAGTTTTGTTAAAATGCGCATTTCACATAAAACAAAGGAAATTATTAATATAATGCCGCCGGGTCCCGCCGTATTGTCCTATCAGCTTTGCGCCCCATCAACCGTCGGATCTAGGCCCTCCCATCCGATGGCTCACAGTGATATTGGACCGCCCCCGATGGCGGTACTTTACCTCCCGAAAAATGTCAGACCATGACGTCAGGGCAGTGCCACGCGTCGCTCCCAGATTATATCGGGAGGCCGCCTGCCAAAACCGCTCCCGTACTATAAGCGGTCCGATGGAACCACTTACCGCCCTCCGTATACCGCCTGCCCACGTCATGCCCACGTCACGCCAAGTCGACCCCGCATCAGCGCATGGCCCGCCATTGCTCCACGCTGTCCGCCACCTCATCAGTCCCCGTGGACCACTCACAGGCCACCACATCACCTTTCCGTACCCGACCCCACCCGATGACATCATGCTGACGTCATCCAAAAAACGCGCCAAAGCCCAAAATGTCCATATTTGGCCAAAAATCACGGTTTTTCGCACTTTTTGACAAAAGAACTACTGTGCTCCCTGCATGCAATTTTACGACCATTTCGCCGCCAACCTGCAGAAAGTGATTTAAAGACCGTGGGCACCCTCAACTCGCCTGCATTGCCACCATTGCCCGAGTTTACCAGGTATTTATCAAAATCTCCCCTCCGCACCTGGTTTTTTGCATAATTCACCGAAACAAGTGAGAAAAGAGAGAAAAATGCTGTAATTACCAGCAAATCCTCGGTGACCATCATTTATATCCAACTATAAGGCTGAATTCACCTCCAGACTGTCCGCATTGAGCCGAATTTCCACAAATTTATAGCCTGTTTGCGCATTCGCAAACTAAAACCTCTGCTACACAAGTCCACCGGGAAAACAGCTCTTAAGTCCCAGCATTTGCTCATTAAACCTTTTTTCAGGAGCATTTCAACTTGTTTTCACCATAGCTCACCCTGTTTCCTCTGTAAATTGCCCTGCTACTGCAAAATTCACTACTCTGTATCGCTGTGCCCAGAAAATTAAGGTCAAATATAATTCAAAGTACCAAAACCATGGAAACACCAGTGGCATTGAATGTAACACCTCTAAATGCCCCACAAAGAGAGCTAGAATGGCAGGCCCTGGCTGACAGAGACTACCAAATGGCAGAGGGAATCCCAGACTACAGCAAATACCACATTCATGTACTCAATGACCTTAAAGCCAAGCATCTCAGTGGAAATGATATCCTAGGGATTTGGGACTCCAATTTTCCCATTTTCAATCTCCCTCAGGTCAATATCCTCCCAGACTTGATACATAGATGCAGTGCCAACTATGACCCATGTTAGAGAGCTATCCTCAATTCCTCAGGCTCAGTTTTGTTCCATGTCACCCCTGAGGCCATAAATGAGATGCTACACTTTCATACTGCAAAGCCATTGACTCCTCTCTCCATGATGGACTTGCTAAAGAAAGGAGGCAAGCTGTCTAGTGCCCAAATTTTAAAGATCAATCAATTATTCATTCAACCAGGCTCTGAAACTGTGAGGACTCCTCCCATAGGAAATGTATATTTCAATGAGTTGGGCAGGATGCTTGTGGATATGATCAGTTATGTCCTGGGTTATAGGTCATCTGAGGATGCTGATGAAACCATTCTGGCGATGCTGTCCATCTTCTCCCCTGGAAAGCCTCCTGCTGTTCACTATGATTATGCTGCCTACATTGCCAACAAGATTCATGAGCAATTGATGAATCTAGAGAGGGAGAGGATATTTAGATACACTTCTTACATCTATCACTTGTTCCTATTCTATCAGCCTGATAGCTTCCCTATTACTCTCAAGAAGCTTGATGCCCAAGGGAACCAAAGATTTGTAGTATTTTGGTCTTCAGTTTTCCATCACATATCTTTTTCACCATATAACTACTGTGAATTCATAGACCTGTTTATCCATCCAGCCATGTCCTTGCTGTTGAGTGCCCCTCCTCCAAGATTAACAGATGAGATGCAAAGAATCCTACAGCTCTCAAAGGCCTACAGCATTGGGGATTGGTACTTCTACCAACACCATACAGTAATCAGAATATATGGCTGTGAGTTAGCCCCATATAGGCTACCAAGATATGTCCCTATGAGACTCTTTGCCTTAGAGTATTTCAGACAATTTGGAAATGCAGACATGGTCCATTTCCACAGCAAAAATAAGAAGGTGCAACTAAAAGTCAGAAATCAGCTAGGCCCATTCATTTATAATAAAAGAGAAGAGGCATGGCAAGAAGCAGATAAGATCCTGCAACGCCTCGGATTGCAAACCAGTTTCCTCTGGATACCCTATGATCCCAATCATTTCATTAGCCTTAGAAGGGTTAAGTATAAGTTGGCTAGCTATGATCATGTCAGGCTGCCTCATATTGAAAAATATGCAAATCTGTTAAGATGGAAAGAAGGCACATTAGAAGAGGCAAGTACTAAAGAGGAAATACTACAAAAAGAAGCAAAGAATCTTGAGAAGGAAGCTGACTTGGAAAATTGTGGGCAGGTTTCCTCTTCTTATCAAATTCAATTTGGAGCAGCTGCCTCATCCTCCACAGCCCCCCAGCAGGCAGCTCAAACTACTCCTCAGACAGCCAGCACAGGTAAAGGAAAAGAGATGGAACAGGAGCAGCCACCCCCAACAGCAGAACAGCAAAAAGAGCAGCCCAAACAGCAAGAGGAAATGGTTGAGGCCCCAATATCTACAGAGCAGCAGGCTCAAGAAAGTGTGCCTACAAGGCAGGAAACAGTAGTGGATGCCTCGGTGCTCCAAACTCCATTAAATGAAGAAAGGACCAGGAAGAGGGATAGAGAGCAGGAAACTCCCCTCACTACTTCAACAAGTCAACAAGGGGAGAAAAGGCAAAGGTTAAATCCTCTTTCTGAAGAAGAGATGCCTATTGGGCCATCCATGGGTATGGGCCCCCCTAGCATGGAAGCATCTGCCAGTTCCTTCCAACAGGAACAAGAAAGAACACTTGGAGGAGAGGTCAGCTCCTCAAGCCAGCAAAAAAGGGCAGAATCAAGCATAAAACAGCAATTTATTGACATCAAGAAGAGAAATGAGCCAGTTAGACTCCAGCTATACAATCACTTACTCAAAATGGCTCCCACAAACCAGCAGAGGCTTATGTCGGCATATGACATAACAGAGGGGAAGATGACCATGAGTCATTTCATGCCTACTATGCTGCAGCCACAGTCAGCTGCAGATTATATAAGGACCAACCTGGAGGTATTTGCAAAAGACATCCACCCAATGGACCAGATAGAGCTTCATAAGCAAACGGGTGAGATGGTCTATTCCACTCTTGCAGACAAAACCTTCCTTGCACACAAATTGCAAAATAGTCTCCATAATACTACTGCACAATTAGAATTGGAGAAAGCATCTTCACAAGCCAAAGACAACAGGATTAAGTCTTTGGAAGATATCATTATAGAGCTTGGGCATGACCCAAGTGATCCCAAAGCTGTGCAGGCATTATTAAAGGTAAGAGATGCAGATATAGCAGCTTTGAGGAAGATGGTCAAGATTCCAGCAACCCTTCACCCTCAAACAGAAGAGGTTGCTCAGCAGAGAAAAGACCAAGATGTAGCAGCCATGCTGCTAACACTACACAAACAGTTGGTACAAACAGAAGGGAAGTTGGTAGAAACAGAGGCTGCATTACAGGCAGCCCTGAAACAGAAAGAGGGAGGCCAGACATCTCAGCCCCCTCAGCCAGTGATTAATCTTGAGGAGCCTCCTCAAATTATCAGTCCTCCCACAGAGCAAACAGCTGGGACAGGCCCATCAACATCAGCACCAGCAACAACATCAGAACAGGCACCGAGCCTAGATATGCAGAAGATGATGAAGGAGATTCAAGTTCTAGAGGCCCAGATGGCAGAACTAAATGAAGCCAAGGAAAAATTGGCTACAATTAATGAAAAGTATGATAAATCAAAGCAAACTGTAGCTGAAAAAACAAGAGAGGTGAAGGCTCTTGAGAAAAGGATAAAAGAGCTGGAGAAAGAGCTCTCTCTTGACAAAGTGGTGGCAGAAATCAAGAAAGTCCTGTGGGCCAATATTGGTCAATCCATAACAGATCAATGGCAGTATATAGAAACCATTCATGAGCACATGGATCTCATAGGCAGGGCCCACAAGGAAAGCCAGAGAGCAAGGGCATCTCTAGGCAATATGCCTGAGATAGCCAATAGGATGATCAATGTCCTGAACAACCGCACAGGCCCTCAGTTGGTAGCAATAGGAATCCCCAACAGAACTGACACCATCTTACTGGTGAAAAGGGTGCTCACTTTAAGAAGTCTTGTGCAAACATTGGATAGAAGATGTCAAGAAATGCAGACAGAGGTGAACAAGTTCACAGAGAAATTCACAGCATTACATAACAGAGGCCTTCCCAGCTTACTGAACAGCACAGGAAGGCTACTATCCCATGAAAACTATGCCAAAAGGGTAAATACATTTGCTACAAATCAGATCACTGCAGGATCAAGTACCCCAGAGGAAACAGGGCCTGCATCTGGGCAGAGCCTCTATGACAGAATAGAAAATTTGTTTTTTATCATGAATGAGATCAGACATCTGTTTGAAGTGCCTCCTAATTACTACAAATATACTGAGGCAGATGAAACATTAGGCACAATTTTGAGACATCAGTTGCCTACTCAGGAATGGTGGACAAGCATGATACAGACATTGCTGTGAAAAAACAGATTTTCATCAAATCTTGTACATCAAATATAAATCATCATGTTCAGAAAATTGATACATTCTTTATGACTGGAGAAGAGTGGACAGAGCCAACTCAGCAGACAAAATTTGGCCACCAAAGCAGCACTAACAGATGCAGGTGACAGGGCCGAGAAAGCTACAGCATGACAAAGCAATAAAGAGCTTATCATTCAGAGTTAATACAAAGTGCCCAACCGACTCACTGGCCTCCAAAAGTCAAAAAAGTTTCTGACAAAACTAAAGGGTATTCATTGTATATTTAAGATGGCAATAACTTTCTTATCTGCTATTCTGAAAGTTGGTGAATGTAGTTATTGAGAAAATGACTCAGCGTTCAGATATTTTGTAAAACTGATTGTATATATATCCCCTAGCATAAGCTTGCTGGGGTTGTTGTTTTTCTCTTCTGGATAACTTATGCTGTAAATTTCAGACTTTTAATACAAGGAGTTGATGGAATTTTTGAAGTTCTGAGTTGTTTTGATGTATTGTGGTGTGATTGCTTACTGCTACAGGATTCCTGCATATTTCATGGCACAATAAGTTTCCTAAACCTTCTTGTTATGTATTTCATTCTATCATAATCCGCTCATGCTCTATATTTCACAGTTTAATAGCACAGAAAAAGAATATTTCAGGATTTGTCCATTAAACACCCTGAACTCAATCTATGCTGTTATGAATGTTTTCTTCAGTATTAGCTATGAATGTGTAATTCTTAGTTGCTTCACCTTCATACTAAAAATTTCACAGTGAGTATTATTCTGGAATTCAAAGCTGCTCCTGGGTGATATATCCTTTTCCTACATCACCAGCTTAGTGAAAGAATCTTAGTTGCCTCTCACTCGCTAGACATATTTCATATTCCTAATTTTAAGTTTGTTTCATGATATATCTAAATGGCCCTGCAGTTGTAGAAATCTTACTCAATATCCCAAACAACCCTTAATCACAGACTCCATTGCCCAATGGACTGAACCTTCTGAAGATCTCATCTCAGCTACTGGAAGACATCATCCAACCAAAACTTTAAACAAAACTCTCACCTCATAGCTAGCCTAAAATCCTCAAGAACAAAGTTAAAACTGAAAGAGAGAGCCCTCTCTGATTACAGGTAGGCTAGAGCCTGTAATCCAAAGCTTGGTTAGTGGTTACCCCGGCCGTATTCCCTCAGGAGTCAAAGGGAAAAACCTGGGTGTTAACACCGCGGATGCTTTCAGTAGGAATAATAAGAGGGAATTGTCCAGTTATAATGAAAAGCACTTATACTGATCGATAAGGTATTAAGGTGACTTCCTCAAAGGTAGGCTTTGCTTTCCTTTTGGCGAGGAATGACCCATGAAGTGCCAGACAAGGACAACCAAGAAACTCATTCATTATATATGATCCTCCCCCTATATCTTAAGGTATAAAATGACATGCAATAAGATCGTTATATATGTGATTGCCCTACCTTGAGTTGGAATTAGACTCGGGCAATCAAAATAGTCAATCAAAGAGGAAGGGCCAAGCCAAGAAGAATCCACTATTTAAGATACAGGAATAAGGCCTTGTTAAAGCTAGCTTGAAAAGCCCATTGAAGGGGATCTTCCTGTCTCTCTAGTGTCACTATTCCAAGTCTTTGGCCAGTCCAATAAGGTTTCTCTCCCTTAGGGCAAGCTTATGTCCATGGTCTATCTGCCAAGGGGAGGAAGGTCTCTCTAGTCAATAAGGTATCTTCCTCTAGTGGAGCTCCTTACCTTAGTATTAGATCTATATCTGGTAAGTAAGGCAATAATGGCTCTCCCAATGGTTGAGGAATTATGAAGATTTGATTTGCGAAAGTAGGCACTTTCTATCTGCTATAAGACTCACTGAAAGAATCGAACAGACAAGTTTTGGACTTTTGGACCTCCCTCACTTTGTTACTAAAAGATTCTACCTCACTTTTTTACTAAAAGGTTCTTTGTCTCCCGCTATCGACAATGAACTATAGAGAAGAACCCTTCACCCACTTTTGTGAGTGGAAGAGACACTCCCCCTCCTTTGAATCTTGCGCTCAATCTTCTCGATCTTGGTGGTGGCAACGATGGCACAAGGCTCCCATATATAATTTGCTTCCCTTTGTCATTCTCCTTGTCGGGTTTTGACTCAAAGTCGGAACATGAATCTGATTCGGAAGCCTTCAACTCACCTACTAGTGATTGCTTGGCTCAACACTCACTCGTGTTGTGAGTGGGGCTCTTATGGAACTCACACCATTTTCCCATGTCCTTCTTTGTCTTCATGGTGTTGTTCTTTGCTTGTGGCTTCAACTGGTTGTCCTGGGTTTCCCCGCATTGGATTTTTCCTTTGTTTTTCAGTTTGGGGGCACCTTTACCTCGTTTTGGATTTGCAAATTCAAACTTGCGCTTCTTCTATTTAAATTTCTGCTCGATCTTGACAGTGTATCGATAGGTGGCACTGAGTGAGGAGATGTCCAGGAACTCCATGTCATCCTAGATGTACTTGTGTAGACAGTCACGATACTTGATTACCAAATGCTGCTTAGAATCCTTGATACCCAACTTCATGCTAAGGGTATGAAAAATATTTGTGAACCTTGACATTTCTTAGTCCCTTCCCTGCTGCAACATGGTCCACTTTATGTATTTATCTTCATAGCTCCTGATATGGTAATACTGCTCCTTGATGGAATCTTGAAAATAATTCCAAGTGGGTGTGGCTAAAAATAGTGAGGTTTCCCTCTCGTCCCTCTTCTCGCAATAGGTTTCCCACTAGTCCTTAACGTGGGGGCTGACTTTGAGGAGTGCAAAAGTAATATTTCCCCGATTGGAAAAATCACAAATCGAAAAATTTCCTTGTAAAATATTTAACCATTTATCTATGACATTTGTATCTATCTAGCCTTCAAATATGGGGATGTCAAATTTGAATTGTACCTTAAATGGAGTGGCACCTCCAATGTGGTTGTTGGATGGAAATGTGTCGCTTGTGGGTAGCTACCAAAGGATTTGGGAAAAGTTGTCCATCATCGTGTTCCTTTGTCGCTCGAGGGATTCTTTGAGCAATATTTTGAAAGGATCCCCTGCTCGCTCATCTTTATTTTCATCCGCCATTGGAGCTCGTCAGGGTTTGCAAGGTTGGTCTTGCAAAGGTTCAACTAGTTCGAGCCCTAACTCCTTATACCCTGATCTCGTTGGGGACATGCAAAGTCAAAAAAAGAGAAAGAGAAGATCACTTTGATACCACTGATATAGATTTATATAGTAACACAACATAATAAAGATATAAAAATAAACACAAATATGCAGTAGAAATAAAACTTCATTCCATTAATATCAAGGAACTGAAATATGCTTACATACAAAATGGCAATAAACTAGCTCAGGTGATGGTAACTTATCTATGAAAAGAGATATGGCGGCTACATGCCTCTAAACTATGTTACAATGAGGCTCAAGGGCCTTTTTATTATTAAACAATAGAAGGAAACCCTAAAAAACAAAACCCTAACCCCAAGAGATGGAATGCCAAGAGTTTGAGGGCCTTGTTGGGGTTAGTTGAGCAGCCAACTTCCCGAGGTTGAAACTTGGTCGTATGATATCTATTTGGTGCGTACGATACCTCGTTGGAAATATACCTATGAGTACTATAGGATTTGCAGAAAACCCCTACCTATGGCTATGGGCCTACTATGGACCTCAAAAAAACGTCTTTTAGGGGGTCAAAACAACTCCGGAAGTTCAGGACCCGAAAAACTGCTAAAAATAGTAAATGCTTCAATAATCAAGGAAACTGATGAAACTGACTAGAGGTATAGGTGGGTGGCCACCAATATCCACCTCGATCAAGATGACAAATTTTATATGCATTAGTGTGACTATAAAGATAAAAATGGTGTTTGGAGTAGCCCAGGAGGTAATTCACAGCGTCAGACAAAAGAAAAAGAAGGGTGTGGTTCTTAAAATAGATCTCTCCAAAGCCTATGACCGAATCAACTGGCTTTATCTCCGGATGCTGCTAACTCATTTGGGCTTCAACTATTCTTTCATCAGCTGGATAATGGGCTGTATCACAAATGTCAGTTTTGCTGTTCTAATCAATGGAGCAGCCTCCCCTTTTTTCAAAAGCCAAAGAGGCCTAAGGCAAGGCTGTCCTTTATCTCCTCTCCTGTTTCTTCTAGTGGCAGAAGGGCTAAGCAGGTTGATTCACAAAGCTAGAAGAGAGGAGAAGGTAAAAGGTATAGAGGTAGCAATAAATCTTTTCATCACTCACCTTCTTTTTGTTGATGACATTTTGATTTTCTCTAATGGATCATATAATGAACTTAAGGAGATAAAATGCATTTTCGATCTATTTCTGAAAGCTACTGGCATGCAGATAAATTCTAGAAAATCTCAAGTTTGTATGGCAGATATTGACAGAAGGGAAAGATCCAGGATGCTCAATCTTTTTCCCTTCCACCATCAACCACTGGATTCCCCCTTCAAATACTTGGGGTTTTGGCTAAAGCCGGCAGCATACAAGAAAGAGGATTGGAACTGGCTCATAGCAAAGCTAGAAGCCAGAATTACTCATTGGAGTTTCAAGTGGCTCTCCAGAGCTGGCAGATTGACCCTCATCAAATCTGTATTGTTAGCCATCCCAGTATACTGGGCTGCTTTAACCTGGGTTCCCAAAGGAGTGCTGGAGAAAATCAGAAGGATTTGCTGCAGATTTTTATGGGCAGGATCAAAAGAAAACTCCGTTCTTCCCTGGGTGGCTTGGGATAAGCTGGCTAGGCCAAAAGAATGGGGAGGATGGGGATTAAAAAGGCTCCCCGAGTTCAGTCTTTCCCTGGCAGCTAAATCAGGCTGGAGATTAATCTCGATGGAGAATCTTTGGACAAGGGTGGTTAAAAGAAAGTACATAGATCCAGTCCCTTTGGAAGATTGGATTCGGAGCCAGGAAAAGAAAAAGAAGAATGTCTCAGCCATTTGGAAGGCCACGGTGGAGGCTTTCTCTATGATTGAACAAGGATTGGCGTGGAAGATAGGAGATGGAAGTCATTTAAGAATCGGCAGGGATCCCTGGGTAGGTTGTAATGAAGCCTTTGCCTTGTCACCTGGCTTTCTAAACCAGGTGGAGAAAGTAGGCCACTCTACTATATGGGGACAGGCTTGGAAAAATGATGAAGAATTAGGAATAAACATCAGGTGGAAGAACGAATGGTGTTCTTTCATTCAAGAACTACATCGTTCCAATGTCAGGCTTAAAAACGAACCTGATTTGCTGATATGGGCGCAGGGGAAAACAGGTGAATATTCCCCAAAAGATGGATATACCTTCTTAATGAAAAAGAAAGGTTGGGGAATACCAGAATGGTGGTCGAAAAACATTTGGAAGTTAAAATGCCCAGCTAAGGCCAGGATTTTCCTATGGTGCATGCTTAAAAGGAAAGTCCCAACTTGGGATATTTTACGAGCCAGATACTTAGTTGGGCCAGGGAGGTGCCCATTATGCAAAATAGAAGAGGAATCAATAAGTCATCTCTTTACATCTTGTGCAGTTTCAAAAAAAATCTGGGAGGAGTTAATCAGTTTGCTCAATGTAAAGGCACAGTGGGGGTTAGATCCTTTGGAAGAAGCTTGGAGGAGATGGTGGCAGAACTATCCGGAGGGAAACATGAGAAATCTACCTCTTATCTTTTTTTGGGGCGTATGGCTAGCGAGAAACAAAAGCCTGTTTCAAGACAAGGACACTCCCACATCCGCCATAGCCATTAATTGTGCAGCCATTTACTCTGCCATCCCAGTCCCTGAAGCAAAAAATCCTCAAATTCAACACAAGCCTGTTATTATCCAGGAGGGCATTCCATGGGCCTTTTTTGACGGAGCATCCCAGAATAACAAGGCTGGAGCAGGACTGTGCATTCATTTGAATCCTGATCACTCCCTAAAAGCTTCTGTAGGGCTAGGACCTGGCACAAATAATTTTGCTGAGCTGTCTGCCTTGCGCCTTCTTCTTTGCTGGTTACTTCAAAGAAACATCTTCACAATTCAAATCTTCGGAGACTCTTTGAATGTCATAAAATGGGTTAATGGGAGTGCTTCATGTCAAAACCAGATTCTGAAGATTATTTTAGAAGAAATATTGTTTTTAAAGTCATCTTTTAACAGCTTTACCATCTGCCATATTTACAGGGACAAAAACGAGGAAGCAGACCAGCTTTCTAAGGCTGGTTTACAGCAAGATTTGGGCAGCTGGTCAATAGTAGAACTCAGTCAGGGGCAGTCATCCACCTCTTTTCAGCCCCCTTTTGCTCCTCCACAGTGACCGCGGCACGTCTTTCTTTTTGTTTGCAGTTTCATGGGCACAATGATATATCTGATACAGTTTCTTTTATATTGTAATTTTTTGAGCACTACAAATCAGGAAAACTCTACACCTTTTTTGTACTTTTCAGCTGGTTTTAAGTGGTATTTACAGTCATGTAAGGGGTTGTTTTCCTTCTCAGAAGGAGACCCTAAAGTATACTTTGTTTTAATTGTACTAAGCCTCCTGAAGGGAGGAAGACTAGACAGTTTCTATTAGACTTCTTTTCAGCAGTTTCCGGACATATTTTATCATCCACAATCAGTCAAAAAAGACTGAGATTTTTGTTGTTACTTACAGAAGATCAAAACAGCAATCATATGAGCCATCAGGATTGCTCAAAGCATACAGAATGTAACTTTTTATTTTCTTAATAAAAAGTTTCGCTTTTTTCTTGGGAAAAAAAGATAAAAATGGTGTTTCCTAAATATTAGAGATTTTGGTCGAAATCTAGTGAAACAATTTTTGGTCAAACCTTATTATTTGAAATGCTTTTATGATTGCATACATGGATTCAACACCCTGAAAATTCCTAGGTATACTCAAATTGTATTACATCTCAAACTTGTGATTCCAACAAATCCTTGCCATATTTTGAGCATATTCCACTGGAAAATATACCAAAAAATGCTCCAAAATGTCTAACAGGTAGACTATGGAAAAAAAAATGAATTAATTTACTTCTTTTAATTTCATCTCATTAAAGTAAGTTAGATACTTTTAAATGTAGGATTAGAAATTAGATAATTGAGTATGCGTAAAACTAGCCTAGATCAATCTTAGCCCCGGATCTATCAAGCGCTGAGAGGGATCAAATCTCTGGAGGCGAAAACCTCTTTTTTGAGTGAAAAACTTGAGGAAAGGTTTGCACCTCAAGAGATTTGATACCTCTCATTGCTTGATATATTCGGGGTTAAGATGGATCTAGGTTAGTTTCAGTCATGCACAATCACACAAAATTCATTGAACATCTAATTATTTTGATATTTTAGAATGATAGAGACTGTTAATTACTTGAATGACGAAATAAAAATTTTGAATGGAAAGTAACAATGTAAGAATCTTGAATGATAGAAAATGTGAATAATAAGAATGTAGCCAATTACAAATAGTCTTCATTGTGATCAATCTCAAACTATTTTCTTCTACTATTCTTATTGTCACACATGTTAGTTTTGCCATATTCTATATAGATCATATGAAAATGTGGTTGAAATCATAGACCATTCAAATCTTTAACTCAAGATTTTGTAGTAAACGCCATACCTTGTCTCTCTTTCTCTCCAATATTAATAGTAGCTTTCTCCAAAGTCAACCATTGTAACTTATGGAGTGTTAAACCCTAAGTAAGTTTCAATGGTCACTCGTTTTCTATTACCTCATTTGAATGAAAAATGACTAACAGTGTTGAATGATGGAAAATAGGAATAATAATAATGTAATCAATTACAAGTAATTTACAATTTCAAGAAGCAAACATTTCAGGTAAGTGAACATTTTATTTAAGATGAAAATTCATGTATTTTATTTATGGTTGAATTATTGTGACACGGAAACCAATGCACATAGTCATTAATTTTTTTGTGCTTACAATAAAATCAATGCATTTAGTGAAAGCAATCAAATAGAATTAGAAATCAACATTTACACTAAAATCGAAATATCTAGTGCAAGTAATTGAATAGGATTAGAAATCAACAACTACATTAAAATCAATGCATCAAGTGAAATCAATAAAATAGGATTAGGAATCAACATCTACACTGAAATCAATCCGTCTATTTCAATGAAAAGCCAAAATATTCATGGCTTTTTGAATTTTACCTTTTGCAAAAGCCTTACTTCCTCTTCCATTATGGTTAATAATGTTCAATATTATATAATATTATATAATATCTATATTTTTCTCTATGTATCTCTTTCTTCTTCCCTCTCTATCCCCCTCCATCTCTATGACTATCTTCCTCCCTCTCTTCTTCTCTCTCTCTCCCCCATCTCTTTCTCTCTCTCTCTCTGGCCCTCTTCTCCCCACCATTTATAGCTATATCTTCCTCCATATCTCCTTCTCTATCTCTCTATCTCAGCCCCCAAACACACACACTCTCTCCATATCTATATATCTCTCCCTCTCTCTTCTTCCCTCTCTCCCCAATCCATATATATCTTTGTCTCCCATCTGGTCTCTTTATTTATCTCTCTATCTTACCCACCAAATATACTCTCTCTCCCTCTCTCCACCTTTCTCCTTCTATGTATTTATTCTTCCCTCCCTCTCTCCCCCCCTCCAACTCCTCTCTCTGCCCCCGCTCTCTCTCTCTATCTCTCCCCGCCTTTATCCCTCTACGTCTTTCTTCTTTCTCCCCCCCACCCCTCTCTCCCCCTCCCCACCCCTCTCTCCCCCTCCAACTCCATCTCTCTCTACCCACCTCTTTCATTCTCTCTCTTTTCCTTCCTCTCTCCCACATCCCTCTTTCTCGCCCCCCACACCCCCCTTTTCTCTCTCTCTCTCTGCACTCCAACTCTATCACTATCTCCCTTCCCCTCTCCTTCTTTCTCCCCCCCTCTATGCTCCCTCAATTTTTGTGTTTCCCTCTCTCTCTCTCTCTCTCTTTCTCTCTCTCTTCCCCTTCTCTCCCTCTTTCTCTTCTCTCATTTTCTCTCTCTCTTCCCTCCTCTCTCCCTCACTCTCTCTCCATCTCTCCCTTATCACTCTCTCTCTCTGTCTCTCCACTTCTATATATATATGTCTTTGTCCTACCCTCCTGATCTAAAATGGATCTTAAACCTCTAAGTCTTCAAATATCAGAACCAGAGAATGTAGAGAAAAACACCAAGGAATGGTGGAAATCCAAGAGAAGCGGGAAATGAGGTATCATTGAATCGGAGTCGTTGGATCCACCAGATCAATGGTGGGGATTGAATCGGTGATACCACATCAGAGGTAGCTAGCGGAACGTATCGGAGGCAGCCCATTGGGAAGTGCGATCAGCGATCCAGTGATTTAACAAGAACCGTTGAATCGGGCGTGCAGATCCAATGGTGGAGATCACATAATCGCATCGCAATGTTACCAAAGGTAAAACTTACCCGCAGGTCCAAAGTCCATGCGATATGCAATTTTTTCTTTATCACATCACAAATAATCAAAGAGGAGGACTTTTCACAGGCGCAAATGATTTCAACGGACCCAAAGGAATTATGAACCAAAACAGCAGAAATTTGAATTCCGTGGTAAACGGTATTTCGAACAGGATTCAAGTAGTAAGCGGTATTGGATGGGCTCCACCCGATTCCATACATTGGCTTAAATGTAGCATGGCGTAGCAGAAAGGAAACCACTTTTTTGGGCAGGTAATCCCCGTGCAAGTGGGCTACCCGAAATGGTCGTCAGCCGTTGGATTAACGGAGCATAGATCAACGGTCAAAGGGGGTGTTGGCAGACGAGGCATGACAACCATTCGATTCATCTGTTTCGGGATTAGTGTCAGGGAAAGGCCGGACGGTTGGGGCCACCCGTGCCCGCCGGTCCTTTCGTTCAAACTGTTTCTAATATAAACAAACCAGTTTCCACGCTTTAAGTGTTTTTGTAAGAAAAAACGTGTTATAAAACATGATGAACGTAGAAAAGTTGTAGAGAATAAGACAGAGAGGTTGACAAAGCCCAAGAGCTAGAGAGCCAGAGGGAGTTAACAGTATAGAGGTGGAGAGAGCAGAGCAGAACTAGAAGGGTTTGGAGAACCATCCAGGGGGTCTGGTGGTCGTGTAACTCTGTGTAATTGCCACTGACTATTGTGTTGAGACTCAGTGTTTGAGTTCACACTTGTAATCTCTGTTTTGAAGACATAATATAGAGGTCGCACTGAAATCTTGGACCAGGAGACGTAGCCAGGAAGTCTGATGAACTCCTTTATCATTTGGCTGTGTTGATATGTGTTTTATTGTGTCTTTTTAACTGTTGATTGTCTATATTATTCGCAATCTTATCCATCCATTGCACTAAATAATATAGGCATTTCCTGCACATAAGTCTGTAATACCTTAGTATTTATTTAAGATCGCATTTCAGATCAAGTGGTATCAAATCTTAAGCTATTTGTTAAGTTTAGACAAGCTTGTGTAGGAATTTGAATGCTAACTAGATTAAAGCTCAGAAGAGGAGAAGAAGAACTTGTTGAGGCTAATCCAGAGATTGGAAGAGTCTTTTCTCAGAGGAGAATGGCAGAAGAAACTCCATTGGGATCAGAATCTCAGTTTCTAGATAGTTTTATGACCATAAGAGCTATGGTGGAAGAGATGTATCTGGAGTTCAAAAAGGGTCGAGGTGAAGGCACTTCGACACCAACACCAGACAAACGAGCAGAGGAACCTTTTCTATTTGCACCTCCATAAGCCAAAGGAAAAGGAGGAATGCCTCCGCCACCATCTCCTCCATCATCAACATCATCATCATCCTCAGAGTCATCCTCTTCGCATAAAACTAGATCTTCAAAGAAGAAGAAGAAAACTTCTTTAATCAAATTAGATGTTAAGTTTGATTTTCCAATTTATGATGGAGAACTTAATGCAGAGAAGCTAGATAATTGGATAAGGCAAATTGATGTATATTTCAGGGTGCAGAACGTTGAATCGGAAAGGAAGAAGATCCAGCTGGCTAGCCTTCGACTAGGAGGAACTGCACTGGTATGGTGGGAAGGCAAGACACAAGCTGATCTTCAAAAACATGGTAAAATCATTTCTACCTGGAATGAATTTGTTTTTGCTATCAAAAAGCAATTCTATCCTTTGGCTTACATGCAACAGGAAATGATGAGTTGGCAAACTCTTCAGCAATTGAAGGGACAAAGTGTATAGAGTTATACTCAGGAATTCAGGAAAAGAGCTTTAACTCTAGGTATTTCATTGGACTCACCTAAGACTTTATTGAAGTATATAGGTGGTCTTCATAGTTATTTAAAGCATACTATACTTATGTTTAATCCCACTAGCTTAGATGATGTATTAGTTCAAGCAACACATCTAGAGGCTAGAGGTAAGAATGTAAACCCAGAGGTTGGGAAAACATATAAATATGCTGTAAACAAAAACAAGGAAAAGAAGAAACTAAAATGGAAGGAGAGGAAAGAAAACACTGTAAAGAAGGATAAACCTTCATGCACTCATTGTAAGAAAGAAGGACATGATGAGGCACACTACTGGTCTTTGCATCCAGAACTGAAGCCTAAGAAGTTTGGGGGTAAGGAGAGAAAGAATGTTGTTGCTATTCAGAAGGACTTGGGGTCAGACTCAGGTGATGAAACAACAGTTACAGCCACAGGTATTAAAGGTAAAGATTCTGAAGCATCCACAAGTAATTCTTCACAATCTGTTGATAATGAAAGTAATGAGAGGAAAAGAAATGAGCTATTTCATATTAGAGTAATTTCCAAGCATAATAAGAATGATACTTTATTTTATAGTTGATCACAAGTAAACTTGATTTTTGAAACAATTGTAAAGAAGTTGGAATTAGAAACAAAGCCTCATAAGAAGCCATATCCCTTAGGTTGGGTGTGTGATAAAACAAAACTACAAGTCACGAGACAATGTAAACTTAGGTTTGTTATTGGATCAACATTTGTAGATGAGGTTGAATTAGATATAGTTCCATTGAATATATGTGGTATTGTTTTAGGAAGTCCATACTTGTATGATAGAAAATCTATTTTCTATAGAGTTGAGAGTAAGTATAAACTCACTAAAGATGGAATAGAATACACTGTAAGGGCTCATAAACTCAAAGATAACTACTCTCTCATAAACTCAGGGTAGATGAAAAGAATTGTGAATTCAAGTAAGCAATTTTTACTAATGGTTGTAAAGGCAAAGGATCCTGAAAAATCCAATGCATTTGAAGGCTGTGATCCTAGACAGAAAGTTGATTTAGTTAAAGTTGTTTTGGAGTATGATATGCTATTTCAAGAACCTAAAGGTCTGCCACCCAAGTGGGAAATAGTACATGATATTCATTTACAGCAAGATGCTCCACTACCTAACATTGGAATGTACAAGTTATCAACTTTAGAGAATGCAGAGATAAAGAAGCAGGTATAGGAGTTGCTCGATAAGGGGTTTATACGACCAAGCACATCACCATGTGGATCGCCAATCGTGCTGGCGATAAAGAAAGATGGTTTGTGAGAATGTGTATTGATTTTAGAGCACTAAATAAAATAATGATCAAGAAGCGTTATCCTCTTCCTCGAATAGATGATTGTTAGATCAATTGAAAGAAGCAATTTACTTTTCTAAGTTAGATTTAAGAAGTGGCTATCATCAGATCAGAGTTGTAGAACAGGATGCCTGGAAGACTGCTTTCAAGACAAAGCAAGGACTTTATGAATGGTTGGTTATGCCTTTTGGTTTAACTAATGCTCCTGCTACATTTATGTGAGTTATGAATGATGTATGTAGACCATTTATTGATGATTTTGTAATAGTTTATTTAGATGACACTCTCGGTTTTAGTAAGACATGGGATGAACATGTAAAGCATGTGAAGCAGACTTTAGATGTTTTAAAAATATAAAATCTCTATGTGAAACTGTCGAAATGTGAATTTGGTAGAACATCTTCAAATTATTTGGGTTATATTGTAGGGGGTGGTGAATTGAAGATAGATCCCTCTAAGGTTGAAGTCATTGTGAATTGACTTAAACCCAAATCTGCTTCAGAAGTTAGGAGTTTCCTAAGGGCAGTACAATCCTGGAGAAAGTTTATTGCTAACTTTTCATTGATTGCAACACCTTTACATGCTTTAACAAGTTTGAAATAGGTGTTTCAGTTGGGAGGAAAACAACAGAAAGCCTTCGACACTTTAAAAGAGAAAATTAGTGCAACACCAATACTAGCATTGACAGATCTTCAACATCCATTTGAGATTGAGACAGATGCCAGTGACTATGCCAAGGGAGTAGTGTTGATACAACACAGGAAACGCATATGCTATCATTCTGAGACATTTACTTTTGCAGTAGTTAATTATCTTACATATGATAAAGAATTGCATGCATTAGTACAAAGTGTGAAAAAGTGGAAACATTACATAATGGGTAAAGAAACAATCATACATACAGATCGTCAACCACTTCAATATTTGCACTCACAAACTAAATTGCAGCAATCAAGACATTATAGGTGGATGGGTTTTCTACAACAATTTCATCTTGTCATCAGATATAAGAAAGGCATACACAATAAGGTTGCAGATATCTTATCAAGACCTATCATAAATGCATCTACTATACTTAATCATAACTCAGTAATTCATGAAAGTTACATTGAACAATATGCTCAAGATGTAGATTTTAAAGATGTATATGCAACTTTAAGTCATGGCAAGCAGGTAGAAGAATTGGATTATTATGTAAATGACCAACTCTTATATCATTTGGGAAAGCTATGCATTCCACAAACTGAAAGATTTAACATAATTTGAGAAGCACATACTTCTCTCATATCAGGTCATTTTGGTGTAAGTAAAACAGTTGCACAGTTGCAAAGGTTTTGTTATTGGCCAAGAATGCATGAGACAATTTCTAGATATACCAAAGGGTGTACTAGCTTTGCTACAAGCAAGCCCAGTAATAGAAAATTAGGCTTGTACACTCCACTCCCAATTCCTTCTCGTCCATGGGAAAGTGATTCCATGGATTTTATTGGGGATTGCCAAAGTCTAGGAAAGGTCATGATTATTTGTATGTAGTTGTGGACAGGTTCAGTAAAATGTGTATTTTGATACCATGTAATAAGTAGGTTACAACTGAACAAACAACAAAGTTGTTCTTTCAGAATGTATGGGTTCATTTTGGGTCACCCACTTCTATTGTATCTAATTGAGACTCTCGATTTTTTGGGAAGTTTTGGTCAAGTCTATGAGAGTTAATGGACACTAGATTGAAGAAAATCACAACATTTCATCCACAGACAGATGGTCAGACAGAAGTGGTTAATAGGATAGTGATCCAGTTGCTCAGAGGCTATTGCAGCAAGCATCCCAAGCTTTGGGATGAGTATTTATGTTATGCGCAGCATGCTTACAACCATGCCAAACACTCGTCTACTCAGAGATCTCCTTTTGAGAATCGTTTTGGTTTTATACCAAAGTCTCCCTTGGATTTTGTCTTTGGTAAAGACATAGCAATTGATGGACACAGTGATGTGGAAAAAGCAACTAAGTTCATTGAACAAATCCAGGAAATTCACCAGGCAATACAAGAACAGCTAGAAAGAAGTCAAGCCAAGTACAAGGCAAGACATGATAAGCATTGAGTTGAGCATAGTTTCCAAGTTGGTGATCAAGTTTGGTTGTATATCAGCAAAGACAGAATGCAGGGTGAAGGTAAGAAGATTAAACCAATAAGGTATGGACCTTTCAAGATACTTGAAAAAATTGGTGAAAATGATTTTCGCCTTGATTTACCAGCTTATATGTAGATCTACTCAGTCGTTAATGTTGAAAACTTGAGATTGTATGAACCTTCATTGATTGAAGATCTTGAAGAGCAAGGTCAGTTGCCTTCTATTGAGGATTTGTTGCCTGAGTATCTCAATGAGTTGCAGGAGGACACAGTTCTGGACAGGAAGGTGAGAACTACGCGTTGAGGGGATGTTGAGTACCTGAGAGTAGGACTCAAGGGTTCAAATCCAAGCAAGGCATGATGGATAGAAATTGGACAAGTGAAGGAATAATATCCTCACTTGATCGATGCCTAAAACCAACTTTTGGTGGTCCAAAAGCTTTTCAGTGGGGAGGTGTGATCTAAAACGGATCTTAAATCTCTAAGTCTTCAAATATCGGAACGAGAGAACGTAGAGAAAAACACCAAGGAATGGCAGAAATCCAAGAGAAGTAGGAAATTAGGTATCGTTGAATAAGAGCTGTTGGATCTGCCAGATCAACGGTTGGGATTGAATCAGTGCTATCACATCGGAGGTAACCAGCGGAACGTATCGAAGGCATCCCATTGGGAAGTGCGATCAACGATCTAGCGATTTAACAAGATTCGTCGGATTGGGTGCGCAGATCTAATGGTGGAGATCACATAATCGCATTACAATGTTACCAAAGGCAAAACTTACCCGCAGGCCCAAAGTCTATGCGATATGCGATTTTCACTTTATCACATCGCAAATAATCAAAGAGAAGGACTTTACACAGGCACAAAGGATTTCAACAGACCCGAAGGAATTATGAACCAAAACAGCAGAAATTTGAATTCTGTGGTAAATAGTATTTTAGACAGGCTTCAAGTAGTAATCAGTATTGGACGGGCTCTGCTCGATTCCATACATTGGCTGACACATAACACGACGTAGGAGAAAGGAAACCACTTTTTCGGGAGGGTAATCCCCGTGCATGTGGGTCGCCCGAAATGGTCGTTAGCCGTTGGATTAACAGAGCATAGATCAAAGGTCAAAGGGGGTGTTGGCGGACGAGGCATGACAGCCGTTCGATTCATCTGTTTCAGGATTAGCACCGGGGAAAGGCCAGACGGTCGAGGCCACCCGCGCCCGCTAGTCCTTTCGCTCAAACTGTTTCTAATATAAACAAATTAGTTTCCACGCTTTAATCATTTTTGTAACAAAAACGTGTTATAAAACATGATGAACATAGAAAAGTTGTAGAGAAGAAGACAGAGAGGTTGACAAAGCCCAAGAGCTCGAGAGCCAGAGGGAGTTGATAGTAGAGAGGTGGAGAGAGCAGAGTAGAACCAGTAGGGTTTGGAGAACCATCCAGGGGGTCTGGTGGTCGTGTAACTCTATGTAATTGTCACTGACTGTTGTGTTGAGACTCAGTGTTTGAGTTCACAATTGTAATCTCTGTTTTGAAGACATAATATAGAGGTCACACTGAAAGCTTGGACGAGGAGGCATAGCCAAGAAGTCTGGTGAACTCCTTTATCATTTGGTTGTGTTGATATGTGTTTTATTGTATCTTTTTAACTGTTGATTGTCTATATTATTCACAATCTTATCGATCCATTGCACTAAACAATATAGGCATTTCCTGCACATAAGTCTGTAATACCTTAGTATTTATTTAAGATCGCATTTCAGATCACCTCCCTCTCTCTCTTCTCCAATTCCATTTCTCTCTCTCTGGCCTCCATCTCTGTCACTATCTCCCTCCCTCTCTCCTTATCTCTCCCCCCCGCCACCCTCCCCCCCCCTGTCTCTTTTTCTCTTTCTCCCCCCTCCATCCATATGATCAATAATTGTCACTTTATATAATCAATAATATATGTAATGTCTAATATCCATGGTTAAGAATCTTGCTATATTGTAAGTTTATTGTAAGTATTAAGTTTTTATGTGCTTATTAATTAAATTTAAATATGGTTATAGAATCATTATTAGCCCTTGCCAAGGCAAGACTCTAGCAATTGATTTTTCTACTGATCACTATTAGTTTAGCATTGGCCAATGCAGTTTATATTGTTTGACTATTTTTCAAACATTTGATTGGACCATAACTTAAGCTCTATTGCAACGTTTTCACAATATAATTCCACCTGGATAACTGACTTACTAGGAGTAAAACTGTAGATGTGTAGACTTAGTAGTGGTTACTACCCACCAAAATTAATGCAAGTTCTTCCACCTAAGCAAGCAATTTAGTTATCCACTTCATATCTCAATTTATTAGTTCCTACCAAAGCAAGATTATAGAACAATTTCCTCTTCATATCTCAATTTATTAGTTCATACCAAAACAAGACTATAAAATGTTTTGCATATCAACCACTATTAATTTAGCATTGGCCAATGATAGTTATAATGATCTATGTAATTTTTCCTAGAGCATAATTTCTAAATCGAGTTTGAGGGACTAAGATGCCTTGGAAAACAAAATTACAATATGAAAAATTGGATTTTATTATTTTTATTACTTTTAAAATTTTATTGTTAATTGAGACAACATTTAAATGTTTACACTCATTTACATACACTACAACATCTCCTCCATTCTGGGCTCTATATTACTTTTAACCTTTTGTTATTTTTTAGTTGAGTCCACATATAAATGTGAAATGTTTACAAACATCGTTCTCATACTAAGTTGTAGAGCATCTCTCAATACAATAAATTCATATACTTTCTTAATTACATATCATTAAAAAAAATTTAAACATTTTATAATGTTATGTAAAAAGTTCTATATACATGAATATGTGGGTAAAAATAGAAAAAATCCATTTACTTCTCTCAATTACATTTCAACAAAAAAAATAGATATTTTAGGTTGAGTGAGAAATTCTATTGCATCATGCATGTGAGTGATATTAAAACTGAATTTATTTACTTCTGCTAACTTCATTTCATCAAAGAAGTAAGATACTTTA
Source organism: Pinus tabuliformis (assembly GCA_031772625.1). Lineage (NCBI taxonomy): Eukaryota > Viridiplantae > Streptophyta > Pinopsida > Pinales > Pinaceae > Pinus > Pinus tabuliformis. The sequence goes on from CM062807.1 coordinate 558,512,174, forward strand.
TAATCGTGAGCGAGAAGCAAGATATGCATCAATTATGGGGGTGACTTTAAAAATGAATTCATTTACTTTTCTTAATTACATTTCATCAAAAAAATACTTTATAAGGTAAGATATAATATACATAAGTGTATTGGTAAGATTAAAATGTACTTATTTTAATTATATATATAAAAAAGCCAAATATTTTATGGTTTCAGTGTATTTTATATGTATATAAAAAGGGTCAATGATGATGATGGTAATTATGATGATAATGATTAAGATCAATATGATTTATGGGATTTTAAGAAAGTAAAAAATTAATTGAGACTTGTTAATATTTTATTTATGTGATCAAAAAATAAGGAGAGAAGCATTTCTAGATCACTATAGTTTTGTTGACTTAACAAGTCAAGAAAGTTGGAAGTGTGGCAAAAGTTTTGGAAAGGAGAATAGATGTGAGCAAAAATCGAACAATCCAAGAGAAAATGTTTTTCATCTTCAACCCTCTTGTATCGCAAAAGTGACAAATCTTTCATCCCAAAGTATTTTAAAAAATGATCAATAATCAATTTCACTTGAAAACTCATAAAAAAATAGTTAATATCTTGATTGTTTATATATATATATATATATATAAATTCAATTTTATTTTATATCAACAAAATTTAATCAAATTCAATTTTATTTTATATCAACCGAATTTAATGAAAATTTAACCTTATAGATAATTTGATATATTAATGTGTATATTTTAATATAATATTTTTATTTTTATTTTTATAATCTATAAAGATGAGAATCAATCTGCATGATGTGAATAATATTTATCTACATTGTTATTGTGAGTGGTTCATCTGGGTGTGAGTTTGCTGAGCAACCTCGTGTTGATGAGGTAATTATGGTTACTAGCTGGCTGGAGATGAAATGCCATCCCACCTCCCTATCCATTTGAGCTGCGGAAACATTCTATGTATGACAACGTTCCATTAAATTATTCTAATTTCCATTTGTAAGATAGAAGGAAAATCAAGGAGTTAGTTTTTAATTAATGATACAAGCGCAGTTTCTATATCATGTTGTTGAATTTGTGAATTTGTGTTTCTAAGCTCCAAGGAAAAATATAATAACTTGAAAATATTTCGCAATAAGTAAGATATCTTACTAGATGTTTCTTAGAAAATAAGATATTCTGAAATAAAATGATTATTCATTTTTAATTTCATATAAAAAAATTATATTCATTCATCTTTAAGAATATGATTATCTAACGAAACAATTCGAGTTGGCCACAAAGAATATCCATGTGTTAGATTGATGGATATCGAAAACATAATGAACATTCTTTTGTATTCAGGTCAACAATTCTAGTTGGCCACAAAGAATATCATGTGTTAGATTGATGGATATCGAAAACATAATGAACATTCTTTTGTATTCAAGTCCATGTACATAATGAATCAATGAAATTTTAATGATAGGTCTAAGTCTTTTTATCATAAGTATCACTTAAATATGTTTGTGAATTGCACATAAATACATAGATTGTAAATACCACATTGAAGTTTTTCATTAATATTTGGAGTTTAAATGGAGAATATGGTATGTAATGATTTTCCTAAGTCTAAATTTATGGTTTCAAAAGTAATAGCCAATTAATCACTCAAATTTCAATAAAACAACTAATTAGGTTATTTACATAAGATTGAAAAGATAGTTTGAGACAATTTTTTGTTGACATATGGTGTTTCAATGTAGTGGGACCATATGAAGCATAACCAAAATGTAGAATATACATGTACTGAGCTACATGCTCCAACCATTGTTATTTTTATTACTTAGCTAAGTGTATCTTAACCTTTAAGTAACAAAGAGAGCTAGTGAGGTTAACGAGTCTTGTTCCTATTTTGAGGTAGGAAAAATCTTGTTCTCATAAAATTGCTTGTCATTGACATGATAGTGGTAATACTCCCATTATTGCACTTGATCTTAGTTCCCTAGTGAGAATTTGCACTAGGGTGCTAGATTTTGCTTGTTGTAACAAACGCTATTAAATATTTTATAAAAATCCATTGAGATCTCATAATTGGAATAATTCAAATTAATAACCTGCTTATAAACTAGTCTCTTACACTTACGTAATGGATGAACAAACCATAGCAAAAACCATTTCAATTACATGTTTAAATTTCAAGAATATCATATATAGTACTCCAACAAGATACATACAGACATCCAATATGCTTTACATATTTTATAAATGCCTGAAATATTTTCCCCTTAGACGCATACAATCACTACTCCAACAAAAGAAATATAACCATCTAACATGTTTTACATATTTTCTTAAATACCTAAGGTGTTGGGAAGTCAAAACAAGTGATCCTTACATTGGCACTATCTTAAGCTACAATCCTACTTGTATCTATCAATAACCATATAACGCAAAGAATGATCAAATTCAATAACCAAATCATATTTACATTTCTAACCGCCCTATTTGATCCTATTGTGTTTTTTTGAAATAACCTTCACACTTATCCTTCACAAAACTCGCCCCTTTACAAAAGGTGAAGAAGAAATAAGAACAATTTATTTTCCCCAATTGAACGAAGTAGGCAACTAGGTTACAATCTTTTGCATGTCCCTGCAAATCATGTTTTTTCCTTAAGTGAAGCTTAGGAACAAATGGTGGACCATTACAAGTTGTCAAATTTGTTGTAACTACCTCATATTCTGCTACCTCATTTAAGTTTATACCATTTATCTGAAATTTTCAACAATTAATTACAAAATGAAATAACAAAAGCACTTGGATAGGCCTTCCAAGTTCAAACATAGTGATAAAAGATAACAATGCAAAGACATTTAAAAGCAAAGTCTAACACTTCATACCCACTAATAGGAATCTTAGAAAACTCAGTGATCTTGATATTCATACTTATTTCATGGCTCTAAGAATCATTAACAAACATTCATAAATTTACTTCTTTACCAGTGTATTCACATGATAGCCACCATAAATCCACACTATGTTATAGCCATTTCACAAAAATGAATAATTAACTCCAGAGTGTCTAGAAGATAATATAACTATCACAATAGTTAAATTAAACTAAATAAATTCACAATAAAACAATATATCATATCCAACTTTTAAATAATAATTTAATAATAAGAAAAAAAAATAACTTAAAATATTCTCAAATCCCCCACATAACACCATATTGCAGGGCATAATTATAAATATATTTTTTCAATCTTTGTATTGTATTTAAAATATATACCTTATAAATAAAATAAATAAATATTCCACAAAAATGAAATGTACGGGATGTCCTATTGTGGTACTTACACACACATTAATCATAGGGCTAACAACAAAGATTCCAAATTACAAGACAAACTCATGTGTTTATTTTACTAATTAAAATAAAATTCATAGTGCTAAAAAGAAGCCTGTTTTTACCATGCATTAACACCGGTTTGTCATCATTAGAGGCTTTCCTCACTTCACACTTATTAAAAATGAGAAACCATCTATTTTTTTTCCAAATCTAAAATAAAGGTGGAGATATTTAATAAATATTTTATTTTGTTTTGTTTAAATTTATATTATTGAGTTGAGAAGTATATTTTACAGTAGAATATAATATAATGTGTAACTTTATTGGGTTGTTATTAAAATTAAAATTTTATTTATATCAGCGAAAAAAATACAAAATATTTAAATAATATTTGTTTATAAAAAAATTTGCAAGTGAAGAAATTGGGACCCTCTCGGCTCATGTAAGATCCTTATTTAAGATGGATCTACGTGGGTATTTATTTCTAAATATAAATTAATTATGTCAGGGAAAGTGTACATTGTGTACACTCTAAATGACACTAGGGTATATTTAGCCAAAAAAAAAAAAGTTGGATACAAGAAAATAGGTTAACGGCCAAGACTTAGAGGTATCTGAAGAGCGAAAATCTGCTTTCTTATGAATCACCAGCGAGTAATTCCAAATAGGATAGTTTTCCTTAAATAACAATGATAAACCAAGCTACATTTATGAATAACAACCCATGATGACTATCTTTATTATTGATTTGACAATTAAATTATACACTAAAAATAATTATTTCATAAATACACCTCCTCTTAAACATTATTAAAAAATACTGCCTGCCGCAACATTATAAAGAGATACCACCGACATAAATAAAATGCGGAAGTACTGAGGGACCACCGACATAAACCTCTTCTCATCGGCTTTCTCTGACTGAAAATCTGAACGTATATTTCTTTACATCGAGCTCTGACTTCAGCTCTGGCACTGTGCCATGGCCGTAAAGCTCATTAACCTCCAAACATTCGGCAAATACAAAGGAACCAATGGGGAGAATTACAAAGATGGAAAGTAAGCAACTAGAACACTGGCAGAGTCCAGAGGGACCAGTAAATATATCTCTTCATTAGTATAAAATTTTCTCTAATTTTACGGGTTTAATTTTAATTTTAGTGATGATGTATTTTTTTAATTTTAATTTTAATTTTAGTGATTTGTATGTTTTTTTTTTAAATCACATTCATAATATAGAGTTTATTATCCAATTTAATCTTAGCATTAAATATTATCCAATTTAATCTTAGCATATAAATAAAAAGGGGTTACGTAGTAATTAGTATTTTCCATTTAAATATAGTTTAATAAAACAAAAAAATAACAAAAATAAATATTTCATCACAAAAATAAAACAACTAATAAAATTTGTATTGTTGAATTGCATCACCAAAAATTAAGAAATATGATTAATTAATATTGTTTATATTAATACACACATATATATATATATGATATTATAAAAAAAATAAAAAAGTTAAATAAAAAGAAATAAAACTAAAAACAAAAAATTAGTAATTAAGAGAAATAGAAGTTACTAAACAACCCATAATAAGACCTTAACCAATCACCTTACTATAAATAAATTTAAATGATAATAAAAATAATAAAAATAGAATTCCTAATGTTAAACTATAAATAAACATCATAATTTATTGGTTAAAGACAAACTAATACCTAATTGAAAGCAAAACTGAATACCTTATACCACACTTACCATCTAAAAAATTCCTAATAATTAAATTATAACTATAAAAACATAAAAATCATAAATTAATTATTAATAAAAAATTATTCTTTCACCAACCAAATAATTACTAAATTTTTTTATTAGTGATTAACAAATTAAATAACAAAAAAATAAAATAAACGACCATCACTTATAATTCAAATTGTGTCAATTTTAAATAAATGATAAAAATTATGTCAACGTTTCACACCCCTTTCAATGATTTTTTTATTTAAAAGATTATAAAAATTACTTTTTTATTTTAACTTTAATATTTAATTTTAATTAAAAATTCAATAACATTTTAATGTTAATGAATAAAAAATAATAAAAGTTGGTTATTTAAATATGTATAAGATCAAAGTAATAAATAAATAAATTTAATAATTTTATAGCTAATTTAAAATCTTAAGAATTATAATAATATTTATCGAGAAGGTTTTTGGCGATAATCACATCAAAATTTATTGATCGAGATGAAGAACTAGAACATGGTAACAAGTTAAATAGAAAGATCGATAATCACATCAAAATTTATTGATCGAGATGAAGAACTAGAACATGGTAACAAGTTAAATAGAAAGATCGATTAGAAATGAATGACTACATTTGACCAAGGAACTCACTAGGCAACGACTACATTTTACAGGGCGAAGAGTCGTTGCCCAATGAGTTGCTTGGTCAAATGTAGCCATTCCTTTCTAGTCGTTGAAGGATGGATCTCTCTATTTAACTTGTTACCACATTCTGGTTCTTCATCTTGTCCTGGCAATGAACCGACTACATTTTACAGGGCCAAGAGTCGTTGCCCAATGAGTTCCTTGGTCAAATGTAGCCATTCCTTTCTAGTCGTTGAAGGATGGATCTCTCTATTTAACTTGTTACCACATTCTGGTTCTTCATCTTGTCCCGGCAATGAATGTTCCAAATGGGTCGACCAATGAATTTTGATGTGATTATCGCAAAAAACCTTCTCAATAAACATTGATATGGATCACAGAAGCCTAAATTTCATAATTATACTAAGGGTTTTCATTTTATTTATAAATTTTAATAATATATTAAATTAAAATAATAATAAAAATACAAAATTTGTGATTTTAAAATTTGTTCTATTTTATATGTTTGCAAATTATCACATTAAAATAACACAAAAATAAACATTTTAATAATAATAATAATAATTATAATAATAATAGTAAGATAGTTGTTAAAATAATATAATATGATAGTTGTTAAAATAATAGAATTATTACACTGAAATATATATATAAATGTAAGTATGTAAATTTTTCTAACATAAAAAAATGTGTATATTAAACAATAGTGCAGTCTAACTTATAGACGAAATGATCTTTTTCAAAGGAATTTGATGATACAACTTCAAGCAAGATTCTGTTTTTGTTGTTGTTTAAAGTACATTTTTGAATGCATAAATATTTTCGTCACCCTAAAAAACCTTAGGGTACTCAAATTCTACAGGTTATCAACTTAAATTGAGATTGTGCTTTTTTGTTGTTTAAAGTACATTTTTGAATGCATAAATGGACTTAGCACCTAAAGAACTTTAGGGCACTGAAAGATCTTTGGGGTACTAGAATTCTACATATCAACTTAAACTCAATTTTTTTTAAATCACTAACAAATTTTGGTTAAATATAACCAGAAAAAATGCACTAAAAAAGATCATTTCGTCTAGTAGTTAGACTATGCGCTAAAGAAATGCTCTAGGCTATTTTAGTTCTTGACATTCAAGATAGAATTTTGTGTTCTCTAAAAATCCTATAGTCTTGCTTTGGCAGGAACTGATAAATTGAGATGTGAAGTGGATAAACAAGGACTTAGATAAATTTTGGTGGGTAGTAACTACTAATAAGTCTACACATTTACAGTTTTACTCCTACAATAGTGCTTAAAAAATATAAATAATGGTGGGAAGTAACTTCTGATAAGCATATTTATTTACACCTTATTCCTATCCATTTTTTATCTGAAAAATGCTTAAATTATGGTGAGAAGTAACTGATCATAAATATAAATATGGTATTTACTTAAGTATCAACTATTTTCAAAGATTTTATTTTTGGATGGTTTTTGCAAATTTTAAGAATAAAAAATCATTACACAAATATCAAAAAATAATGCATGAATATTGCAACCATATCCATGAATTATGGCATAAAATATGTGATTCAATTGTCTACATGGGATTATATTGTTCAAAGGCTGCAATAAGACCTTCAAGTTATGGTCCAATAAAATGTTTGAAAAATAATTTTTAATAATATTGAAAAATAAATATTTATTTCTCAAAGTTAAACATTATAAGCAACATTGGTCAATGCTAAACTAATAAGTCACCCTATATTTTTATATGTCATAATTATTACATTATAACAATGTTTTCCATTTAGCTAACATATATGGTAGAATCATTACACATAGTTTAACTAATAGACATAATGACCATTTTCTGGATATTTTTCTAGTGAATTTTGCACAAATTACGATAGAGATTTTTAAGAATCATAAGGTTAAGGTGTTTAATTTGTAGAGTTCAAGTGCTTGAAGGGCTTTTCGGGGTGTTGAATCCATTTATGTACTCAAAATTGCATTTTAAATAACAAAAAACCCTTTTAAATCATTACAATGTGCCTTTTCCTCCACTCCAGCTAGGCAATTCGAATTCCATGCATGTATGGGCTATTTTTAGTTGATTGACTAGTTTAACTGAGAGATCACTAAGTTAACAACAATTCTATTAATCAACCTTCAACTAACTCAACTAGGTACTTGAGCTTAGTTAACTAAGTTCAACTTAAAATAACTGAACTAGATTGCTAAATTTTAGCAATCACTACATGCACAACTCTACTTCTAGCTTATAACTCGAATTTACTGAGTAAACTAGTAGACAAGGCCATGTCGCTCTAGCTAGCTGTAATCCAAGTCATCTTGCTAATGTGGAAAATTGAATTATTAAATTTGATTAAGTCTCAAGTCAAATTTAGTCTTTCTTGCTACAATTCCTAACACTCCCTCTTAGCAAGAAAGGGATTTTGCACCACCCCTATCATGCACTTGTGGAATTCAAATTTGTCTCTTCATAATGCCTTTGTCAATTTATCTACATATTGCTCCTCATTTCAAATGTACTGTAGCATCATAATTCTCCTCTGCACACAATCTCGCAAGTAATGGTACTTGATATCAATGTGCTTGGACCTGTCATGAAATACTGGATTCTCAGAGAGTTTAATACAACTATGATTATCACAATAAATCACTGTCGGATCCATCTCCTAACTGAAAATACCCACAAGTATTTTCCTCATCCATATGGCCTCACATGTTGCTTTACTTGTAGCCATGTATTCAACCTCTACTGAGCTAAGTGCCACAGACCTCTGTTTCATGCTATACCAAGAAATAGTTGCTGACCCAACATTAAAGATAGTACCTGAAGTACTTTTCCTGTATGATGGACTCCCTGCCCAATATGCATCAACGAAGCCTTGGATCTTCACTCCCTTCGTCCTCATCTACCATAACCTATACTCGGTTATGCCTTTGATGTATCTTAACACATGCTCCGTTGACTTCCAATACAAGGTAGGCTTCACCATGGATTGACTCAGCCGATTAACTACATAGATTATGTCGGGCCTTGTGTTCATGAGATACATCAAGGATCCCACAAGCTATCTGTAGATAGTAGCATCTACTGCCTCTCCTGGAGAAGAACTCTCCTTCCTCTAGTTTATAGCTATAGGTGTGTCCATGGGCTTGCAGTTCTCCATGTGAAATCTATGAAGTATTTCAGAGGAATACTTCCCCTGACTCACTAACATCTCATCATCACCCTACCATACTTCCAGCCTAATTAATGCATCAATCCCATGTATTGCAACTCAAATTCTCTTGCAAGGTCCTCCTTGCAAGAGTGGATCAACTGCTCATCCCCTATAAGTATCAAGTCATCAACATACAAAACCAAGACAAGAAACTTTCCATCTACCACAATGTGATAGAGATTGGCATCTGCTTCACTTTTGGTGAAGCCTCATCCACTGAGATATGTGTCAATATAAGTGTACAACGCTCAGGGCACCTTCTTGAGACCATACAGAGCTCTCCTAAGTCTACACGCATGTGTCTCCCTGTCATATGTCTCAAATCCCTCTGGATGCTCTATGTAAATTTATTCCTCAACAACATCATTGAGGAAGGCGGTCTTCACATCCATCCAATGGATCTTCCACCCCATCTACGTAGCTAATGCTAGAATGCTTTTGGTTGATGAAAATCTTTCCATAGGGGAAAAAGTTTCCTCATAGTCCACTCTCTCTACCTAATAGAAACCTTTCGCCACAAATCTAGCCTTGTAATTCTCGATGCTCCCATCATATGCATGCTTCACTTTTTAGATCCACCTGAAACCAACCACTGACTTGTTCTCTAACCTCGACACCACCTCCCATACATTGTTATTCATGATGGAGTCATACTCCTCCACCACGGCATCAACCCACACTGGTTGAGAAACTACTTCCTCAAATGAACAAGGATTTGTCTCAATGAGTTTTGTCATGAGATCCATACACCCAGTGTACTTGTTTGGTGACCTCCTCTTCTTGTGTTGAGATGTAGGAGCTCCCACATGCTCATGTGCATCCTGTACCAATTTCTCATCTTCTCTGGGGCTCTTCCTCTCCTCTCTGGAAGCTTTTGGTTGAGTGGGTGCCTCCACTTGGCCTCCTGTCTGCTCCTCCATATGTGGTTGTTCCACAACATCCTGAAGTTTTGCATGAGGCTCCTCCTTAGGAACTAGAATCTCCTCTTCTGGTACTCAAATCTTGCTCTAGAGAGCATCTCATAGCCTTTGCATCATCAAATTTAACATCTTTCCTCACTACTGTCACTCTGAGTGAGAAAAACACATCTGGTAATTATGTGGTGTATATGTATATCCGACAAAGACTCCCATCTCAGTTGTAGGCTCAAGTTTCTTCATGTTATCCTTTGGAGACATGACAATAGACAGTAGCTCCAAAAATTTGAAAATGAGATACATATGGCTTCCTCCCAGGGAAATCTTCTTCAAGTGTAATCATGCCAAGTATTCTATGAGGGCTCTTTTTCTACATATAAACTGTGATGTTGCATGCTTCTGCCCATATATGTAATTGCATCCCTTGATCATGTAACATGGCGCTTTATGTTCCCACTATGCTTTTCTTCTTTGTTTTAGCTACCCCATTTTGTTGTGGGTTATGAGGTTCTATTAGTTCTCTTCTAATACCCTCTTTGGCACAAAAGTCCTTGAATGTGTTAGAAATAAATTCTCCTCCATTATCACTTCTCAAGGCTTTCAATTTTTGACCAGCCTCATTTTCAGAAAATGCTTTGAATTCAACAAATTTTGAGAAAACTTCATCCTTCTTTCGCATGAAGAAGATCTAGAATTTTCGAGAAAAGTCATAAAAAAAAATCACATAATACCAATGTTTTGTTGTACATATTGTAGAAAATGGTCCACATACATTAGAGTGGACTCGCTCCAAGATTTCTCTAGCTCTACTATCTTGGCCTTGGAAGGTGGATTTGACATATTTCCCCAATGTGCATCCCTTTGCAAACACCGTGTTGGTCAAGGGTACATTTTGAGAGACCAGTGGTAATCTGTTGCATGATTTTTAAGGCCCCATGGTGTAAGTGTCTTAGGCGCATGTTCCGGAGTTCTCCAACCTCTCAACTCTACACATTTTATGCCTTTCTACTCAGTGCAACATACGCTTCCACCTAAATTTTGTAGAGATTTTTCACTCTAACTCCAATGTGTTTCACTTGCCTGGTATCTACATGTCTTAGAAAGGCTTTCCCATTACTGGATTCCCTTACTGAAAACAACATCATAGCCTCTATCCTCCAATACAGCTACATACACCAAGTTCTTCTTCAGCTCAGGTACACACATAACATCTTTTAGATGAAGATGGGAGCTTAACTCCCTCTTAAAGGTTACCATTCCAATTCCTTTGGTACTATACCACCCATCATCCCTAAGTTCTATGTGCATATGGAGATCCTTATCCTCTAATCTATTGAAGAATTCTTTACATCTTGTCATCTGGAACGAGGCACCTAAATCTAGATACCACACATTCCCCATTATAGTGCTCACCATGCATGCAATCAGGGCGAAGTCTAATTCGAATTGTGAGGCGAGTTCTTCACCTCCTACTCCTCTTGAATGATTCTTGTTACACTGATTTTGTGGACACTTTGTTGCATAGTGCCCATATTCATGGCAATGAAAACACTTTATCTTGCTTAGGTCCTTCTTCCTTCCATTGTTCTGGTTGTACTCCAACTTGATTTGGGCCTTCTTGCCCTTCCCAACCAAGGAAAAAATATCTTCCTCAAATTTAGATGTTACTCCATCTCTAGTGTTCCTCTGTATTTCTTCCTGCACCAAATTTGACAAAAGTCTCTCCCAATTTGGCAATTTTTCCCTTCTATTTACAGAGTCCTGGTAATTGTGCCAAGATTTTGGAAGGCTAGGAGAGCTAGGCTCACTAGTTCTAAAGAGGGTATATTTTCACCAACTCCTCCAAGCTCATCTCAACACTGAGTGAATATGGAGAGGTAATGTAGAATGGATTCATTTTTCTGCATGCGGATATTTTTGAGCTTGTCCCTCAATGCTAATTTCTTGGCATCACTACCATTTTCAAATAACCTAGTGAGGGTCTTTCATAGAGAAAATGGAATCCATTTTCCATTAAATTTGATACTATGTGGTCTCTCACACCCTTTAGGATTATCCTTCTAGATTTTTTTGATATCCTTCTTCCACTGGGCTAACTAGTGTGCATCCAATATTGGTGGCTTTGGAATGTCAGTTTTGGTGTACTCCAACACATCATTATCATCAAGTACAACTTCCATCCTATCTTTCCAGTCTATGAAATTTGAGGTTCCATCTAGGACATACTCCATTCTCAATCCACTGAAAGACATTTTCCCACATGGAAGAAAAAACTTCTTCACTAAATATGCAAATCGAAATCTCTAAAGGAGAGGCTCTATTCACTAGTTTCTAGTGTGACTTATTCTATAATACCATGGATAATTACAATGTGCCTTTTCCTCCACTCTAGCTATAAAATTTGAATTCCATGCATGATTGGGCTATTTTTAGCTGATTGACTGGTTTAACTGAGAGATCATTGAGTTAACAACAGTTCTACTACTCCATTGAACTTCAAATGACTCAACTAGGTACTTGAGCTCAATTAATTGAGTTCAAATAAAAATAACTAAACCAGATTGCTAAATTTTATCAATCACTACATGCACAACTCTACTTTTATCTTATAACTCGAATTTACTGAGCAAAATAGTAGACAATGTTCAGAAATCAATGCTTATAGGAATTAGGGTTTGATTCCTCGATCTTGATAATTACTTGTGGATTACATTGGCTTCTTTTAATTCTTTATTAGTTTATATTTCATCAAGCAATTACCAAATTATATGCATAAGAATACGACAAGAATAAGAGACACAAGATGTAGGCACTCAGCTAGGGAAAAACCCCTTTAAGGGGAAAACCTAATCCAACACTTCCACTAGTATATTTAAATCAATATGAGATAATCCAATACCCTTTAGACCTAGAGAAAGACCTCCTCCAACAATCAAGTTAGCCCTTACTTTTAATAGATGATCCCTGACAAAGTCTCTAATTGAAAACTTCCCAGTAGCAGCTTCAATCCAGAATTTTGACCCCTAGCAACAAATTTTCAGGCCCTAGCTATAGAATTTTGGACCTGCCATGGACTAAGAATTTCAGCCCCAACAATTGACCACAGACTTCACGTGTGTGAGAGATAAATAACCCAAAAACTTGAATTAGGTCCTCCCAACTGATTTCATCCTTCTCCAACTACTTCGCTCTCTTTTATTCTTCTCTTCTAAGATCAAACTTGTTGAGTGAGTGTTCCAAATAGGTCAAATAGCCTCTCTATATATAGCCTTTCTGCTAGGTCAAATTTCCCTACTGTAGGTTGACTTCATGGGGACATGGTAGACTTGGTGTGGAGGGGACAAATAATCTTTTTGACTCAAAAATAATTCCTTTTACATGATACAAAAGCCCAAGAAGGGCCTAATAAAAATGACATTGACTCTATTGGCTCAGAGTAAAACCCAAAAGCCTTTAATGGAGGCTATGACTTAGAAAACATTGACCCAAGCATGAAACCCATGCTTGAATAATTAATTTTCTTTAATAATAAAATTTATTTTGATAAGTACAATTATGGAGACCGACACTGGTTACATTCTTCAACAAACAAGGCCATGTCACTCTAGATAACTGCAATCCAATTCATCTTGTTGATGTAGAAAATCGAATTACTAAATTTGACTAAGGCACAAGTCAAATTTATCCTTTCTTGCTACAATTTCTAACAGTTTTTAGGGTGTTGAATCCATTTATGCACTCAAAATTGCATTTTAAATAACAAAATTTCACAAACTTGCTATAAATTGTATTGTCGGATTCCCACCCAAAAAAACCATTTCGTTATTCCTAACTAACACTTAACTATATATGTGGAAAAAATGTGGAATGGGATATATGGAACAAGGAGAGCTCTACAACGTAGGGTTTGAAAAAAAAAATCTCATTCAAGATGACATGGAGACTAAAACTCTTAATTTCAAGAGGGCTTTTTGGTACTAAAAATGTGTAGGGATGATATTAACCAAGAGAATGAGCATCTCAGGGGGGAGGAGCGAAATACCCTCTCACAGAAATGTGGTAGAAGGTACTTAGTATAGAAATTTTAAAGCTTCTGGTAGCATATTGGAAATTGGCAGGAGACTAGATAATCTAGTTACAAGATCCCAGTGGCAATCTTGGTTTTGGAGTAGATTTCTACCCAAACCCATGACTAACCCTAAATTTGTGATCTTGACAAATAAGATGGAAAAATAGAGATGTCATGTAAAGGACCACGGCCTCATCTACAATTTCATTGGAGGATGGAAAACTGAGAAGGAATTGTTAAAGTAGATGTAGTTGAAATGGCAACCCAAAGGTGAGATAGATCTGAGATTAGGGGCAAAGGGTTTTTTCACGGTTATTTTTTCAAACTTGGAAAATAAGTCTAGTATTTTTTAAGGAGGCCCCTATTTCCTAAACAATGTTGGTCTGTACGTGAGACATTGGAAATATTGTTTCAACCCTGATAAAGAGGATTTTTTGGTTGTTCTAGTATGGGTCCATCTATACTCCCTACCAATAGACTTCGGGAATCTTGAAATCCTAGAAGCAATTGGAAATTCCATAGAGAATTTTGTGAAGTTTTTGAAGACAACAAGAAAGGGACATTATATGTCTTATGCAAGAATATGTATGGCGGCTAATCTAATTGTTAGTTAAATTACGCCATTAAATTTCCAAACCCGGGGTTCGTATCCTTGTGAAGTGTGTGTGCATTATATATGCTAGGAGGTTTACTTTTGATTAAGGATTGAAATCTAAAGGCAAGGTGAAAATTTCAACTATTCAAGACTACCTCTTATCAATTTATGCACATGTTCTTTTTGTAAGATCAATTTCAAAATCAACTAAACTAGAATGCAGGAAATCAAAGCATATTAATCTAAGAATGGAAATGTATATTCTATCAAACTGAAATTAAAAGTCTATTCTAATTTAGCAGAATTGAAAGACTATACTAATGAGAAAAATTGAAAGTCTATGCTACTTTGCAAATTGAAAGTCTATACTAGCAAACAATTAAAGGAACTCTTATTCTAATGAACTTGAAAGGAGACATATATATTCCACCTATATTATAATCAAATTGAAATAACCATTGTTCTACAAGCATACAAGAAATTAAAAATAAGAATGAAATCAACTTGGAAAGCAGTAATAGAAATCATTAAAAAATTACTAATGTGCGCAGTCTTAATGCGATTCAATCCAAATATGAACCATAAATCTGAGACTAAGAGAGAAATTTAAAGTGTGCAAGCTAATAAAATAAATTAATTTTGGTATTTTTTTCTTAATGTTGAGCGCTCAACGTGTTACAAGAAAACACTTGTAAGTGCAGGGAAAGTTGAGTGTCAATCTAGAATGAAAAACATTCCAAATCTAATCCATAGAGATCAAATTAAAAGAACTAGTAAGAAAATAGAATAAAACAACACTATACTATCTCATTGCTCGTTAGGGGGCCCTCTTGGTGAGCACGAGACATAAAAACTCAAATCAACAAGTTAAAGCACCAACATATATGTGCAGGAACAAAGTATTGCATTCACTAGAAATTAAATCTCAAAGAGTCACAATAATTACAGAGTTAAAAACTTCGTTGTTTTTGCTTCGGATCAAAGTATTATTATAGTGTCTTTAACCAACAACTTTATAAGAAAATAATGCTGAGAGGCAAGTCCCTCAATCAACTCATAGGTTTCCTAATGAAAATGGAAATATATATTTCATGATTTGAAGATTTTATTCTTCATGATTTTCTACGAGAATATAAAATCATGATGGTTCTTGATCTACACATCATTTTCTTCAGGTCTCGAATCTCACTTACTTGATTCCACGCTTTTCTAGTGATGAAATTGTTTTCCTTGAAACCCTGTGTGAGGATAGACCAAAGTTCACTTTCACTTTTACCAACTACATTCTTGAGCTCTATGATATTCCAAGTAAGCATGATAGGTGGATATCCTTATTACTAACATTTGGCATCTATCCACATCTCTTGTTCATCTTCAAAGCCTTGCAAACCTACCTACACATGGACTTAGTTGTAGAAATTTTGATTAGCTACATAATTTGTACATTTCGGTAGCCATAACAATATTTCAATCAATTTTATAAAGAAATTCTAGATTATGAGTAGCAAATGATTGATACCTTATGTTATCGTTGAGGATGACCTAAATGGCCTTATAACATGTAGATGTAGAAAAAAAATGTATGGAATAGGTGAAAATAAAGGGAAAAAGGTATCAAAATGAGGACAATTTAGGGATCCAACATTCCCCCACACTGAAGATGTTGCATGTCCTCATGCACAAAATTGCAAAAACTGAAGGGATGTCCTGTCATTGAATCATCTCTGATGCTTGGATTAAAACATCCAAGTTTGTTGATGTCCTTTTGCTCTGTACATTCAGTTACCATTAGGACTTCCTCATCAAACACTTTCCTTATAACCTTTAGCTTTATGTCTAAGACTCTTATTATTTTCCTTAAGTTTTTGGTTCTTTTTATACCAGTAGCACATCCTTAGCAACATAGTCTCATTTTGAGCTTTCATTATTTCATTTTCATCCTTGATGTGTCTATTCAACAACTCCAATTCATACACTTCTTGCTTTAAGGCATTAACAATGTCTTGTTCTTTGTGGGAAGTACCAGGATCAGTCATAGGAACATCATTATGTAAAGGATCTTCATAAAAATCAATTTCAATAGGAGAATTTACCTTTTTTGCACCTTTTTTTTTTCTATAGTCTACAAGTAATCATAGATATGTTGTTGAGTGATATCGATCTCATGAATATTTCTTGTTGGGCATGGACGTTCTGCTATCACCTTTGTCTCAACATTGTCTCCTTCGTCCATATCAACAGTCTTTGGAGGTACTTGACTTCTCTTCTCATCTGAATGCCTATAAATCCTTTTTCTCCTCCTTAGTTTTTGTTCCATCTCCGCTGATTTTGATATCATTTTCCTTTTGTTACCATGTTTTTTCATTTCTCTTTGGTTTTCCTTTACTATCTCTGGTTGTTCTGCAATTTCACTAGCTTTATTTCTTCTAACATTTTCTCTTTTGTTTTTATTTGTAGCTTCATTCAAAAATTGACTGAGGGAAACACCCTCTTCTATATTAATGTGTTGAGTCTTTGTGTCTATTGGTTCATCTAATTCCAAACCCTCAGTTTTAGTTGTTGTAAGTTCAGGGTTAGGGTTTTGAGGATAAAGAAAGTTCAATTTTGACCTATTTTGGTCTATCATATCTCCTCTTCTTCTGAAACTTCTATGAAATGATTTCTAGCTAAAACGCCTTGCCAATTATCATTGACGGTCTTCAAGTGTGCCTCAACAAGAATTTTTACCATTCCACGATGATACATATCCCTGTCAATATTTCTAGAGTATCTTTGTCTATTAAAAGTCATATTCTTTTTCCATAGGGTCTTGGATAAACGGTGATTGGGTTCTCTGTTAAGGCACTCCTTGATGTGAAGTCATTGGTTCAATTCCCCACCCTGATCAGGGTGATATATTGGACATGATAAAGATGTATTCCTACCAAACTTACAAAAAAAATCCATCTTCTTTAAGCTACACATCAAATAATATGGCAAATTTAATTCTTTCCCCTTAACAAAATGCATTAGCAGCCTTTCATGGTAAAATAGTAGGGTTCCAAACCTACCTTCACAAGTGAGAAATTTATAAAGTGCTAACAACAAGTTCCTCCATTGGATTTAAGTGTCGTGACTGGAATTACTTTCTTGAAAACTGAAGTATCCATGCTTGGATTGTGTAAAAAAGTCTTCCAGTGCTCATCCTTAAGTCTCTTATTCTTAAACCAACGCCATACCTTTGGAGCTATGTCACCTTTGCTACAAAGGATTATGTGATTTTCAATGTTATATCCCCAATCTCAGCTTCCACTCCATCAAAATCTTTAGAAAATGTTTTGGTGACTTGATCTTCATAACCATCAAACTTTTTGAAGAATTTAAGCGATCTTTCCTTCTGTAATTGATCTCTAGTAGGCGTTGAGGAAATTTGTTCCATTCAGCTCATATCGGATGATGACACCCATTGTGGAAGAGAAGTCATGCCCCCAAATTTCCTCTTTTGACAGAAATGGATGAAGAAATGAGCGGTGAAGTGGAATGAATTGATGGTGGCAAGTTATGAATGAAATAGATGGGTGATCAAATCTGAATAAAACTCTTCCTCTTCTATTAATGATCTCCCATGAGTTAATCAGATCTGTTTTTGCAGGATCATTAAGATTTAGGATATTTTGAATGATTTGGATGTGATGGAAGGATTTTTAACGTGATGGAGTGAATTATGGCATGGGTGATAGGATAGAATTATAAGTGCGGTCATAATTAGGATCATCATTTCGAAAGGTGTATCATAAACATTGTATAAGCTCATAAATCTATCATTTCTTTAATGAAAAAATGATCTAATATCCTATGTGCATATCTTTTGATGTAGCCACTTTCCTTATTTTGCAAGTTCATGATGCCTTGTGAATGCTTACTAGGTGAAAATGCTTGCAAGTCTGTCATTGGCTATAGAATATGAAATTAACTACGAAATGTTGCAGATTCTGCAACTTCTTTATTATTTGCTTGAAACTTCTTGTTGTTATTGAAAGTTGATGATATTTTTTTATGATGTTGATGAATGCTCAGAATTTTCTTTTTAAAATAGAAACAAATTCTTCCAAAGACTTTATTAGAACTTCAAAACTTTATTGAAATTTCAAAGATAGAAAGGGGAACAAAGGAAAAATGGGAAAAAGAAAAGGGAAATTTGAAAATCCAAGCTGCCAAGAGTCCCTTGGTTTTCAGCTAAGATTTTTTGCATAGGAATGCTAGCAATGTTAGTTCTCATGCCTATGTTTTTTATTTATTATTATTATTATTATTATTTTTAGAAAAAGAAATTACAATTCTTTTGATGGTAGGGAAGGATAATCTCCTTTCCTTACCAACTCCAGATCAAAATTCTCTTGCAGATACTTAAAAAATTCCTCTCTTATCAAGGACTTATGATTTAATTTTAGCTTATGCCCATTAACAAGGAAGGTGATAATTTCTTCATCAATAGTCATGATTCTAACTACCCCATTATAAAAAACAATGTCTATTTCATAGAGACCAAGCTAATGTGTGATGTATATTGGATCATTATATTTTTTTCATCCATCTCGATGCATTCAAAGTGGAAAAAGTGGAGGAATCAACTCGTGGGACAATTTTCACCAACAGGACCTAGTTTGGTAAAACGAGGTCTGAAACATTCTGGGAGAATTTTGAGGCATCAAATGAAATTTTTTGGGGGGTAAAACTTTACTACTTTAGCATAGCACATTTTCATGTTATTCTACACACAAATATATTTCCAATGGTGCAAGAAGCGAGTCAATTAGACTCTGTATGAGAAAGTTATGCCACCCATAAGTTGACCTTCATGTTCTCACCATGAGGTTCGAGAGGATGCCGCATCAACACCCACTATTCATGGAAAAGAGATAGTCAGTGACTACGATGTAAAAGGCTCTAGAATATTCTATAGTGTAACTCTTATTAAGAGTTGACGTAGTCAAACTTAACCACTAATATGCTATTGGGTTGTGTTATAATTAGGTCACCAGGAGGAAGAGGCATTTTCCATTCTTTCGCGTGTATTTGTTCCATAACTAAGGAGAAATATCCAAGAGAGATAGGAGGTAGAGCACACAGAGAGTATTTGTGCATTATAGTAGCCCATGGGCTACATGCCATACTTCTTTGTAATTTTAGCCACATTTCCAAGGTGAGAAAGAGAGCAACGCGACCTCACATTCAAACTGGGTTTTCTCCCGAAAGGGTTTCCTAGATCATATCTTGTGTCTTATGTGTGTGTGGGAGACTTATTTTTTCATTCTCTATTTTCTACATCATTTCCATTCGCATGCATGCACTAATTACAGTAAAATCTATAGATCTAAAAATATAATAAATTGTAATGGTGTGGAATTTCATATTTTTAGTATGATATTATCAGATATGTTGTGATGAACTACCTAGTGGAATATCCACGACAATATACAAATCAATTTGTTTGAAATTTTCCTAGAAAATCCTTAAACTTAGAATAAGAAAGAAGATCCCAATCAACTGGCTTGAATTTCTTGACTTTGATGAATTTATCATGCCACTTGGTTCTTTATTGTTGGATTGTGTTTTTTCATTGTATGGAATCTTGTCAGATCTCATCTAGCTCATTCAATTGTCCCAATATTTGTTTTGGAGCTTCAGATAGATCAAGCCCCATTTTTTTTTTTTTCTAAAGGTCTCCACTTGGAATTCAATTGGAAGCAAGACTTTCTTCCCATATATAAGCTCATAGGGAGTATGCCCGGTAGTGCGTCTCCATGTAGTGTGGTATGTCCAAAGTGCCTCTGGAAGCCTTTCTGCCCAATCTCTTATGAGCAAGTGTACAACCTTGGTCAATATAACTTCAAGTAACTTGTTTGTAGATTACACTTGCCCATTGGCCTGTGGATGATATGGAGTGGATTTTCAATGCTTGATTTTGTATTGCCCCATAATTTTTTGCACCAACTCAGATATGAATTGAGCATCTTGATCTGTCAAAATTTCCCTTGGGACACCAACATGAGTGAAAATATTCTCATAAAGAAATTTAACTACAACATTTTCAGTAGCAAAAGGAAGTGGCTTAGCTTCTTCCCATATTATAACATAATAAGTACAAACAAAAATGCACCTCTTTTGTTTGGATGGAGGGCTGATTGTACCAACAAAATCTAAAGCCCATTTTTCAAAAGGCTCTATGAGTACCTGAGGTTATAGAGGCATTTCGTCTGATTGAATGGTCCTTCCCATTCTTTGAAAACTATCACATCTTTTAACATATTCTTTGGTGTCTCTAAAAATAAAAGGCCAATAATATCCCAAAAGAAGCACTTTGTATGCAGTTATTTAATCACAAAAATGTCCTCCACATGGTTCATCATGGATATATTTTAATATCTCTCGCACTTCATCCTCTTGAAAACATGTTTGGATAATAAGATCATGTCCAATTAGGTCTAATTCTCCCTTTAACCATGAATAGGGTGCACTGGCTTTGATGACTTTTTTTCTTTCTTTGGTTGACAATTATGGAGGAAAATGTTTTGTAGCCAAACAATTAGCAATATGTACAAACCAAGGAATTTTTATAGACACTACAAAAAGATATTAGGAAGGAAAATTATCTACCAAAAGAGTATCAATATTATCATTCTGCATCCTAGAAAGGAAATTAGCAATTGTGTTTTCCTTTCTTGGCCTATTCGGGATGGTAATATTGAATTCTTGTAACAATAATAACCATCTAGTGATCTTTTCATTAGCAATTGGCTTATTCATTAAATATCTAATAGTAGAATTATGAGTATGAATGAAAGTTTCATAATCAGTGATATGTTATTGTTGCGACAAACACCCTCCAAATTTTGTCTACACTTTAATTTTGGAGCCTACTGTATATCTTGCGATCATTCGTTCTGTAGTCACTTTATGTTCGATCGATAAGTGTCAAAGGCACATGCTCACACATGCTCATTCCATAACAAGTTCATGAGCGTGCTCTTTTAGGAAACCTTGAATAGGTATAACACAATTCCATCAAGACAGTGCATGTGTGATGTTCAACCTGTGTCGACAGTCAGTGTGCACTTTCATTAATATTCTCTCACTTTTGATTGCGAATACACTTATATTTCAGTGAATTTTTCAAAATGTCGTTGTTGTGTGCCTTCGCTTTCATGAGTGTCATTTTCATGTTTTGACTATCACTTTCGCTTGCTTTCACCTTAATTAATGTCATTTTCATGTTATATTTTCTCTGGCATGCGTCTCTTTTAGCGTCATTCACATATCGCATGTGTTTCTTTCACCTTCATTCACATATCACAAGTGTTGCTCACACTTTTCTCTTCATATAGAAAATGCCATCTTTGGGCATGGGAAGTGTCTCTTACCATGTAAAGTGGAGTTTCGGCTTGTTTCAAAGGGTAAGTTTTGTATTGAGGAGTCCTTCTAGTCATGTAGACATGATTTACACTCATTCCTAGAGATTTATTCGTTGTCACACAAGTGTTCTGACTTTCGTCACAAAGTGTACCTTTTGTGTCACACTTGGAGAGGTATGTTATATCACCATCACATTGCGGACATCATGTTGTTCTTGTTTTCTAAATTCTTAGTGATCAATGTTATGTATTCCATTGTTTGAGTGTGTGATCATGATCTATTTTTGTCTCTATTCACCTGAGCTTCATTGTTCCCACACTTAGCCTTATCCGGAAAAATTCACTCCAGGGCAACTTGACTTCACTCGCCTTCTAGAAGTGCACATTACATAGTCTCAACCCTCATGACCTGACCTTGACTCTTGGAACTGGACATTGCATAATCAGTGAATCACACTACCTAACATTGACCCTTGAGCTCTAGAATTGTGTAATTTATGCCCTCTAGTCAACCAAAACTGTGCACAGTGCAATGTCAAGCCTCAAGCTTCCAGCCTGACACCTTGAGCTGCGCAAATGAAAAATTCATGATACTATTTCCCCTCCAGAACTGCGCATTAGGAAACTTTAAGCCTCAAGCTTGATCCCTTGAACCCCTCAACTACACAATCTCCCATCTTGTTCTCCTATCGGAATTGTGCATTGGACAACTCCAAGCTTCAAGACTCAACCTTGAGATCTTGAGCCCCTCAACTATGTAGTCACCTATCCTAGCCTCTTAGAATTGTGCATTGGGAAACTTCAAGGCTCAAGCCTCAAGCTTGACCTGCTAACTCCCTCAACTGTGCAGTTCCTTAAGTATTCCCTTCCAGAACTATTCATTGCGCAACCTCAAGCCTTGATCCCCATCCTTGGGCTCTTGAACCCCTTAATTATGCAATCCTTTGACCCTGGCCATCTTGAACTACGCATTGTGCAGTCTCAAGCCTCATTCCTAGACATTTTCCTTTGGAACTGTGCAATCCCTGAGTTAATCACTCAATCAGGCACCTATCCTACCCTCTTAGAATTGAGGATTGGGAAACTTCGAGGCTCAAGCCTCAAGCTTGACCTCTTGACTCCCTCAACTGTGCAGTTCCTTAAGTATGCCCTTCAAGAACTGCACATTGCGCAACCTCAAGCCTTGATCCACATCCTTGAGCTCTTGAACCCCTTAATTGTGCAATCCTTTGACCTTGGCCATCTTGAACTATGCATTGTGCAGTCTCAAGCCTCATTCCCAGACCATTTCCTTTGGAACTGTGCAATCCCTAAGTTAATCACTCAATTAGTCACCCGGTTCTAGCCCTAACAAGTGATTTCATGAAACATGTTAGATTAGGAGTTTTCAGACTGATGTCAGCTTGTCATGAGTGGTTTTCAGTTGTAGGTACTCTATCTTATCATGACAAGATGATGATGGATGAAAAGGAGAAGGAGACCATGCTAGAAGACACCTATGGAGCTGAAGAGATAAGATTATCATCAGGCGAGAAGATGAAGGAACACCAGAGTACAACAGAAGATAAAAAATCAAGACCACATTGAAGACTCCTTACTTTTAAGCTAGATGAAGGAGGAAGAAGAAGAACATGCACCATTTCTCAAGAAGACTCAAAGACAACAACAACAAGAATGGCTTTACATTTCCATGTCATCATGCATTTCATTTCATCAATGTCTTGTCATACCTTGTTATAGTGGCATGTCATCATTGTCCACATCATTTGTGGATTATGTGGTTTCAATCTATATTAAATATAATGTAAAGTGAAAGTCCAAGAGCTATGTATAGAATGTGAAAAGTCATGAAGGAGTCAAAAGGCCATAGGGAAGTCAAACAGTCATGAGGGTAGTCCAAGAATCACAAGGGAGGTGAATGTTCACCCCATTTGTTATATATACACCCTCATAGCTCATGCAGAGGGCTTTTCACCTTGGCTACTCCTATTGGGCATTATAAAGGAAGATAGTCCTTTTGGAGGAGCAAGTTACTGCTCTAATACTCCACTATTTGAGCTAGTGGTGTTCATTGTCTTGATGTATCTTGGAACTTTTGCTTAATTTAGAAGCTCATTGAGACAACACACTTTCATGCATATGTCGTAAATATTGTAAGACTATTCTTCAAATGTTTGCGATGTATGTTGTTTCATCTGTGCTAAGAAATTGAGTTATTTCGATGGATTTAGTAATTATCTTGTTGAAGGTGTTTTGTATTTGTTTTAACAACTATTTCTTCTATGTGAACTAATTCTCTAGTTGTTCAACGATTCATTTATATGTATATGCTCATGAGTATTTTCTAGATTAGTACGGTTACTTGTCTTGAAAAGGCTCACTTTTCTCTCCCCTTTCAGTAGAAGAACCTTGATACATTTTGCTAGTGAACAATCCATAAGGAATACTCACATGCTAATCCGAGAGAACATGTATGTTGCTCTCTTGTGATAAACTTTGTGGCCAAGGTAAATCTATAATAATATATGGCGATCGGGCCTTAGTTCCAGAAGGGCTCCCACACAAAACGATGCAAATTCTAATTGGGACTTTTCATCGGTGAGACCCCCTTAGTTGACAGATTTCTAGCACATGGCATGAACAATAGCTAAAATTTTTTTTTAGTAATTGTATCTTTTAACTCTGCAGGAGTCAAATTTTTACTCGTATAATAAATAACATGAGTCAATTCTTTTTGTCCCAATATAGCTCCTAAAGTTGTATCTAAATCATCAATTGAAATATGAAATGGAAAAGATCGATTTGGCCCTCTTAAGATTTGTGCTTTAGTACTTTTTTGTTTCAATGATTCAAATGTTTTCTGGTAGTCACCATTCCAAACAAAATCACAATCTTTTGTAAGAATTTTAAAGAGTGGAGAAGCTATTTTTGTGAATTCTTCTATGAATATTCTATAATATCCTATAAAACCAAGAAAACTTCTAACATCTCTTTGAAAAGTAGGAATTTCAATTTTGGCAATTACCTCTACCTTAAATGCATCCACTTTAATTCCAGTGCCTGAAATATGATGCCCCAAAACAACTCTCTCATTAAACATCATAAAACATTTTTCATGACTTAAAAAAAGATTTGATTATTTACATATAATGAGAACTTTTTCTAATTTATCCATAGCTTCTTCAAAAGTGTTTATATAGATAATAAAACCATCCATGTAAACTTATACATAACCATGGATCAAGTCATTAAATATACTTAAAACTACTCTTTGGAATGTAGCAAGTGCATTACATAAACCAAAAGGGAGTACCCTGTAAGCATACGTAGCCCATGGACCTGTAAAATTTGCTTTTCCTTGATCTTTTGGTGCTAGTTTAATTTGATTATATGCACTAAAACCATCAAGAAATGAAAAATATTTCTTCCCTGCTAAAGTATCTAATACTTGATAAATGAAAGGTAGTGGAAAAGTATCTTTTAAACAAGCCTTTTTTAGTTCCCTTTAATCGATGCACACTCTCCACTTTCCATTATTCTTAGGTACAATCACCAAAGGTGAGACCCATTGACTATCTGAGATTGGATAAATGAAATTCACATTAAGAAATTTTTGTAATTCCTCAAAAATTTCTCTCAGATTGGGATCCATCCTTCTTTGAGGTTGTCTCACTAGTTTGGCATTTTCTTGGATATAAATATGATGCACACATGTGTTTGTATCAATCCCCTTCATATCAGTATATTCTCGTGCATATACTGAAGAGTGTTCTTGTAGCATCTTGACCAATTGTTTCTTTTGAAATCCTTCCATGTTATTGTTAATGTTTAATGTTTCGCCTAGAAAAAATTCTACCAAAGAATTACCAAACTTTTCCATAGAATGTAAAGCTACCTTGGGTTGTCTAGATGAAATAATTTCAATGTTACATTGCTCTTGAAAACTTTGATCTTCTTCACAATATGAAGAAGATTCATTATTATTCATCAATCTGTGAGAGAGTAAATACAAAATGAATATTTTCAAAGTCTTCATTATCATCATCATCAATCCAAACTTCACTTTCCATTTCAGTTATTATTTTTGCAGGTGGATATAATGTGAAATTATTAGAGGAACTACCATCCGATATATACATATCTCCATATCTACAACTTATATATGCGTCAATTGTAGCTAGCCAAGGTCTATCAAGGATCAATGGATGCCCTCCTAAATTATTCTTGGTAGTCAAAATCATAAATTCAATAGGATATTCCCATGAATCTAAAGATACCGACACATCCTGTGATATCTTATCGGGTTCAATAATAGATCTATCTACCAATTGTAATAACATGGGGGTATATTGAATATTAGGAAGCTTAAATTTATCCATAGTTTTTTTACTCGTTATATAGGGCTACCTAGATCTGAATATTTTTTAATTATTGGTTTCCCCGTCATAATATCTACAATCTTTCATACCAATTGAATCTTTTTTATGTCTTTTCTTTTTCTTATTGGTTTTTTAATGCACAACTCCTTTGTTGTTTTTGCAAAGATGGATATTTCCTTTATAACTTGAATTAAAGGAATTTTGATGAAAATGTTTTTCAATTCGTCTAACATATTATAATCAGGTAAAAGGATTTTCCTTTTTTACTCCCTTATCAATTTGTAGTCTTTCAGGAAAAGGGTGTTGGAAATAATACTGAGAGGGGGGGTGAATCAGTATTATCACATTAATAAAACTTTTTCATTTCCATAGTCATATTCATATATGCTACTTCCACAACTTCTTATGATTAAGTTAATTGATCTTCAATGAGTGCATTAGAACATTATTAACCATATTATCAGTTAACAGATGCAGTAACATAGAATATATCATCACACATAAGGCACACACATGAACACAATGATATAAGGTGGAAACCCAATGCGGGAGAAAACCACCTGCTGCAAGTCATCTCAATCTTCTTCTTAATAAGAAAATCCTTTTACAATATTTTGTACTGGTGCAGTCTTATACCAGTACGGGAGCTACAACCCCCTTTGGTCTTGTACTAGCCGATTCATTTACTAGTACGCAGGCTGCTACCTGCTACAATGCTCCAAAGGTTTCCTTTAGCTCTTGTACTAGCTTAGATACTAGTACGTAGGTGCTGACCTACAATCTTCTCTCCTCTAGGTACCATGTTTCATCAATTTTCAGACTGGATACACTGAAGCACAACACATAATCTGAAAGGCCACATTTCATCCAATTTTCATACTGGGCCCAACAACATTGAAGCTCATAATCAAACAACCTTCTGAATTGCCCAAGCACTAGATCAATACATATACAAGTGAGTCATCAATCAGATCTAGTCCATCAGATCACATAAAATGAGTCAATAAGCATCTGATCCATTCATCCATCAATGTATAAACATTTAATCAATCACTGCTGTTATCAGAACTTAATATCAGAAACCAGACATCACTTCAAAACCCAGAACACAACAATATACAAGGGCAGCTAAATAGATTTCATGAGAAGTACGCAGCTTCACCCATATAACACCTGCGTAGAAGTACGCACTGTTTCCAACTGCGTTCCTGCGTACCCATGCACTGTGCCTCACAGACTTCCTGCGTACCTACGCTCTGTGTCCAATGAACTTCCTGCGCCCCTCCGCATCTGCAGCGCTTTTGGGCCTGCGTATCTGCGCACCTGCAGCACTTCTGCGCCTGCGTATCTCCGCACTTTTCTTTCACTGTACTTGCGGGTATAGATAATTTCAAGAATTCAAGAATAACCCAGACTGTCAGATCTACAGATCTGAACATGCGCCGAAGAGATATCAACCCATTAGTAGATCCGACTTGTAATTCTCATGTTTCTCCTTGATATTGATTCAACTCTCTCTCACAAACCGATTACAAGAATTTCAGATCTAGCTTCTCTTAAGATCTTCTAATTTCACAAGTGTCTAGCCAAATGATCTCCTTTGCTTTATATAGGCAAGCTCTTCCTAAAATCATGGATCAATCCCATAGGTAACCAAAACAAGGGGCCCAAAAACATGGGGCTCAATAATAATAATAATAATATAAAACAATGCCACTGACCAAACCATAGGATCAAATACGTCGGGCTAAATACTATGGTCCACCATTGGATTCCCACGTGAGAATACTTTTTCACTGCATTAAAGTGCGTGAACTAGGGTCCGCACCTTTTACACGGGATACCTGCGTGTATGTACGCACTTTATCTAACACATGCCTGCGTGTCCGCACCTTTTGTACGGTGTACCTGCGTACCCCTTATTTTCTTCAATATTTGAGAGCTGATCATCAATCTCTGCTACTGACTGGTTGTACTGTGATCCATTACCTGTATAAGTTGCCATCAAGGACAACACTTTAGCCATAATGCCAACAAAGGGGGAATTTTTAAGGAAACAGAAGGTTGTTCTATTAGAGAAATTGTAGGAGTTGATTTTATTTCGTTGTCACCTAATTGTGTAGGAACATCTTCCTTTGGAGTAGTATTTTCTTGATCAATAGATGCCTCTTTTTTAGGAACATCATCCTCCTTAGATTCTGATATGACAACTGGTGGGATTTATTTTGCAGGGCTTGACCAGATCTAAGTTGGACGCCATTTATACCTAGAGGAACTATCATACAAGCTTGAAAATTTTGAACCTCAACATTATAAATGGGTTGTTTAGGAGTTTTATTATTTGGATTTGGGCTTGGTTGTTCAGGTGTTTAATTATATTTTTGAGGAAATGGAATGGATAGCAAGGGAAGTGGTTGACTTGAATTCAGCTGAGGTTGGAATTGTGGTTTAGTATGTTGTGAAGGTTGAGGAGGGTAGTATTGAGGTTGGTACTAAGGGTATGGTTGTTGAAATTGAGGATACTAAGGATTCAAACCATAAGAATTTTTCCAACCTTATGACCAAGATGGGTTTGGGGTTGAGGTGGCCAAGTTTTCCAAGGCACAGGTGTATTCCAATTGCTTTTTGGTTCTACATATGATTGATATTGTACATTGGGGTCTTGTTACATACCTATTTTTCAAGGCTACCAAGGTCTCTTGGAAGCAACATAGAAAAGTGATTTAGCTTGACCTGTTTCAGCTTCATCTTAAAAAACAGCCTTAAGTCCAAGTTTTGAAGGACACTCCTTTTTGTCATTATTTTCTACACATATAACACATATTTCAACATTGTTAAGAGGACATTCTCGTAAAGCATCTTTTTTCCTACATCTAGGACATAAAATATATAATGCAACATTCTCAACTTTTTTCTTGTTTTGTATCCTTAAAGTATCTAGTTGTTCACTAATATTTCCAAGGATATCAATATTAAAGTTATCAAGCAAATTTCCTAATTTTTCTCTACATATTGTTTCAGATGCAGATTTTCTTACTCTTGACAGGAATGGACCTCTTGGATTCTTACCATATTTTTCCTTTTGGCTTGCAACGTGTTTGCACAATTCACAAATTTCTTCGAATGACAAATGAGAAACATCTCCCTTTCCAATTAAAGATCAATCCATTCATCCCTTCTAGATTTTAGCAAGAGAGATTTTAATGAATATTCATGTAAATTATGAAATTTAGTCCTTTTGAAATTGTAGGAAAATATTTCCATCAAATATTCAAAGTTTTCATCCTCATTTTGAACCATCTTAAAGACTTCATCCCTAAGGTCACAGTGTATTTAATAATCTTTATATTTTTCTACGAATATTATTTTCATATCATCCCATGTTCTAATAGAATGTATTCCTAGACCCATGAACCACTTAAGAGCACCATCTTTTAGAGTAGTGGGAAATAATTTCAATTTTTGAGTATCAAGTAGGTAATCATATGATCTGCATAATACTTCAAACTCAAAAAGAAATTTTTCTAGATTCTCAGTTCTTAACCCATGGAAAATAGGAAGGATAGATGGTGAGATATTTTTCATGGTAGCAGTAGTATCAGTTTCTAAGATAGGTAATTCAAAAGGATTCTCTTCTCCATGAAAATTTCCACCATCTCCTCTTACCCCTCTACTACCTTGACCTATGAATTTCCACCATCTCCTCTTACCCCTCTACTACCTTGACCTATACCACCATCTCTGCGACCTCCTCGTCCTCCATCAATTCTTGTTCCTTCCCCATTATGAACCTCTCCCTCATTTGCCATGGTAGATTTCTTAGAACTTATGTAGGGTTCTATAATAGGATATATTCAACAAATTCCTCCTCTTCTGGTTCTTCTACCAATGGTTGATTTAATGTGGTTTCCTCTTCTACTTATTCTTCCTCACTAGGTACTTCTAACTCCTGTCCTAAGAGTTGTTCACTTGTTGAAGAAATAAATATGTCTCCTTCAATTGGCGATGTAGCTTCTTCAACTATAATTTCTGTAGATGAGGTTGGTGAATACCTAGGTTGAATTTCAGATCTATGTACTTAAGGGAGTCTATGTCTACCTACTATAGATGGAATGTGAGTGTCAGTGGATGGTGTGGAACTACATGATCTAGTGGGGGTAGTTGGTGATGCTGGTATTGAATTATGTCGTCTTCCTTTACTTAAAAATATACCTCTAGAATCTCATTCTCTATACGTTCATCCTAGATGATTTTAAAATTATTTTAACTATGAATTTAAAAAACGAATGCATATAGTATGATATTATTGGTGCACTAAGATGACTTTATAAATCAATCTTAATCCTACATTAATATGTCAACCTGGGATTTGTCTTTTTATTTCAAGGTTGTAATCATTGTCTGTGCGATAACAATCAGAGATTGGGATGTAGGTGATTAGTCCTAAATCCTAACTAATTTTTGCGGAAATAAACAATTTCTCAACAACTCATTGACTCTAGAATTTCAAATACAAAACAAAGATTATTCTACGGTTCAAAATTGGAAAGATAAATCAATTGCAAACTACTTCAGACAAAGATCTTAATCTAATATTCCAAATGCCAAAAGGAAATCAAACTGAATAATCGAATCCACACGTATTAAAGGAAACTACTCAAATCGTGCTAATCGCAAGGAGTATCCAAAGCTAGAAGTAATTGCAGAAAGCATATACAAAGAGGAAACAACAATCATATACAAAACTTACCTTCTGTAATTACTTTCTGTAAATTATGAAAACGATATTAACCGAGATATAAAACTTAATCTATGTCAAACTGTAGAAGGAACATCAATATAAATCTTAACAGTAAGGAATAATCAACATAATACAAATGAGCAGTAGATCTTCCAGTGACCGGGCCCAAAGCCTTTATAAGGAACTACCATAGAAGCTCAATACACTGATTTAATGTGAAACTCCAAGTTTTTTGTTAACTGTCAAAAGAAATTACAAAATCACTACAACCCTTAAGATTGAATTTGCATTCACAGTTTTGCTGGAAATTAATAATGATTACAAAAGTTACTGTTTGTTTTCCTCTACTAGCGTTATATATTCTCTATGAAATGCTAGCAAAATCAGAGCTTATCCTGAGGACAGGAAGATCCTCAGGAATGCTCAGCCGAATAATTGGATTCTCCACATTAATTTTGCGTTTTGTCTCTTGTCTTTAGCTTGGCCTGCACAGCTAGAATAACGACATCTTCCTTTCTTGGCACTGTTGTCTTATCCAAAGGAATACGAGTTGTCTAATTTAGTCATCCTGCACATAAACAAGCGAAAACTTAGGCTTTTAATGCTAAAAGCATGTAACTCATTCAACACTACTTTTCATTCATTTTTCATGGTCTTACTTTGAGAATATGTTCAAGACAAGAGAAAATTCATGAAAACCATATGATTAATCAAGAAAATGAGGAGGAAAAACATACCTTTTCCATGACCCAACATTCTCCCCATCTTACCTTTTTGCCTGTCTCCATGAAATAAGATAATTAAGATGCAATTGAGTAAGAGAATAGGCAGGATATGTTTCTTCCTTGTAGACCCAAAAACCATTTTTATTTTTAAGTACTGCAAAGGCCCGACCTTCCTGATAGTTTGGGAGCTCATAAAAACAATGATACCCATCAGAAGGATACAAAAAATAGGGGTTCTATAATGACATCCAATTCAAGTAGGACCTTCACTCAGGATAATGTTACCATAAAGGATGAGTCTAGTTGAAATGGCCTTAAAGTTTATGTAACCAAAGGGTTCTCGGTTTCTAACATTGTTGGGAGAAGTTTTCCACCTTTGCTTTGTAGCCAAGAGAGCTACTTCTCTAATGTCCTAAAAATATTCCAAACTTGACTTGATAATGTCTATGTGGATGGGGCCCAAGGTAAACACAACCCCTTCCTGTTCCATAAACCTTTTATGTTGTATCCAGATCTACAGGGGTCTTGTAGGTTCACCTCTTACCCAAAGATCCAATCCACTTTCTCTCCTCTAGAAGGTATCATGAGCCTTAGCCCATTTGAGGTGGTTTTTGGCGAAGGAGATGAAAGGCTAGAACTGGACATCCCCGATGAAGGGGCTTGGATTGGCATCCCTTTCATCCTCCTGAAAAAAGTTATGAAAATATAATTCATAGAGAAAATGTTTTACATCCTCAGTCTGTTTTTTATAGCATTTAATAAAATCAGGAGTAGAACTAAACTCAAAAGACTGACCAGCTCTACTAGCCTTAACTTTTAACAACAAATATCTTTCAAGTAGAAAAATTTCATTGTTTGTAGTTGGCGACCTATAGGCTAGTGCATCTGAATAAACAGAACAAATAATTTTGATTTTCTCCAAGGCTTTCTGATATTGTCCGTGTACTTCCTCCACTTTCTTTCATTCTGCTCTGAGACTAGCATAGTTATCATCCTATGTTGTAGTTAAGTCATTAAAATTTTTCAGTAACTCTTGGTATTTCTTTAAAGGCACAACTTTTTTTTTATGTTGTTGTAGAACTTGTTGTAACTCTCCTAGTTCTGTCTTAAGTTTTCGAATGATAGCCATGTTGACACACGAACACAGAGGTATGTTTGAAGATCTGTTTGGATAGTTGAACTTCCATTGTTGACACAGGAATATAGAGGTCTATTTGAATATATGTTTGAACAATTGTATCTATTAATTCCACAGAAGAACATAAATCTATTTGAGTTTCTACCGAACTAGTACAAACATCCTCTGTTTGAGTCACTGTTGAACAAGTGCTAATGTTTTCCGTTTGTATTCCAGTGGAGTTAAGAAAATTCTCACTCTGGGTTCCTATTGATTTCGACTCTACTTCCTTCTTATAAGCTTTCTTGGAGCCTTTTATCCATTTCCTATGTTGCTTGACTTTTCTTTTCAATTTCTCATTTTCCTTATCCGTCAGTTCCAAATTGTGATCGTCTCTCTTCTTTGTCCTTACTATGGGTTTCTTCATTGGGGAAGAAGGACCAACAACAACATTTTCAAAAGTATAAGAATCGTCAGGATCACATTCGAGTAAGATTGTGTCTCCTGAATTAGCTTCTGACTCCTCAACATTGTCAAGGTCTGGTTCAAGTAAGGTTGTAGCTTCAGAATTAGCTTTAGGATCCTCAACATTATTAGGGTTTTTTTCAAGTGGGGTTGTATCCCCTGAATTAGCTTCTGGCTCCTTAACATTATCAGCGTTTTGTTCAAGTAAGGTAATATCCCTTCAATTAGCTTCAAGCTCCAATTCCTGTGTATCTCTGTCATTTCCAGAAGAGGGTAATATCTCTGTGTGGTGAGAACTATGAGGATAAGTATAAGGGATAGGAGTAGGGACTTGTTCTTGTGAATTCTCAAAGTGGCCTATCTCCTAAAAAAGGGTTCCCAAATTTTCCAAGACCCGAGCTGCTTCTTCTTCATAACTCCAAGGAAAATCAACTCGTTGGCTTTTAGTGGATTTGTGGGGTGATCTCAACTCATATGTGGCTACATTAATGCTTCTCTGTTGGACTATTTGCTCAAACCATCTTTGCTTAATAGGAATTGATGTCAAGACAGGGGCTTTCCTTTTTCATCTCGTTTTTGGGGCTTATATCTCTGTAGTCTGATGTTCTTCCTTAGGCTGGGAATTTTCAGGGATTCCTTCCAGGGGTGGTACATTAGAGCTTATAAAATTGTCCCAGGTTAGCTACAACTGAGTTAATTCCCTGGTGACTATCAATTTGATCAAACCATGATGACTGACTGTAGCCTGTGGGTTTTTAGATTTCCTCACTCTACTAGCAATTTCATGTAATAACGAGTTCAGGAAAAATGGAAAATTGATTACTATATTTTATTTTAATGCTTCTAACAATTTAAGGTGTTGGGGCCTTACCACATCATGGCGGTTGTCGCATGTGATGTATTTCTGGATGAACTTTTACATTTTGCGCCATGGCTCACTCAGAGATGCAGGATAAATACCTTTGCCTTTCCGAACTAATTCCTCACTAGGATCCTTGAATAATTATACAACTTTGTGGAGTGTCGTGTGATTTTCTACCCATTTTATGCCTTCTGTAGGGAGGCTTGTGACCTCTTCCAAAATGGCTTCAGTCACTGCTATGGTCCTGCCTTTGACATTTGTTCTCTCATTCTGTAGATTCTGCAAGATTTCCAGGCTGACATCATCATTAAACCCTTGCAGGCAAGCAAGATATAGTGCCCATCCTGCACATTCTAAAATATCTCGGGCTTGCGTGGTGATTTATAACAATTTAGGCTCACTGCGGACAGAGGTGCCAACCATGCCTGCTATTTCCTGAGAACAATCTGCAAACCTGCATGCACTATTGAAATCCAAATTCTCGTAATGAAACAACATATGTTAAGCTACATGCAGGAGTCTAAGGAACGAAAAATAAATACAATCTCTCAATAATAATATCCTATCATATCGACAAGTATGGAAGATGTTTGTTAATCGTGCACCTTCACATCGTCATAATGTATGACCGTCCCCCTTTAATGAGAAAAAGGGCGACCACGACCTTTGAAGCATGTTGATGAGCCTCATCATTGGGTAATTATATGGGTCTTAATTCACCTCCTAGCTTAGTCAAACCAACTATTCTCACAACTTATTGCATACTTTTGATTATATTTTGTTTATGAGATGAGTTAGACTTGGATATTTTGCTTTGTGGTCTAATGTGCATGTAATGCACATTAAAGGATAAAATCAAGGAATTTTAGCAAATACCTTGGTCAAAAATCAAATAGGACAAGGGAGAGGAATTATAGGAGGGAAATCCTCCTCAGTTACTACCCCCCCATTCGAATATTCCTCCATCAGCTCAGAGTGCAACCAGCCAAATCATGAGGACTAGAAGGCAGCCGAGCAAGTGGAAGTCAAAGCATCAATTTATCTCTAGATTGGGAGCTGAGCCTACCTAATTTTAAGGGAGTTGTTGGAGACTGTCAGGCCAGGGTAACTCCACATTGAACGAGAGACAAAACTGATTGATTTTATTCATTAGCTAACACATTATTTATATACATACATATGATGGATCAGTTCATCTTCTAGATGACTGTCCAGTTCACCCATCCGTTTCGGATTAGGTGTCAACATTCCCCCCCTTAATCTGAAGGGATGTTGGTGAGTCCAAGCATCATTCTGAATCTTTCAAGCTTTTCTCTTCCAAGCGCTTTGGTGAAGATGTCTGCAATTTGCTCGTTTGTGGAACAATGACGGAGATGGATTGTTTTGGCCTCAACATGATGTCGGATCAGATGATATTTAGTATTGATGTGCTTAGTACGATCATGGAACTTTGGATTCTTGGCCAACTTTATTGCAGATGTATTATCAATCATGAGTGGAGTTGATTGTATTTGTTTTACCTGCAAATCTTCAAGAATTTTCCTGAGCCACACAATTTCTTTCGTTGCTTCAGCTGCTGCCACATATTTTGCTTCTGTTGTGGAATCTGCTGGTACTGATTGTTTGCGTGATCTCCAGGAGACAGCTCCTGATCCAAGACTCATAGCATATCCTGAAGTAGATACCCCAGTTTCTTTGTCTCCATCGAAGTCTGAATCAGAGTATCCAATCAAGTTGAAGTCGTCCACCTGTGTATACTTGATTCCAAGGTCTTGAGTTCCCTTCAAGTACCTTAGAACTCTTTTTGCAGCAGACCAATGTCCCTCACAAGGCTTTTGCATAAACCTGGAGAGGATTCCAACAGCAAATGAAATGTCTGGTCTGGTAGTAGTGAGGTAGATGAGACTTCCTACAAGCTGTCTATACTTTGTTGCATCCTCAAATTCCTTTCCTTCAATAGATGTGAGCTTCAAGTTTTGTTCCATTGGAGTAGAAAGGGGATTGCACTCTGTCATGCCAAATCTGTTTAACAAATCTCCAATGTATTTCTTTTGAGAAAGAAATATGGACTTTGGATGTTGGGTTACTTCAATGCCAAGATAGTAATGAACATAGCCCAAATCAGTCATTTCAAAAAATTTTCCTAATTCCTTCTTTATGGATGCAATATAGCTTTCATTGTTCCCTGTCATTAAAAGATCATCTACATATACCACAAGATATACAACTGTTTTGCCAACTTTCTTGACAAATAAAGTTGCATCATCAAGATCAAAATGTTTGAAGTTGAGTTTCAGAAGATGCTCAGTTAGTTTTTCATACCAGGCTCGTGGTGCTTGTTTGAGGCCATACAAGGACTTCACAAGTTTGCATACTTTGTGTTCATGTCCTTTCACAGCAAATCCTTCAGGCTGGGACATAAAAACATTCTCTTTTAGATCTCCATTCAAGAATGCAGTTTTTACATCCATTTGATGGACTTTCCAACCGTTCTGAGCAGCTAGTGCAAAGAGTGTCCGGATGGTGGCCCATTTTGCTGTGGGAGCAAAAGTTTCCTCATAATCGACCCCTTCCTTCTGTGCAAAACCTTTTGCCACAAGCCTAGCTTTGTGCTTGTCAAGTGAGCCATCAACTTTGTACTTGTTCTTGTAGACCCACTTGCAGCCAATTGGTTTGGTTCCAAATGGAGGATCAACCAGCTTCCAAGTGCCATTCTTTATGAGGGCATCATACTCCTTCTGCATCGCTTCTTTCCATTCATCATGAGAAGCAGCTTCTTTGAAGGAAGTTGGTTCAAAATCTGTAGACAAGTTCAATTCACAATCA
Source organism: Pinus tabuliformis (assembly GCA_031772625.1). NCBI lineage: Eukaryota > Viridiplantae > Streptophyta > Pinopsida > Pinales > Pinaceae > Pinus > Pinus tabuliformis. Next base: position 558,549,212 of record CM062807.1, read on the forward strand.
TAAGTAACATCCATATCAACAGGTGAATTAGAGTTATCTACATCACCTCCATCTTGTCGGTTTGTATTTCTCGTTCCTGTTTTTCCAATTTCATCAGGATGAACACTTTCAAGTGTCTTTGTCAGCCACTTTGGGGGACCTTTCTGAGATGGTCCAGGCTGTTCTGTTGATTGAGTTGGGTCTGAATCAAGATTGAGTCTCCCAATTCTATCAATTACATCACTTAAAGCATCATCCGTTGTTGGAGTGTCATGCAGGGGAGATTGTTCTTCAGAAGAAGATTCCACATGTTGATCTAGTATAGGAATCCCCCCTTCAAGATGTGGAATCTGATTATCAAACTCTTGAAATTATTTCGGTTTTGTGAATCTATCCAAGCGATCAAGTTGCCGCTCAACAACACTGTCAGATTTGGATGATTCAAGAAAAATGACATCTCTAGATAAAACAAACTTTTTATTTACTTCATCATAAAGGCGGTATGCTTTAGATGTGTTTGAATACCCCAGGAAGATACACTTACGACTTCTAGCACCAAGTTTGTTTCTATGTACCTTTGGTATTAAAGCATAACAGGTGGAACCAAATATCCTGAGATGTTTTACCGAAGGAACATGTCCATACCACAATTCATAAGGAGTCTTGTTTCTTATAGCACTAGATGGACATCTATTCTTTATATATGAAGCACATAGAACAGCATCAGCCCAAAACATTGTCTTTACATTTTTGAAGAAAAGCATGGATCGTACCATATTCAAAATTGTTCTGTTCATTCTTTTAGCTACACCATTCTGTTGAGGATTATAAGGCACAGTTGTTTGATGTTTAATCCCATGTTGGCGAAGATAGTGTTCAAATTCATTTGATGTATATTCTTTTCCATTATCAGTGCGAATAGACCCAATATGAGATTGTGCATCATTTTCAATCCATTTATGAAAATTCTTGAATGTTTGAAAAGCATCAGATTTGTTCTTCAATAAGTAAACCCAACACATTCTGGTGTAATCATCAATAAATGTCATGATATACTTATTTCCATTTGCAGAAGGAACAGGCATTGGACCACATAAATCTAAATGAATAAGTTCAAGCTTCCTATGTGCTCTTGAATGTGAATCATGAAAAGACTGTTTGCTATGCTTTCCTAGAATGCAAGCATCACATTGTTTATGTTTTCTAGGAATTGTAGGCAAACCAGCAACACCATTTTTCTTCAACAAGCGGAGACTATCATAGTTTAAATGTCCAAATCTAGCATGCCATAATAAACTTGATGGAAGTGTACCTTCATCATGATGAGAAATATATGAAAAATGCTGTGCATGAGCAGAGGTTCCTTGCAGTTTAAGAAGTCTTTCTTCTTCTATACCCCTCATGACAAGTGAATGGTCAGATGCCTTTCTTACCTCAAGCTTTCCATCAAACATATGAATGGAGTGACCTTGCTGGCGGATGTGGACCAGGGACAACAAGTTTCTCTTGAGCTGTGGGAGATATAGAACATGATCCAGAAGAAAGTCTGGAAGACCAGGCAATTTAAGCCTGACTGTGCCAAGCCCTGATGGCTTGATTTTTGACTGATCTGCAAAGTATACTGCTCCATCAACATTATCAGTGAAATCTTCAAAAAAATCTTTCCTATGAGTCATATGACAGGTCGCTCCTGAATCAAGCAACCAGTCATTTTTCGAAGAAGTAAGTGAAGCATTAAACAGATCTTCATTTACTCCAATGTTACATTGTGCCTCAATATAGTGAGCGGATTCAGGTGCTTTACCTTTGTCTGTGTCATCAGTTTTACCTTTCTGCTGATTTCTTCTCTGCTCAATCTTTTCCCATGGTAGCTTGCATGTAGAAGCATCATGAGATCCATTTTGTTTGCAGCGAATGCAATGTAAGTCTGCCTTTTCTTCTTGAGGGTGTCTGCCCCCCCTGCCTCTGAAATATCTTCTTCTTTCTCTTGAATGCATACTGTAACAAAATATCTCTGCTGATAAAAAAACTTTCCTTACGTTACAGCCTTCAAATCCCTTTAATGTGTGACAGAAGGCATCAGAATTTCATTGAAATATTATAACACTTTGTGCTTCAATACAGCATAAAAACAAACTGTGCAAATGTTCTGACTGATATGACTTTGAATGCTTTTGAAACTGCTTATATAACCCCTTTGAAAAACTGCTTACAATACAAAAACTGCCATCATAAATACATATCAACGGCACACATTATACTGCCATTAAAATCATTTCTCTTGTCATTCTCAAACTTTTTGAGATGAATCAGGTTTAAAGTCATATACATAAACAAACTGCGCAAGTCATTTGGTTATATGCATAGTCAAATTGCGCAAATCATTTACCATAATCAAACAGAGGTGCAAAAGGCTCTCATTTCCAAACACAATTTCAATTAAAATTTGGAAGTGTGATGGCTTCGGCAGCTTGTAAAGGAATTTTCTGAGTCCCAATAACTTCATAAAACAACATATCACAAGCATACCATGTAGGAACGCATCAAAAGGAACGCATCAACGCTTCAATACTTGAATATACTTTCTGTTTGCTATGAAAGGAAGTGCATCAGAGGAACACTTCAACACTTCAACACTTGAAATAGCTGTTGTATATGGGAGAGCAGCGTATAACCAGAAGCAACTGAGAAAAGGAACGCATCAACGCTTCAACACGAATATACTTTCTGTTTGCTATGAATGGAACGCATCAGAGGAACGTTTGACTCCTCCCATCATTTCCAAAGGCCGGAAAATGGAGATGGGGATGCGGTGTCGCAGTGATTAGAGACTGCGTACCAGTGAAGGAAATGAAAACGAATTGGGTTCCGTACATTCCATTCGAAGACAGGCTTAGTTCAGTTGAGCGGTTGAAAACTCAAATCGTTACTTTGCAGTGTACACAGCGAAGAGCTGCTTTGAAACAGTTGAAACTGGAACGGATTAAGAAGTATGAGTATTGCCTACCTCATTTTTATCAGCCACTGAAAGAAGATGAGATTGAACAAGACGCAGTTGTTCAAATTATGTATCCTATGGAGCCTCCTGTTGTGTGCGATTTTGATTGGGAATTTGATGAGGCAGTTCTTACAATAAAAACTGAGCGAATAATAAGACTGAGGTCTCTTCTTAAAAACTGAGCGATACAATAAAAACGCAGCAATACACAGTTCTACCATACGCAGTAATAAACCACAGTCATATTTCAACGCAGCAATACACTGTTCTACCATACGCAGTAATAAACCACAGTCATATTTCAACGCAGCAATACACAGTCATATTTCAAATGAGATGGGGGTAGAGTAATAAACCCAACGCAGCAATACACTCTGAAATTGGATGTCTCCACTGAAACTCGCTTCGCACTATCCTATAGCCATTTGGAAGATTTGTTTAATCTGTCATAGGACCGAAGTCATACTGAAAACGCACAAGACCAGGGAGAGGCAGAGGACAGAGGACAATCGCAGAAGTTAATCAATGCACTAACGTTCAAGGGCAGAGGCACAGATGCGCAGAGAAAACGGATGCGCAGTCTCTCAGGACAGAGGTTTCATGAGGGCGCAGAAACCTGGCAGAGGCAGGAGTTACACTATTTTGGGACCTGTGCTCTGATACCATGTCAGGCCAGGGTAACTCCACATTGAACGAGAGACAAAACTGATTGATTTTATTCATTAGCTAACACATTATTTATATACATACATATGATGGATCAGTTCATCTTCTAGATGACTGTCCAGTTCACCCATCCGTTTCGGATTAGGTGTCAACAGAGACTTCAGATGCATAAGTATAGAGGCCTAGGACCTCAGTAGGATTCAAAATTTTAATTGTAAAACTCTACTTTATTTTCGAGTTGCAAGACTTGTGACAATTTTTTTATGTAATTCATTGTTTTGATAATAAGAATGAGTTTTTTTTCGAGCCAGCATTGAGTTAACTCAGAAGGCTAAAGCTCTTGGGTTAGGGCCCAAACATAGAAGTAAGGCTCCTCTTTATTGTACATGTATGCTAGCATAGATTCATGGTTTAATCCTTCATTTGCCTAAGTAGTTGCATTTCCATTACAGAAGTGTAGAGTAGATTGGTTGTATTTCAGATTTCTAGTTATTGCATGAGCTTTGGAGTTTGTTGTCTTGATTAAGTACTGGGTTCATTTCATCATTATCGTCTTCAATCACTCTCTTTTTGTAATAGATCTCACTCATATTCTCATTTCCTTCAACACTAAATACTTAAGTGCGAGCCAATAAATCACGTCTTAAGCGGATTATACCCGTAGATCTCCTTACCGTCCGATCCATAGCAAACCTGACCAGTCACCGTCTGATTCATTTCAACGCTTGAATTTATGTGCTCCAGATCTCCACCGTCGATCTATCTAGCTTGATCCAATGTCTATCGTGAATTCTTCCACCTACTTTATGCGCTCCAAATCTCCACCGTCGATCTGTCGCGCCCTCGATCCAATGGCTATTGTGTCATCTCGCGCGAATTCTTGCACAGTCAATATATGCCTGAGAACACGTGAGAAAAGTGGTTTTCTCGTGCTACATGTCACCCAGTTAGGCTAATTGCGTAAAATTTCGAAATTCCGCTTACAGCCTTGAGGGAACATGATAAACTTCTTACCGCCTACGAAAACCTGCTCCATCATTCTACATGTTTTTTCGCCCTTCTGTCGCCACGTGACTTGATGTGATCCATCCATCTATTAAATTCATCTCCACGATAAGATCTCCACCATTCATCTTCTGATTAGTCATGTTCGTTCATCTCTTGACTTAAACCTCCTGCGATAAGATCTCTGCCATTCAGCTTCTAATTAGTCCTATTCGTTCATCTCTTGACTTAAACCTCCTACGATAAGATCTCCACCATTCATCTTCCAATTAGTCATGTTCTTCCATCCATTGGCTTAACCTCTCGTGATAATATCTCCGCCATTCATCTTCCATTAGTCCTATTCATCCATCTATTCACCTAATCCCCTGCGATAAAATCTCTATTGCTCATTGTTCGTTCATTCTGTTCGTTGATCTATTCACTTAATCTCTGCGATAAGATCTCCGATGCTCATCTTTCATTCACCCTTTTTGTCCATCTATTCATGTAAGCTTCTGCGATAAAATCTCTGTCGCTCATCTCCCATTAATACTGTTCTCGATCGATCCAACGGTTCCTATGCACTTCTGCTTCATTACGTCCTCCTTTCATTGATTTCAATCTTCGCTTTCTCTTCCGCTTGACTCCTTGCATGCTTGATTTTACCAAAAAACCAAAAACGTGAAAACAAACTTAGTTTAGTTTCTTCGCCTACACATTAGTTTGGTTTGATGCTATTTACTTCTGTAACTTAGATAACAACATTAGGTTAGTGTTTATTTAGAAATTCTGCTTAGTTTAGCTATTTAAATGGTTAATTAGGATATGGTGTGATTTAGCATTACATGTTGTTTTCTTCATTACTGCAGTAGAGTATCTCTCTTAGAATAGATTTTCTCTTCTTCAATCAAAGAATCAAGCTTCTTCTGACTCTATAGAAGTCTGGCTTGGAACCCCTGGGGTCTCTTGCCAGATCAACAAGTGACAACAAGCAGGACCTTCACTTCTACTTGTACATATAGCACTGTCACCTCCAAGTTTGTACGAACCCTGGGTTGATAAGTAAATATAGTAGCCCAGGAGTTGCAACATCCTTGCTGCAATACTAGCGCTCATCACTTTTTGGCGCCATTGTTGGGGAGGTGTCAGAGTAGAATGTGAGTACTGCTCTCTTTTCTTCTATTTCTAGTCTGCTTTCTTTGCTTCTATTTCTAGTCTTCAATTTTCTTCCATTAGTTTATTTCTGCAAAAGTAATCTAGTATCCTCCTTTCTTTCATTTGTCATTATCTGCTTTCCTTTCCATTTTGCAAGTAGAATTTCAATTCAACAAGTAGTTTCTTGTGTCAATAGTTTTCATTCAATCAGCAATTTCATTTCTGCAAAGTACTTTCTTGCTAAAAAAAAATTCTTCCAAAAACCAACTCAAAATCATTTCCTTTCATGCCTCGTAGGAGTAGGGACAATTTAGGAAAATTCTTTCCAAATACCCCCACTGCATCCAACAGCCAACCTTCTCTCTTCTTCGCTGGCTGTGAACTGGAGGAACCGTTAGCTAAGAAACCTGACATATTTAAAGAACCTATAGGGGAAGAAGAAGAGAAGAACCCATTCCTACTGAACCAATGGCTGAAAACCAAAATGACAGAGGAAATAGAGAGAGAATTGAGGGTGCCTTCCCCATCAAGGAAACCAATGGGACACTAAGATGAAGAATATAAGCCCCTTTGCTCTACCTCATTTCCATGGCCTGAACACAGAGGACCCTGACACTTCCTATTTTAGTTTGTTGTCATATGCCAAACCTTTGACTATACAGATGATGAGAAAAAGTTAAAATGGTTTCCATCTACCCTCAAGGATGCAACATTGCGTCGGTTCACAGGTTTACCTAGAGATAGCATCACAACTTGGGCTCAGATGCAGCAGGGTTTTAAAAACAAATATAGGGACTATTTTAGGTCAAAGGATACTAAAGAAGAGATTTTCAAGATGACCATGGGCCAGGATGAATCCTTAGAAGACTATGAAGAAATATTCCAACACAGTTACAAAAGGGACAAGTGCACACTTGACCCTAAGTCACTAAAGCTGGTCCTGCTCAAAGGACTAAGGGAAGATATTCTGGATACCTTACATTTGTTAGCAGGAGGAGATATCTACCAATTACCCTATGAGGATATCAAGACTATCTTTAGAAACCATTCTAGGGGAGTAGTCAACCTATGGTCAGTACATCATCTTCCAACTCATCCATCAAGGGTGAAATTGGAAATATGCTGGAGGATTTCAAAAGTGAGATTCTACAAACCCTTGCCTTGCAATTGGGACACCATGAATATCAAAAGGAATCAAGAGGAAGCAGAGAGAGCCTTGGCCATATTTTGTCCTAGATGCACCAGGAGACATCCCGGAACGAATGTCCATTGAACTGCATTGAGATTTACTCGGTCTGTGAAGAAAACCACTCCAAAGACAAGTGCCCTTATTTACCTGGACTCAAAGTTGTATATCAAGGAGCTAAAGGGGTCATTGAGTAGCTTTGCTACATCAACCAAAGGAGACGTCCTGGGCCTAGACCATACAAGCAGGGTATGCAAGGGTCAACCCATGCATATTACAACCCCAACCAAACCATAGTTATACCTTCTTGGGGCCCCCTACTCATCCTTCCTAGTTTACACCCCATCCTTGGTCCTATGCATCTCAGTATCATTCCCAACTAGCCAACCATTCATTTCAACCTTATGTTCCACCACAACCTTAGTGGAATACCCCACACCAGGGGTGGAGGCCCTAATACAACAATGCTTTAGCTCTATTGCCTCCACCACCTACCCAACCACAACTCCTACACTATGTTCCACCCAAGCAACCCCAGATGCCTGCCCAGCCAAACTCGAACTCGAACAATAGGCACGCTCAAAAAGTATACAGTGGAGAGACATCATACCCATCTTATGCTGTAGAAATCCAGGAGATCAACCTAAGATCTGGGAGAATTATCCCCAATAACCAACCTCCCCCTCCACATAGGGAGGTTGAGGAAGAAAGAGAGGAAAGTAATCTTAAAGTAAATCCACCCTTTCCTGGGAGATTAGCCCAACCACTCCAGCCTACCCCAGAAGAACTTGAACTTCTGGGAGAATTGAAAAACCTATGTGTAAATATCCCCCTTCTCCAAGCAATAAAAGATGTTCCCATTTACAATAAGTTGATTAAGGAGAAGTGCTTCAACCATCCAGGAAGAAGAAAAAGGGATGCCCCTACCATTAATGTCATTGGGCAGCTATCTGACTTAATGCTAGGGCAGGTAATATGTCTGAAATATTTGGACTCTGGAAGCCCTGTAGTAAATGTGCACATCAATGGCACCATTGTCCCACACATTCTGATTGATATGGGGTCTTCCATTAATGTGATGATGTTGGGACTCAGAAATGTCATATTTTCATCCACCTTTTTCTTCACTATTCCTTACATTTCATCATGCCATTAAGCTTTTATCATATCATTTTCATAAATAAATTTGGGTTTCACCTTCTTATTTTCCATTTTATTCATTTTTGTATTACAAGTGAATTTATGATTAAATATTAGAAAATATACATATTTTTATATATATCTCAAGAATATGTGAGCTTTGTGATGTGTAGGAAATATGTGAAGAATTAATATCTCCTCCACCATATTAAGGAGATAATTATGCAAGCCTATTCCTAAGGAGAAAATCATGGAGAATTTGGTTGGCATATCTTATCCTATTCCTAAGGAGCAAATCATGGAGGATTTGGTTGGCATATCTTATCCTATTCATCAGGAGAAAATCATGGAGGATTTGGTTGGCATATCTTATCCAATTCCTAAAGAGAAGATCATGGAGGATTTGGTTGGCATATCTTATACAAGATATGTGAGAGATTTATGGAGGATTCAAAGGGATCATATTTTGTAATAATGGGAAAGTATTTAAAAATGCTTGATAGATTTGTGGGATCATATTTTGTAATAATGGGAAAGTAGTTAAAAGTGGTTGCGAGATTTATGGAACTAAAGAGAGATTAGTGGATGATCATTATGAGTTTGTTACTCATCCCATAGTATAAATAGGAGTACAATTTCCTCCATTTGTAATCTGGAAGTTTTTGTAATCTTAGAATTTTGAAATAAAGGATCATACTTCAATTTTTCTTCTACATCTGAGTCTCCATTGAAGTGGTATGCTTGTGGAGTTATGGAGGGCCCCCATGGCCTCACTTGCATGCTTATTTGTTTATAATTTACTTTATGTTTTTGTTTGATTTCAGCTTTCAAGTTTTCTTAAATGTTCTAATATTGGAAGAATCTTATTTGAAGGTGTTCTTGTAAGAGAATCGTAAGATCTCAGACAATTATTAGATCTAGGTTTATTTCATTTCAGCTTTTAAGTTCTAATTAGATGATCTAATTTTGGAAGAGATCTTGTAGAATATGTTCTTGTAAGAGAATCATAGATCTAAAACAATTGTTAGATCTAGGCTTGATTAGTTATTGAAAGAGATCTTAATGAATATGTTCCGGTAAGGGGACTTTAAGATCTTGGACAAATTAGGAATCTTTCTAGATCTTTATATTTTAGATAAGCACTTTTAAGTTTACCTTCCCGGGTTGACATTAAATTAAACTCTAATTTGCATCCGCATTTTAGACCACACAGATGACCAAGGACATCATGCTCAAGCTCAACCTCCAAGGGTCATTGAGGAAGACCACAACAGTTCTGTAACTTGCAAACCGTTCCACAGTCACCCCTAAGGGAATTTTGGAGGATGTGATCGTCTCCATTGACTCCTCGGATTACCCTGCAGATTTCTTAGTTCTCCAGCCTAAGGCTAAGTTTACTGGTTACCCTCTCATCCTTGGTAGGCCATGGTTGGCCACAGCTGATGCTGACATTAGCTGCAGAGCTGGGAATATGACCATCAAGAATGGGCATATGTCCAAGCAGTTAGTCCTATACCCTCCTGCTCAACCTTCTCTAGAGCATGATTTACCTTTATGGTTGGAAGAGGAGGAAGAAGATGAGGCTTATTCAACCCAACTTTATGCTTTGGAAGCAACCATAGGAGGAGGACAACAAGATGAGGATGACTTAATTCAATACCTGCTCCAAAGTCCAACTCCTAGTTCGTTACCATTAGAAGAAGAAGTAAGGGAAACCCAGTAAGGGAATACTTGCTTGGCCAATTCCAACCCACTCCGTGTCAAAACCATAGAATTTGGCCCAGAAAAAACTCTGAAAATTAATCCATCTCTTTCTGCTCTTGAAGAGGAAAATCTATGCAACATGTTGAGAGAAAACCTAGAAGCCTTCACTTGGAGTTACAAGGAAATGAAGGGAGTACACCCCTCAGTGTCTACTCACCACATATACATCAAAGAAGGTTGCAATCCAGTCCAAAAAACACAAAGGAGGATGAATCCATCTCTTAAAGACATAGTCAAAGAAGAACTGCTAAAACTGTTAGATGCAGGATTCATTTACCCTATCTTTGACAGTGAGTGGGTCTCTCCTTTAGTGTTAGTTCCCAAGAAAAATGGTAAGTGGAGTATTTGTGTCGATTATAGAGAGTTGAGCAAAGCCACAAAGAAGGATCATTTTGCCCTGCCATTCATTGACCAAGTGCTATATGGCCTAGTAGGGAAGAAGTTTTCTTTCCTAGTTGGGTTTAGTGGGTACAACCAAATCCAAATTTTCCCGGAAGACCAGGATAAGACCACATTCACCTGTCCTTGGGGTAATTTTTCCTATAGGGTCCTTCCTTTTGGCCTATGCAATGTTCCTGCCACTTTCCAGAGAGTAGTCTTGAGTATTTTTTCCAAATTAGTACATGATGTAGTGGAAATCTATATAGATGATTTTACACCTTATGGTTGTGATTTTCAAGAAGCCTTGACTAACCTAGGCAAAGTATTGCACAAATGCATTGAAATGAACCTATCTCTCAATCCAAAAAAATGTGAATTCTTAATGATTGAAGGGGTCGTGCTAGGTCATTCAACATATCAGCAAGGACTGCAGGTGGATCCAAACAAAATAGCAATCATCCAAAGGGTCCCACTTCCTCAAAATCAGAGCGATGTCAGGAGTTTCTTGGGGTTAGCTGGATACTACTGAAGGTTCATAAAGGACTTCAGCAAGTTGGCCTCTCCTTTATAGGGGTTTTTGGCCAAAGATTATGAGTTTATATGGTAAAAAAGTTGTCCAGAGGCCCTAGACATTTTAAAGGGTAAGTTAACCACTGCACCAATTCTTTGAGGCCCAAACTGGGCCCTCCCTTTTCATATTCATGTTGATGCCTTACACAAAGCCATAGGAGTAGCCTTAGGTCAGGTAGAGGAGAAATTGCCCTATGCTATCTATTTTATCAGTAAGAACCTATCAAAGGCTGAGCTAAATTATACTGTGACTAAAAAGGAACTCCTGACTATTGTTCATTCATTAAACAAATTCAGGCATTACATTACAGGCTATCAAACATTTGTGCATATTGAACATGTTGCAATCAAATATTTAATGAACAAACCAGATGTGAATACTAGAATTATAAGATGGTTTCTTTTATTACAATAGTTTGATCTAACTATTGTTGATAAGCCTGGCAAGGAAAATGTTGTTGCGGACTTTCTATCTAGGATGAATCTACCTGCAGGTGAAGAAGGAATGGTGGATGACTAGTTACCAGATGAGAATTTGTTTGCTATTTGAGTTCTCTCCCCATGGTTTGGTGATATAGCAAACTATTTGGTATCAGCATAATTCCCACCAAAATTGCCCTCCAAAGAAAGGAGCAAGATAGTCAGGAAAAGCGCCCCTTTCACCTGGATTGAGGGAAATCTCTTCAAACTTGGACCAGATCAAATATTGAGAAGGTGTGTAAGGGAAGAGGAATTTTTTGACATCCTTCTGACCTGTCATGATGGGCCTTGTGGAGGTCACTTTGCAGCAAAGAGGACATCATTAAAAGTGTTACAAGCGAGCTATTATTGGCCCACTCTTCATCAGGATGTGAAGAAGTACATTAGTTAGTGTGATTGGTGCCAGAGGATGGGAAAGCTTACTCCAAGAGATGAAATGCCCCTACAACCTCAAGTGAATTTCGAGCCATTTGACAAGTGGGGCATGGACTTCATTGGGCCTATCAACCCTCGTTCAAAGCAAAAACAATACATTATTGTGTGCACTGATTATTTGACTAAGTGGGCTGAAGCCAGGGCAATTAAGGCAACAACAGAAGAGAAGGTGGTTGAGTTCCTAAGGGAGAATGTATTCTACAAATTTGGGTATCATAGAGAGCTAGTCACAAACCGAGGCAGCCAATTTACCTCCAACATGATTGAAGAATTGCTCAACGATCGCAAAATCAAGCATAGGACCTCCACTCCCTATCATCCACAAGCTAATGGACAAATGGAGGTGACCAATAGGGCACTGGAGAGCATCTTAACCAAGGTAGTGAGTAGCAATAGGAAGGATTGGGCAGAGAGACTAGTTGAGGCCACCTGGGCCTATAATACAACATGGAAGACCACCACTAGATTTACACCTTATGAGCTGGTCTATGGGAAAAAGGCTTTGTTGTCCATTGAGTTTGAATATAACACATTGAGGATGGTAGCCCAACTAGATTTGGATCTTAGTCATGCACAGAAAGAAATATTGTTCCATTTGAATGGCTTGGATGAATTTAGAATGCAGGCCCTCCTACATACATAGATATTTCAGCTTCAGAGGAAGATCTGGCATGATAAACATATTAAGGAGAAGCAATTTCAAGAGGGTGATTGGGCATTGTTATATGATTCTAGGTATAAATACTTCAAGGGCAAGCTAAGGACAAGATGGCTCGGACCTTATGTGGTGGAAAGATGCCATGATAATGGTTCAGTGCAAATCAAAACTATAGATGAAGAAGCCATTCCATTGCTTGTTAATGGACACCGATTGAAAATGTACAAGAGGCCTTTATCAAAGCAAGAGTTCATTGAAAATATCAATAAAATAGTGATGATGGTGGAGCAAGTTCTAGCTCCTCCCTCATCAGGTCACTAAAAAAAAAAAGGACTCAGGTGAAAACCTCCATGAGGCACCTGAGTCCCATCTTTGGGTTGAAAACCTCGTGAGGCGGCCCAAGGATGAGGAAAAAATAGAAAGAAGAATAAGAAGATCCTTGGGTGAAAACCTTCCTTGAGGCGGCCAGGGAAAACATCTAGGGTGAAAACCTCTCTGAGGCAGCCTAGGTGTTTTTCAAAAAAAAAAAAAGAGATAAAAAGATGTAATTGTTATTTGCAGGTGGACGAGAAAGACAATCAAGGAGCAAAAAGAGGATCCAAAGGGAACCCTGCCTCACACATATCCATCTCCTCCACTCCTTACCATGCATCACTCCATCAATTCCATTGTTTTTTCACTTCATTGCTTCAATTTAGAAGATTGTGTTTCCTACAGGATCCCCTATATTCCCGTAGCAGCCTATCCCACAAAATATCAATCATCAGCTACATGTATTCACTAGGATGATCCAAGAGCTCTAGACAACAGACACCAGACGCCAAACAACAGAGGAGGAAGAAGAATGACCATGCAACAAATAAACAACACAACACCTCTGATCCTCAACAACTGCAGCATGGCAACGAGACCACAGGTAAGTATCCCGCTCACTCACTCATATGCATCATCTGATCAAAAGTTGTAAAGGTTACGAGGTAGTTGGTTTATAAGTGAAAAGGTGGCCAGTTAACTTGGCCACCTTCGACAAAGTAGATAGTCAAGCGGAAAAAAGGAAATTCTTTTTAAAATCAAAAGAGAATACAAGAGTCTGAAAACAATGATTTACTTTTGATGGCATTCAAATCCAATGTAAGGTGGGGCCCCGACCCATATTAAAGATCGAGCGATAGCACAAGATTTAAGTAAGCATGTGTTCGAGAGGCAGATAAAGTGATATGTGGGGGAGCAACGAGCACGAGTTATAACTCAGGCCCAACCCCCGTAATTGACCGTGACGTCAAGGTGTTTGACCGATATCTACAGCCTGAGATTGCTGCAGGGGGGTTCAAGCCTAATGAACATCACGTACACTCCCTACCCCCACAGCGGGCTATCCCAATCACTCCACTCCATTTCATCTCCTCCACATCATCCACCACCCTCATTCATTACCGTCCACCTCATTCACCATACCTCGTCACCTCATCTGCCATTCCATAGATACAGTGTTGTTTATGGCTACCATTTTAGGATGCTTGAAGAATTAAGATTTGGGGTAGAAACACCAGTTCACCAAAGACTCATCATACCCTATTTCTTGATGCAATCACTCATAGACTCCAGCAGCAAAATAAAGAAAGGGAATTCCCAACAATTGGCTCACCATGGGTTGATCAGGATCCTCATTGAGGATGTCCTCCAAAACCTCAGGATCCCTATAACATGGTCAGTCTTCAGAGACTTACCAGCAGAGGATGACATCAAAACCCTCACCTATGATGTTAGTCCTTCTGTCAATGAGGAGGAGGCAAAACAAAAAGAAGAAGATACAGAGCTAGATGGGGATGAGATGGATGAAGAAGAAACTAATGCAGAGGAACATGATGAAGGAGAAGAGAAAGAGGATGATGCTGAAATAGAGGATGAAACAAAGGAAGAAACTAATGTAGATGAGAAAGAACAACAAGAGGAAGAAGATAAGAAAAACAAAGAGCTAAGTGGCTTATGGGACAGAGAAGAAATAATGAGAGATCAACTTGAGAGAGAAAATGCATGGCTGAGAGGACGGCTGCAGGAAAGGGAAAACCAACTAGCATGTATGGCCAGCCTCTCCTTGGAGGCCATCCAGTGTAGGATGCTAGCTAAATCCTATGATCTTTACCTCAGAGAACAATGGTTGCAATTTTAGATTAAAACACTAGCACAAAGGGGCACCATGCCATTTCAGGACCATAGGCAGTTTATTGATCTTTGTGATCAAAGTACACTATAGGATAGGGCCAAAATGGCTGAATTTTACTTGCACAACAAGGCTCTCACAAACAATAATGTTTGGGATCCTAATGGCGAGCTAGGAGATATGCAATTAATGGCTTTGGCATCATGGATGAACCACGAGGAGTCAAGGGCTGCAGAGATGAAAAGGATATTGGCCAGAGAGAAAAATGAACCTCTTTTCATCGGATCTGAACAATCAAATCCCAAGGCCCTGATCAACACCCATAATCTAATTGCAAATGATCCTTAGCTGGCACCTAGATATCTTGCTACCCAAGAGAAAGCAATTTCACATTTTGAGGATATGTTTAGACTGTTAGGAGATAATAGTATACATGCCTGCTCAAGGAGATGGAACACACGGCCACACAGCTTGAATATTAGAGAATATCACTCCCCTCGAAGGTTTAGAGAGGCACTCAACATGACACCTATGCATAAGCAATCAATCAAAGGTTGAAGGTCAATTGGATAGGCCTAAAACTCAGTCCACCACTACTATTAGGAATGCTAGAAGGGAGAAAAGAAGAAGAGGAAAAGAGGCAGTGGGAAGAAGTAGAAAGGAAAGTAGACTTCTATGCATAAGAAGAAGAGACCACAACAGAGGCATGGGATGTCAGAGAGGCTACCAGAGCCATGAAGGACATGGACATTAACTAAGTTGCTCAGAGGATGAGCAACACTTTCAGTAGAGGGTGATGATGAGCCTCATCATTGGGTAATTATATGGGCCATAATTCACCTCCTAGCTTAGTCAAACCAACTATTCTCACAACTTATTGCATACTTTTGATTATATTTTGTTTATGAGGTTAGTTAGAGTTGGATATTTTTCTTTGTGGTCTAATGTGCATATAATGCAACATTAAAGGATAAAAGAAAGGAATTTTAGCAAAGACCTTGGTCAAAACTCAAATGGTACAAGGGGGAGGAATTATAGAAGGGAAATACTCCTCATTTAATACCCCCCCCATTCAAATATTCCTCCATCATCTCGGAGTCCAACCAGCCAAATCATGAGGACTAGAAGGCAGTCGAGCAAGTGGAAGTCAAAGCACCAGTTTATTTCTAGATTGGGAGCTGAGCCTCCCTAATTTTAAGGAAGTCGTTGGAGACTTTAGATGCATAAGTAGAGAGGCCTAAGACCTCAGTAGGATTCAGAATTTTAATTGTAAAACTCTACTTTATTTTCGAGCTGCAAGACTTGTGACAATTTTTGATGTAATCCATTGTTTTGATAATAAGAATGAGTTTTGTTTCGAGCCAACAATGAGTTAACTCAGAGGGATGAAGCTCTTGGGTTAGGGCCCAACCATAGAAGCTAAGGCTCCTCTTTATTGTACATGTATGCTAACATAGATTCACAGTTTAATTGTTCATTTGCCTAAGTAGTTGCATTTCTGTTACAACAGTGTAGAGTAGATTGGTTGTGTTTCAGATTTCTAGTTATCGCATGAGCTTTGGAGTTTGTTGTCTTGATTCAATACTCGGTTCATTTCAATGTTATCATCTTCAATCACTCTCTTTCTGTAATAGATATAACTCATATTCTCATTTCCTTTAGCACTAAATACTTAAGTGTGAGCCAATAAATCACGTCTTAAGCAGATTATACTCGTAGATCTCCTTACCGTCTGATCCACAACAAACCTGACCAGTCACTATCCGATTCATTTCAACGCTTGACTTTATGCGCTCCAGATCTCCACCTTCGATCTGTCTAGCTTGATCCAATGGCTATCATGAATTCTTCCACCTAATTTATGCGTTCCAAATCTCCACCGTCGATTTGTCGTGCCCTCGATCCAACGGTTATCGCGTCATCTCACGCGAATTCTTGCACGGCCGATATCTGCCCGAGAGCACGCGAGAAAAGTGGTTTTCTCATGCTACGTGTCACCCAGTTAGGCTAATCACATAAAATTTTGGAATTTCGTTTACAGCCTTGAGGGAGCGTGAGAAATTGGTTACCGCCTACGAAAACCCGCTCCATCATTTCGCACATTTTTTCACCCTTTTGTTGCCACGTGACTTGATGTGATCCATCCATCTATTCACTTCATCTCTGCAATAAGATCTCTGCCATTCATCTTCTGATTAGTCATGTTCATTCATCTCTTGACTTGAAGCCCCCGCGATAAGATCTCATTCATTCATCTTCTGATTAGTCATGTTCGTTCATCTCTTGACTTAAACCTCTTGCGATAAGATATTCGACATTCATCTTCCAATTAGTCTTGTTTGCCCATCTATAGGCTTAACCTCTCGCGATGAGATCTCCGCCATTCATCTTCCATTACTCCTATTCGTCCATCTATTCACCTAATCCCCCACAATAAGATCTCCACCACTCATCGTTCGTTCATTCTGTTTGTTGATCTATTCACTTAATCTCCGAGATAAGATCTCCTCTGCTCATCTTTCATTCACCCTGTTCATGAATCTATTCACGTAATCTTCTGTGATAAGATCTTCTTTGCTCATCTCCCATTAATACTATTCCCGATCGATCCAACGGTTCCTATGCACTTCTGCTTTGTTACGTCCTCCTTTCACTGATTTCGATCTTTGCTTGCTCTTCCACTTGACTCCTTGCATGCTTGATTTTACCAAAACACCAAAAACACGAAAACAAACTTAGTTTAGTTTCTTCACTTACACATTAGTTTAGTTTGATGCTCTTTACTTCTGTAACTTAGATAGCAGCATTAGGTTAGTGTTGATTTAGCAATTTTGCTTAGTTTAGTTGTTTAAATGGTTAATTAGGATATGGTGTGATTTAGCATTACATGTTGTTTTCTTCATTACTAAAATAGAGTAGCTCTCTTAGAATATATTTTCTCTTCTTCCATCAAAGAATCAAGCTTCTTCTGACTCTATAGAAGTCTGGCTTGGAACCCTTGGCGTCTCTTGCCAGATGAACAAGTGACAAAAGGAAGGACCTTCACTTCTACTTGTGCATATAACACTGTCACCTCCAAGTTTGTACAAACCCCACGTTGATAAGTAAAGCTAGTAGCCCAGGAGTTGTAGCATCCTTGTTGTAATACTTGTGCTCATCTCATGTGGAAGGAAAAAGGCATGCGACATCATTAATACAACAAAAAGTGGTCAGAGCAGTCATACAAAAAGAATTAAATGCAATGAATGCACAACCATACGATTGGCCAGAGAGGATCACGTGAAATAAAGCGTACGACCTATACATCATGGAAAGTGATTTGCCTTTTGGAGTATGTGTGACGAAATCTGACGAAGTGTTGTTTTAACTTTATTATTGCTGACATCAGATGATTGGATAAGGCTAACGTGGTTCATGTAATATAAATATGTCACCCCATACTAATAATTAAGGATATAATTACTAATCAAAGGTGTTTCCTCCCTTTTTATTTAATAAAGAAGAAATAAGGACATAGTAAGAGTTTGGAAACTTCAAAGTATACTTCAATACCATAGGCAGAGCCACTACTACCAGCAGACGTCCATAGCCTCGACAGGGTTGCCTTTTAACCCACAAATGAGCCAGTATCCCTAACTTAAAAAATGATTTCCTTCAAAAAGGAAATTGTTCTGGTGTGACAACCAGATAGTAACAATGCCACTCACCAGATCATAACAAAGTGAATAGACCGGCTCATGATGAGACCTCCTGTCCTTTGACATTTTAGTGTCACAAGGCCATTACCTTGGTGTGGTAGCCATAATGGGAATGTCACTTATGTTACTTTCCTATGATCGTGGTAGGTTGGCTCATGATGAGACCCCCTATCCCTTTTTTGAGAAAAATTAGCTTAATACATTTCCAAATTTATTTTTGTTTTTGTTTCTTCCTTCTTCTTTTTTTAGAAGTTAAGGGAGGCTCATCAACTCCTTAAGAGTCAGGGATGGTGTAAGAAGTAAAAAAAATGCCAAGAATAAATATGCCTTAGATTCTTCATCATATTTGTGAAGGGAACCACCATTTGAATGTGTAATAAAAGAAAAACTAGGATGGTGGGGATAAATCATGAAAAATTTATAATGTATCCGAAAAAATAGACATAAGCAGGTATATTCATAGATAGAGCATGTCAATTTTTTTGAAAAAAATATTCACCAAAAGGCTAAGAATCATGATGATCTAAAGATTACCGCTTTTAAGGATTTAGATCGAACTCATAACCAAAAGGAATAACCGGCATGGAATGATAGTAATGGGAACAACAATCATTCATGGTGATGGATCAACAATTGTTATTTTCATCAAAGGGGACATCAAATGTTTCATTCGAAGAGGGGACAACAACTTCTCTTTGGAAAAGGGAACAACAATTGTTTCTTCGGGAAGGGAACAACAACTGTTTCTTTGGAAAGGGAACAACAATGTTTCTTCGAGACGGGAATAACAACTGTAATCTTTGAAAAAGGGACAACAATTGTTTCTTTGAGAAGGGAACAATAACTGTATCTTCGAAAAGGGAACAACAATTGTTTCTTTCAGAAGGGAACAACAATTGTTTCTTTGAGAAGGGAACAACAATTGTATCTTCGAAAAGGGAACAACAATTGTTTCTTCGAAAAGGGAACAACAACTGTGTTTCAAGGGGAGAAAAGTGATCGATTATAAAACAATGTTTGTATGAAAATTCCAGCGTACTAAATAAGAAAAGAAAGAAGAATAAAATTTCTCAACCATTTCAAAGAAAATATGAACATTATTTACAATATGAAAAGAAAACTTCTTCCTTTTTATTTTTTTTATTTTTTATTTTTTATGGAAATGAAGTTGTCGGGTTACCATCCCCTGCAACTATGATTTGGAGGGTAGGATCATTACTTACTTTCTGATAGAAAGATTCCTTTGTGAGTGGCTGGTGATAAAGTCATAACCGATGTCCATTCATTAAAAAGGGAGCAGCAGACCCGTCAATGGTGATTAAAGTTATGATGCCATTATTATGCACTTCTTGAATCTCATAAGGGCCAAGCGACCTTGTTTGTAGTTTCCCTGGGAATTCATGAAATCTTGAGTCATAGAGGAGCGCCCAATCAACTTTCTGAAATGATTTATTTTTAATAAGCTTATCATGCAACTTGGACCTTTGTTGTTGAATAATTGATGTATGCTGCAGGGAAAGTAAGTGTGCTTCATCTAGTTCATTTAATTACTGAAGTTGTTGTGTTTGGGCTTCTGTAAGAACCATACCAACCTCCTTGGCTATCCTAAGAGTCTTTATCTCAAACACTATTGGGAAAATCATTTCTTTGCCAAAAACAAGTTGGTAAGGGGAGTATCCAGTAATATTGTTCCATGTTGTGCGATAGGGCCACAAGGGCTGTGGAAGTTTATTGGTGCTTCTAGCAGTTTGTTGGTGCTCTCGACCTGTCCATTTTCCTCTGGGTGATACAGAGAGGTAACTCGATGTTTGATATGATGATTTAGCAGGGTGGCCGAAATTTTGTCCTATAAACTGCAACCCTCCGTCGCTTATTACCTCCCTTGGTAAGCCATATCATAGGAGCAAATCAAAAAGGAAATTATTCGATGTTTCTTCTATGGCCCGTGGAAGGGCTACTATTTCCACCCATTTAGTCACATAGTCCGTGGCAACTAGTATATAGAACTTTTGATTTGATGGCGAATTAAAGGGCCCAACAAATTCAAGTGCCTATCTTTCAAAGGGTTCCACCACCAACTACAGTTTCAATGGCATCTCATCAACCTGGCCAGGATGGCCCACCCTCTGGCAGTTGTCACAAGCTTGAACATATTTCTTGGCATCTTTGGATATGGTGGGCCAGTAATAGCCCATCTGAAGAATTTTATGCCTGGTTCTACGATCTGCGAAATGTTCGCCACAGGACTCATCGTGATAGGCTTTTAGGATGTCATAGACCTCATCTTCTTGAATACACCTTCGAATCTGTAAATTGGATCCAGTGTGGAAAAGATAATCCATGAAAATCGACACTGCATTTGAAAATCAACTTCCTTTCCTTGGGTGATGGATGTGTTGGTAACTTCCCAACTACTAAATAATTTGCTTCCTCTGCATACCAAGGCGCTTTAATCGTTACAGTGAACAGGTGCTTGTCTGGAAACTGATCATCTACCAATAACAGATCATTCGTCTTAGGCACCCAAGACAGGAAGTCTGCAACAGGATTTTCTTTTCCTGGCCAATCCTTTATGGTGATATCGAACTCTTGTAGTAACAACAACCATCGAGTTACTCGCCCATTAGTGATTGGTTTGTTGGCCAAGTACCTGATAGCAAAGTGGTCAGTATACAGGAAGACTGGATAGCCTGTTATATAATGTCTAAACTTATTGATAACATGTATAACAACTAAAATTCTTTTTTGTTACTGTATAATTTAACTTAGCAGGGGTAAGATTTTTGCTAATATAATAGATAGCGTAGGGCTTCCTGTCCTCTTCTTGTCCAAGTACAACGCCTATAGCTGTGTCTAATGCATCTGTAGAGATATGGAAGGGTAACTCCCAGTTCGGTCCTCGTAATACTGGTGCGGTTGAAATTAGCTTCTTTAGATCTGCAAAGGCAATGTCACATTTGTTAGACCAGTTAAATTCAACATTACCTGTTAAGACATATAAAGGTGCAACAATTTTTGAAAAGTTCTCAATAAATTTGTTGTAGTACCCTGCATATCCAATGAAACTACGTACCTCGGTCTGTGTGCAGGGTGTGGGTAGTGCAAGAATTACCTCTATTTTCACTAGATCTATTTGTATTCCAGCCACAGAGATGTAGTGTCCCGGAACCACACCCTCGGTCATAATCATGTGTCACTTTACGTTGCTTAAGCATAACCTGGTAGCAATGCATTGTTCAAGTACCCTTTCCAGATTTTGTAAACCCTACTCAAAGTCACTTCCATAGGGGTAAAATTGTCCATATAAATTTCAAGTCCTTCGTTAATCAGATCAGAAAAATGGCTCAATATTGCTCACTGAAATGTGGTTGGGGAATTGCATAAACCGAAGGGTAAAACTATGTATGCAAACGTACCCCAAGAGCAGGTAAACGTGATTTTATCCTAGTCTTCAACGGTGATCTGAATCTCATTATAGCCACTAAGTCATCGAGGAAGGAAAAAAATTGTTTCCCTGCTAAGGTATCGAGAACTTGATCAATAAAAGGAAGAGGGAAATGGTCCTTCTGGGTGGCTTTGTTCAGTTATTTGTAGTCCACACAAATTCTCCATTTCCCATTTTTCTTGGGAACAACTACAACGGGGAGACCCATTGACTATTTGAGATAGGATAAATAAAATTTACATCCAACAACTTTTGCAGTTCTTCTTTCACAATTTCTTTAAGGTGAGGATTCAACCTTCTCTGAGGCTGTTGGATGGTGCGAGCATCCTTCTCAATGTAGATATGATGGGTACACAGTTGAGGATCTATACCTTTCATGTCTGAGTATTCCCAGGAAAAATATTTTTATATATCCAAAGCACCTGAATAAGTATTTGTGGTTGATGATTGTCTAAGTTACCGTTAATGTTAAGCGTTTTACTTGGTTCAATCTCAATTAGCCTGTTGTTATAAACAGTAGTCGTGCGTATATTTTGATCATCTGCGTCTCTCGAGGGATCTCCCTATGATTCATTATCGAGGATGGTCGTTAACACTTGGCATGTTGGATTATTCATGGAAACTGGTCTATTAATGAAGTTGTTAATCACATCATCTTCCATCTGGTTCTTAAATTGAAGAGCTTCTTCCAGTGTGAGAGGAGAGCGTACATTTTCTTCCAGTTATCTAGGTGGGTGTAACTGAGTATTTACAATAGGTAGACTTGGTTTAGCTAGGGGGTATAACACAAGATTCTTCACAACACTTCCTTAAGTGATAGTCATGCTGCCTGCACGACATCCTATATAAGCATTTGCTGTTGCGAACCAAGGTCGACCCACTATCAAAGGATGTCCATCTAGCCTACTTCTTGAGTTGATGAATAGAAAGTCCACAAGATATTCCCAGGAGTCGACAGAAACAGAGACATATTGTAAGGTTCCTTCAGGTCTAACTACTAATCTTTCGGCAAGTTCTAATAAGGTTGAGGTGGGTTCCAAAGTTGTAATGCCCAGAACCTTACAAGTTTCAGTAGTCAGAATATTAATGGTTGCCCCAAGATATACTAATGTATTTGGAAAGGTGCATCATTGTATATGAATTGTTACTACAGGATTTCCTGGCTCTTCATATTTAATTGGTGCTTGTTTACCCGAAAGTAGATCAGATAAAGTTCCTACCACATGTACTGTTGGTGCATCCTTTAGTTTTCTCCCAGGCTTCTTCCCGCATAATTCCTTAATTGTCTTTGCATAAAGCGGGATGTTTTGTATGGACTCGAGGAGCAGAATATTCATACACCAAATTTTCAATTCCCCTAAGATATCAAAATCAGGATAGACAACATGTTTAGCTTTCGCTAGTCTCTTAGGGAATGGGGGAGAAGAAATTATAATTTTATCGGGATTCTTTTGCTTGACTGTGTCTTCTCCTTGTTTTATTTACGTGGTAATCATAGTTGAAGTATTTATTGCGGGTTGTTTTTTGTTTTCAGTCTCTTTATTTTCTTCTGTAGTAATAATGTGCCCTGACCTTAGCCGAAGCTCATTTCATTCTATTGGTTTTCTGTCATTATCTGAATTCTCAAAAATCTATACATATTGAACTGGTCTATTATTAGGATTCAGTTTTTGGTTGAGCTGGAAATTGGGGGCATACTGAAGGCTGAGGGTTCTGAAATGGACCTAGAAATGTGGGTTGAGGTTGAGAACCCGTTCCCATGGGTAGATTGTTCATCCCCATAGGGCACTACCATTTTTTAGACCAATTCGGTTTCTGTGAGGTGGAAGCAGCCCATTGTGAAGGGTAAGGATTACTAGCTGAATTTTTCCAGAAGGGGGCAGAGCATTGTGAATTTGGCCAGCCAACTCCTAGGAAGGGTTGGTTTGGCTAGGGTGACATGGAATATTGTTGGGATTTCCAGGCAGAGAAGGGTGGTTGACCTTTCCATGTTGTTCCAGGATTTTGTTGTTGATTATATTGCGTAGGAAAGAACAAAGAAGGGTCTTGTGGCATACCTGAGGGTCGTGCTTGCCATTGTCGATGTTGAGCCATTAAGTATGTCGACTTTGTTACTTCTTCGGATTATTTGAACACTGCTTTTAATCTGGGAAGTGATGGACACTGATCCATTGCATGGTCCTTGGTGCATATAGGGCATGTTTGAATCACGTCCAAAGGACATTCTCTTTGGCTGTGCTTCTTTTGGCAGTGTGGACAGAATATGGATAGCGTTTGTTCTGCCTCAGCTTGTCTTTGTCGAGCACGTAAGACATCTAACTTTGTGGTCAGTGTGCCCAAGGTATTTGTCTTGAAATCTTCCAAAAGGTTGTCGATATCCCTTCTCGTCATTCCTCTGTTGGGAGGTCTGCTTCCTCTAGTCATGGAGTCTCGCCCTCCTAATCCAATGCGTGTACTACCCTGCAAACACCTGATACACAATCAAACAATTTCTTCATATTCTTCTTGATAAATGTCACCTTTCCCCATCAGATTTAAAGTTTCTACCCATTCTTCTCTCATTCCCTTTATCAAAATGGCTTTCAAGGTTGCTTTTGGTAATGTGGAGTGGGGGGATCTCTACAAATTATACTAAAACCGTTCGACATATTCTTCTAAAGTTTCATTATCCTTCACATACATTTTGAAGATTTCATCTTTTAGATCCCTAGTCCTACAGTAGTCTTGGTACTTGGTGAGAAAATTGTTCTTCATATCATCCTAGGAGTTAATGGTACTTCCACCTAAACCCATAAACCATCGCAAAGCTACTCCCTTTAAAGTAGAGGGAAATAACTTCAATTTCTGAGGATCAGTGGTGTAGTAATATCCTTTGCACAAGACATCAAACTCAAATAGAATAACATCTGGATCCTTTGAGGTCATCCCGTGAAAGGTCAGGATATTTTGTAAAGGAATGACCTTCATTGGGGCACTAACTACTGGGTTGACAATAGGGTATTCCAACGTTGAGGTATGACCTTGAGGTGGTTGATTTTCCATTTGGTCGAAGATGTGCCAATAAGCTTAAGGGATTTCTTGGTTAGGAGGTGTTATCTGGGTGGATGGATTACTCAAAATTCAAAGGGGTTTTATTGTGCTACTTAGATATGGGATGTTAGGCACTTATTTTTTGGTTAGGATCACAGGAGATCTAGATTCATATGGTTGTGGGTCTGCTTTAGCAACTCCACAGGTTTCTCCCTCTCCTTCTTTCAAATTACACAATTTTCCCTCTTCTGAAGGACTAGAGTGTAGATAATTTGTATTTTGAAAACTTTTTTCAAACCCTTCAATTTTTCTATGGATCTCGGTGTAAGCTACAGTTGGTGATTCTACTACTTAAGGGACCAAAGTAGAGCCCTTTCCAGATACTGTCTGGGGTCCTACTCACGCCTGAGATTCAGCTCTTCAAATGATTTCGTCTATAAAGGTCGGTCTCCCAAGGGTCGTCGATCCCTAGGCTTTAGTGATTTTTTGTATTGATTTCTGATCTATTGGTGTCTTTCTTCTCCTAGTCATTCATACCTACACAACCTCTGCATATCTATTAAGAGAGGGCACTAGGAACAATATTTTTACTTGCTGTGTATGCAGGTTCTTACCTCTCATTTTTAATACCCAATTGTTGAGGGACAAAGTCCCCTAGGGTATTGGGTCAATACCCTAGCAGATCGGGGGTTATATACAAAGAAAAACAAGCATTCCACACAGCCATGATGCTAATATAAACAAACTACAAGAAGAGAGGTGCACCTGGGGGTCCTTCATTTGGGAAGATCCAGCCGGGGTCCAAACCCTCTTGGAGTTCCTTTCGATCCTTCAACCTACAAAACAATCAATTACAGAAAGCACAACAGTATATTGACCAAGCATCATAAAGAAATCAACTTCATGGCATACCGAAAGGTAGTTAGTTATATAATTAAAACAACCATTCATATATAAATCATAACATTGATATCATAAGCATGAAGAAGATCAATATTAGGAACAATACAAGTGATTCTTTTATTATAAATAACTAAAGTACAGAAGGAAATTATTTCACTTGAGTCTTCCTTTCGCAGGCTCCAAGAGGAATCGTCCTCCGGATTCGTCCAATCTCAAGCCTTCAACAAGTTCCTTCCATGAATCACTCAAAGATATCTCAACTAATGGAAAGACATCATAACTCAAGGAAACAAGGGTTTCCTGTAATGGGGGAAGTGCTGGAAGCACAAGGATCTTTAGACCTGGTCAAGGATAATATCAGCAGAGTGATTTTTCTCTCTATCTCCCCTCCTTAGGCCTTCCCATTGAAACCTTTTTATACTTCTCCCAAAGTAGTTTTTTAGTTGGGAATTCGTTGGGAACAGTTGGGCCACAGGCACTAATAGGTAATCAACAGGTAAAACCTGTGATCTCTGCCCGAAATTAAGGAGATTTAATTTTTTTAAGTGTTTTAAGACATATACACGGGCTAGGTATACACAAACCCGTGTACACACGCGTTTAGCTTAGGGCAATGTCGCATATAGGGAGTAAAACATTGTTTTTTAAGTATTTGGACCAGGTCTGGAAGGAGGGGTTGCCCTAGGCCATGAGTGCAGCATCACAAACATCAAGAGTGAGATTTGGAGCTATAACAGATGCCCCTAATATATGAGGTCAGAAGGGGTACATGATGGCCGAAATGTATTATGTAAGTGCATGGAAAGGAAATCTGTCAAAAACTGAGAAGGACTTCACCAGAGTCCAGCCTGCCAAGCCACACAAGGAGATCAAAAAGGAACACTGTCTGAGGCGGGCATACCCATGCTCAGAGAAAGTAAAGCATGTCCGCATATCAAGTACAAGTGGATCCACTAAGTATAAAAGTATAAAAGACTAGAAAATACATAATGGATCATTCGATCACGATCGAGCAAGTACATGTCTGAATATCACATAGAAGAACATCAATGATGCTGAAGGATGAAGCGGATCATTGATATCAAAGACTGATCCCAAAAGTACCAAACGAGCATGATGGAGTAAGATGGTACTACACTACAAACTCAGGTGCCATCATATAGAATGTCGCCATGAATGACTGCAACATATAAGATGGAGTGGTATCAACTAGCAGCAACAGGAGAAACTGTCAAGTGAACCAATGAATGTTGATGCAACCTGAGGTCTTCATCGACCACCGTGGTACATTTCTACACCATGGGAATAAATGATCTGAAGTCGACCATGTGAGAAATCGTTTGATTGTCGGTCATTGATGTATAGCGCTAACAAACGTGAGACTACTCACCGATAATGATAATGAGCGTCAAGGTACCCAGTACAATCTAACAAGTGTGAATAGATGAGCTGGAGTCGAACACCTGTAAGAATCTATCAATCAGGAGACAATGATGGTTTCCCATTGTCGATAGCGAAGGATCTGCCACTAATGACTACAAACCCCAAGGTACTGCCAAATGGATTCTAGATCTTTGCCCCAGAGCAATGAGTCTTAATCAATAGGGAAAGATCCGCTAGAAGGAAGGCATTAAGGCATCCTTTATCAATTTAGTGTGAGTGTAACCCGTAGACCAATAATGTGGAAGGAATCAGACGAAAAAAGATGTAGTAACCCGACCGAAGCACATTTCCGGCGTACATAAGATGTGGCTAGCGCACGACAGAAACCCTCTAAACCAACCAATAATGAAAGTTGACACAGAGGAGAGGTATCCACCAATAGGGTCAAATGGAAACCAAGGTACTGAACGAATCCCAATGTGTGATAGTGTAAGCTGATGTCGAACACAAGGGAAACCACTCAGTCAAAGACCCATGATACTGATCGATGCTGAGCACAAGGTGACCTAGCAATAATGGAAATAGGGCCAGGGTGCGGCTCTAGGCCTATCCTCAGAGCAAGATTTCGTCGTCGATAAGGAAAAGACCCATCAACAAGAAGTCAATGGAGACCTTCTCAAACTGGCATGAGTAAAGGACCAATAATAGTTGATGTGATGATCGAGAAGACATTGACAGCCAGGGATGGCCGACTGAAAAATGAGTCAAGAGACACCGCAGAGAGGCCGACTCAGGCTAATTTCCCTTGAACAAAAGCACGACTCAATGTGACTATGTGGCAGCATATGATGACTTTGTATAAGTTCATCATGTAGGAGGCACGAACGAACCCTCCATATGATTGGAAGAGATAACCAATCAAGGGAGAACTGACTCAATAACAATGTTAAGGAATACCTAAGTCAAACTAAATCCCGCCCACACGGAGGAGACTTTGTTTTGAGTGCTTTGTTCAAGGGTGACATGACTGACTCTAGTTTCCAACAATAAGTGGAAATATTGTCCCGTTCCCGCTCTTTTTTGGAATATATAATTTTTTTGTCTTTTTCTTTAAGTTGGAAAAAGAATAAAAGAATGCTATAGTACAGTGGAAAGAATGAGTGTCGGGGAAACAGATGATCTAGTTCCTGGGATTGGAACAATCCTATGCTCAATGTAGGGAGGCGAAAACTGGTCAAAGACACTCAAAGGTGTGTTCCTTCCACGGGTCAAGGTATGTCAAGTTGCAGAAGTCAAGGTCATGCAAGTTTGATTTTGTAGTCGACATGGTCAAAATTTGGCTTAAACACGAGTCCAAGTGAAGTCGGCTCAAGGCCAAAAGGTGCAAACGGTCAATATGCAATGCAGTAGTACAACTCAACACATAGGAGCCCCTAGGGTATAAGGCCGGAACAAAGCGAAGAAGCCAAGAGGAATGAGTCTTCATCGCATAAGTCATGGCGGGACTACAGAGGACTCCCGATCCTACTCAGATCGAAGCAGCATGGGAAATAAATGTCAGAGAGGTGCTAACTATGATGCCCATGAAAAGGATGGCTCTACAATTTAAAAATTGGCGAGTGAAGATGGCTTGCGAACCATAACACGATGGGATTGACCCTATGGCAAGTGTATCGATAAATGGAGACTAGTATGAATAATGCAACGGAAAAAATGGCTTCCCTAACCTATATGCCAGTGAGAAAACGATACCTGCCATGACAGGTCTGCAGTCATGGAACCGTCTCGAAACTATCGAAAAAGCGTCCAAAATGTCCTGATTATCAAATCATGCTCGACATTCCAATCTCCCAAGTTAAAAGTTACATGAGACAAAACAAAATCAAGTTTTGAAAAAATTTTGCATTTTCAAAGCTTATAAAATAGTTTTTTTACTCACCATTATCATCGTTTGTTTTGAGAGCAAATGAGTGAAGCAAAAGGAGCAAGCATTGCCATTCGCCAAATTCGATCGTTCAAATCTTCCCAAAATCACCAAGTAACCCTTAAACTTATCTTGCATTCAATTGTGACTGGTTTTAGAATTTTTAATTCAAGTTTCACCGTTGAATTATTGCCAAAAAATTTGTTGCGGCGTATACGCGGGTTGACTATGTGCAACCCGTGTATACGCAGGCCCTAGATGTGACTATGTATGAAACGGACCTGCGTATATGCCATGAAAACTTCAAAACAAAAATCTAATGGTCAATTTTTTTTTTTTTCAGGATGCCAGTCACTTGGAGAGAAAGAGAGCATGCCTTAGTGGATGATGAGGTTATGAACGATCCTAATGCCCTGGATGCCTTAAGAGGATGCGGTTTGCTAAAGTTCTTTAAAATGCCAAATATGAAAGCAAACACTCGCCTGCTCGAAATGCTCATTCATTACTGGAGCATCGATGATGACTCATTTATGATTGATCAGATGCCACTGAAGATAGAGGTTAAAGATATTTATTTCGTCACAGGCCTTTCCTGGAGGGGAGAGGTAGTACATTCCACGGGCAGATCTCGAGGCAGTCTCTCTATCGAGGACTACATGCACATATATTGCCCGGGTCATCCAAAAAAGGTAGGAAGTCAAATTCCAATCAAGCATGTAGAGAGTTTTTCACTGAGGATCATCTTGTTCACTATAGCCAGAGTGAACGGATCAGCTTCCTTACACCAAGCTTCATGGCTAGCCATGAGCTTGGCGGTAGACTGTCTCACCACCGTATTCGATTGGTGTACTCCTCTTCTCGCCAACCTGAAGAGCCAGCTTACTTCTATCAAGAAGGGGTAGACCAAAAACTTCGGGTATGGAACCATTTTGTGCTCTTTTTTCTTTGAGAAGGTCCCAACACTCCGTCCTAGAGTATCAGTTTCGATCAGCACCCCACGAGATCCATGAATGGGAAGGTGGGCTGACTTGATGAAACAAATAGGAGGTGGGTACGTTCCACGGACTGCTTTTGACAATGACTTCTTCTCCTGGTGGGAGTAGCAAATCATTGCTGTAGACGACTACCCTTATGCTGGGCTGGACTTCTGAGGAGATCTAGATCTAGCCTTGCCACCAACCGCAGCATGGGGTGATATAGGTAACAAATGTTTTTGATTTTATGATTTTTATGATTTTTCAAATATAAAAATGAATTTTGAAAAATATTTTTGATAGGATTCAAATGACTAATATGATGATCATGTTCCATAAATTTGGCCAGTGCGACCAGATGGGTTCCCATGGCATGGGCGTCACGGCCGAGGTGCCGAAGAGGCGGCTGCAGGGACAGGGCGACTTTTACACACAGTTCAGTGGCACTCGGTGAGACTAACTCACCGAGTAACGATGGAGGCTCTAGAAGATCTCCCTATAGATATGCAACGTCATGTGGTTGGCATAACACGAGACTCGGTTCACACTCTTAGGCATGTGGCCAAAGCAGTAGTCGCATACTTAGCCACTCATCCTGAGCTGGGGCATTAGATGTACTGGACATGATTATGGGAATTTGTGTCCCAATTTTTGTATATTATTTTGGACACACTTACGTACACTCGAGATATTTTATGATATATATACAGTTCGACTTTTTGATGCTTGATTTTATTGTGATGAATGAATGATGTGCCATTATAATACTTGATTAGCAATAGAGTCAGCTAACCAATTATGAGATCTTGGATTGTGCAAATAATTAATGTAAGTAAATGATCTTTGCAACAACCTCACCCTTAAATACTGGTGATATAAACATGGATCCATTACCCGATAAATGTTATTCAGTTGTGACACTATCAATTGTGAATCAAGATAGACTACCAATGAATCGATTTCATAAGAAATTGCTTCAGATAGTAAATTAATGATGG
Source organism: Pinus tabuliformis (assembly GCA_031772625.1). Taxonomy (NCBI): domain Eukaryota; kingdom Viridiplantae; phylum Streptophyta; class Pinopsida; order Pinales; family Pinaceae; genus Pinus; species Pinus tabuliformis. The sequence continues at coordinate 558,580,127 of CM062807.1, forward strand.
CAGTATACTCAGCCATATTATTTGAAGCAGGACCAATGCATACTCCCCTTGACACCATCAACTGACTAGTTGGATAGTAGATTACCCAAGCTGCGGAAGCGAGGTTCCGAGTGTGCCGACTAGCACCATCGGCGAATCCAAAATAGACCAAGTCATCCATCAACACCTGCCACAACAGACCAAAAGTGTCGATATATAAAAACTCTCGATGAGATATGTACAAATATACAAAATGTACAAAGAAGCCATTTCCTAGCTGCTACTTAAGCAAAGTACTTCTTGAGGTAGAGCCAGTTTCGGGGTTCTGCCAACTTGTTTCCTTCAAAATCGATTAACTCATACGGCCCTTTTTCTAAAACTCATTTAATTATAAAGGGACCGTACCACATAGGCTTGAACTTGCCTGCCCCCAAGGTGTCCTTATCTTGGTCATAGACCAAGACAAGGTCACCTTCAGAAAAGACTCGAGGACGGACAACTTTATCGTACTGAGTTTTAACCCTTTTCTTATGAGCCTCATTAATTGTGGCGGCATCTTGACACTGCTCATCGAGATGTTCCAAATGAAGGAGGCGCTCTTTGAGACTAGAGGTCTCTAGAAGGAGCTCAATAGCTAACTTAAGAGATGGAATTTTACATTCAACAGGAAAGATAGATTCCATCCCATAAACTAACTGAAAAGGTGTAAAAACTGTAGCAGTCTTTACGGAGGTTCGGTATGCCCAAAGAGCCGGATACAACATAAGATGCCAATTGGATCGATTTTTGTCGATCGTCCTTTGCAGGATCGTCTTAAGGGTTTTTTTCACTGCCTCGACTTGTCCATTGGCCTGAGGATAATACGGAAATGAGTGCTCCTACCGGAAACCCAATTTAAGAGCCAATTCAGACATTAGTTGGTTCTGGAAATGGCTGCCATGGTCAGTGACAATCTCTCTCGGGATACCAAACCTTGAGATAATCTGATTAAAAAGGAATAATGTCGTTATTTCACTATCGTTTTTATAAGTGGGCATGGCCTCAGCCCACTTCGTGAAGTAGTCTACGACCACGATAATGTACTTGTGATTCGCTGTTGAAGGTGGATTACAACTTGTAAAATCAATACCCCACTTAGTAAAAGGACCGATAATGACAACGGGAAAAAGAGGAGCTGGATGTGCGCGCATCTTCCAGTATAAAATTGACAGGGGTGACAGTGTTTGATTGCTTCAACACAATATTTGAAGAGCGAAGACCAAAAATAGCCGGCACGCAAGATATGTTGGGCTGTAGCAAGCCTTGAAAGATGACCACCACAAGCTCCACTGTGGCAGTCATTGAGCACTAACTCTGCTTCCTCTAGGGTTAAACAATGCCGAAGGATTGAATCAACCCCTTGAAGATATAATGTATCACCAACAATGACATAGTTCTTAGCTAGGTGACATAATTTTCAGCGTTCATCCTTAGAGAAAGCAGAGGGAAACTTCGAAGTCTGGAGATAGACAATGATATCTCCATACCAAGGGTCGAGTGAAGAGATGAGGAATAAATGTTTGTCGGGAAAAATTTCCTCATAAACAATATCCTCTCCACAAGGCATCTCGGAAATTAACTCTGCAAAAACCATATATTTCTTAGACTTGGCGGACAAGAACTCGAGATCGAATTCTTGTAAAATGACTATCCATCAATTATATTTGCCCCCAATCACTCGCCTACTAAGGACAAATTGAAATGGATTGACTGCCGCTAAGACAAAAGTTTTGCGTAGCAAGATATAATGGCAAAGCCGCTGGACAACATGAACAGCTGCCAAAGCCAACTTCTCAACAGGAGAATAGTGAAGTTCAGGACCTATCAAGCCTCGGCTCAAATAATAAATCACATGCTCTATGAGAGCATCATCTTCCTGAACGAGAACCATACCTATGGTTGATTCTGCTGCAGCGAGATATAAAAGGAAATCCCTACCATGATACGGTGGACTCAAAAGCAGGCAGAGACTAATTCCTTTTTCAAGGCATCGAATGATCGCTACGCAAAGTCATCCCACACATATGGAACTCCTTTACGTAGCAAATGCATCAACCCTTTAGTGATCTCGGCATAATTCGCTATAAACATTCTTAATAAATTAGCCTTCCCTTGAAGACTTTGAAGTTTTCGAATTGAGGACGGGGGAGGCAACTGAATTATTGCCTCTACCTTGAAGGGATCAACTTGAATCCCTTCATTTGACGCAATGAACCCTAATAACCGACTAGATGTAACCAAGAAAATGCACTTATTGGGATTCAACCGGATCTTGTAAAATCGACATCGCTCAAAAACCAATCGAAGGTGACTAGGATGATTAGTTCTCTTTCGAGAACGAGCAGCTAGATCGTCCAAGTATGCTTCGATGATATGTTTAATGTCGTGGAAAACGTATGACATGGCTCACTAGAAGGTGGCTCCAACATTTTTGAGACCAAAAGGCATCTTCTTGCATGCAAAGGTACCTGAGGGACATATAAAAGTTGTCTTATGCTGATCTTCAGGATGGATATGGATCTGATTATAACCAGAAAAACCATCCATGAAGGAGAAAATCTCATTACCCACACACTCATTAATAATATGATCAATGAATGGCATGGGGTAATTATCTTTAGGACAAGCTTTGTTTAGGTCCCTAAAGTCAATGCATACTCGGATTGTTCCTTGCTTTTTATCCACAAGGACTGGATTAGAAACCCAATCAGTAAGAGGAACAAGGTATATGAAACCTGCCTTGAGCATATTTTCCACTTCAGCTTTAATGGCTGCTGCTTTCCTAGGATTAACCGACCGAAGCTTCTGACGAATCGGCTTAGTGTTTTCGTACGTCTTGATCTCATGTTGAACTATGGATGGATCAATGCAGGGCATTTCTTCATAAGACCAAGTGAATACATCTCGAAATTCCTTAAAAAGGTCGGTGTAAATTTGAATTTCTTCAGGGGAACATTCGGCTCCGATGAAGAGATTCTCAATCACGTTAGGGTTCCTAGAGATGTTTATAGATATTTTTTTTGAAATCATTGACATATTACCTTCGGCATGAAAGTGTGCTGGAGCCAAAGGATTTGATATCGTACAAACATCCCTAGTAAACAGCTCGGAGAACCTAGATTCTACTTCCTACAACGGAGGAAGAAAATATGAACGATGGTGTAAGTCTTCCCAAGGTCGATCTACACCCATCATTACTTCTAGGATTGCTTCTTCGGATGGTAAAACCATATCTAAGAAATCCATAGCGGAGGTAGAATCAAGGGTCCAGGTCGGGGCCACATCACCATCTAGCTCCTCCTCAGAGAAAGGAGTAGAATGGTTGTCTGCAGAGTTGACAATAGACTGATATCTAAGCTCTGTTGCAAACATAGGGAGCGCCATTCCACCAACTTGTCCTTCAGCTAATGTGGTCGTAGGTAAAGGAAAGGTCCAAGGGTTTGAAAAATAATGAGTTCAGAAGAACTCTTCCCGTGAAGACTCCTTGCATCATGAAACGACATTGATTCTAGCGATAAGAGAGGGAAAATCAAATGTACCCATCAATGAATAATACATCCCAAATCCTAGATTCTCAGTAGGCGGGTGAGGGTTATCCACTAAAGGAACAGTAGAATCCAAAGTTGCTTGAGGATCAATTGGAGAATAATCCAATTGGTCAACCTTGACGATTTTCCCCTCATGAGGAAAGCAAATGACACGAAACAGAGTCGAAAAAATGACATCCATTTCATATACCCAGTTCTTTCCTAAGAGGAGATTGTAATCTAGGTTAGCGTCAATGACTTCTACTTCGATATTAATGACCTTCCCCCCAACACATATGGGAAAGGTCGGGATAATCCCTTGTGGCTTATGAGAATGCCCGTTAAATGCAGTCAGGAGGGTAGGTGAAGGAACAGCCGAAGGCGATCCAATGGCCTTCCAGCATGACATCGACATGATGCACATGGAAGCTCCTTCATCAATAATGGTACGAAAAATGTTAATCTTCCAATATGTAGACTTTATTTGAAAATCCATGTGATGAGGAAGTCTCTTTTTGACATTAAGCATGTCAGAAGTGAGCACTAAAGAGTTATTAGGATCAACTGCCCCTATCGCCGAAAGCAAAGCACTTTGTTGAGCTGGACACGACTGGAGAACCTCTAAAGCATACATAGCACATGGACTCTGAGCCAGATACTCGACAATGGATTAATTATGTGCAGCCCTAGCATTAGGTTTGATAGTCGCGCATTTAGCGGAACCTTTCGACATCTGTGGTATAGTCTCGACAGGGGGTTGCTCAATATGAAGGTCGGTATTTCTGGGAGTAGTTTCATCCTTGGATGTTTCGGCTTCACCGTAATCATGGGACCGAGTGGCCACATGGACATTAGAACCCATCATGAAAACATTTGATGATTTCTCCCCTTCCTGGTTGCCCCCTTGCAGAGGTACCAGACGTTGAATTCGCACCAGCAAGCAGTTGCCGCCCTTGGGGAAAAGGGTTGGTTAACTTAGCTTGAGAGCTAGAAGTACCTTGCTGCCCTAACAAGCGCTGAGCGTCTTGAATCTTTGGGCAGAGATGAGTTAAATGGTCTCCACTGCATAACTTGCATGGAAACTTGACTTTCTTTCTAGACTCATTTCCACCACCACCAGCATTATTGTCGGGTTTATTTGTGTCAATCTTCCCATCTTGAATCTTTTTCTTACCTCGTCCTTTCTTTTTCCAATTGGAATTTTGATTTCCTTTGGGGTTGGCAGATTGGACGACATTAACCGAAGAGGGTTGAGAAGACGAAGGGTTAGACAATGTGACCTTATTGTTAGAAGTAGTTTGTAAGGACAACTGCTGCAATTGGCTTAACAGGTCCACCGCATTTATGTCTACGGATCCAACAATACCATCCACATGGGGACTTGGCTTCAACTTGGCTATATCAACCTTAGTCCCAGGAGCATCTGGAAAGATTTTTTTTTAGAATCCTAGACTGAGAATAAATCAATTCTAACTGTTGGGCCCTAAAAATAGCTTTCTCCTCAGAATAGACTCCGGACAGGGAGACATCTTTAGAGATTTCAGGTTGTAAAGATTTCAAAAACCATTTGAGACAGTATTCCAGGGGAATTTCGGCTTTAATGAGCCTCTTTCTCTGTCTCCATTCCTGAATATGATCATAAATGTGAGTTGCCATATCCTGACGAAAAGTGGATAGAAGTTCAGTTCCGACATCATAACAGATGGGCAACTGGAAATGATTTAGGAAAATATTAGCTAAGTCGGTGAAAGATGTAAAGCTACCCCCTGGCAACTCTATATACCACTTGGCCGCATTACCAGTCAAGGTGCGTTGAAAAAGTCTCAACCTAACCGAGTCATCGATAAGGGAGTTTGATGAGCACCACAAATGGAATGTGGTTACATGGTCGCCCGGGTCTTCATCACCCTTCCCTTCAAACTTTGGAATGTCCGAAGGGAGTTTGGTTGGGACTAGAGGCCAGGCCGGATTGTATTTGATTGGATCGTTTGTTAATTTCATGAGATCTGGAAAATTCAATGTTGCCAGAAAAGGAAGCCTAGGAGGACCTTGAGGATTCCACCCAGACTGGGTGGAGCTCCCAATGTTCTAAAAATATTGGCCTGGATTTTGGAAGGCACTAGGCTGCTCGAAGTAACCAGTGGAACCAAAAGGCGAACCTTGTGATCCAACATAACTCGGAGTTTGACCAACTCTCGCCGAGAAACCTCCATAACCAGCGAAATTCCCTCCTAAAGGATTATAAGTAGTTGATAACCACTGATAAGGATTCCAAGCAGAAGCTAAGGGAGGAATACTTCGAAACGCGTTAACTGTGGAGTACGACCTATTCCCTTATTGGCCAAAAAACGGATTCCCAGTTCCCATGCCACTAAGCGTAGGGTTAGTCCAACCTTGAAAGGGATTGCCGCCCTGTCTTGTAGTGGAAAAATGCATAGATCCTATCGTTGGGTTGGAATGTGGTATATGACCACTTCTAAAAGGAAAACCCTAAAATGAAGCCGACCCACCCATCATGAATGTGGAGGCACTGAATGGAACTGACGGAATACCCTGTGAATGGGTGCCAAATGGGAAGAATCCAGAACTAAAAGAGTTGGCTTGGGAATTTCCACTCGTAGAAGGAATGGAGGTAGACCCAACTAAAGATGTGCTAGCAAAAGACCCGAATAAAGATGCAGAGGGGATGGAAATAGTTCCTCCCCCTTGTACTGTTGTTGGTGTCTGCATGGTTGTAGCACTTGTGGTAGAATCCATGCTTCCAGTGGTGGTCATTGAAGGTAAGTGCGTAATATGACCTGGACTTGACGGTCTATGCGTCGGAGTCCCAACATATTGTAATACGTCTGGATGGCTAGAAGGTAGAGGAGAATTTGGAGCCGCTAACGACTCTGGGAGTTCTTCTACCTCTATGTTATCTTCCGATTGAAAGAGAACTCGAGAAAGAACTGGAGTGTTCCTCTCTCATTCTGCGGAAGTACTAGGCCTGTCCTGAACATTAATGACCCTGAGGGGAGGATCAATCCCCGATGCATCAGCTGCCACAAGATGAAACCGATCGGTAGTATTACCTCTGCGCCTTCTAGGAGAAGGCTCTAAACTTGGTGGTGAAAGACCACGAAGTCTTCGAGACCGTCTAGGCGATCGGTCAACCACTTTGAATTTTTTATTAAGATCTAATTAAAGACTCAAGAAAAAATGAAAGCTAGGCCAACTAAGAGCACAGAGCACACACTAAAAATTCCCTAAAAGATGTCAGCCAGTCAAACAACTTTCAAGTATTTCTGCTCCAGGTGATGAGGACCGGACACCAAAATACAGGAAAGTGAAGTAAGGGGCCTTCCGAAGATAGTCTGGGATAATGACGGCCCAGTCCTACCAACGAAGGTAATAGAGGAAGTTACGCTGACCTCCTAACAACAGCCTGCGCCGGTGCAAGCCCCCAAGCTTCGCAAGGGTGCCCTCTAGTAGTATCGTTGAGAGTGATACAACGTCGACCTCAGGTGCCACAGGATTCCCCTCTGTAGCCACCTATGTAGATCCCTAGGAGAAGCAACTAAGGTTACCAAATCATGTCAGAAGCCAGGCGGAACAGTCTTGAGGTAAGATCTGACAAGTAGGAGAGGGGGTATCTCTCTTCCTTATCTTCAAAAACCCTCATGCTTAACTCCCAGATTCAGAGCTTTCCTGGTCTTCCTAATGCTATTGGATTTGCACTCACTATTCAGACTCCTATGTTTGATAGTTTAAATGGCCTTGGAGAGTTTTCTCTCCACACGCCTAATCCAAGGCCCTAAAATATCCTAAAACTTGTTGGTGTGTCTAAATTGACAATTATAAAAAAGTTCTAGTGTATTTTAATTAGCATTTGTTTTTAAATGGGTTTTTCTTTAAGTCAAGGAATAAGTGGAAGTGAAACTTGTGGTGTTTTGACGCAAAAGAAATTAATAAAAACCAAACTATATGCAAATGCACTCGTTTTTTTCTTCGATGAAAGAAATTTCTACTAGGTTCTGAGGAACTTCTAAGAAAGCAATAAATTTTTCTTTTCTTTTCTTTTACTCAAGCTTCACACTCACAAAAATTAACAAAACTATGGATGCCCTAAAAGATGCACAAATTTATCCTAATGCAATGAGTACATGCTGATGCAAAACTTAAGACTACTCTAAATCAAAGAATGAAAGTAACTTGTTTATCAATTCTAATTTGCCACTTAAGATGTTTAGATAGAATATAAGTTTCTAATGCTCATTTTCGTCCAAACACTAAAAGCGAATTTCAAGACAAACAACAATGCATTTTCACTTGCAAAAAGGAAACTAAAGTAAAACAAGGCCAAAGAAAGAAAAACCAAGTTTTCAAGAATTTTTCTTCAAAAGCAAAAACAAAAATGACTTCTCAAAAGTTCTCCAACTAAGAATGAAACTTTATGATCGAAGAATAGGCAACAAAACACTTTGCAAGTTAACAACACAAAACGGGTGAAAACTCAACAAAAAGTGTGTTTCAAGATGCTCTTAACAATCAAAAAGCAACCCAAAAGAGCTTGGTGACAACGATCAAAAGATCAAGAAAGACAACTCTCAAAATCGTCACACAACAACTTTCAAAAAGCAAGAAAAGTAAATGGTCACAAAGATGTAGTTTTGACACGCAAACAAAAAGATCACCAAAACAAGATTTGCCACAAAGATTGAGACCAATCTTTCTGCCCTGGAAGACCAGAATAGCCAAGATCCCTAGAAAGAAATCTTGTGTGCTTAAACAAAAATGATGATGCTTGCAACAAAACAAAACAAGACCAATACTTTCCACAACCAGAGAGAGTTTGAAATCATGAACTTGCTGTAAAAATAAAGACTGACACAGAAAAGTAACTGTTCAGGAAAGACTCAGACCAGCAGATAGATCTTCAGAAACAAAAATATTTGAAAAATCTTGAAAATTATAGGGTATACGCGACTGCGTTAATGCATAGCTGCGTGTATATGCTATTCAGCCCAAGGAAACCTGCGTATACGCGGGTTCGCTTGAGGAAACTTGCATACATACGCTTCTGTAAACTAAAAAAGTAGCATATATAACAGATCACAAGAAAAAACAAAAAAAAGGTCTGAAGAAACTGATCAAACTTACAGTTCAGGTTCCTACAGGAACAGACTACACAGTCACAACAAGCAAATAAACAGTTGAGCCCTGATTGGCTTGAATAAACCCAAACTAGGAACAAAATACTGTTGTCCCCAGTGGAGTCGCTAGTTCTGTTGAGGGACAAAGTCCCCTAGGGTCTTGGGTCAATACCCTAGCAGATCGGGGGTTATCTACAAAGAAAAAAAGCATTCCACACAGCCATGATGCTAATATAAACAAATTACATGAAGAGAGGTGCACCTGGGGGTCCTTCGTTTGGGAAGATCCAGCCAGGGTCAAAACCCTCTTGGAGTTCCTTTCGATCCTTCAACCTGCAAAACAATCAATTCCAGAAAGCACAGTAGTATATTGACCAAGCATCATAAAGAAATCAACTTCATAGCATACTGAAAGGTAGTTAGTTATATAATTAAAACAACCATTTATATATAAATCATAACATTGATAGCATAAGCATGAAGAAGATCAATATCAGGGACAAGACATGTGTTTCTTTTATTATAGATAACTAAAGTACAGAAGGGAATGATTTCACCTGAGTCTTCCTTTCACAGGCTCCAAGCGGAACCGTCCACTGGATTCGTCCAATCTCAAGCCTTCAACAAGATCCTTCCATGACTCACTCAAAGATATCTCAACTAATGGAAAGACATCATAACTCAAGGAAACAAGGGTTTCCTATAATGGGGGAAGTGCTGGAAGAACAAGGATCTTCAGACTTGGTCAGGGATAATCTCAGCAGAGTTATTTTTCTCTCTATCTCCCCTCCTTAGGCCTTCCCATTGAAGCCTTTTTATACTTCTCCCAAAGTAGTTTTTTAGTTGGGAATTCATTGGGAACAGTTGGGCCACGGGCACTAATAGGTAATCAACAGGTAAAACCCGTGATCTCCACCCGAAATTAAGGAGATTTAATTTTTTTAAGTGTTTTAAGACATATACGCGGGTTGGGTATACACAGACCCGCATACACACGCATTTAGCTCAGGGCAATGTCGCGTATAGGGAGTAAAACACTTTTTTTAAGTATTTGGACCAAGTCTGGAAGGAGGGGTTGCCCTAGGCCATGAGTGCAGCATCACAAACATCAAGAGTGAGATTTGGAGCTATAACACCAATTCTCTTCATAGATACAAATCAACTATTATCGTGACAACCTCCCCAAAAATAGTGCCAAAATGTTGGTGCACTAAGATGAATTTATAAATCAATCCTAATCCTACATTAATATGTCAACCTGTGATCCGTCCTTCTATTTCAATGTTGTAAGCATTATCTTCCGATAACAATCAAAGATTTGGATGCAGGGGATTAATCCTAATTCACAACTAATCGTTGCAGAAATAAACAATTTCTCAACAACTCATTGACTCTATAAATTCAAATACAAAACAAAGGTTATTCTACAGTTCGAAATTGGAAGATAAATCAATTGCAAACTACTTCAGACAAAGATCTTAATCTAATATTCCAAATGCCAAAAGGAAATCAATCTGAATATTTGAATCCATGCATATTAAAGGAAACTACTCAAATCGTGCTAATCGCAAGGAGTATCTGTTTGGTCAATTTAGTGTCCTAAATTGCTCTACATAAATTATCAATTCGGGTATCGTAAATTGATGAAGTGTAGTGCACTATATGTGCTAGATGACCCTTCTTACTTCAGTGTTTTTGAGTTTTATGTTGTTTTGGGGTTTTTGATCCTTTAATCCCTAATGATTTACAATGTACTTAACAAAATCTTAAATCTACTTCTGCTAAGAATCTAAAGAAATGAAATGAGGACTAAAAGTGCTTTAAGCAAGATTTGGAAGTAAAGTTTAATCAAGAAATGAAAACAAAGTTTCTATTTCTGCTCTTATCATTGTTTCCAAATCATGAACTAAAAGAACTTAAAAGTGAAATTGCAACTACTGTCTAATCAATTATAGAAACAAGACTAAATGAAATACTAAAACTGAAAGTGAAATTACAACTATCTATTATGGAAACAAAACTAAAATGAAATACTGAAACTGAAAGTGAGATTACAACTACTGTTTAGTCTATTGCAGAAATAAAACTTAATGAAAAATTGAAAGTGAAATTGCAACAAAACTAAATGAAATACTTAGTTACTCTGCCTCTCAATTTTGGAAGACAAACCTCCTTGGGATGACATTTTGAGGAATTCTGTACTTCATTATTCTAAGAGAAGATAAATGCAAAAATGCAGAAAAGACTCATTGCATGAATGAAGTATTCAACCACTTAGTTTGAAATGAGTTAGCAACTAGAAGGGCTTTTTGGAAACATTCATCTACACCATGAGTCACTAAGCTAGTAATAAAATGGCAAGAATTGTAATGGCACTGATCAGTCTAACTGAAAACTTAAAGACTAGTGAAACAGTAAATGAAATAAACTACATTACACTAATACATTTCAACATCTAACTATTGATAGAAACTAGAAAGAAATTAAACAAAAAGAAGCTATTATGCGTTAGTAAGAAAATGATAAAGACTGCATTATAAACAAGGTTAGTATGGAAATGATTATGAACACTATGAAAGAATTGGTGAATTGATAATTTAACTATAAAATACAAAACAAAATGAAATGAAACCTTAGTCAGCGCAGGGGCCCTCTGCAACTGCTCAGGTTATGCGTACTCAATCAAAACTCTAGAAACGCGTTCAGATGTCCATAAAACACACGGTCTTCATATTAAAAACAGAGAATGAGTTTTTCAAAATTACTGAATAGTAGTCTGAGCTTAATACATGAGCAAATTCGAATTGGTTCTGTGTTCTTCACACAAGTATTTATAAGGAAATTATACAATTGTTTATGGATAAAAATAAGCTACAACCAAAAACAAGTAGTAGACAGGCACAAAAAATTCTCTTCCTCGGTTGCTGGAGACATAAATCTAAGGTGATGGCTGTTGGATTTGGTTGCACAGATGGTTATTGAAGTCCGTGGGCTCAGGAAGTTGTTTCGGATCCCATCACTGTGAAACGTGTACAAAACAGAGTCATGTTTGCCTTAGGTCTCTACATTTGACTTCTCCTTTGACCGGAGTCTTGTACCATCTTCCTTGTCGACTTGGGCTAGGTGAATAGGACACGATCCATGTCATGATGTTTTCCAAGCTGCCCATGTAGTTATTTTCTCCTTCTGACACCTGGAACCTGTAAAAGCATGGAAGTAGCTGCAGAACAACCGATTAGCTATAGAATAGGCTACGTTCCATAGCTAAAAGACAAAAACTTATTCAAACAGTAAAAAATAAAAGCATAACATATAAATCACTAAAATGTTCTCCTTAAGGCAATGTATACTGGTTATTGATGATAGGGATTCATTTTCTTCATGGAAAAACAAAGAAAAGGGGAAAGAAAAGTAGCTAAGGAAAAGGAATTTTTGAGGCTCAACAGTATCCAAAGCTATAAGTAATTGAAGAAAGCATATACAAAGAGGAAACAACAATCATATACAAAACTTACTTTCTGTAAATTATGAAAATGATATTAACCAAGACATAAAACTTAATTTATCTCAACATGTAGAAGGAACAACAATATAAATCTTAATAGTAAGGAATAATCAACATAATACAAATGAGCAGTAGATCTTCTAGCGATCGGGCCCAAAGCCTCTAGAAGGAACTACTATAGAAGCTCAATACACGGATTTAATGTGAAACTCCAAGTTTTTCATTAACTGTCAAAAGAAATTACAAAATCACTACAACCCTTAAGGTTGAATCTGCATTCATAGTCTTGCTGTAAATTAATAATGATTACAAAAGTTATTGGTCATTTTCCTTTACTAGCGTTATATATTCTCTATGAAATTCTAGAAAAATCGGAGCTTATCCTGCTTATCCTGAGGATCAGAAGATCCTCAAGATTGCTCGACTGAATAATCAGATTCTCCACATCATTTCTGTGTTTTGTCTCCTGTCTTTAGCTTGGTCTCCGCAACTGGAATAACAACATCTTCCTTGCTTGTTGTTGATGTCTTAACCAAAGGAACAATAGTTGTCCAATCCAGTCATCCTGCGCATAAACAAGTGAAAACTTAGGATTTTAATGCTAAAAGCATGTAACTCGTTCAACACTGTTTTTCATTCGTTTTTCACGGTCTTACTTCGATAATATGTTCAAGATGAGAGAAAATTCATGAAAACCATATGATTAATCAAGCAAATGATGAGGAAAAACATACCTTTTCCACGACCGAACATATATGCAAGTCAAAACCAAAAATAAAGTTCTATATACACTTCCCCTGCAACGGAGCCAAAAATATTGGGTAATCTAATTGTCAGTTAAATTACATCATTAAATTGTCAAATTCGGGATTTGTATCCTTGAAAAGTGTATGTGCACTATATATGTTAGGATGCCTTCTTTTGATTAAGGATTTAAATCTAAGGACAAGTTGCAAAGTTCAACTATTCAAGACTAGCTCTTATCAAGTTACGCACATATTATTTTTATAAGATCAATTTCAAAATCGATTAAACTAGGATGCAGGAAATCAAAGCATATTAATCTAAGAATGGAAATGTCTATTCTATCAAACTGAAATTAAAATTCTATTCTAATTGAGCAAAATTAAAAGACTATACTAATGAGCAAAATTGAAAGTCTATGCTACTTTGCAAAATTGAAAGTATATACTAGAAAACAATCAAAGGAAATCCTATTCTAATGAACTTTAAAGGAGATATATCTATCTTACCTATATTCTCATCAAATTGAAATAATCACTATTATTCAAGCATACAAGAAATTAAAAACAAGAATGGAATCAACTTAGAAAGCAGTAATAGAAATTATTAACAAATTACTAATGTGTGCAGTGTTAATGAGAGTCAATCCAGACATGAACCATAAATTTGAGACTAAGTGAGAATTTCAAGTGTGCAAGCTAATAAAAAAGAGCACTTTTGGTATTTTGTTCTTAATTTTGAGCGCTCAACCTGTTGTAAACAAACACTAGTAATTGCAGGAAAAACAAAGTATCAATCTAGAATGAAAAGCGTTCCAAATATAATTCACAGATATTAAATTAAAATAACTGCTAAGAAAATAAAATAAAACAACACTATACTATCTCACTGCTCATCAGGGGACCCTCCAGGTGAGCGCAAGTCATGAAAACTCAAATCAACAAGTTAAATCACCAACACATATGTGCAGGAACAAAGTATTTCCTTTGTTGGAAATTAAATTTCAGAGAGTCGTAATAATTACAAAGTTAAAAACTTGGTTATTTTTTCTTTGGATCAAAGCAATTTTATAATTTCTTTAACCAACAACTTCATAAGAAAATAATGTCTAGAGGCAAGTCCCCCAATTGACACTTAGGCTTCCTAATTAAAATAAAAATCTGTCTTTCATGAATTGGAGATTCTATTCTTCATGATTTTCTACGAGAAGAGAAAATCGCGATGATTCTCGATTTACACATCATTTTATTCAGGTATCGAATCGCACTTGATTCCACACTCGCTTGGCAATGAAACTGTTTTCCTTGAAACCCTACGTGAGGATAGACCAAAGTTGACTTTCACTTTGACCAGCTAGATTCTCAATCTCTAAGATCTTCCAGGTAAGCATGATAGGTAGATATCCTTGTTCTTAGCATTTGGCATTTATCGATGTCTCTTGTTCATATTCCAAGTGTCATGAACTAGCATAATGATGGACTTAGCTATAATATTTTTGATTAGTTATAGAATTTGTACATTTCGGTAGCCATAGAAATATTTCAATCAATTTTATAAACAAAGTCTAGATTATGAGCTACAAATGATTAATACCTTATGTTATAGTTGAGGATGACCTAAATGACCTTATAACCTACATATGTAGCAAAAAACATGTATGGAATAGGTGAAAAGAAATGGGAAAATGTGTCAGAATGAGAACAATTTGAGGATCCAACAATGTCTATACATGAATATCTCGTAGCCACTTCCTGAATCGATAGAACTAAAGTACCATGATGAATTCTAGATTCAATCTATGTATTATGAGAATGTACTATTTAGGTGTTGGAGGTGCCATGAACATGGACACCTGTTGAAATATTTTCCACTTAGGTAAATTGAAGTACATGAAGAAGGAACAAGGCGACCAACTGATGGTTTTCATAAGGTGACTAGTAGAAAGAGAAACCCCGACACATAAGAAAATAATGGAGGACAATTCCTTCATGGAATTGGAGATTATCAAAAAGGACATCACATTTTCAAAGGATATCATGATGGTAGAGGTGACACTGGAACACTTGCAAGCCAAGCCCAAAATAAAGCGGAATACCCTGGAGAGTTTGGTTCAGGAGGATGTGTAACCACCCCATCCCATATTTACATGCTTTTACAATATCTCCAGGGTAAACATGAGCTAAGAGTTACTATGACATGACCCAACATCCAAGTTCCAATTATGGAAGTGGGGTCTACAAATATGAAACATACAAACACCTCCCAGGAGCATCACATCACCTAGACACCAGCCAACGTCTATTGATGAGCTTGCCTTGCGGCTACTACCTGAATTTCTCAGTTAAGAGACGATGACTGCGAAATCATTACCACTTTTTCAGGTTAGTCTACAAGCCACTTCCTAGAGTTTTCCATAATCAAGTCTAAAACAACCACAAGTATGTATAACTCATACTTAGGCTCATATCTTTCCCAAACATGCCAGACATGTGATAAACATTTAATCAAACATATGGTAAACATGATAATCTACAAGCTATGAATGCATATCTGTTCAATGTCTTATTAACTTCATCAAAGAACCATTAAGAAGGCTTAATTCCCTCTAAAACTAGTTTTAACAACACTAGTTAGCCCATGCATTCACATCGCCATTTAATAACTTATTAAATCATGAATTAGATCCATAATAAGAGCACATCATTTAACAAGATTGATAAGCAGAATGAATCCATGACAAACTAATCATAAAATCAACATAATAACGATTACAGGTGCTTATTGTTCACATAAGAAAATAACTTATATTAGCACATGAAAATTCCAAGTCAGGGACTTCCACGTACCACTCAACCATAGATTGGGTTGAACTAAATGTCTCTTTCAACCAATCACCCCCATGCCATATTCCAAACATGAATGTGGGATCATATGGGTTAAACCAAAATAGAACCAACTAGGGCTTATAGAGACCAAACCACCTCAACCCTCAACCATAATGATTTCACCTAAATTGGTCCAGAAATCATTAACACCAAACAAGGTTGGATGCCTCCAACTTTCTTCACCATACCTAGAGGAGTTTTCCTATCTCTGCCCATCCATCAAGAGTTCCAGGAGAAATCCCATCTCCACCCCTGGCCCTTGGGAATTTCCCGAGACCACCTTGCTAGGATCCAAATTCTATTAGTCATCCAAAATTTAAACCAAAACAAGGAACCGACAACAACATGGCTATCTAGGAAATAGAAAGGCAAGGCTAAAAACCACTATCAATCCAAGAAAATCCCATGCCAATGACAACAAAGCAACTAAATAACCAAATTCATGTACCATGCATCCAAATCTCAACAATGAAATCACACATGCAACCTGTTACTTGCAATATCTTCACTCTCTCAAGATAAGCTTCTTCAACTCAGTTTTATATAGCACATAAATCATGCTCTCAAACCTCACCAAGCCATCTGCTGTGAGGTGATACTCCTCATCCCTATCACCTTTTCACTATTGTTGCAATATCTTATTCAACTATTGATACCTTTCATCATGATTCCCCCGCTCTCGCAAATATGTCCCATAAGAGCTCATAGTTGAAATATGATTCACTTGCACTCTCCTAATGAGAGCATCTGCAACCTTGTTCTATTTTCCCTTGATGTACTTGATCTTAAAATCAAACTCACTGAGAGTAGCCAACCATCTAGCTTTCCTGGCATTTAGATTGGGTTGTTCAAGCATATACCTAAGTCCACTGTGATCACTCATCAAGGAAAACCTCTTGCCAAGGAGATAATGTCTCCACATCTTCAATGCATGAATTATGGTTGCCAATTCAGGATCACGAGTCACATAGTTTTTATCGTGATCATTTAACTTCCTTGATTCATAGCAAACCACATGCCCTTCTTGCATCAAGACTCCACCAAATCCTTCCTTACATGCATCTGTACAAATCACAAACTCCTTATCAGGGTCTGCAATCTTCAAAACTAGATCATTTTTAAGCAACTACTTTAACTTATTAAAACTAGTTGCACATTCCTTAGTCCATTCAAACTTCTTCCCTTTCCTCTCCAAGGATGTAATAGGATAGCCAATATTAGAGAAGTTCTTGATGAACCTCCTGTAATAACCTACTATTCCCATGAATTATATGACCTTATCCACATTCCTCTAACTTGGCCACTCCATGATGGCTTTAATCTTTTCTGGATCCAATGTTATCATTTTCTTGGAAACAACGTGTCCCAAGTAATGAATTTGAGTCTGAAAGAAGCTACACTTGTTGAACTTGGCATATAACTTATGCTCTCTCAACAATATCAACAATGTTTCCAGGTGTTCTACATGCTCCTCCTCATTCTTTGAATATACCAATATGTCATCGACAAAGATTATTAGAAACTTATCCAGATAAGGATGCAACAGATTATTCATCAAACACATGAAGGTGGTTGGAGCATTGTAAGACCAAAATGAACCACCAAAAACACATATTGCCCAAACCTTGTACGGAATGTAGTCTTGTAGATTTCTTCTTCCTTGATGTGCATTTGATGATATCTTGATCTTAGATCAATCTTCAAGAATATTACTACTCCCTTCAGTTGATCAAACAAATCATCAATCCACGATAGTCACCTTGTTCAACTACCTGTAGTCAATGCATAATATGAGATTACCATCCTTCTTACTTACGAAAAACACTGGTGCACGCCAAGGAGATACCCTTGGCCTTATGTATCCCTCATCAAGCTTTAGGTTTCAACTTCAATTCCACCAATTCCGGAGTGCTCATCCTGTACGGTACCTTAGACGTTGGTGTTGCTCCTCGTATCAACTCAATAGAAAATTTCACCACCCTATGATGTGGCAGCTCTAGAATATTTGTAGGATGCACATCCTGAAACTACTGCAAGATAGGACACTTCCTCAGGACTTCATCATCCTCATCTTCCTTCCCTTTGTCACTAGAAACATGTACTGCAAACAATAAACATCATTTTATGTGATAAGGCTTGGCTTTCATAGTTGTAACCATTCTCATTGATGTGGGCTTCATCTTTCCCTACAAGATTCTATTTTCTCCATCATCAATGAGGCACTCAGTGGCCTTGCCATAGCAATCTACCTTGGTCCTCTGAATGAACAACCAATCCATTCCCAAAAGCATATTACATGAACCCAAAGTAAGCACATTTATATGTGCTAATGTAGGCATGCCATTAAGCTCCAATGCACAAGATCTCACCCAATGATGAACTCTTCCCTTAGTCCTTATATCCAACTGCACCAACCAAGATTTTTCATGCACTTCCTTATTCAACTGACACTGATCCACTAGGTCAAGAGTAATATACCTATAATTACATTCAAGATCCATCAAAAAGGAAACACAATGATCAAAAATATTACCTTACATCTCGATAATGGATGTTTGATGATATGCCTGCATGTTATCCATTGTTGCATAAATATGGGGAATACTCTAGCCTACATCTCCAACTATTTGTGCCTCATGAGCACTATAAATAGGAGGCCTTCCACCCTGATGTGATGGAAAATCCCTCTTATGATGCTCTCCACCATAAGCCCAACACCTCAAAGGTTTCCTACCATCGCCTTTATTTTTTGCTCCGCAGGCTGGGACCCATGTCCTCTCTCAAATGCATTGAAATTATTATGAGGTGCCATATTTTCCTTGTCACTTGCATCCTAAGATCTTCCTCACTTTTTAGGAAATTTTCCTTTCTTCTTCTCATTACCTTTCTAGTCTTGCTTGAACTCAAGCTTGTGCTTTGACTGCTAATAACAATGCTTTAACTTCATGATGGCTTCCTCCAATCACTGAGGCTCATCAAACTTAATCTAGTCTTGGATGGATGAACCTTTGGATCTTTGCTTTCTCATCCTTGAGATAAGGCACATATCTCAACAACTCTAGAAATTTGGTTGTGTACTCTTCATCTCTCATTGAACCCATCTTGAGCTCATAGAATTTCTTGGCCTTCCCATCATAATACCTCTCAGATAGTTCTTTATTCTGAAGAGTCTTTCAAACTCATCCAAAATTAGTTCCTCTTCTTTGATGCCTCTGAAATGCTTAACATATTCCCACCATATATTTGCTTTTTCCTTGAGACTAAATGTTGTTATCTTAGCTTTCATATTCTTTGAATAATCATGAAATCTAAAGAACTTCTTCATACCAAGCAGTCATGCTTCTGCATCTTCTGATTTCTTCATTTCTCAATCAAAAGTAGGAGGCTTGGTTTTCTTGAACTCTTCTGGAAAATATCCCCTCACTCCTCCTATAAGGATATTGTCAATGATGATGATGATGTCTCTCCACACTGGAGCTAGAATAAAGCCCATGAGTGTTATCCATCCTGTCAGGTGTATCCAAGGATCTGTCACCTCTCACTATATCCTCCCTATCCAACCTGTACTCTTTCTGAGATCTACTTCCATCTACACCATTTGTCTTATCTTCCTGTCCATGATTGATCCCTAGTTGTCCTTGCTTTTGCAAATCTTAAAGGCTCTAGAGGATTAACCTCATCTTGATTTTCTTGAGCTCTGGCAAGCCTTTCCTTAGCCTCAATCAACTGCTCATAGTTTTCCTTGCAACTCACAATTTTTTCCTTCAAGCTTCTCAATTTGTCTTCCAAACCAAGAGAATGTCCCTCTCCCTATTGCTCAACTTATTTCTCTCATCCTGCTAATGTCTCTTCCACCCTGTATGGAGAGACATATGAATTGTACTCAACTATTCTGCTCTTCATCTCTTGGCCTTCTATTTCCTACAATTTTCCATTGTGAGCTTTGTAAAAAATAAAAAAAAATAAAAACACCTAAGGTATCTCAGGGGAGTCTATTGTATCCGCACAGGCCAATTGAGATTAGCACGATACAAAATATCAAGCATACCAACTCATACATGGATATCGTAACCATAATAATAAATAACCAACATGCATGCATGATAAACACATAGAAAACTAACATGCATGCATAACAATAAAACTTTACCCCAAGGTCCAGCACTACAACCTTGCTCTAATACCACCCTGTAACCACCCCATTCCACATTTACCTACTTTCACAAGCTCTCTAGGGAAAACATGAGTTGAGAGTTACTATGACATAACCCAACATCTAAGTTTCAGTTATGGAAGTCGGGTCTATAAATAATAAACATACTGACACCTGCCAGGAGCATCACATCACTTAAATACCAGCCAACGTCGGTTGATGAGCTTGCCCTGCGTTGGAAATTTATTTTTGCTAGACCTTACATCCTAGCTGCACATATGCTAAGCCCTCCATGTTGCTAGAAGGCTACATCGGCATGCACAAGCCTTCCTCCATGTGGAAACAACTGGAATTTCTTAGTTAAGAGACCGAAAGTGCAAAATTAGTACCACTTTTTCATGCTAGAATATAGGCCATTTCCTGTAACTTTCTAGAATCAAGTCTATAACAACCACACGTATGCATTAATAATACTTAGGCTTAGATATTTCCCAAACGTGCCATACATGTGATAAGAATTTTGTCAAACATATGGTAAACATGATAATCTATAGGCCGTGAATGCATATATGTTCAATGTATTCTTAACTTCATCAGAGAACCATAAAGAAGGCTCAATTCCCTCTTAAAATAGTTGCAACAACACTAGTTAGCCCATGAATTCACATAACCATTCAATAACTTATCAAATCATGAATAAAATCCATAACAAGAGCACATCATTTAACCAGGCATATAGCTAGCATATAACCAGAATGAATCCATGACAAACTAGTCATAAAATCAGCCTAATAACAAGTACATGTGCTCATTGATCACGATAAGAAAATGACTTATATTAACATATAAAAATTCCAACCAAATCAGGGACTTCCACGTACCACCCTACCATAGATTGGGCTGAACCAAATCTCTCTTTCAGCCAATCACCCCCATGCCATATTCCAAGCATGAATTTGGGATCATATGGGTTAAACCAAAATAGAACCAACCAGGGATTCCAAAGGAAAAACCACCTCAACCCTCAACCACAATAATTTCAGCTAAACCTAGAAATCACTAACACCAAACAAGCTTGGATGCCTAGGAATTTATTCACCATACCGAGAGGAATTTTCCTGTCTCCACCATCCATTAAGAGTTCCAGGAGAAATCCCATCTCACCCTTGGGAATTTCCTGAGACAACCTTGCCAAGATCCAAAGTCTACTAGCCATCCAAAGCTTAAACTAAAACAAGGAACCCACAACACCATGACTATCCAGGAAATGGAAAGGCAAGGTTGAAAAACAATATCAATCCATTCAAATCAAATGTCAATGGCAAAAAGAAACCAAATAACCAAATGCGTGTACCATGCATCCAAATCTCAGCAATGAAATCACACATGAAACTTATTACCTGCAATGTCTTCCTGCTGTTGCTACTCTTCCAATCCTTTCCTTGTGCTCTCTTTCTTTCCTTTTCTTGCTTTCTTTTCCAAGTGTTTCCTCTCTCTTCTCTTAGAGCTATGTTTCTAAAAGTGATCAAAATCTAGAATTGACAAAAGCTGTGAACTATTTCTCTAATGCCTTTTTTTCATTAACATGTTTATTTTCTTCCTTTCCTTTTTCCCTTTTCTTCATTTTCCTCTAATTTCTCTCTAATTTCCCTTGCATGCATCATCTTGTTTTTCGCTTATTTTCCTTTATTTCTCATATTAAATTATCATTTTTTACCTCTTTGCCTTTGCCAATTTCTATAGCCATTAATAAAACACAAGTGATGCCCACTATAGTGTTTTTCCCTCCATTCGAATTTGAATACGTGTCCCATGAATTTGGTCTTATTTTATTTACATGGAAATGAACCTGGGGTTGTTACAGGAAGGCACACATGGACACTAAAGATGAGAGAAACTAATTCGATGATGGAAGAACTCATTGAAACCCTAAGTGCAGAGGAACAATTCATGGAAAATCTAATTCACGAATAGAACGGTAATATTCCTAAGGGAACTTTTATTGAGCATAAAGAGGTGTATTATCAATTGTACATGCAATGGAAAAATCAATGAGAATTGTGTGATGGCGAGAGAAATGAAGCAGTGGGTGTTTTATCATTGAGAGAAAGGGGCAAAGACTGGAATAACATGGAAATTAAACAGAAAGGTAGGAGGTCTACAAGGGAAGCAATCCAAATTGTGAGAAAGAAACTGGTAAAATTAGGTCAGGAGATGGTGTTACTAGATATGTTCTCTACCTCACAAAACCTTACTCAATGAAGATAGTAACTTGGAATATAAGACGGGTTAGTAGCAAGGGAAAGCATATGTATTTTAGGGAGAGAATATCCAAAGAGAAACCAACTATAGTCATTCTCCAAGAAATAAAAATGTTTGGTGAGATAATACATGAGATAGGGGGGAAATGTTGGAAGGGCTAGAAGGTAATGACATTGGATGCAATATAGAGTGCGGGGGGTTTAGTGATATTATGGAACACATCAAAAGATACTTTCCAAGACTAGATAACATGCCCCATAATTTTGTCTAGAAGATTCCATTATTTAAGGTCCAAGGAAATGATCAACCTCACAATGATATATGTCCCTCATATCCCTGCAGATAAAGGCGGGGGCATTCTTGGAAAAAATATAGGGCTTTAAAGAACTCATTCAGGATGAGATTTGGAGAGTAGGAGGGGAACTCAATCCAATAAATCCTTTAGAGGAGAAAAAATGGGACATAAGGTGACTATACTTAAAAACAAAAATCTTTGAGGAGATTATCTTAGATCTAAAGTTGGTGGATATTGAAACTATTAATGGTGTATTTACCTGGAATAATCAAAGGGGGGCCAAGCACTAGGTGGCATGTAGATTAGGTCAATTTTTGGTATTAGAAGCAATCCTAGGTAAATATATTTTTTTAGAGTATGCCATACTCATGTGCTTAGGCTTGAATCATTGGCTAATGTGGTTGTAAATAGGTCTAAAAGAAGCCCCTAAAAATTTCCCTTTCAGGTTTGAAAGAATTTTGCTCCAGGACCCTAATTTTGTTAATAAGGAAGAAGAATGGTGGAAGGAAATCAAGTTCAAGGGAAGGACTATGAGGAATACATTCCAATTGAAGTTGGAAGAACTTAAATTGAAAATTAGGGACTCGAAAAGAAAATAATTTGGACATATGATGGAGGAGAAATAGCTCCTGGAGTCCCGAATGTAGGAAGTCTAGCATAAGCAGATTATGTAAGGGAGACCAAGAATTGATTTACGAAAGAAGTTCAAATTCATATTAAGTTGGAACTAAGGAGGAAACAAGAGGGGTTACTATGGAAATAAAAGTCCAGAGTATAATGGATAAGGGAGGGGGATAAAAACACAATTTTTTTTGCATAAGTTGATGATCAACATAGGCACCAGAATAATATATTTTCATTCATGTCGAAGGATGGAAGGTGACTGCTTCATCCCAAGAAAATTGAGCAAGATTTAATTGATTATCATCAATACTTGATGTCGTAGTTAGAACAACCAAGATGGTAGGCCATAAATATGATTACGACTTGCATTCCATAGCTTGTTAGCCATGAGTAGAATGAAGCTTTGATGAAGGAGATAGCGTATGAGGAAGTAGAGGAGGTAGTGAAGGCCATGCCCAAGAACAAGGATCTGAGCCTAGACAGCTTCACTGTAGGCTTCTTTAAAGCCTACTGAAACTTTATTGGTGAAGAAATTTGCACACTAGTGGAAGATTCCAAGCGTCTACAGAAGGCTTGGTCTGATTTAAATGCCATACTCATAACATTAGTTCCCAAGACTAGTAAGTTGGAAGATATATGATGGTATCAATCCATATCATTGTGTAATTTAATCTATAATATTATATCTTTAGTCATTATCATTCGCTTCAATTAATTTCTTAGAGACTTAATTTCATCCAAACAAACTAGCTTGTAGAAGGGAGATAGATTGATGACAGTATAATTATGACTCATGGAGTAGTGCATTCTCTAAATAAATTGAAGAAATAAGGCATGTTTATCAAGCTAGACTTGTCTAAAGTGTATAATAGATTTAATTTGGACTATATTAGATGTCTTTGGTTTCTTGTCACATTGGAAAGCTTGGATTTCATCTCTTATCTCAACCCCTTTTTTCTCCATTCTTTTCAATGGGTCTCCCACTAACACTTTTAAACCTTCATGAGGCCTAAGACAAGGTGATCCATTTTCACCATTTATTTTTATTATGTCTCCAAAGGGGCTAGGTAGATACCCAAAAAATACATGTGAAAGGAATATTGCCAAAGGATTGTGTCTGTATGGAAACAACCTCCCTATAACACACCAACAGTTCATGGATGATATATTGTTATTTTATCAGAGAGTCAAAGTAAATGTGAAGTATCCTATCAAACTTTATGGAAGCATTCAGGACTGTTGTCAATAATGAGAAAACAAGCATCCCGTCTTCTTTTTAAATTGCATCGCCCCATACGGCACCACCTAGGTAGAGTCTTGGATTTCCAAATTTCGAACCTCCTAGCTGAATACCTTGGGGTTCCATTGATGATCAATATTTTGAAAGCCTCCTAATGGCAAGAGATCATGCAGAATATTTTGACCAAGCTAAAGACATGGACCTTTTGGTCTTTGAATATGGTCGATAGGTTGGTGCTCCTAAAAGAAGTCCTTCAAGCCCTACCTACTTACCAAATGGAAATAATGTTAGTTCTGAAGAATATTTGCAAATAAATTAGGGATAAATTTAGGGACATTTTATGGAGAGGGCTAAGAAAGCTAAGAAATGGTCGTTGGTTGTGTGCGAAAAACTATGCACATCGAAGGTGACAAACGGTCTGGGTTTATGGGATCCATATGTCTTAATGCAAGCCTTAGGTGTGAAACTTTGGAGGTGCTAGATCCAGGGTGGGGAGGAAATATGGAAAAGTATTTGGAACAGGAAATATAATATAACCTCTTCATAAGCGGACAAACCCTGAGATACAAATATCTCACATGGTTCCTCTATCTAGATTCTGGCTCAATATAACAAGAGTCTAGTCCATGAAAAATTCTTCTGGGAAATTAGTAAAGGGGATATAGCCTTCTTCTCGGAAGAGGATTGGAAAAAACTCCCCAAACTTAGTGAGAAAGAGGAATTTATGGAAATAAAAAATTTCATCAGTAAGGGAAGATCAAGGTAGTTGATTGCTGGAAGGAGGTCCAGCATACCTCCAGCTAGAGAGAGTGGAAGACAAAAGAGGATTGGATTGAACCTCAAGAGGAGCATCCCTAGAATAGCTTAAGTGAGGAACTGTAGGAAAGGGGAATTCCAATTGATAAGGAACTGAACAAGTTACATTGGGGGTATCAAAGTAGGACACAAATACTTGCCAAGAGATGTGATATGGCGGAATATATGGATGAAAAAAATCTTGGACAAATCTAGCCTTCTTCCTCTGCCCAGTGGCGAGAAGAAAATTGTTGACTTGAGACCATATAAGAAAGAAGGGATATCAATTTGAATAATTATATGAATAATTTTATATTTTTTTTACTGATATGAATATTATTTTTTATTTTTTATTAGGCATGTCAAGACCCATGAGTCAATTTGAATAATTATATGAAACATTTATATACTTTTTATTGATATCATGTTTATATTGTAACTTTAAATCTGTGTTTAAAATTAATGATATCCCGTGAAGCTATGAATCATTTTTATGCTTGTTGGATTATATGATTTTATTATGAACAACATAACAATTTTCGTAGCTCATGTGATTTGGATATGGACAATATAATTTTTCAAAAAAATATTTTTAATTCAATGCAATTTGTATTGAGCATTTTTCTGAAAAACAAATAAAACAATTGGAACTAATGATGAAGTTTTTAAATTATAAGGTGATATCCTCATGCCATGTTTGGAGTAATTAAACAATGCTAAAGGATTGGACATTTTGAGGTTTAAGTTTATGGTGTTTTTCTATACCATGGTTTGAAAAACATTCTATTGCCTTTGTTGTGATGGTACAAGTCATTAAGGCCATTTGTTGGCTCGTTAATATACCATTATTATTGTCACTTTTGAACGCTTATTCCACCCATTTCTACCATTCTTTATCATATCATTTATTATAATTTATTATATAAATCCATTTTATAATGATTTATGCTTTTATGGATGAATATTATTTCTTCTCCCTTATTTCTAATAAATTGATGATTATGCATGATTTTATCAATGAAAGTTTAATAAAGTGGTTGTAACATTATTCACCATTTTTAGCCTTCAAGATAATTTCCAGATTGAAGATTTGATCATTAAAAGTGCCAACTCAGAAATGTGCTGGAATAAGAAGTGACAGTTTTGCGGTTGAGATTCTGAGCAAATGAAGCAGAATATGGAAAATCCGGAACATGGGTTTTGTCCAGAACGGACCCAATTAACTTTACTAAAGAAAGTCTTGCCCAAATTCGGCTTGTACTGAGATAAACGCAGGATTCTTTGATCACGATTTTCTCAGATTTGTTCTTGCGGCCGTCCTCCAAATCTCAGCTGCAAAGCCAAATTCGTCTTGCTCTTGTTGAAAGATGGATGGAAATATATCTTCTTGTTGATCAATTGGTTGGAAAAAATCTAATTTTGTAATAGAAATTATGTTGTACTTATCTTTATTGTAACTTCTCTCTGATCTCTCTCTATTTAAATGAAAACAGAGATTAGAGATGGGGATGATTTGGGGATGGATTCGAATGATGGAATTGAGGATGAATTAGATATTCAGAATTGAGGATGGCAGAGAGAATGGATAGTGGATGAGAGATTGAGAGACTTCTTGTTGTAATCCACTGTAACTCTTCTTTGATATTTTAATATAAATCTAGTTGCCCTTTCATCTTTGATCCTGAAGTAACCCAGCAGCATCCGCTGGCGGCTAAGGGCCCAGCCTCTGGTGGAGTACGCTGCTGCTGTATTATATCTTTATGCTTCATGTGTGGTTTGATCTCTTTCTTTTACTCTGTTCAGTAATCTGACGCACTTTACTGTTTTACATATCAGCGCTATTAGATATACTTGATTGGATACTATCGTTATCTGCAACATGAATGCTATGTTATCATTTTAACTTTGTATCGCATTGCTGTTCCTTTTGATAATTGATATAACATTGTTGTTCCTTACAGATTGTCATTCGATTACAGATTAATCGCGTTGTATGTTCCTAAATCGGTACAACTGTATGATGTATTCTTAAATTGTGACTGTTATTTATTCGGGATTGTTGTTCCGTTACACTTACTGTTACTTTATAGCTGTGATTCATGCATATTGTATCGAAGCTCGGATTACTGTCCCTTTTAATGATAAGTGTGTTGCGTGCTTGATTTGGATTGTTGTACATTCATATTTAATATGCTGTTCCATTTCCTGTTATTCGCATTATCTTTGCTTTGGTGTGAAGAACGGTCCAAAACTGTAGTGGGCATTGGCATTTGTTGTCTAGTCCCGAGGCTAATGATCTGTTCCTTGATTACTTTTTGTTACATCAGTTTCCAAAGGGATGAGTTATTGTTACTGGACCCTTGACTGATACATTGTTTATTTTTCCAAATGAATGATTTAGGCTTCAAGGTATTTTGTTGTTGATTTCTATTAATTAGAGTTTGTTGTTCACATTCCTTTAATTACAGTTTGCTGCCCATTTACTTTGTTGTTCATTTTTGTTGATTAATTACAATAGTTTGCTTTTAAAGAGTTTTCCTAGTTTACTTTCAATGACAGCTTTAGTTCAATTTCTATTTCCTTTTAATTGCTTTAAAGCAGGATTGTCAACTGTAGAGAACATTGGTTATTGCTTCCTCGTTCCCAGATTGATTGTCTTGTTCCGATTTGATTTCAATTGCATCAATATCTAGAGGAATGAGTTATTGCTATTGTATCCTCAATTGATGGTTGTTTGAGTGAATGATTTAATTACAGAGCATTTCAGTTTCTTGTTGTTCCAATTAGAGTTTGTTTCCAGCTTTCATTTACTTTTGCATTTTAAGCAATATACTGCAAAACATTACTCTTGAGTAAATAGCCACCTCAGACTGAGTACACTCTTGAAATAAAAAGTCATCCCTGGGTTGATAATTAATGTGAAGGTAATTAGGAGTTAAAAGACACCTTTTTATCGCTCAACATTTTGGCGTCGTTGCCGGGGAGAGTGTAGCCATTTCTAAAGAGTAGTGTGGATCTGATGAGTGCCTGCTAGGAGAGAATTGGGTATTAAAAACGGAAGGTAATAACCTGCGTATGGAGCATGTAACAGCCCTGCTCCCCCGCCCGCTTTCCGGCGGATTTGTTAATTTTTGTTGGGTAGAAATAGATGTTTGAATTTTGTGTGAATGACTACGGAAAAAATAGAAATTTTGAAAAATGAATCACATGATTTCACTCAAGTGGTGATGTAAGCACCACCCATTTCACTAACTAATTGACAGGAACATTGGAAGAAGGAGCTGAACACCTGAAGAACATCTTCTGTTATGGTAAAAAACTGCCCAACATTTCTACTTTTGAATTTCCTGCTCAACTAATTCCACACCCTCACCACAATAAACCAGTACAACATGCTTACAGTGTTGGACTGCCAAATTTACCCAACCTTCCCACCCATTCTATCTCACATGTGCCATTAGAGAAAACTTACAATGAGATTCAGAATGTTTCAAATTCAAAAATTGTAGAAACTATGGAAGAAAATGAGGTTTCTTTAGGTTGCACCAACAAACCATTTTAAAAGCTCAAGAAATTCATGGTATGATGGGAAATCAAGAAAGTAACGGATATATTGAAGATTGGTTTCACTCCATCACGTGTTTGCATCATCACTCCATACTTCAACAATTTTTGATACCATCTTTTCAAGGGAAGTTGGCTTCTCATACCCTAATTTTTATCAACATGCATTTTTCAAATTTGGGTATGTGCATACGTAAAGCCTTAATTCTAAAATGGTTCCACTGGAAATACTTTTATACATAAACATATTTGATTCTCAAAGAAGAGTAGGATAGTGGAGAAAATAAAATAAATAAACAAATAAAACAAACACATCTTTTTTATTTTTATTTTTGTAAAGCTAGTTGTTTTTTGTTGCAACATGCTATGGAAATCAACATCGGTGATAATTTTTTAATTCATTTGTGTATGTAAATGACTTATAATGGAAATAATAGTTCTACAAACACTCATATTCACTTTTATCACCAATTTAAAAAAATGCTTGAAAATCACATTTTTTTTGGCTTGCGGGCTTGATGAAATTTCTGAAAAAATAGTCGAGACAGTCATGTTTTGAGGGACCAAAATACAATATTTTTAAAACCTGTTTCTATCCTAAGTAGCCCCTGATATCTACTTTCCAACCCAATTTGAATCACTCAATTTGGATTTGAAATGAAAAACTTCGAACCAAAACATTGACAGGGTGTCTAGCAGGCAACTTAGGAACAGAGTTGGGACAGTCAGTTTGTGGAGGCCTAAATGAATGAATTTTTAAAACCTGTTTCTATGGTAGATTACCCTATGAATCTAGTTTACAATGCAATTGGAATCACTCATTTTCGATATCGTATGGGGAAGTTATGATCAAAATACTGACTGTCTATCGTAAATCAACACTCTTAAAACTCTGTCTTTCCGGCTGTTCCTTACAGTATTTGACCTATCAATTCTTCTTGTCTTCAAAACTTGTTTATATTGAAGATAAATAAATGAATCTACTTTCATTTCCTATTTGAATCATTCGAATCCGACATCAAACGAAGAATCTATGCTTAAAACATTCATTGTTGTTCTAAGTGGGGTAAGCGAAAATGACTCTGTTATGCAGGTTGTTCTAAGTAAAATTGACATATAATATCATTGAATTTTTAAAACCTGTTTCTATTGGAGATACACCTTTGAATTAGCTCTCATTTAGCTTTGGAATCACTCAATTTGGACAAAAAACAAAGAAGTTGTGATTAAAACACTGCTGGTTAGTATGGTCGACCACTGCTCTATCGCAGGTGACAAATAAATTTTACTTTGTTATTTTCTCCATGGATTTGTTCTACAGAGTAACTACTTGTTAGTTTTTTTTTGCATAATTCTTGGATTAGGGGAGCCGTGCACCTCTCTTTCTCCATGATTTAATGTTTTATTGCAGGTAGACACTCGTTTTTTTGCAGGTCCTAGGAGAAAAAGAATGTCAATTTATGGACGAGTGATTCTTCCAAGAAATTTTAAATGAAACAAAGGAATTTCATCCAACTCATTACCCAACGGATTCATAATAGAAGAAATGAAGAATTTATTTCTATTTGAAGATTCATGTCATGTCTTTGCTGCTAAAACATTTTTCAAAAAGATCATTTTTTTTACATAATATCATAGCTGTTGTAACTTAATTTATTTACATATTGTTTTTAAATAAAATGTTGTTTCTTTTCTAATTTCTCTTATATTTTGTGTTTCAGGTGTTGCTTCATTCAAAGTGTAACTCATCCTCAGCATCAATACAGTGAACAGCGAATTCATTCTTTGCGTTCTTGCATTTTATGCTTGTACATTTTTGCTATTCCTTTTTTTGAAGAGACAACATTTGTGTGCACTTTTGTTTCTGTTGTTCCTTTTCCAAAAGGACAGCATTTACGTTTTGTTGTTCCTTTTCCAAAGGAACAACACCTTTTGGGGCAACAGTTTATTTTGTTGTTCCTTTTTCACGGTTCATTTTGTTGTTTCTTTTTCACGGTTCATTTTGTTGTTCCTTTTCCACGGTTCATTTTGCCGTTCCTTTTCCACGGTTCATTTTGCTATTCCTTTTTCACGTTTTGTTGTTTCTTTCCAAATGGAACAACACTTCTGCACTTTCACACTTTTGCACTTTTACGTTTTGTTGTTCCTTTTCAAATGGAACAATACTTCTGCACTTTCACTTTTTGTTGTTCCTTTTCGAATGGAACAACACTTTTGCACCTTTACGTTTTGTTGTTCCTTTCCAAATGGAACAACACTTCTGCACTTTCACGATTTGTTGTTCCTTTCTGAATGGAACAACACTTCTGCACTTTTCATTTTTGTTGTTCCTTTTCCAAAGGAACGACACTTGTGTTTTTGCTGTTCCTTTTCCAAAGGAACGACACTTGCGTTTTTGCTATTCATTTTCCAAAGGATCGGCACTTTTCATTTTTGTTGTTCCTTTTCCAAAGGAACGGCACTTGCGTTTTTGCTGTTCCTTTTCCAAAAGAACGACACTTTTTTTTGTCCATTTTCTAAAGGAACGACACTTTTATTTTTTGTTGTTCCTTTTTCCAAAGGAACGACATTTGCGTTTTCACACTTTTTTATGTGTATTTTTGCTTTTTGGCGTGCATTTCGTTCATTGTTCCCTATAAAGAACAACACTTTTTGAGTGTTTTGTTGTTCCTTCAAAAAGAAGCAACACTTTGGGATTATTTTCGAGAGCAACCCTTCATTCCTCTTGTGGGATGATTCCTAGTTTATCTCAACCACATTTTCCTGATTCTCTTTCATGGCATGAAGTACACTACTTTTATGAGGACAAGAATTATGGATTATTTTGAAGCGAGTTAATATCATTCACGTTATGATCTTTAAGAGGACAGCTCCTTGATGATAGATTCTTTTCAAAAGGGACACAATTATTTATATATTACTTTACTGCATTGTTTTTTGTTGTACATGATATTGATTGATCATCTTAATACCATGATGGTTCCATCCTCCCTGGTTATAATCTTCTCTATCTGTAATAAATGAGATTATGGGTATATTTTTTTTCTATTGACATGTTCAACTTCTTCCACCATCCCTGCTCTTAAGGAGTACTGAGCCTCCCTCTTTTTATCATAAAAATGTGTAATAACAACAAAATTTTGTTCGGAGATAGAGGATAGGGGGTCTCATTACGAGCCAGCCTACCATGTTCATAAGGTTGTAAGAAAGTGACATTCCCATTATGGCCACCACACCAGGGTTATGATCCATTGGATAGCCAAATTATCCTTGGAACAGGAGGTCTCATCACGAGCCGGCCTGATCACTTTTGCTACATCCCAGTGAATGGCAGTGTGATTATCTGGTTACCATGCCAGCACACTAATCTCTTCTGTAGAACAACATTGTAACTCTCCATTTATAAATTGAGGATCCTGACTCATATGGGTTAAAAAGCAACCCTGTCGAGGCTATGGACGCCTGCTGGCAGCAACAGCTCTGCTTATGGTATTGAAGTTATATCTTATCGTCAATTATTATTATAATACCCTTTTCTTATTTTTTCTTTTTATCAGAGAAATTATTTCCTTAACTTTTTCCCTGTTTTGAACCTTTATGCATGAGAAATTGTTTTATGATCAATCGCATCATTTTCAGCTAGCATACTATCAGTAAAGCATCTTTTTGGCATATTGTTGTTCTTTTTCTCTTTTTCATCACTTATCATCAATTCAAAGCGTCCTATCTCTTATTCATAACTATCTTTACACACTCTGCTCTCATTATAACCATAACTCTCGTCGTCCTATCATCGATATGTGTACTCTAATGCTGTATTGTTCATTCCCTTGCCTTGCCATCAGCATAACACCTTTCATAAGCTTTATGGTCATGAAATCCCTTTTTCAATTGGAGAGGGGAATGTATGCATATGGAATTGCATGCGCTATGATTACTACACCCTGCCATAACTTGTTGATTTGACAAAAGTTTTTCTGACTGAAAGTTTTGCATGCATCTTATCTATTTCTATTCAAAGCTAACACTATGGATTCAAGAACATTGTATGCAAAATAGTGATTTGTTTACAGGAGAACAATAAGTATGGGCAGAACTCTATTCACAGCATGACCACACTATTGCAACTAACAGAAGAGGCTCGAGCAACTCGTGAACGTGAACAATTCTTCAGACATGATGTGCTTACCTGGATTACACCTTTTGCATCACTTTCAGCACCAACTCTGCCTACATCAGCTTCAACAAATGCCAGTCCATATATGTCATTCCACATTTTTGGAGGTAAAACTTGAGGCAAAATCGCATAATTTTCTGATTTATTACGAATTTAGGATAATTTCATAAAAATCCATTTTGAGCATTATTTATCATCCTTCAGTCTACATCTATACCACTTCCCATTTTTCAGCGACATATCATCTTTCAGTTTGGGGGAGTGTTGCTTTCATTCATTTATTTCTTATGACCATGTCATTCATATTCTTTATCATCCATTGTTATTCTTATTCATTCTCAACACCTCCCTTATTCCATGTTGTTTTACACCAAGCATAGACTTCAACAGATAGTAGCAACCACCTCTATTTGTTTTCTAGCATCGCATGAGGGCATGCTAATTTTTCAAAGAGGGGGAGGAATTGCTACGCATGATGGATGTTTTCTATTTTATTTCTCATTTAAGGCATACAATTTCAGTGTAGAAATTGATTTCCATAATATTTTTAAAGCTATGAACTCAATTCTTGTGATTTTTGGAAAACACAGACGTATCATTAACCCAGACAATTTCAAGATAAATTGGTTCATAAAATTTCAGAAATCATGCACTCTCACCTACAGCCACTTTGTTTATATCTCATGATCCGTGCATCAAAACAGTCTAATTTTTGGATCATAAAGGCATTCATATATTATAAATTTACTTGCCAAATTTCAACAAAAGCTGATTTGTAGTTTTTGAGAAAATGGTTAATGAAGTTTGTTGTTACTTATATCATATTTTGTTGCAACTTCATATATACATATAGTTGAATGTCAATGTAAAAATTGTTATGCCTTCATCAAGATTACTAAAAGTGAATATTCATTAATTAAGGAAGAATTCATTTGTTCTATCCATTTCATGAGCTGAGATGAACATACTTTTTATTGCTTGGTTAACACATGGGTTTTGTCTTTGGGTTGCATGAGGACATGCAACATATTGAGTGTGGGGGTATGTTGGGTCGTTAATATACCATTATTATTGTCACTTTTGAACGCTTATTCTACTCATTTCTACCATTCTTTATCATATCATTTATTATAATTTATTATATAAATCCATTTTATAATGATTTATGCTTTTATGGATGAATATTATTTCTTCTCCTTTATTTCTAATAAATTGATGATTATGCATGATTTTATCAATGAAAGTTTAATAAATTGGTTATAACATTATTCACCATTTTTAGCCTTCAAGATAATTTCCAGATTGAAGATTTGATCATTAAAAGTGCCAACTCAGAAATGTGTTGGAATAAGAAGTGACAGTTTTGCGGTTGAGATTCTGAGCAAATGAAGCAGAATATGGAAAATCCAGAACATGGGTTTTGTCCAGAACGGACCCAATTAACTTTATTAAAGAATGGATTGCCCAAATTCGGCTTGTACAGAGAGAAAAGCAGGGTTCTTTGAGCACGATTTTCTCAGATTTGTTGTTGCGGTCGTCCTCCAAATCTCAGCTGCAAAGCCAAATTCATCTTGCTCTTGTTGAAAGATGGATGGAAATATATCTTCTTGTTGATCAATTGGTTGGAAACAATCTAATTTTGTAATAGAAATTATGTTGTACTTATCTTTATTGTAACTTCTCTCTGATCTCTCTCTATTTAAATGAAAACAGAGATTAGAGATGGGGATGATTTGGGGATGGATTCAAATGATGGAATTGAGGATGAATTAGAGATTCAGAATTGAGGATGGCAGAGAGAATGGATAATCGATGAGAGATTGAGAGACTTCTTGTTGTAATCCACTGTAACTCTGCTTTGATATTTTAATATAAATCTAGTTGTCATTCCATCTTTGATCCTGAAGTAACCCAGCAGCATCTGCTGGCGGCTAAGGGCCCAGCCTCTGGTGGAGTACGCTGCTGCTGTATTATATCTTTATGCTTCATGTGTGGTTTGATCTCTTTCTTTTACTCTGTTCAGTAATCTGACGCACTTTACTGTTTTACATATCAGCGCTATTAGATATACTTGATTGGATATTATCGTTATCTGCAATAGGAATGCTATGTTATCATTTTAACTTTGTATCGCATTGCTGTTCCTTTTGATAATTGATATAACATTGTTGTTCCTTACAGATTGTCATTCGATTACAGATTAACCGCGTTGTATGTTCCTAAATCGGTACAACTGTATGATGTATTCTTAAATTGTGACTGTTGTTTATTCGGGATTGCTGTTCCGTTACACTTGCTGTTACTTTATAGCTGTGATTCATGCATATTGTATCGAAGCTCGGATTACTGTCCCTTTTAATGATAAGTGTGTTGCGTGCTTGATTTGGATTGTTGTACATTCATATTTAATTTGCTGTTCCATTTCCAGTTATTCGCATTATCTTTGCTTTGGTGTGAAGAACGGTCCGAAACTGTAGTGGGCATTGGCATTTGTTGTCTAGTCCCCAGGCTGATGATCTGTTCCTTGATTACTTTTGGTTACATCAGTTTCCAAAGGGATGATTTATTGTTACTAGACCCTTGACTGATACATTGCTTATTTTTCCGAATGAATGATTTAGGCTTCAAGGTATTTTGTTGTTGATTTCCATTAATTAGAGTTTGTTGTTCACATTCCTTTAATTACAGTTTGCTGCCCATTTACTTTGTTGTTCATTTCTGTTGATTAATTGCAATAGTTTGCTTTTAAAGAGTTTTCCTAGTTTACTTTCAATGACAGCTTTAGTTCAATTTCTATTTCCTTTTAATTGCTTGAAAGCAGGAGTGTCAACTATAGAGAACATTGGTTATTGCTTCCTCGTTCCCAGATTGATTATCTTGTTTCGGTTTGATTTCAGTTGCATCAATATCTAGAGGAATGAGTTATTGCTACTGTATCCACGATTGATGGTTGTTTGAGTGAATGATTTAATTACAGAGCATTTCAGTTTCTTGCTGTTCCAATTAGAGTTTGTTTCCAGCTTTCATTTACTTTTGCATTTTAAGCACTATACTGCAAAACATTACTCTTGAGTAAATAGCTGCCTCAGACTGAGTACACTTTTGAAATAAAAAGTCGTCCCTGGGTTGATAATTAATGTGAAGGTAATTAGGAGTTAAAAAGACACCTTTTTATCGCTCAACACCATTGTTTCAAAAATGTTACAATTTTAGGTTTAAAAAAATGTTATTGATAGCACCATTTTTCAATTTTGGGATTGATTTTAAGTTTTGGTTACAACAATACTAGTTGTTAACATCATGGTTTCGAATAAATTGTAATTTTAACTTTTAATAAAAATTAAGGAAAAATAAATAAATAAATAATTCTCTTGAGATCACTAGGTTTTTTATTCATAGGTGGGTTTTAAAGTTTTTGTTAGCAACAATATGAGTTTTTAAGGCCATGGTTGAAAATATTTTTGTAATTTTCACACACCTGCACCCCATCCCTCCATCCACTCTCTTCCCCCACCCCTAACCAATAAAATCCAAAACAAAGTGCTACTTATGGCACCGCCTTTTTATTCAAGGATCGATTTTGATAAAAGAAATATGGGTTTCTAGGGTTAGAATTCTTTCCTTGGGGTCACAATTCTCATTAATCCCGTAACTATGTTTGTTGACCAACTATGATGTCAGAAATGTTGGGAGAACTCACATTATGCATTTTGGATGGGGAAAATTATTTTTGATTCCTATCTCTTGGCCTATAATTAGGAGGGTATTCAATACCAAGAATTGAATAATAATGATTCAATCATGGGGGTAGAGGAAAAAATAAATGGATCCCACACCCTTATAGGGAAATGGGTTAGGATATGTTATAAGGGTCTCTAACCACTCTAGAACTTGAAGTATTATTTTGTTACAAGCAACAGTTTGCCGAAATAGTGTTTGGAGATTGATTTTAGTTGTTAGGATTACAAATACTTTCACTTCCTTACCATCATTTCCCATTCATCATCATCTATTTAGGATGAGGCTTATTGGGTTGTACTTATTATTTCAACAACTTTAAGAGTAGCAACAATTTCTATTAGCAAGGGACAATCCTTAATTCTATAGTAGACATTTCAAACATGAAATATGTGTTGGGGAAGTTGTTGTATCACATTAGATGAAAGAGGACTTTCCCTTTCCACTGGACATACACAAATGCCTTCAAGTCTTTAGAAGCATCAACCTTAAGATGCATCCCCTTGTGAGGTTGTTGATTAAAAGAGTTATTTGGTTCATGGTGAAAAAAACTTTTAATTTCCATCCATATATGTTATATATTATACTAAGTTGCAAGGAGAACCACAATATTTCTATCCAACTTGATTAATAAAGTTAGGAAGCTTCCTATATGAATAAATCCTTATGCCATTTGGTAAACTTGACCAATGTTTTTTGAGACATCCATGATTTGTCGAATATCACTTGATGTCAATGACTCTCTTCAACTAAATAAAATTGAGTAAATTCCTTGGTCATGCTACAAAAAGCTATGAAAATATATTCATTGACTCCCAAGCCTCCCTGGCCCAATAATTTATCACAGCCTCAAATAGGATTCATCCCACAAAATAAGCGAATAAAATGGTTTTTTTTCAAATTTTCATGTATTACCATAACATTTCATAATATTGAGAATAAAAAAAATTATTACCTCTTACAACAAATTCTTCTAAATGAATTTATACAAGACCTTCTAAGGAACCATATTGTCCTACTCCTACTCACCATCTCCTTACATAATTGTTAATGATATGGTAGAAATTTAAATAAATCCCTATAACCTTTTAAAATTGAAAAGAATGCTACGCTGATGGGGGTGGAAGGCCATCATGCCATAATGGGATCCAGGGGGGTGCCTGCCACCCCATCAACTCCCCATGCAATTAAAGCTAGGGTGGCGTGGAGTACTGCACCATGCACTCGCATGTGTATATTTATATGGAGAACCATTTAATGGGTATTGGTCTAGAGAATTATGTTGGAGTTGTGTATTTGGATGGGAATTCAGGATGGTATGAGAGCGCTCTTGATGTCAACGGGATCACTTGCCATTATGGGCAGGCTATGACAACTCAACTTTGGTGATTATTCTAGAAGTTTTCAATGTGGTTCAACCTAAATCTGAGGGAGGAAAGAAGTTTCCATCTTCTGTGGGTGCCTCTCCTGCAACCTAGCTAGACTCGCTCTATCTCGTATTGCGGTGGTGAAGTTCATCCTTTTGCCAAGGGAGGAAAATGTTGAATTTTGTAGCTATGTTTGGTCTTCATAGTTTATATTTATATCCCTTGTAATATATAATGTAAATTTAATACATGTTCTTTGTGTCATTTTCATTGTATATAAAACATGTTCTTCATGTCAGATTTAAAAGAGAAAATTTCAAAATTTGGAATTTGAATTTTTGCTAACAAAATAGTCAAGTCATCCCTTCCTCAAGTCAAGTCGGCCCCAGTGAAGAGACACACCCATTCAAAAAGGTAGAACACTATATAAAGGCAATCAACCTCCTCCATCAAGGCACCATTCAACCTCAAACAGGAAGATTGTTTATGGGAATCCAACCGAAGGAGAAGAAGGATGAACAAGGACACGAAGGAAAAATTCATATTTAGAATCTATCTCTCTCTCTTCTAGCTCATAAGTTTGTTTATGGGAAGTTTTTAGGGAAGCATATTATGGGCAGGTCAAATTTCTAGGCAGTCTGGGAGGCCAAATTTATGGGTTTCTGAACAGTTTCTGGGAGGTTGAATTTTGGCCTAGAGCAGATTAGATCAATTTGAGTTGTTGGACAGATTGGAGGGTTGACTTGAGGGTTGTTGGCCAAGTTTGACCATACAAATTGTTGTTTAGTTTCACCACATAGTTGACTAGTTGCATTAGATTTCTCTTCTTGAACTAAAGAATTTCTCTAAGAAAAAGGTTGTTGGGTATTTCCCCTAAGTGGGTTTTGCTAGGATAAAACTTATACTCTCTTTGTGCATTGTGTCTCTATTGTCCTTTTACTTTTATGGTTGAATTTATAAAGTGTGATATCTTAATGATAAACTAGAATTTTTAAAAAAGGTCTACATCATTTGAAGTAATTATTAGTGTTTCAAACATTAGTGCTTGTATCTATTGCACTTGAAAACTTAACATGGTTTCAGAGCTATGGTGAAGGATAGGACATTGAGATAACTCTTGGAAATCTTTGGTAAAAGGATAGAAGACCTCATCCAAGATGTATTTTCTTGTCTATGAAAATGGGTTCCTATATGAAGGAAAAAAACAAATTAGGAGGAGCTACAAACTTTAGGGCTTATAAAACCAGGATCGATCTCCTTCTTGCGAAGAATGAACTCTTGGATATTTTAAAGGGTAAGGTCACTGAGCTTGAAAAGGATGAAGAAAAAATAAAATTTGAGATAGATTATATTACATCTAGAAGTATCATTGTGGACTCCATCAAATATCATTTGATCCAATATATCACAAATCTTGACTCTTCAAAGAAAATGTATGATGTCCTAATTGGAGTATACACTATCAATGGTATTGGTCAAGAAATGAGATTGAAGAATGAACTTCGTGATGTTACAATGACAAGGAATGATACTATAGCCTTATATTTCATAAGGATTTCTCAATTGAGAGATCAACTTGAAGAAATTGATGAAATAATTTTTTTAAAGGAATGAGTGACTACAACACTTAATGGTTTACCTAAATCAAGGGATTCATTTGCATCAAGGATACGTTCTGGAAAAGAAGCTCCAAAATTTGATGAACTATGGACTACATGTACTCAAGAAGAATCAAGGCTCATGTCAGAGGGAAGATTTAGAGATCTGAAGAAGGTGACTCTCAAGCATATGCAACATGTTTCATGAAAGGTGGAGGAAGAAATAAATTTAGTTTCCAAAGAAGAAATGAATGAAGAAGACTTGAAGGAAGAATATATACTCCTCAAGGAAAGATAGATAAGTCAAAATACCAGTGCTATCATTGTCACAAATTTGATTACTATAGACACAATTATCCAAAATTATCAAATGATAGACAAAGAAAAGGAAAGAAGCTTACCACCGCAACAGAGTTTGAAAAACTTACAAAAAGACCCAAGAATGAAGATTCAAGTACCAAACATTTCTTTTATTTTTCCGCTCTTACAAGTTCTATACATAAAGTGATGATTGTGGCTAGTAGATAGTGGTGCCTCAAGGCACATGACGGGGGATTGTGACAACTAATCTAATGGAAAGGAGATTACCTCAAAAGGTAGAACTTGGAGATAACAATAGTTATGTAGTAAAAGGTGTTGGGAAGACTTCCATTGAGCTAGAATAAGGTGAAAATGTTCATCTTAGAAACATGATATATGTACCAGGTTTGAAAAAGAATTCGGTTTCCATTTCATTCTTGGAATATAAGGAAGATAGAGAAGCATTTGTTGATGGAAAAGTTCTTGTATGGCCTAATGGTTCTAGTATAGATGTTGCTAGAGTAATTGGAGTTCATGAAGGAAGGCTATAAATAATTTTGAAACAACCTACTCAAGCATCAATACATAATGACATCAATCCATGTGAACTTTGGCGTAGAAGATATTCACACCTTCACTATAGAGATTTGTCTACATTAAAACATATGATTTCAGGTGTTCTAGATTTGCAGGCAAAACATGAAGAAGTCTATAAAGGATATGCACTTGGGAAAGATGTCACGAAGCCCTTTCTAAGCAGTGAATTTAGGTCCATTTTTTTTTGGATCTAGTCCATTCTAATGTATGTGGTCCAATGTCAATGATGTCTCTTAGGGGCTCTTCATACTATGTAACATTTATTGATTATTTCTCTCATAAGACATGGATTTACTTCATGAAGGCAAAGGATGAGGTCTTCCACAAGTTTCAGGAATTCAAGGTTGAAGTTGAAAACTTATAATAATGGAGGGGGTATATACTTCTAAGGAGCCTTTTTCCTTTTGCAAAAAAGATGGGATTAAGAGGGAGTTGATGGCCCCTTATAATCCACAACAAAATGGAGTTGTTGAAAGAAAGAATAGAAATATTGAAGAATTTGTTAAGAAAATTAAGAATGATCAAGAGTTATCTATGTTTATATGGAGTGAAGCATCTATGACAATTGTCTACATTCAAAATATAAGTCCTCATTGAATTATGGAAAACAAGACTCTAGAAGAAGCTTTTACCATACATAAACCATAGGTTGGTCATTTGAGAATATTTGGTTTCCTTGGTTATATCTATGTACCTAAAGATAATAGAAGAAAGCTAGATCCCTTAGGAAAGAAATGAATATTCATTGGATACAGTAAGTCATCAAAGGCCTATAGACTCCATGTTATAGGTCAAAGACAATTTTAAGTTGACAGGGGCATGTCCTTTGATGAAAATGTTGCCTATTGGAAATCTAAAGAAGTTTCCATGGATTCTAATGATGGAAAAGAACGTGAAGCTCCAAAGGAAGAAGTTATAGGTCCATACAATATTGCAGAACATCCTATAAATCATCAAGAAGAGCCAAAAGGGCCTAGTGAATTAGTGGATCCAATTGTTGTTCCTAAAATTAGGAAGAGGCCAACTTGGCTTAGATCTACCTTGCAGGAATCAAAATACATAAAGCACCACATGTCACCTTCAGGGAAAGAAAGAGACCAAAGAGGTATTCTAGTTATGTAGCATTGTTGACTAATCTCATTTATTTTGAACCTTCCACCTTTGAAGAAGTAGCTAACCAACAAGTTTGGAAGGATGCAATGTTGGAAGAATACCAATCGATTATGAAGAATTATGCATGGGAGATTGTGCGTAGACCTAAAGGGAAATATGTGGTGACCTCTAAATGGGCATACAAGGTCAAGCATGTAGTGGATGGTAGTATTGACAAGTACAAGGCGATATTTGTGTCTAGAGAATTCTTTGAGAAAGAAAGAGAATATTACAATGAGACTTTTTCTCCACTTTTCAACTACACTACCATTAGATCTCTTATTTCCATTGCTTCTTACATGGGTTGGAATTTACACCAGATGGATGTAAATATCGCTTTTCTTAATGGCGTGATTGAGGAAGAAATGTACATAGAACAACCTCAAGGCTTTGAGGTTCATGGAAGAGAGTCTCACATCTATAGATTGAAGAAAGGCTTGTATGGAATTAAGAAAGCACCAAGAGATTGGTATTCATGAATTGACAATTATTTGACAAGACTTGGTTTCTCCAAAATTGATGTTGATCCAAACTTGTATTTCAAGGTCGAGAAAAATGAAATTGTGATTCTATTATTGTATGTTGATGACTTGCTTTTGACAAGAGTGGAGAATCTCATTAATCAAGGTAAGAGGGAGTTGGCCTCTAAATTTGATATGAAGGATATTGGATTGATGCACTACTAATTGGGGCTAAAGATATGGCAAAAGCCTGGCAAGGTCTTCCTTGGTCAAGAAAATAATATTATCAAGGTCCTGCAGAAGTTTGGAATGATGGAATGTAAATCAACAAATATAAGAAAGTTAAGAGATACGAAGTCAGATTTGATAGATCCATCCATGTACCAAAATTTCTCACTGATGTATTTGGTTAATACCAAGTCAAACATTTGTTTTGTTATGAATACTCTAAGCCAGTTCCAGGTGGAACCAAGACATGA
Organism: Pinus tabuliformis; assembly: GCA_031772625.1. Classification (NCBI taxonomy): domain Eukaryota; kingdom Viridiplantae; phylum Streptophyta; class Pinopsida; order Pinales; family Pinaceae; genus Pinus; species Pinus tabuliformis. The sequence goes on from CM062807.1 coordinate 558,622,740, forward strand.
TCATTGGATTGAAGCAAATCACGTACTAAGATATGTCTATGGTACTGTTGATTATGGTTTGAGATATGTCCCAAATGGTGATATATAGTTGCAGGATTATACATATGCAGATTGGGTAGGGAGTGCTAAAGACATAAAGAGTACATCCAAATATTGCTTCAATTTGGGCTTCGCTATGATTTCATGGATGAGCAGGAAGTAGACATCTAATGCACTTAGTAGTGCTGAAACATAATATATTATCATCGTTTTAGTGATTTGTGGAGCGATAATCAAAGTTGTGTGAAGCTAACATAGAATCCAGTTTTCCATGATAGGTAGAAGTACATTGAGATAAAGTACTACTACATTCGTGACATGTTGCAGAAGGGAGTAGTGAAGCTCCAATATGTATCTATTGATGAGAAAATTATTGATATTCTTACAAAGCCTTTATTTAGAGCGAAGTTTGTATATTTCATGGACAAGCTTGAACTTGTTGAGAATGTCTCTCTCCTTGAGAGAAAGTGTTGATGAGATAGCACCATGGGCTAACATTCTCCCTGTGTCAAGTGTATTGACTCGAATTAGGGAGAATGGTAAAACAGAGGATAGTTGCTCTTCCAGTGTTCAATTTGTTGACCCGAATGAGGAAGAATGGTCATGGAACATCAAGTTCATTTAGCATCAGGCCTTCGATTATGTAATTAGAGTGTGGCCTTTGGAGATTCACCGTGTATCATTGACGTGAATAATGGTGAACCAAGACTAGCCTAAATACTATGTGTTAGGTACTGATCCAAATTATGGTGAATAGTTGATGCTAAATGATGTAGCATGTGTCTGAAGCACTGACCCAAATTATGGTGAGGATATACCAAGGTATAAAGTGTTGAGTTGAATTGTGGTAATTAGTTGATGTTGATTATTTACCATGTGTCTGAAGTACTTACCCAAATTATGGTGAGGATATACCACAAGTCTGAAGTATTGACTCGATTATGGTAATTGATTGATGTTATTAGTTTATCATGTGTCACAATTGTGGCCCAATTATGGTGATGATTTTTTATAACATTTTCTTAGAGAAATTTGTTCAACTATAAAAACATATGTCTAGTCATTATAAATACCTCCCTGGCTAAAAAGGAGTGTTGATAATATTATTTTTATTAATTAAATATAATAGAAATATTATTATATAAATATTTACATTATTTATATTTATTTATAATAATAATAACCAATTTTATTATATATAATAATAACACATTTTATTTTATATATAGAAAAGTTGAAATTTAAAAATATTTTGAATATAAAATATATTATACAAACAAATTAGAAAGGGAAACAAACAAAGAATAAAAGGAAAATTAGTATTTTCTTACATCTAATTAAAAAAAAAACACACACATGTTTTGATTTTAATAGATTACTTAAATAATAAATATAAAGCTATTATAAGAAATACTCAATATGAATATGTTTAATACAAATAAATAAATAAGAAAAAAAATCTAAATTTAAACATAAATAAAAACACTATAAATATAGTATTTTTTATTGAAATTCTTTTATAATGTAAATATAAATATTTTGGCATTGATTATAATTGTTTTTTAACATAAAATTATAAATTACACTAAATTAAATGATATTAAAGTAAATTTATTTGAAATAATAAACCAAATTATATATCATTAAATTTGTAGTACTTTCTTATATCTAATCTTAAAAACAAACCAAAAAAAATTGATGTCTTGGTTTTTAAGAATTACTTAAATATTAGGTTTCAAAATCATTACAAAAAATATTCAATGTAAATTCAATATATTATAAGCAGAATTGAATATAGATAGAGAAATAACAATATTTCTTCCATCCACCCAAACTAAACCACATTACCAAACATTTTATCTTTATAATAATAATAATAATAAAATCTTTTATTAATGAATAATTATTTAATATTTTTAACTACTAAAAATACAACTTATTCGATTCAATTCTTGAGCTTTATTTTATTTATAATAAAATTTAATTACTTGAAAATCATAAAATAATTTTATTTATAACGACTTATTTACTTTAAAACAATAAAATAACATAAGTAAAATAGAGCAAGTGTAGGAATATAAGTAAGATAAGGCAAATGTGGGAGGGGTCATTATTAGTATTACTAGGAAATTGTTAGCACTTTTCAATGGACTTTATATTGCTTAATCCTATGCTCTCTTGCAAGGAATCACGCAAAACATAAAGCTGCATATCCAAATCCTCATAGTGCTAGGGGATTCTAGCTTCACCATTAAGCACATAGTTTACTATTTAAATCCAATGGATTCTTATTTGTTGGCAATGCCATTAAAAAATAAATTGGTTCTATATTTTATGTGATCACAACGCCTTAGCTAAATTCAAAGCCAATTTTATATTTAAATGAAAAATAATGAAATTTATGTTAACAACCTGATCAACCAATTTCATGACATATTTCACATCAATACCAGGGAAAATTTTAAGAATCCCCCTAAATTTATAAATATAATAAATGGGCGAATCTCCATGGTATATAGGAAAAATGGAAGGCGATTTTATCAATAATATAATATGTATATATAATTTTTTGGCGAATCTCTCACCAAGCATGGCGAATATTTTACTCAATTATAAAATCTTGTAAGATCTTGGCGAGTCTTTCACTAAATAATAAAACTTTGTAAAGTCCTAGTGAATCTTAGCATAGGCTACATGCTGGTTTAATTCCCCCATTTAAATAGGCTACATTCCAGGTGAATACCATGGGTCAATACCATGTGCCATTTTGGTGAATACCATGGGTCAATACCATGTGCCATTTTTATTTTTATTAATTCTAATATTAGGGTTAATAATGGTTTTTTGCATGGTATTAATAACAATCTAGTCCATGGTATTTGTCCCATAGTATTTTGGCCATAGGTTTCACCTAAATATAACCCATTTTTTGAGTGTTCGTAAATATAAGGTGACTTATGGAGTAAATATAAAAAAATGTTTTATTTGTTTACCATACCTCTCGTTTATTTATATTTTTATTAATTTACCATACCTCTTTTACAAATATGGTATTTGGCCCATAGGATTCACTTAAATAAAACCTCTTTCTTGAGCCTTCATCAATAGAATGAGGGTTATGGACTAAATATAAAAAGAGGTTTTACGATACGTCTAGTTTATTTATATTTTTATTTATTTACCATACCTTTTGAGTAAGTATAAAAAGACGTTTTATTTATTTACCATACCTCCACTTTACTTATATTTTTATTTTTTTACACCCTTACATGTATATAAGGTGACTTATGGAGTAAATATAAAAAATGTTTTATTTATTTACCATACCTCTCATTTATTTATATTTTTATTAATTTACCATACCTCTTTTATAAATATGGTATTTGGCCCATAGGATTCACTTAAATAAAACCTATTCTTGAAAATGGGCGAATGGATTCACTTAAATAAAACCTATTCTTGAAAATGGGCGAATGGAAGGTTGTAAGTCCTAATTTCAAGGGCTAAATTTACCTTTTTTACCCTCTCCCTTAAAATAAGGTGGGCTATTTGAGGTGATTTGTAAAAATGTACTATGATACAAAATATTCACCCACTAAAAATTTAAAACCCCTTAATTTCGCCAAAAGCGAACATTCGCCCCTAAAATTATCCTTGATCAATACATTAGGAAGAAAATGACATAAGTTTGAGAATCACTCCATTTTAATTATGGATTAGGAGGGATCAAATTTTTTCATAGGTAAACTTTTTAGAGTGCAAAATACAATATGTTATTTGGTATTGTTTAAATTGTATTTTTGAATGCTAAATAGATTATATATAAGATTAAATAAAAAATTTAACATTAAAATTTTTATTTTTTTTTTCTATATACAAATATATATAAAACTGAAATATTTTTTAAAAGTATAAAATTTAAACATCTAATTCAGGCATTTTTTATTTCTAATTACTTTACAACATATCCATTTTTTAAAATTATAGTCGATTTTCTTTTTCTATTTGAAACAAAACTTTTATTGTTTATTTTTATTTTAAAGGAGAACATAATAATTTTTATTTTAAAAGCCACAAATAAAAAACAAACTTACACATCCTTTCATACTAAATCGTAAAATAAACTCTTCAACTCAATAACAAAATAATAAAAAACTCATAACTGTGGTTAATTCCATATAACTTTGGCTTCCCCGTCCAAAGTTTTGTAAGTCATTTTTTAAAATAAAGCAGGGGTTGACAATCACTCTCTCTTTACTAGTTTCAATTTCAACTCTTTTATTGATAACAAATTTCCCGTACGTGTTAAATAATAATTATATTCCTCGTTTATGATACAGTCACAATGTTAGAATTTGGTTTTATTATTAAATATTTAGTTAGGTGATTAAAATCATTATTTCTATGGGTAGAGTTTTAATTTTAAGTTTTTTTTTTTTTTACCAACAAACATTAATATATATCATATTAATATAATATTATATATAAAAATAAAATAATAATATATTAATATAATATTATATATAAAAATAAAATAATAATAAATTATTAATAATTATATATAGTTAGATGTAGATTTTGTTTTATGTAAAAAATATAAAAGTAATTTTAAAAATATGATTGAAAATTTATTTTGTAGTGAATTACTCAATCTTTGTAATGGTCAAGACTAATCATTTGCAATGATACAATCAAGTAGCCAAATTCCATTTAGATGATTTGTATTCATGAGCTTAATAATAGCGCCATGGATTATGTGATACTATTCTTATTTCCAAATAAGTAGTAAATTTTGAGCTCTTAAATGACCATAAGTCTCACTTTGAATATAGACCTTTAACCTTAATTTTAAACTTTGCAATACGTAGAAGGCCCATACAAGAGAATTGTGAAAATCAAAGGCACCTGTTTTTTGACAAAAGTAAAATTGATCTCTTCTTAAAGGATTTAAATAGGGATTTACACCTTAATTAATCAGTGAATAATATCAAAAAACTCTATCATAATTTTATGACAACCCTCTCTAGTTCCATTAACAAGTTCTCTATTGACATTTCATATAAAAAGAACTACCAACCCTTGGTATGATAATGATTGTAAAATTGCTAGAAAATCAGTTAGGGATGCTCCTAATGAATCTTTAATGCTTGATAAAGCTCTTATTAAAAGGAAGAAAATGTATTATATAAATAGAAAGCAAGATAAACTATTGCATCTATCTAAACAAGATCTTAGGAAGTCCGGAAGGAAAGTTATAATTCATAAAACCAAAAAAAAAATATAATTCTATTGAAGAACTAGAATTCTTATCTTAAAAATCTTTATGAATCCCCTAATGCCATGGACGCCATTTTGAATGCCCCTATAGAAGATGAAATATTTTCTTTGTGAGACATTGAGTTTAGGGTTAAGCAAATTACAACTGGGAAAGCTAAGGACATTGAAGGCTACAAACCTGAAATTTTTAAAATAGGAGGGCCTATCCTCATCTCTCACATATACAAGCTCTTCAATTTGGCAATAAAGCAAGGCTTCACTAAGCATTGACCACAAAGCCTTATTATACCTATCTTTAAAAGTGGGGATGAAAACATTCCCTCTAATTGTAGGACCGTTATGATTAGCACATTTTAGGCAAGAGGTACTAAATTATTTTAGAAAAGAAGATTAGCCTATGGTTAGAAAGCCACGATAGAAACGTTAAAGGACAAGTTAGGTTTATGAGATATCATTCAACTATGGACTACCCAGTTACTCTCAAGATCATTGCGGAGGAATGTTGTGATAACTAAATTGATCTCTTCTATTGTTTTTCTTGACTTTACTGAATCTTTTGACACCATTTGCATGATAACCTATGGAAAAGGCTAGAAGACATAACAATTCCTCTTAAGTAGAGGATTATTGTGACAAGATTGTATGAGAATGTTATTTCCAATTTTAGGACGACTAAGGGTTCATCGAAAGAAATTAACTGCATTATTGTAGTCAAGCAAGGTTTCCCCTTGTCTCCTACCCTTTTTGGCATATACATTGATAAACTAGAAGAGTGTTTGGAAGATGCAGGTTGTATGGAGACCATGCTCACTGGTATAGACATAACTCTTCTCCTTTACGTTGATGTTATTATTCTTTTGGAAATGATTCATTATGATCTTGAAAAGAAGTTAAGAATCCTTCAAGAATCATGTTCCAATATGTGTATCATTGTTTATACTAACAAAACAAAAGTCACAATAATTAAATCTAGAAATATCACTCGATACTTTCATATATGGAAACAACAACTTGGAGGAAGCTCCTTCACACAAATATCTTGGAGTTGATATCCATCGCAAGTCCAACTAGAATTATAACATGGAGAAAAGGGTAAATGGAGGATGAAAACCTTATTATGGGCTTGAAAACAATTGTAAGTCAACAAATCCTTGGATATGGGATTAAAAGAAAAAAATAACTCTTTTTTAGGATTCTCATCACTCTTACTTTTTTATATATGGATATGACGTTTGGGTTTATAGTATCTCTAAAGAGTCGTGGAGGAAAATATAATAGGTCCAAAAATAATTTATAAACTACAATCTCAAGATTAAACGAAATACCCATTATCCTATCTTCATGATTGAAGCAAACATTTCCCTCATTTAAAGCATTAATATGACAAGGTATCTTGTGTATAAGAAGAAATTATACGACATGGAAGACGAGGTTTCCTAAATTTGTTTTTAACTCTAGCCAAAAACCACCATCTTTGGCTCAAGTGGGAATGACATAAGAATGCCCAATCTCAATTAGACCATTGGGGGATAAAGGAGGAGATCGTTTTACAAAATAAAGATAATGTTAACAATATTATTACATAAGTTAAGGAAAATTGTGGGGTGATAAAGAGTTAGAGGGAAAAAGAAAATTAAAAATATTATTAGGAAGTAATTGACCCAAATTAAGAAAGCCAAACATATATCGCTATTTTGACTAGTATAAAAAAGAAAATAAATATTGCTAAAATAAAAACAAATTCTCATGGGCTTCATCGCGACATTGGACATTGGTCAATTCTCAAAATATCATGGGATGAAAGAGTCTATCACCTTTGTAACACTAAGAGGGTTGAAGATGAAAAGCACTTTCTTTTAGATTGTCCAACTTATATGCACATTCAATATAACTTTCAAAACATTTGTCACACTACCAACCTTTTAGATCTTTTAACTAAGAAAAAGTATGTAGATCTTGGAAAGCATCTCTTAATGCTATTCTAGCATAGAAATAAAATGTTAATTATTCTAAGTAATATCTTACTTTCTTAAGCTCCCATAAACCATTTTGGTCTTAGTGAACATTAATCATAATTTATCATCATCATTACAATATATTATTATTTTACCTAACTTATTTGATATATTTTTTAACTTGTAATATATATTTAGATATATATCATTGAAAACTTCTATTATAATTTTATTACACCCCTCTCTACTACTATTAGTAAGTTCTTTACCGAAGTGTCATTAAAAAGAATAATAGAATTGTCAATCTTTAGTATGATAATGATTATATAATCAGTATAGATCCATCTTAATGAGAAATCTAACAAGTCTTGCAATTGAGAAACTTCTTCAATATTCTCTGTTCTTTCCTTGCAACTGGCCAACAACTTGTTCAAGATTCTATCTGTTATTTTCTGGTCCCCTATAAATTTCAAGAGTCTGGCTACCACAATTTGATCAAGATTCTATCCTATTCTCTGGCTTGGTATAAATTTATACAGTCTGCTACCACAATTTGTTCAAGATTCTCTGTTATTTTCCGGCACGCTATAAATTTCAAGAGTCTGCTACCACAACAGGGACAAGAATGTCCGCAATTAGCACCTGATGGCTAATCACAAAGAACTTCCACAACTAATCAAAGCCAAATTATTGCAAAATTGAAGGTTATTGTAATTACAATCTGTAAACATGTACAGTGCAGAATGTAAAAATTTCAACTTTCTTTAAATTGCAGAAAGTACAATTTTCAATTTTAGGACTCGAGCTCAGACAGTCAGATTGCTGCCACTCCTCCTTCCATATTTCCCTGCAGATTTTATTGAATGAGGCCTTCAAGCATCAATGTACCATTACAAGGCACCATGGCCCGCTGGCAGAGAAAGTAAGTTGTGAGCTGAACATCCCATGGTTGAACACCGTGGCAACACCTATCTGCTATGTAGCATGTGCATTAAACGTCGACCCTTGAAAGCACGTTGGCTCCTGAGGAGTAGGGTTACTGACTAATGATTGATCCACATACATGGTGGACCAATTTTTGTTGAAATTTATGATTAAATGGATTGAAATTGTAGAGCCTGATTGGCACTGATGGACTCAGTAACAAATATCTACTTCACCCTGATTATGCACTGTGGGTTTCATATAAAATTTCATGGAACAAACAAACAATTTGATTAAAACTGTAGATTCTGATGGTATAGTTGGATTCAGCAATAAACATATATTGCACCCTGATTTCTGCAAGATCATGAAAATAAACAAATAATTTGGCTGTAATTGTATTTGTAGGTTTTTATAGATAGAAGGATTCAGTAACAAACAACTTACTGCACCTGAATTATGCTAGTTGTGACATACAATCTTCTCAATCAAAGAAACAAGAATATTTTTAGAAATGAAGGCCAAGGTCGCTATTAAATGCGCATTCTACATAACAGATAGGTAGAGCCAATGTCTTTAAATAAGATTTTTTCGAGTTTCCTAGTGAAAAAAATTATGGCGAAATCTTGATTGGTGTTGTTTAAACTGGTTTTTTGATTGCATATATAGATTCAGCACCCTCAAAAATCTCTGGAGCACTTTCTTTGTGAAGAGTTCACCTGGACCATCTGTGATTTCAATGAATCCTTGGCAGATTTTAGAAAAATTTAATCAGAAAACTTTCCAAAAAATCACATTTAAAAACTATTAGAATCTAAAAATATCTTGCAATCCTAAAAATAAGAGCAAGTTCAAACCATTAACCTTGCTGTTATCTGCCAGATTCTTGAATATATAAAAATGCCCATGGTTTCCCTATAAACAACATTTGCTCACCTGAAAACAAAGCACAAATATCAAAGAGAGGGGAGACTACAGGAATCACAAACAAACGAAAGAGGTTGTTAAAAATTATTGCTTGTTAATTTTATTCTACAAATAGTTCTAGTGCTTTTTTGTTTCTTTCTTGCTTGCAGTTATAGTATATGTCCTTACCTTTGAGTATATTGGCTGTGAGATAAGAAGTGAGGAGAAGTAGAGGACACCATTAAAGCAGCATAGCAGAGGAGGTTTCGACTGGGGCGACCTGGGAACACGTCCACATTACTCTAAACTCTTGATTTCTCCATTAGTCCTGTGAATGTGTTGCAAGGTCACCCCAGTCGAGCCTGCTCTGTCTCATTTATTCATGTGAGCCCAATATGCAGGGGAAACCCTTTCTGAAACTGAGAGTCGATGAATGCATGTAATCTATAATTTATTGAAATGAGATCGATAGAGAAGGAGAAAGGAACCGAAATCTGGTAGTACAAGCAGTACACGCGAAGTGCAGAGATGGCCCTGAGTTTATGTTGAGTTAGGTCAAAATTAGATGGTTTCACACACTGTCGGTGGAAGCATTGAAAGGGCTTAATATCCTCCATATTTAGGTTGAATTAAATGGGGACAGCGCCATGATGGGAGGTCAGTAGAAATTTCAATGTATGGAATGTACTCCAGTACTACTTTTACCAGAAAAAAATTGAATAGTACACACAATAATAATTTATTATAATAATAGAATGAAATGAAGTATAGTAAGGTTTGAAGGTGTCAAATCCAGTGTGAATGCTGACGTGTCTATGAGACTCATTTATAGCGATAGCTTCATCGCTATCTATATCTATCTTTTCCAATGATGGAAATTTCCTCCAAAGTTTGTTACTGGTGCAAGGAAACATAAAAATGTGGTGGAAATAATTATTTAGTATTTTTAACTACATAAATAATGTTGATTTAGCTATATAATCATAGCTTGTTTTCTATAATTATATAAACTTATTTTATTCCTATATTAATATATTAATTGATTTTTAATTATAATGTAAAGTTATTACTTAATGTTATCATGAAATCTTGTGATACTCTCTTATTAATGCTCTAAGATCTTATGACAATAGGATATTAACATATTTATACTTCATATTCTAATTCTCATATGTTTTTAGGTGTTATTGTAAGTGCACTTGATCTTATCACAATGGTATGTTAAATATAGTCATACATCATATTTTAATTCTCATACATTGTAGGTCGTAATGTAAGTGCATTTGCTTGGTGATTCGTGACATTTATGTCATAATTGAAAAGAAAACATGCTCTTCATATTCCACTTCATGACATCATTGAAGAGAAAAAATGCTCCTCATAACTAAGAGAAAAAATGCTTCTCATATTCCACATAATAGTGAGATTTTGGGTGATTAGATTGTTGGCAGAGTTTTATTTCATTATAATTCTTTTTGTTAAGTGATGCGTATGGAAATAGTGTTGTTCTAAGATTTCTATAACATTGTGGGTATGGTTATTTAAAAGGGTTGTTTGAAAATAATGGTGATAAAGTTCAAGATCATTTTCTTGAATAATAATTGGCTTTCAAATTGTGTCTAAATTTTCATTGTACATTACTTTAATGAATAGAAATAAAGAAAACAAAGTAATCAATAAAACAATATTTTAATAATAATCATTGTTATTTAATTTAATGTTATAATTTAGCTAGACGTTAAATTGATATATAATATAATTGATATATAATATCTTTTTATGGGATCTCTTCCACATAATGATTTCAGTCCTTGACTCATGAAGATTTACATATCCTACACTCTTTTAATTTTGAAACTTGTAACCCCCGAGGATGAAACATTTTGAAACTTGTAACCCCCGAGGATGAAACACGAGTTCTTTATATATTAATTTTCTGCGAAGACAAAAATATATTATATATAAAACAAAAATTAGGGAAGTAGAGTCCTAAAACTCTCACTACACGATATTTGTTCATTTAGATACAACTATTCTACTCCAATGATACATATACAAGTGCTTTGTACTTATATGATGTGTTGTATTCTATCAAAAGAAAAAACCCTAAATATTACGCTACAACTTCTATAGCTTCGACTTCACATAATATTTCTCAACCATGTTGTCGTAGATTGGACCATGTTCTACAAAATTCAAAATTGATTCTTGGTAGTGTCTTTTTCTTAGTTTGTTCATGAATGAAATAGTAATGTGTCCTTATATGGTTAACTTTCCCATAACACTTTCAATGTTATAAATTTTTCTATCATGCTTCAATATTGTTGGCTTGGTTTGAGTATCCTCAACGTATTGCAATGATATTATCTACCATATAAATTCTTTTGTGCCTCAACATGATGTTAGGTATTCTATTTTGCATGGGGAGAATTTGTTTATTGTTTCTTTTTTCACCCACAAAACTACACCTCCACTAAGGATAATACTATGTCCTAAAGTGATCTAGGTTGTACAAGGGACAAAATGAAGCATAGGAAAGTAAATGGAACACACATGGAGAATTATAATGGAGAGCACAATAACATAGTGAAAACCCAACTTCTTTAATAAATGAAATAACATAATATTGTAGAACACAAACTCGTTAGAATGGTAGTAGTTATCTTTCAATAGAGAGAGATGTAAAATATACACATTCACAAAAGTTGTTACAAGAGACCAGGAACCCTAGAGGTAAAAAACCCTAACCCTAGAAGATGAAATGCCAAAAGGTTTATGGGCCCTAAGGTAGTTATTTGGTACATCAACATCCCAAGGGCTCAATTTTTTAATACAATATATGTTTGGGGCACATGATAACTCGTTGGAAAGAATTATTCAAGGATTGCAACTTTTGACTAGGGCTAAGCATAACATGGCAACTCTTGGCCCCTGGAATTGCCAAAAAACATATTTTAGGGCATAAAATGGCCCCAAAAGTTTGGGACCTAATAATCATGAAAAACTTCCAAGAAGATAGAGAATCATTGAAATATTGGAAGAGGTGAGTGGTCACCAATACCCACCTGAATCATTCCTCACCCCTTAGGAAGTATTGGTATCCATTGTATCAATTTCCATTATCAAATGGGGAAACGTTTGTTGAATTTGGCTCCTAGTGAAGAAGTTGCCTTACTTTGACAACCTCGTAGAGTTGTATGTGTTGTTGGTGAGTATCCTTTATCTTGGTGTCCATGATCTAATCCAATGTAGCATGTTCAATGCATTTAAGATTAATTTCTATGGGGGTCAATTGCTTAACTACCTTTGAGGTGTCCAATAGAGGTGTCAAATATGGTCAAAGAAACTCCACATTAAATAGTGGGTGTAAGCCAAGGAAAGGGGGGATACTCAATTCAAAAGAATTATCACCCTAGCCTGAGCTTCCTATGGGGGCCTATGAGGCACTCTTTCTATAAATGTAACCACACCTTATAACGAACTTAAAACTTATGTGGAATGTTCGGATGGTCATGTTGTTGCTTCTACTTGGCATTGGCTTTCTGTAGGATATCATGGACTTGTTGTTCAAGGCGTTGGATCCATTCAACAAATTTGGTTGCCATATATGTCTCAACTTGACCATGGGAGGACTCTACCGGTGAAGATGCAATGGGCATACTTACATCAATTGGGGCCAATAGTTGGAATGCTAAGCACACCTAAAAAGGATTGTGGCCAATAGAGATGTGGAGGGATTTGTTATAGCTATGTTGAACATATGGAAGGATTTTGTCCCATATTTATGGATTCTTGGAGGTGTAGATGCATAAGATATGCACAATCATCCTATTGACCGTTTCTATTTTTCCATATGATTGGGGATGAAAAGTAGTTGATTTGGTCAACTTGGTATCCATGGGAGACCATAGGTTGGACCAAAAGGTGTTGAGGAACCTGTTGCCCCTATCTGAAATAATGGTCCAAAGTAGCCCAAAATGAACATAAACACACTCAAACAAGATTTTAGCAGTGGATTTAGCTGTGAGACTCTTCTTGCATGGTGCAAAAAAGGTCATCTTAGAAAACCAGTCTACAACCACAAACAAGGAATAATTACCATGCTTAGTGGATGGAAAACCTAAATAATCCATTGTAACTGACTCTTAGGGATTGTCTGGGTAGGTAGATTGTACAACCCTTGCTTATTAATGGTTGGTTTAGAAATGGCATAGGAAATGCATGATCATATATATCGTTGAACGTCCTCTCAAAGATTTGGCCAATAGAAAAACTTTTGAAGTACTAATATTATTTACTCCACACCAAAGTTCCCTAACACCCGACTATAATGTGCTTCCCAAATTAGCTTGGCACACTTGGTTGAAGGAATACAAAGGTGGTTGAGGTAGAAAAATATCACACCCTGGACGTAGAAGTATGGGACTTGTTTTCCTTCAATCGACTTCGGGTATGTGATAGCAGAGTTAGAGTCATTATTGTATCATTATGGCCACCCATAGGTCTCATGCCCATAAGCATTAATAACTATCGTTAAAACCACAATTGGGGGCCAACTAAGGAATCCTACAACATGATTGGTGCTACCCTTCTTTTATTTGATGTTCAAGTGGAATTGTTGCAAGAAAGTGGACCATTTTTTATGACATTAACTATATAATTTTCTTGATGTATGCATAAATTGTAGAGTCCTATCAAGGATAATTTTAGGGGCGAATGTTTGCCCTTTGGCGAAATTAAGGGGTTTTAAATTTTTAGTGGGCGAATATTTTGTATCATAGTACATTTTTACAAATCACCTCAAATAGCCCACCTTATTTTAAGGGAGAGGGTAAAAAAGGTAAATTTAGCCCTTGAAATTAGGAATTACAACCTCCATTCGCCCATTTTCAAGAATAGGTTTTATTTAAGTGAATCCATTCGCCCATTTTCAATAATAGGTTTTATTTAAGTGAATCCTATGGGCCAAATACCATATTTATAAAAGAGGTATGGTAAATTAATAAAAATATAAATAAATGAGAGGTATGGTAAATAAATAAAACCATTTTTATATTTACTCCATAAGTCACCTTATATACATGTAAGGGTGTAAACAAATAAAAATATAAGTAAAGTGGAGGTATGGTAAATAAATAAAACGTCTTTTTATACTTACTCAAAATGTATGGTAAATAAATAAAAATATAAATAAACTAGACGTATCGTAAATAAATAAAACCTCTTTTTATATTTACTCCATAACCCTCGTTCTATTTATGAAGGCTCAAGAAAGAGGTTTTATTTAAGTGAATCCTATGGGCCAAATACCATATTTGTAAAAGAGGTATGGTAAATTAATAAAAATATAAATAAACGAGAGATATGGTAAACAAATAAAACATTTTTTTATATTTACTCCATAAGTCATCTTATATTTACGAACACTCAAAAAATGGGTTATATTTAGGTGAAACCTATGGCCAAAATACTATGGGACAAATACCATGGACTAGATTGTTATTAATACCATGCAAAAAACCATTATTAACCCTAATATTAGAATTAATAAAAATAAAAATGGCACATGGTATTGACCCATGGTATTCACCAAAATGGCACATGGTATTGACCCATGGTATTCACCTGGAATGTAGCTTATTTAAATGGGGGAATTAAACCAACATGTAGCCTATGCTAAGATTCACTAGGACTTTACAAAGTTTTATTATTTAGTGAAAGACTACAAGATTTTATAATTGAGTAAAATATTCGCCATGCCTGGTGAGAGATTCGCCAAAAAATTATATATACATATTATATTATTGATAAAATCGCCTTCAATTTTTCTTATATACCATGGAGATTCGCCCATTTATTATATTTATAAATTTAGGGGGGTTCTTAAAATTTCCCCTAAGGCCTATGATCAATGTGGATGATCTTCTCCTTCCCTAGAATATAATGCTTCCATTGTTGATAGGTCTGCACAATGGAGTACATATCCTTAACATAGGTGGGGTATCTTTGAATGGTATCAAAAGTGTCTCATTATGATAGGAAATCATATGTCCTTGTTGAGTGAGGACCACACCAATAGCATATTCAGAGGCATCTGTCTCAATCTCAAATGTTTGTTGCAGGTATGGTAAGGTGAGGATTGGTGTATAGCAAAGAAATTGTTTTAGATCCTTGAATTATTTTTTTCATCGCTTAGACCAAGAAAAAAGTTCTTTTTCTCTACCCTTGGTTACTTGATTTAAGGGAAAAGCAATATGAGAGAACCCCAAGGCAAACCTCTAGTATAATTTAGCAAGGCCCAAGAAGTTATGGAGCTCTAGTAGATTCATGAGAGTTGGGAAATCTCAAATGATTGGATCTTGGTTAGGTCCACATACACCCCATGTTCATCCACAATTTATCACAAAATATTGAATTCTTTGCATGCCAAATCAGTATTTCTCCATATTGACATACAACTTGTGTCATTGTAGGGTACTCAATACCTATTGAATGTGCTACAAATGTTTGGCCCAGGCTTTGTTAAAGATGAGGATGTCATCCAAATATACATCCACAAAATAGTTTGTGAATGGTTGTAGGATATCATCCATCATCCTCATGAATTGTTGTCAATGTAGTGTTTTCATTGATGTCAACAATGTATTGGTACTATTCATTATATGCCTTATGTCAACCTGATGCTGTTGGTAGCCCTCCTCATGATGTGTGATGAGTGTGATGAGTGTTTGGTACTATTCATCGTGTGATGAGTTTGATGAGTTTTTGGTTTGTTGTAGTGATTAATTTGTTGGTCTTGTTGGTTGGCATTGATGTCAACATGGTTATGACATGACCTAGTGTAGGAACTAGTGCAGGAACATGAGGCTAAGTAGAGATGGCTACAGGACATGTTGTGTTGGTTTGTTACAGGTTGATGTTGTTGCTACAAGTGTTGGGCATGCCTATACAAGTGTTGGAGGCAGTTGGATGGCTTGATGATGTTGCTACAGGTGTTGTTATTGTTGTTGATGTTGGTGTTAGAGGTGTTAGTCTTGTTGAGGAGTTTGGCATACTAGGGTTTGTATGTCACTGACTTGTTGTAGAGGTTCTTGGGTTATATCATCATTTGCAGATCATGTCACATTGGTTTGGAGGTGTGTTTAGGAGTTGATGAAGGTGTCCAAGAAGTTTGGCAGAGTTCTAAGCAGAGTAGAGTGAGTTTTCTCTATCCTCTTCCCCAGTTGCATGGAGGTGGGATCATGTGTGTGGTTGGAAGGCTCCAACTAAAATTTAGCAGGCTTGTGCATGCGGTTGTAGCCAAAATCTAGAAGTTCTATGGGTGCAGTTGAGGCCTAAAGTAAGTTCTCCTTTGCATTCCTTGCGCACATCGTGTATTATGTGTTTTTCTCACTTGTCTTGTTCGAAACTTTTCATGTAAAGGTTAGAAAAGGCCAGTGAGCTTCTAGAAAGTAGTTAAAATTGAGAATATCCATCATTAAGTGGAGTGAGTGGATTGATCAAGTAAAAGAGTTGAATCTGGATTAAATCAAGCATATTAACAGAGTCTGTGGAGCTCAGTAGTTCTTGGTAATTATTTAGTTAATCACCTTAGTTCATCTATATATTGGAGAGAGCTCAATGATAGTTTGGTTGGATGTGTTATGAGTTGAGTGAGTGTGAGAGTGGAGAAGAGCGTGCAAGCTATGAGGGTTGTAATAAAAAATTTCTTAAGCAGTTTGCAGGTGTAGAAATAGGTAGCAGGAGTATGATTTAGCCAACATTTTGTGCAAAGAGTGAGGAGATGAAGTAGAGATTGATTTTAGATTGTTTTGGTGTTAAGTAGTAGCTTGTTTATTCTCCACTTTGTTGGTTGTGTGCAACAGTTGTTTGTGAGAAAATTTATTATTGCAGAGAGGGTTTTTCGATATATTTATTAGAATATTATTTGTAGCATTTGATGTTTTCATTGAGGTTGTGTTGCAGTGTGTGGTTTTGTATTAGAGATTTCATTTGTATGCCTTGAAGAGATTGTTGTTGTAGTGTTCATGTTGAGGAGTTCTATGGTTCTAGTGTGAAATATTGTGAAACGTGAACCACATAGAGGAATCGAGTTGGTTGACTCAAGCGAAGATAGTACAGGGAACAAAATTTCTCCATCCAATGGTAGTTGGATAGTCTAATGGGAGTTGAGTGAGGATGGTTGGTCGTGGTGGCTTCCAGTGGATGGTTGTCCATAAATCCATGAGAGAAAGAGTTTCATACTGATAGTAGCCAATTGAAGGCTATAGGGAGCAGTTTTCTCCATCTAATGGTAGTTTCATAGTCCAAAGGGTATTGGGCGAGGATCGTTGGCCGTGGTGGCTTCCAACAAATGGTTGGCCATAGATCCGTGAGAGAAAGAGACTTCCTATATAGTAGGAAATGTACACTCTATGTAATGAATTTTCTTGACAGATAATAAGATATTATTGAGCAGTGCAACAACAACAAGGGTGGGTTTTGACCCAAGAGGAGGGTTTTCCACCAAAAATATTTGTGTCTCTTGTGTAAAATGCTTGCATGGTTTTACTTATATTTGATTCTCTAATATTTTCTTATGTGTTTGAGTTTGTGCATGGCTTAAAGAATAATCAATTGGAGAAAAAGTGTAAAAAAATTATAAGTTCCCTCCCTACTGATACCCCCCCTCTCTCAGTAGTGATTTAGTTTCCAACAATTGATACCAAATCGGGGCTCTCGGTTGTAGCTTCATCACTGGAGAGTGGAACTGGGAATTTTGGCATAATTTTGCATTTTTTTTAAAATGAATCAACAAGGACTTTTAGTACTTGTTGTATTATACAACAACCCCCCATTTATTTATTTAATAGTTAATATTCTATTAATAAATGGGGACCTTTAAAAAAAATTCAAAAAACTTAGAAAATGAGAGCTTCCCTTTTTGAACTATTAGAAATAAAATTTCAAATAAACTTAAGATATCAAGCCAAAATCCTCTTGTGACTAGGCATTCTCGCTTTATCACAAATCGTTGGACCTTAGATAACAAAGGTTAATTGACAATCGGAATCCGCGAATTACGATAAAAGGGACCACCGTAGTAGACTTATGGTATCATTGAACTTTTCATTAAATCTAAGGCTTAAAGCATTTCTTATGAAATAAAGTACTTATCGCAATCACATAGCGACATTCATAAAAGCGCAAAACAAGCAAACCTTAATGATATGTGATTTGCGTTATTGCGATATGATAAGTCAAACACTCATCGCATCACGACCTTTACACAAATGCCAAACATGTGAACCATGAAAAAGTTTCGAAATGCGATGTGATCCAGACCCGATGGAATTATGAAAATTGTTATAACTTAGATCAGGTCCGACACATAGTAAACAACTACTTTATAGAATAATTATTCATTTAAGCAAAATGAACTCAAAAGGGTAAAACGTATGTCGCTCCCATTGCATATCGCAAAATACTAAATGAATTCAAAGTGATACATAACCGATATTGTGATAATTACTATTAATCGCAATCACATCATCGACATCGCACCCTTTAACGCATCAACTTGAAGTATCACTTACAAATTTGCGATGTGATGGTTTAAATGAGTTATAAAAGAAAAATAGAAAAGACCTTAGTGCGTAGTTAATGAGTTTTAATGGAATTTAAGTTTAAAATGACTCGATGAGATTTGATATCTTTCATCTGTATTTTCAAATAAAAGCTTCTTCCTTGTCATCTTTCATAATTAATTGTTTCATTGCATTTTCACTGTCATTTTCGCTCTGTCTTTATTTGATAATCTCCATTGCTCAATTTCAGGGAACCTTTGAAGGAAACAACGTTTGAAAATATGGCGAAGAAATTATAAGCTACTACGTATGGGAAATTGGGCATGCCCCCACTCTTCTCTGATACCACCTGCAACAAAGATTGAGGGACCACATCGTGGGAAGCCATGTACAACTTACTAGAGGGAGAAAAATCGAGACCACTAGAAAGAAAGGGAAACAAACAAAGACTAAAGGGAAAATTAGTATTTTCTTACATCTAATTAAAAAAACGCAGATATTTTGGTTTTAATAGATTACTTAAATAATAGATATAAAGTCATTATAAGAAATACTCAATATGAATATATTTAATACAAATAAATATTATACAAATAAATAAATAAGAAAGGAAAAAATCCAAATTTAAACATAAATAAAAACATTATAAATATAGTATTTTTTATTGAAATTCTTTTATAATGTAAATATAAATATTTTGGCATTAATTATAATTGTTTTTTAACATAAAATTATAAATTACGATATTAAAGTAAATTTATTTGAATAATAAACCAAATTATATATCATTAAGATGTAGTACTTTCTTATATCTAATCTTAAAAACAAACTAAAAAAATTTGATGTCTTGGTTTTTAAGTATTACTTAAATATTAGGTTTCAAAATCATTACAAGAAATATTCAATGTAAATTCAATATATCATAAGCAGGAATTGAATTTAGATATATCATAAGCAGGAATTGAATTTAGATAGAGAAAGAACAATATTTCTTCCATCCACCCAAACTAAACCACATTACCAAATATTTTATCTTTATATTAATAATAATAATAATAAAATCTTTTATTAATGAAAATAATTAATTATTTAATATTTTTAACTATTAAAAATACAACTTATTCGATTCGATTCTTGAGCTTTATTTTATTTATAGTAAAATTTAATTAGTTTAAAATAATAAAATAATTGTTTTATTTATAACGATTTATTTACTTTAAAACAATAAAATACATAAGTAAAATAGAATAAGTGTGGGAACATAAGTAAGATAAGGCAAATGTGAGAAGGGTCATTATTAGTATTACTAGGAAATTGTTAGCACTTTTCAATGGACTTTATATTGCGTAATCCTATGCTCTCGTGCAAGGAATCACCCAAAACATAAAGCTGCATATCCAAATCCTCATAGTGCTAGGGGATTCTAGCTTCACCATTAAGCACATAGTTTACTATTTAAATCCAATGGATTCTTATTTGTTAGCAATGCCATTGAAAAAATAAATGGCTTCATCACACGGCCTTAGCTAAATTCAAAGCCAATTTTATATCAAAATGAAAAATAATGAAATTTATGTTAACAACCTCGTTTATGATCAACCAATTCTATGACATATCTCACATCAATACATTATGGAAAAAAAATAACAGAAGTTTGAGAATCACTCTATCTTAATTACAGATAGAAAGGGATCAAATTTTTTTATATGTAAATTTTTTAGAGTTCAAAATACAATGTGTTATTTTGTATTTTTAAATGCTAAAATAGACTATATATAAAATCAAATAAAAAATTTAACGAGAAAAATTTAATTTAATTTTTTTTTCTATATACAAATATATATATAATTGAAATATTTTTTAGAAGTATAAGATTTAAACATCTGATTCAGGCATTTTTTATTTTATTTCTAATTATTTTACAGCATATTCATTTTTTTAAATTATAGCCAAAAAAAATATTCCTATTTAGAATATAACTTTTATTGTTTATTTTTATTTAAAGGGGAACATAATTTTTATTTTTATTTTTATTTTAAAGAGCCACAAACAAAGAACAAATTTACACATCATTACATCCTTTCATACTAGATTGTAAAATAAACCTCTCAACTCAATAACAAAATAAAAAAACTTACCATTATTATTAATATTATCTTATTCGACCGAGACACACTCTAGTTAATTCCTTCCCAATCCAAAGTTTTCTGAGTCATTTTTTAAAATAAAGCAGGGGGTGGACAATCACTCTCTCTCTTTACTAGTTTCAATTTCAACTCTTTTATTGATAACAAATTCCCCGTGGAAAAATTTCCACAGGGAATTTGTTATCAATAAAAGGAAGAAATATTTTGGACGCTATCGCAAACACACAAGAAAGCTTGTTTTCCATGCATACTAAAAAAAGTGACGCAGTCATTTTCAAAATTGACCTCCGAAAGGCATACGATTGCCTTGATTGGGGCTTCATTAGATGCTTACTTGCAAAGATTGGATTGAGAGCCAATATGATAAACTGGATCATGGCATGTGTTGAGAAGGTGAACTATGCCATCATTATAAATGGGATTCCATCCCCTTATTTTCTAGCTGCCAGAGGACTGCGCCAAGGCTGCCCCCTATCTCCCCTATTGTTCATCTTGGCAATGAACTCTCTTAGCCTCCACATTAACAAGGCAGTTAGTGAAAACAGGTGTCGCCCACTGAAGATCTGCAGAAACAATTATATCTCACATAATTTATTTGTAGATGATATACTTATATTTGGAATGTTATGCAAACTCACCTGGAGATGCTTATATGACATCCTAAAATGTTTTCAAAAGGCCACAGGGCTACAAATTAATGAATACAAGTCAGTGTTCTTCCATAATGATGTCAACTTGGAATTAGTAGAATGGTTATCTTCGCTGTTCGGGATAGAGGCGCGTTCCATTAAGCATGGAATAAAATATTTAGGATTCCAATTAAAAGCGAAGGGATACTCTAAAATGGACTGGCAATGGATAATAGATAGGTACTATAAGAAGATATCAGTATGGGAATACAAATGCCTATCAATGGCAGGAAGAGTTATTTTAACTCAGTTAGTTCTAACACAACTAGCTGTATACTGGGCTCACTTATTTTCTCTTCCTACAAGTATCATCAAGAAGATGAATAAGTTAACTGCAAACTTTATATGGGGAGGCCAATCAGAAAAAAAGAAAATTTCACCTATCTAAATTATCTAATATCTCTTTGCCGAAGAATTTTGGTGGATGGGGCCTGCTGGACCTGCGGACCTTTGGAAAGGCACTACTATGCAAATCACTATGGAGAGGGATTTATGGAGAGGGTCCCTGGAGCAACACAATAAAAAAGAAATATATGGGAAGCAAGGATATCTCATATTGGTACAGGTTGGGAAGGATTGGATCCAATTATGGGTCAGCAATATGGCTGAGTTTTCGCAAGATAGAAAAGTATTTCTTAAGGAATTTAGCTTGGAGTTTTCAATCTGGTAGCAGGATCCTCATCGGAATAGATCCATTCCTGAGCGGACAGGAGGAAATCATTTTGCCAGAGACACTCCTAAATTTTTTCCATAGAAAAGGTTTTTTCACTTGGGACAAACTGATAACAGAATGGCAGGGCCCTTTCCCTCTTTGGAAAGAGGCTGGCAGTATGGGGATGTCGGATTTTTTAGCGCGACAATGGAAGAATCTCAGAAATTCTTTGAGAAACTGTGGCATATATCGCTCTTGGGAAGCTGATGTTCTTATTTGGAAAGATTCAAAAGGAATCTCCCTGGTTCGTGTAAAGGACATTTATCAAAATTTGATAGGTTTAAAGATTGCTCTTACCAGTCAAATATTCCCAACAATTTTTTGGAAATCGGGATGTCCTTCCAAAACAATTTTATTCTCCTGGCTGGTCTTCCACAACAAAAACTTATCATGGGAAAATTTGAAAAAGAGGTGTTGGCACGGACCGGGTCTCTGTTTAATATGCAAATCTGCTAAGGAAAGTAATTGCCAAAAAACTCAACAATTATGGATAGCTCTGGCAAATCATTATGGTTTTCCTCAGATCTCTCATGCTTCTACTAAAGAAGCATTCTTTTGGTGGAGCGGGCAAAAGGAATCCTGGAGGCCTATAATTATTATCACTCTTTGGTGCATATGGAAATGGAGGAACAAAATTATCTTCAGAAACAGTAAAGAGCCTTTCATGGAAACTCTACAAAGTATTATATCTCTTTATGACTCCTTACCAGAAAAGACACACAAGCAAAAAAAGTTTAATCGTAAGGAGCATGCACATGATCACACAATACTCCCAAGAGCGTATTTCGACGGTGCTGCCCAAAATGGCTCTTGTGGTTGTGGCGTACACGTCATCATGAATGAAAATGTTCAATATCTCATTGCCTGGAATGGGGGAAGGGGCTCTAATTGCAAAGCTGAGGCGATGGCTCTCGCGGGTCTTTTAACCTTCTGCCTTTTCTTTAACATTCAGTCTGTGTCAATTTTTGGAGATTCCAAAGTCATGGTTGATTATGTAGCAGGAAAGAGCCACATCAGCAATCCTCTCCTTGCAGGCTGGATGGACAGAATCAAGTTCCTTTGGAGGAAGATGGAAGGATGCTCCATCTAGCACATTTACAGATCATAGAACCAGCAAGCAGACATCTTATCAAAGGAGGGTCTTCTATCGGAACCAGGTATCTGGAACATGAAGGTAAAATCTGATGAGGAAATCTTCTCTATCCAGGAATTTTCCTTCCTTGGTACTTAATTTCAAATCTTGTTGTATTCAGGTATGCATTGTCATTTTGTTAAAAGTATGGTCGAAGTATAATTTGCATCCTTTGAATAGTTCTGAATTCTGCTGTTTCTCGTCTGAGAATCTTACTCTCCTATTTTTCTCCTCTATCAGCTATGTATTATCTTTTATCTCGCAACTGTTGACAGCTCAATGGGCTGGCTATATACTTGGAAATCCTATCTTTCTGCTACAAATAGCCCTTATGAAGAACTTTCTATCAATGTACTATTTGTTCATTATATATCTTATATAATATAATTATGCTTTTTTCGCTCTGAAAAAACAAATTCCCCGTATGTGTTAAATAATAATAATATTCCTCGTTTATGATACAATTACAATGTTAGAATTTGAATCTATTATAAAATATTTAGTTAGGTAATTAAAATCATTATTTTTTACGGGTAGAGTTTTAATTTCAGTTTTTTTTTTTCTTTTACCAACAAACATTAATATATATCATATTAATATATATATATATATATATATATATATATATATATATATATATATATATATATATATATATATATATAATATATATAAAAATAAAATAATAATAAATTATTAATAATTATATATAGTTAGATGAAGATTTTGTTTTATGTAAAAGATATAAAAGTAACTTTAAAAACATGATTGAAAATTTATTTTGTATTGAGTTATTTAATCTTTGTAATTGTCAAGACTTAATCATTTGTAATGACACAATCAAGTAGCCATATTCTATCTAGATGATTTGTATTTATGAGTTTAATAGTAGCGTCATGGATTTTGAGGTCTTAAATGACCATGAGTCTCACTTTGAATATAGACCTTTAACCTTAATTTTAAACTTTGCAATACATAGAAGGCCCATACAAGAGAATTGTGAGAATCAAAGGCATCTATTTTTTGACAAAAGAAAAATTGATCTCTTCTTAAAGTATTTAAATAGAGATTTACACCTTAATTAATCAGTGAATGATAGCAAAAAGCTCTATCATAATTTTATGACAACCCTCTCTAGTTCCATTAGCAAGTTCTCTATTGAGGTTTCATATAAAAAGAACTACCAACCCTTGGTATGATAATGATTGTAAAATTGCTAGAAAATCAATTAGGGATGCTCCTAATGAATCTTTAATGCTTGATAAAGCTCTTATTAAAAGGAAGAAAATGTACTATATAAATAGAAAGCAAGATAAACTATTGCACCTATCTAAACAAGATCTTAGGAAGTCCGGAAGGAAAGTTATAATTCATAAAACCAAAAAAAAAATATAATTCTATTGAAGAACTAGAATTCCTATCTTAAAAATCTTCATGAATCCCCTAATGCCATGGACACCATTTTGAATGCCCCTATAGAAGATGAAATATTTTCTTTGTGAGACATCGAGTTTAGGGTTAAGCAAATTACAACTGGGAAAGCTAAGGACATTGAAGGCTACAAACCTGAAATTTTTAAAAAAGGAGGGCCTGTCCTCGTCTCTCACATATACAAGCTCTTTAATTTGGCAATAAAGCAAGGCTTCGCTAAGCATTGACCACAAAGCCTCATTGTACCTATCTTTAAAAGTGGGGACGAAAGTATTCCCTCTAATTGTAGGACCATTATGATTAGCACATTTTAGGCAAGAGGTACTAAATTATTTTAGAAAAGAAGATTAGCCTATGGTTAGAAAGCCATGGTAGAAAAGTTAAAGGACAAGTTAGGTTTATGAGATATCATTCAACTATGGACTACCCTGTTACTCTCAAGATCATTGTGGAGGAATGTCGTGACAACTAAATTGATCTCTTCTATTGTTTTCTTGACTTTACTGAATCTTTTGACACCATTCGCATGATAACCTATGGAAAAGGCTAGAAGACATAACAATTCCTCTTAAGTAGAGGATTATTGTGGAATGTTATTTCCAATTTTAGGACGACTAAGGGTTCATCGAAAGAAATTAACTGCAATATTGTAGTCAAGCAAGGTTTCCCCTTGTCTCTTACCCTTTTTGGCATATACATTGATCAATTAGAAGAGTGTTTGGAAGATGCAAGTTGTATGGAGACCATGCTCACTGGTATAGAAATAACTCTTCTCCTTTATGTTGATGGTATTATTCTTTTGGAAATGATTCATTATGATCTTGAAAAGAAGTTAAGAATCCTTCAAGAATCATGTTCCAATATGTGTATCATTGTTTATACTAACAAAACAAAAGTCACAATAATTAAATCTAGAAATATCACTTGATACTTTCATATATGGAAACAACAACTTGGAGGAAGCTCCTTCACACAAATATCTTGGAGTTGATATCCATCGCAAGTTCAACTAGAATTATAACATGGAGAAAAGGATAAATGGAGGATGAAAATCTTATTATGGGCTTGAAAATAATTGTAAGTCAACAAATCCTTGGATATGGGATTAAAAGAAAAAAAAAAAAACTCTTCTTTAGGATTCTCATCACTCTTATTTTTTTATATATGGATATGACGTTTGGGTTTATAGTATCTCTAAAGAGTCGTCGAGGAAGATATAATAGGTCCAAAAATAATTTATAAACTACAATCTCAAGATTAAAGGAAATACCCATTATCCTATCTTCATGATTGAAGCAAACATTTCCCTCATTTAAAGCATGAATATGACAAGGTATCTTATGTATAAGAAGAAATTATATAACATGGAAGACAGCAGGTTTCCTAAAATTGTTTTTAACTCTAGCCAAAACCACCATCTTTGGCTCAAGTGGGAATGACATAAGAATGCCCAATCTTAATTAGACCATTGGGGGATAAAGGAGGAGATCATTTTGCAAAATAAAGAGAATGTTAACAATATTATTACATTAGTTAAGGAAAATTGTGGGGTGATAAAGAGTTAGAGGGAAAAATAAAATTAAAATATTATTAGGAAGTAATTAACCCAAATTAAGAAAGCCAAACATATATCTCTATTTTGACTAGTATAAAAATGAAAATAAATATTCCTAAAATAAAGACAAATTCTCATGGTCTTCAACGTGACATTGGATACTGGTCAATTCTCAAAATACCCTGGCATGAAAGAGTCTATCACCTTTGTAACACTAAAAGGTTTGAAGATGAAAAGCACTTTCTCTTAGATTGTCCAACTTATATGCACATTCAATATAATTTTCAAAACATTTGTCACACTACCAACCTTTTTGACCATTTAAGTAAGAAAAAGTATGTAGATCTTGGAAAACATCTCTTAATGCTATTCTAGCATAGAAATAAAATGTTAATTATTCGAAGTAATATCTTACTTTATTAAGCTCCCATAAACCATTTTGGTCTTAATGAACATTAATCATAATTCTTCATCATCATTACAATATATTATTATTTTACCTAACTTATTTGATATAATTTTTAATTTGTATATATATATATATATATATATATATATACACACGTCTATTATAATTTTATTACACCCCTCTCTACTACTATTAGCGAGTTCTTTACCTAAGTGTCATTAAAAAGAATAATAGAATTGTCAACCTCTAGTATGATAATGATTATATAATCAGTATAGATCCATCATAACGACCTATTTGACAAGTCTTTAGAAATGCAAACATTTTTTAGAGTTCAAATCTTGAAAAAAATTACAATAATATTTCATTTTCATAATGATTACCAATTAAGCTACGGCAAAAACTTTTTATCAAAAAAAACCAATAAATATAGTTACCAATTCTTTTATATATATATATAATTTACAATTTAATTATTTTAATTATACAATTTATATATACATATAACATAAATATAATTTAATTTAAAAATTTTAAACATCCTACCATTTACATCTGCATCTAAATATAGATAATAAACGACATGTAATGATATATGATATACATTAAATTCATTTTAATTGGAAAATTTAAAGTATCCTGAAATATATATCTCTTCTTTTTTTTCCATGTTTTTTAAAATATTTTAAAATAAATTTATATTCTTTTGTATAATAAGATATTGATTAAAGAAAAAAGATTTTGTTAAAAAAAAAAAATCATTTTAGGAAAATAAATTGAAATTTTCGATTTATAACACGATGTGCTATTTAAAAATAAAATAACTTAAGCTTAAATAGAGTGGAATTGAGAAACTTCTTCAATATGATGTCTGTTATATTCTTGCAATTGAGAAACTTCTTCGATATTCTCTGTTCTTTCCTTGCAACTGGCCAACAACTTGTTCAAGATTCTATCTGTTATTTTCTGGCCCCCTATAAATTTCAAGAGTCTTGCTACCACAACAGGGACAAGAATGTCCACAATTAGCGTCTGATGGCTGATCACAAAGAACTTCCACAACTAATCGAAGCCAAATTATTGCAAAATTGAAGGTCACTGTAATTACAATCTGTAAACATGTACAGTGCAGAATGTAAAAATTTCAATTTTCTTTAAATTGCAGAAAGGACAATTTTCAATTTTAGGACTCGA
The DNA here is from genome assembly GCA_031772625.1 of Pinus tabuliformis. NCBI lineage: Eukaryota > Viridiplantae > Streptophyta > Pinopsida > Pinales > Pinaceae > Pinus > Pinus tabuliformis. Next base: position 558,650,676 of record CM062807.1, read on the forward strand.
GCTCAGACAGTCAGATTGCTGCCACTCCTTCCATATTGCCCTGCAGATTTGATTGAATGAGGCCTTCAAGCATCAATGTACCATTACAAGGCACCATGGCTCCCTGACATAGAAAGTAAGTTGTGAGCTGAACATCCCATGGCTGAACACCGTGGCAACACCTATCTGCTATGTAGCATGTGCATTAAACTGCAACCCTTGAAAGCACGTTGGTTCCTGAGGAGTAGGGTTACTGACTAATGATTGATCCACATACATGGTGGACCAATTTTTGTTGAAATTTATGATTAAATGGATTGAAATTGTAGAGCCTAATTGGCACTGATGGACTCAGTAACAAATATCTACTTCACCCTGATTATGCACTGTGGGTCTCATCTACAATTTCATCGAACAAACAAACAATTTGATTAAAATTGTAGATTCTGATGGTATAGCTGGATTTAGCAATAAGCATGTACTGCACCCTGATTTCTGCAAGATCATGAAAATAAACAAATAATTTGGCTGTAATTGTAATTGTAGATTTTGATAGCATAGATGGATTCAGTAACAAACAACTTACTGCACCTGAATTATGCAAGTTGTGACATACAATTTTTTCAATCAAAGAAACAAGAATATTTTTAGAAATGAGGGCCAAGGTCGTTATTAAATGCACATTCTACATAACAGATAGGCAGAGCCAATGAAAGCATTGTTGGATTGCTTGGTGAACTTATTTCTATTGCGGATTATAGAAAAGAATAGTCTTGTGAGACTTCTTGGAGTTTTTTGTTGAGATTTTCTGTTTAGAGCAAAATAGGAAAAATCTCAGCTGATGACAACAATAGAATTCAGGTCCTAGATTAACTCCAGTTTGCTGGGAGGGAGTTAATGCCTCCTATATTTGATGTGAGGGAGTTAATGAGGCTGTTAGATTTTCTATGCTATATAACAGGCAACCATTCGGATGGTTTACTGAGAGAGAGGGTGAGAGTTTTATGAGGTTTTCATTATGTAATCTCCAATTTGATTAATAAATTCCTGATGCCTATGTTGTGTGGACGTAGCCCAGATTGGTTGGGTGAACCACGTTAAACTCTTGTGTTTATGTGCTTGATATTCTGCTGTGTGTTTATTTTGTTTGTTGTGCCTCTGGATTCCAACAATTGGTATCAGAGCAGTTGGAGGCAAGTTGAAATGCGTGCTGGAGGTGGAGCGCTGGTGCGTGCTGGAGATTGCATGGAGTTTACTGCTGCGCGAATCGTCTGCGGGCGCTGCCTGGTACGCTGGTAAACTGCGTTGACAGAGGTACATCTTGAACCTGCGTGGAATTGTTATAAAAACGGTGTGATTTACATTGAAATGCGTGGTTATATATTTTGAAAACGGGCGTGGACATATTATCAAAACAGCGTATATATATATATATTGGAACCAGCGTGAATTATGTGGATTTGATGTGTTTTAAACCAGCGTATATATATATTGGAAAACGGCATGGATATATATGTCATAAGCAGCGTGGAAACGGTATTTAAAACTGCGTGGATAGATTAAATCAATGCGCTATTTTTTTACATGTTGCTGGTGCGCTGTTTTAATTGCGTGGAGCCTGAATTGTTTTGTTAAATCGCTGGTGCGTATTCCAGTATTGATACCTGCGTGGCTATCTAAAGTTCTATTTTGTTGTGCCTCTGGATTCCAACAATTGGTATCAGAGCATAATTGATATAATTTTCAAACAACGTGCATATGGTTTTTTAACACAGCGTGAATATAATTGAAAACGATGTGGTAATATAACCGGATAGCGTAACCTGCGTGGGTACATTTTGCAAACAGCGTAGATATATATATTTTTGCAACAACGTTGATATAAAGTTGTGGTGTTGTTTAAAATATATGCGCTGTGTAAATATGTGAATTTTGTCAATAACAGTCGGCCCAAAATCACATAATCCTGTTAGGTTGTGTCCAAGTTCAGTTCGGCGAAACTATTTGCCCGAAACTTTTGAGAGAGTAAATTATTTTGCCTGAAAGGGATGTATTACTCTTGAGTTTGATACTCAGTTTATATACTGGAATTTTTCACAGCAATAAGGCAGTTTATTTTTTGTGGTGTAAACACAAAGGCATAGGCAGTTTGTTTTTTAATTTGCTGGTATTTACACGTTGGTTTTTTTGGAGATTATTGTGTTTTGTTGATACAAAAATGGCGAAAACTCAAAGTGCCCGGTTTGAAATTGAGAAATTTAATGGCAAGAATAATTTTGAGATCTGGAAGGTAAAGATGCACGATCTGCTGGTTCAACAAGGTGTGGCGAAAGCACTGTTGGGGAAAAACAAAAGGCCTCCTTCCATGACGGAGGATGAATGGGATGAGATGGACGATAGAGCTCTGAGCGCAATTCGGTTATGTCTGGCGGACGATGTTCTGTTCAATATTGTGTCAGAGAAAACCGCCACAGGCTTGTGGTCGAAGCTTGAGAAGCTTTATATGACGAAATCTTTGACAAATCGGATTCTCCTGAAACGACAGCTTTACAGTTTGCGGATGAAAGAAGGTACCTCGATTGCTGATCACCTAAATGTTTTTAATACATTACTGGTGCAATTAGACAGTCTAGATGTGAAATTTGATTCAGAGGATAAGGCAATAACTCTATTATGTTCTTTGCCTGAATCCTGGGATCACTTTGTTACTTCCATAAGCTTTAGTACATCAGAAATTCTTGAGTTTGACGATGTTGTTGGAGCCTTGTTGGCTGAGGAGATGAGGAAGAGGTCGAATGCAGACACCTCTACATCAGAGGTAATGATGGCCAGAGGTCACTCACGAGAGAGACACTCCGGGGGAAAGCATAGCGACTCTCGCTCAAAGTCCAAAGGAAAGAAGCCAAAGGTGAAGTGGTGGCATTGTGGCAAGGCTGGACATCTGAAAAAGGATTGCTGGAAGCGAAAGCAGGCTGCTAAAGAAGGCTCTTCGACAGAAAAGAAGGAAGCCAACACCACAGATACAGGTTCAGTATCTGGTTCAGGTATGAGTGATGAGGTATTGTCTGTTAATGTTTCTAAACATGATCAACATTGGTTGTTAGATTCCGGGGCATCTAACCACATGTGTATACATAGAGATTGATTTAAAACATATAGATCAGTTGATGATGGAGTCGTGTACATGGGTAATGATGTCACGTGCAGTATTGTTGGAATAGGAAGTGTACAACTACAAATGTTTGATGGCACAACCAAAATGTTAACTGATGTGAGGCATGTACCAGATTTAAGGAAAAATTTGATCTCATTAGGAGCACTTGATTCAAATGGATATAAAACTGTAATTCAAGGTGGAGTAATGAAAATTTACAAAGGCATCTTACTAGTTATGAAAGCTAAGAAAGTAGGAAATCTATTTCAGTTAGAAGGTAGAACTGGGTCAGATCATGTGTTTGTGTCTGAACATGACAGTAGTTCCATTCACTTATGGCATCAAAGATTGGGGCATATGAGTGAAAGAGGATTGACAATTTTGGCTGACCGAAAGTTACTTCCTAATCTAAGATCTGGAAAATTGGATTTCTGTAAACATTGTCTGTTTGGTAAACAAAGTAAACAAAAGTTTAAAACAGGCAAACATACTAGTAAAGGCATACTTGATTATATCCATTCAGATGTTTGGGGTCCAACCCCTAGAGCGTCATATGGTGGCTCGTCATATTTTGTGTCATTTATTGATGACTTTTCTCGGAAAGTATGGGTCTACATGTTGAAAAAGAAGTCTGATGTTTTTACAGTTTTCAAGCAGTTTAGAGCATTGGTAGAAAACAGCACTGGTAGAACTATAAAATGTTTAAGAACTGACAATGGTGGTGAGTTTTCCTCCAAGGAGTTTGACAGCTATTGCAAGGATGCAGGGATCGAAAGACATAAGACCACGGTTTATACTCCTCAGCAAAATGGAGTTGCTGAACGCATGAACAGGACTCTTCTAGAGAGAGCAAGGTGTATGCTGAGTAACGCCGGGTTGCAAAAGGAGTTGTGGACGGAAGCGGTGGCAACAGCTTGTTATGTGATAAACTGATCTCCATCAATGGCAATAGGCTGCAAGATTCCGCAAGAGGTATGGAAAGGACACCCTTGTGACTATTCTAAACTCAGAGTGTTTGGTTGTGATGCATATGCTCTAGTGCCTAAACATCAGCGAACTAAATTAGATCCAAAGTCTAAAAGGTATATCTTTGTTGGGTATGGTGATGGAACAAAGGGATTTAGATTGTGGGATCCTACTACCCGCAAAATCATCATCAAGAGAGATGTAAAGTTTGATGAATCCTCTCTTGTACAGTTAGATGTAAATAGTAGATTGAAACAGGATGATGTATCTGATTTCCAGCATATTCAGTTTGACAGCATTTCTAATGATAGTCATAACGACCATAGTTCAGATTCTAGTCATGAACAGGTTTCAGAATCAGATTATGAACAGGGTTCAGATGGAGGACATGAACAGGTCTCAGATGGCAATCATGAAGAAATTCCTACAGTTGATAGACAGCCAATTGTGGAAGCACCAGAAACATTCTTAAGGAGGTCTACAAGGATCAAATGCCTTCCGAGAAGGTATGATGATCATGTTACTTCAGTTGCTTTGATCGCTAATGATGATGAACCTTTGTGTTATCAGGAAGCTGTAGAAGGTTCAAATAGTGACAAATGGAAAGCAACGATGAAGGAAGAAATGATGGCCTTAGGTAAGAATGGCACGTGGGATCTGGTTAAACTTCCCAAAGGTAGGAAAACTGTGGGATGCAAGTGGGTGTTCAAGGTGAAACAGGGTGTAAATGATACGGAAGACAGGTACAAAGCGAGACTGGTTGCAAAGGGGTTTTCTCAGAAAGCTGGCATAGACTTTCATGAGATATTTTCACCAGTGGTTAAAATTGTTTCAATTAGAGTTGTGTTAGCATTAGTGGCTTTGCTTGATTTAGAGTTGCAGCAGTTAGATGTTAAGACTGCATTTCTACATGGTGATTTAGATGAGGAAATATATATGGAACAACCGGAAGGGTTTGTTCAGCGTCGCAATGAGAAATTTGTCTGCAGGCTCAAGAAGTCATTATATGGCCTGAAGCAGTCGCCTCGGCAGTGGTATAAGAAGTTTGATTCTTTCATGTTGAGTCAGAAATATGTAAGAAGTGAATATGATCATTGTGTTTACTTTAAGCAGTTAAATAATGGCATGTTCATTATCTTAGTGTTGTATGTTGATGATATGCTTTTAGCAAGCAAAAGCATTGAAGAAATCAACAGGTTGAAGACTCAGATGGCAAGGACGTTTGATATGAAAGATCTAGGAGCGGCAAGACAGATTTTGGGCATGGAGATTTTTAGAGACAGGGGCAATGGTAAGCTGTGGCTATCACAACAGAAGTATGTTGAGAAAATACTTTTGAGGTTTGGTATGAATAATGTGAAGCCTGTTTTAGTCCCTTTAGCTTCCCATTTTAAGCTTTCTTCGAGTTTATGTCCTAATACAGATGAAGAAAAGGATTATATGTCTCGAATTCCATATGCCAATGTAGTAGGATGTTTAATGTATGCGATGGTTTGTACTCGACCAGATATTTCACATGCAGTTGGGGTTGTCAGCAGGTACATGGCAAATCCGGGTAAAGAACACTGGTCAGCAGTGAAATGGGTGCTTCGGTACTTGAGAGGCACAAGTAGTTATTGTATTTCTTACAATAAGAGTAGTGAATTTGTTTGCGGATATGTTGATTCCGATTTTGCAGGTGATTTGGATAAGAGAAGGTCAACTTCAGGGTACGTCTTTACTCTTGCAGGTGGAGCTATCAGCTGGATGTCAAAGCTACAGAATATTGTTGCTTTGTCCACTACTGAAGCAGAATACATTGCTGCTTCTCATGCTTGCAAAGAGGCGGTTTGGTTGAAAGTTTTGCTTGGTGAGTTTGGTAGGTTACAGGACAACATCAGGTTACTTTGTGACATTCAAAGTGCAATACATTTGGCTAAGAATCCGGCCTATCATAGTAAATCAAAGCATATTCCAATCAAATATCATTTTGTAAGACAGGTTATCACTGAAAGCGGAGTTTCTCTTGAAAAGGTGCATACAAAGGAGAACTGTGCAGACATGTTCACGAAACCAGTTTTGTTGGAGAAGCTACTCTGGTGTTTGGCTTCTCTTGGCTTGCAGAAAAGATAAAATAATAATAACAGGGCATCAGGGGAATTGTTGTCAAGGTGGAGATTGTTGAGATTTTCTGTTTAGAGCAAAATAGGAAAAATCTCAGCTGATGACAACAATAGAATTCAGGTCCTAGATTAACTCCAGTTTGTTGGGAGGGAGTTAATGCCTCCTATATTTGATGTGAGGGAGTTAATGAGGCTGTTAGATTTTCTATGCTATATAACAGGCAACCATTCGGATGGTTTGCTGAGAGAGAGGGTGAGAGTTTTATGAGGTTTTCATTATGTAATCTCCAATTTGATTAATAAATTCCTGATGCCTATGTTGTGTGGACGTAGCCCAGATTGGTTGGGTGAACCACGTTAAACTCTTGTGTTTATGTGCTTGATATTCTGCTGTGTGTTTATTTTGTTTGCTGTGCCTCTGGATTCCGACATTTTTCACAGATTTTTGGTTGGAATCCGAAGAAAAAATTTGGGACCAAATCTTAATTTGTGTTGTTTAAACTGGTTTTTGATTGCATATATAGATTCAGCACCCTCAAAAACCTCTGGGGCACTTCCTTTGCAAAGAGTTCACCTGAAAAGCTTGTGATTTTAATGAATCTCCACTAGATTCTAGACAAATTAGATCAGAAAACTTTCCAAAAAATAGCGCTTTAAAACTATGAAAATCTAGCAATATATTGCAAATATCTTGCCATCCTGAAAATAGGGGTAAGTTCAAACCATTAACGTTGCTGCTATCTGCCAGGTTTTTGAATATATAAAAATGCCCATGGTTGCCCCTATAAACAACATTTGCTCACCTGAAAACAGAGCACTGCTATCAAAGAGAGGGGAGACTGCAGGAATCACAAACAAACAAAAGAGACTGTTAAAAATTGTTGCTTGTTGCAAAATTCTATTCTACAAATAGTTCTAGTGCTTTTCTGTTTCTTTCTTGCTTGCAGTTATAGTATCTGTCCTTACCTTTGAGTATATTGGTTGCGAGATAAGAAGTGAGGAGAAGCAGAGGACACCTTTAAAGCAGCAGTAGCAGAGGAGGTTTCGACTGGGCCGACCTGGGAACACATCCACATTACTCTAAACTCTTGATTTCTCCATTAGTCCTGTGAATGTGTTGCAAGGTCACCCCAGTCGAGCCTGCTCTGTCTCATTTATTCATGTGAGCCCAATATGCAGGGGAAACCTCTCTGAAACTGAGAGTCAATGAATGTCTGTAATTTATAATTTACTGAAATGAGATCGATAGAGAAGGAGAAAGGGACCGAAATCTGGTAGTACAAGCAGTACAAGTGAAGTGCAGAGATGGCTCTGTAATTTATTGAGATGAGATTGATCGAAAAGGAGGAGAGGGGTTGAAATCTGGTAGTACAAGACGTACAAGTGAAGTGCAGAGATGGCCCTGAGATTTATGTTGAGTTAAGGTCGAAATGAGATGGTTTCACACATTGTCGGTGGAAGCAATGAAAGGGCTTAATCTCCTCCATATTTAGGTTGAATTAAATGGGGACAGCGCCATGATGGGAGGTCAGTACGAAATCGCAATGTATGGAATACTCCAGTACTACTTTTACCAGAAAAAAATTGAATAGTACACACAATAATACTTAAACTTATTTTATTCATATATTAATTGATTTTTAATTATAATGTAAAGCTATTACTTAATGTTATCATGAAATCTTGTGATACTCTTTTATTAACGTTCTGAGATTTTATGAAAATAGTATATTAACATATTTATATTTTATATTATAGTTCTCATATGTTTTTAGGTGTCATTGTAAGTGCACTTGATCCTATCACAATGGTATGTTAAATATAGTTATACATCATATTCTAATTCTCATACATTGGAGGTAGTAATGTAAGTGCATTTGCTTGGTGATTTGTGACATTTGTGTCATAATTGAAGAGAAAACATGCTCCTTATATTTCATTTCATGACATAATTGAAGAGAAAAAATGTTCCTCATATTCTACATAATGGTGAGATTTTGGTTGATTAGGTTGTTGGCGGAGTTGTATTTCATTATAATTCTTGGTGTTAAGTGATACTTATGGAAATAGTGTTGTTTTAAGATTTCTATAACATTGTGGGTATGGTTATTTAGCAAAGTTGTTTGAAAATAATGATGATAAAGTTTAAGATCATTTTCTCAAATAATAATTGGCTTTGAAATTGTGTTTAAATTTTTATTGTACATTACTTTAATGAATAAAAATATAGAAAACAAAGTAATCAATAAAACATTTTTTTAATAATAATCATTGTTATTTAATTTAAGGTTATAATTTAGCTAGACGTTAAATTGTTATATAATATCTTTTTGTAGGATCTCTTCCACATAATGATTTCATTGTTTGGCTTATGGAGATTTACATATCCTACACTCCTTTAATTTTGAAACTCGTAACCTCTAAGAATGAAACACATGTTCTTTACATATTAATTTTTCACTGAGAAAAGAATACATTATATAAAAAAAACTAGGGAAGTAGACTCCTAAAACTCTCACTACACTATATTTTTTCATTCACATACAACTATTCTACTCCAATGACACATATATAAGTGCTGTGTACTTATATGATGTGGTGTATTCTATCAAAAGAAAAAACCATATATGCCTAACTAAATCCCTAAATATTAGGCTACAACTTATATAGCTTCCACTTCGCATAATATTTCTCAACCATGTTTTAGTAGACTGAACCATGGTCTACAAAATTCAAAATTGATTCTCAGTAGTGTCTTTTTCTCACTTTGTTCATGAGTGAAATAGTAATGTGTCCTTATATGGTTAACTTTGCCATAACACTTTGAATGCTATAACTTTTTCTATCATACTTCAATATTGTTGGCTTGGTTTGAGTATCCTCAATGTATTGCAATGATATTATCTACCATATAAATTCTTTTGTGGCTCAACATGATGTTAGGTATTATATTTTGCATGGAGAGAATTTGTTTATTGTTTATTTTTTTACCCACAAAACTACACCTCCACTAGGGATAATACTATGTCCTAAAGTGATCTAAGTTGTACAAGGAATGAAATGAAGCGTAGGAAAGTAAATGGAACACACATGGAGAATTATACTAGAGAGCACAATAACATAGTGAAAACCCAACTTCTTTAATAAATGAAATAACATAATATTGTAGAACACAAACTGGTTAGAATGGTAGTAGTTATCTTTGAATAAAGAGAGATGGAAACTATACACATTCACAAAAGTTGTTACAAGAGACCAAAAGAATGGGATTTTAACATAAATAAAGAACCCTAGAAGTCAAAATCCCTAACCCTAGAAGATTAAATGCCAAAAGGTTTATGGGCCCTAAGGTAGTTAGTTGGTACATCAACTTCCCGAGGGCTATACTTTTGCATACAATATATGTTTGGGGCACATGATAACTCGTTGGAAAGAATTATTCAAGGATTGCAACTTCTGGCTAGGGCTAGGCATACTATGGCAACTATTGGCCCCTGGAATTGCCAAAAAATATATTTTAGGGCCAAAAAATGGCCCCAAAAGTTTGGGACCTAATAATCATGAAAAAATTCTAAGACGATAGAGAATCGTTGAAATAATGGAAGAGGTGGGTGGTCACCAATATCCACCTGGATCATTCCTCACCCCTTAGGAAGTAATGGTATCCATTGTATCAATTTCCATTATCAAATGGGGAAACTTTTGTTGAATTTAGCTCCTCATGAAGAAGTTGCCTTACTTTGACAACCTGGTAGAGTTGTATGTGTTTTTGGTGAGTATCCTTTATCTTGGTGTCCATGATCTAGTTCATTGTAGCATGTTCAATGCAGTTGAGATTGATTTCTATGGGGGTCAATTGCTCAACTACCTTTGAGGTGTCCAATATAGGTGGGAAATATGGTGAAAGAAACTCCACATTAGATAGTGGGTGCAAGCCAAGGAAATGAAGAATACTCAATTCAAAAGAATTATCACCCACAACCTTTATGATTGTGTAAGGCCTATATTGGAGTGGCTTGAGCTTCTTATGGGGGCCTGTGAGGCACTCTTTCTATAAATGTAACCACACCTTATAACCAACCTAAAACTTATGTGGAACATTCTTATGGTCATGTTGTTGCTTCTACTTGGCATTGGCTTTGTGTAGGATATCATGGACTTGTTGTTCAAGGTGTTGGATCCATTCAAAAAATTTGGTTTCCATATATGTCACAACTTGACCATGGGAGGACTCTATCGATGAAGATGCAATGGGCATAGTTACATCTATAGAAATTTCACTTGTAGAACAAACTTATATATGCAATGTCCTAAAGCATAATACTTTTTCTACTTCTACAAGACATTAAGTGGAAGCATAATCGAATTCATGAGCAACATCAAGTAGAAACATGCATAACTGATCAAGAGAAATAATCACACATAACACAAGATATATATAGGGGAAAGCACCAACATAAAACCCCAACCATGTATTATCAATCAAGTGGAAATCCTCTTCACAATACAAAAAGAATTAGCTCTCAAGCTATTCAGTTCTCAATGAACTATGAATATATGAAGATATGTCTCATGAACCAACCAAGCCCTGTATATAAAGGCTTTACCTATGGTCCAATCCCTATTTCCTTGCGCGGTTTGCTTAGGAAATAATAGCAAAAGCATATGCAATTAATTCCAAACATACCAAGTCAACCTATGGTCCAACTACGCAATCCTTGAGGACACTAGTTCCTCAACCATGCAAAAACTACTTACTAGAAATAGTCAAGCATTTGATAGTACACTGTCCCACATCTGATCTCAACTGGGTCTCTGACAAAACTGACATGCAATAGTTATCCATGAGTGAAATCTCAGTTATCTAAAATAATAGTTGTCACATGCATGCAAGCATTAACAAACTATATTTTATTATTTTAACAACTTGTTAAAATAATCTAACTAGAATTGACTAGTTAGAATTGAGTCAACTGATTCTCTCATTATAGAACTCATACTTATTCCCTCAGTCAGTGGAGGAAATTAAGGATAAATTCCTCAATCAGTGAGACAACTCATGTGCATGCTCAAAAAGACTTCAAATTCGAATTTCCTTAACTAATTAACTCAACTGCATTTATTAATTAATATTTCCAACTACTGTTAAGACCAAAATTAATTTTACTTTCTATAGATAGACTAGGGACTGCTATAAATAGGAAAGGACCCAGAAATGCTATTTTTAGCAGTTTCACCTCTCACCCAATGTGGCCAATGACCTCACTGGCCAAACTGCTATTTTTAGACATGCTATTTTTAGCAGGTCTATTTTTAGCACATTCTAAATTTAGCATTTCTTGTTGCACACTTTTCAACACTCCCTCTCAATAAGAAAGGCTTCCTGTTGAACCTGATCCTGTAACTTTGGAATTTTCTGCATGCAACACATCTATCCGGTCCACTTGCTCCAACAACACTTGGAACAAAAACACTCCTAACTGACCACTATGTTGGGCTAGGAACATACTCTGATGCTAAAGCTCTACCTGCTGCTGACACGTGCTCCCTTCTGACATCTGTGCTACTGCAACATCTCCATGCATCTCGCACCATTGCACACCTCTCTGTGCCACCTAGCACTGTGTAAAACACTTGTGCCTCTTGCATTATTGTAGCCTGCTAGCTATGCACTGTCCTAGGATTCCCTGCACTGTCGCTCTCTCTGTCTCTCCATCCGCATCTGTCTCTACCCAATCAGTCAGTTCCTGCTACTCCACATCGGGGCTCCTGTAGCAAGGTCTCATCCAAGAGGTTGGGCACCTCAAGGATCCTGCCCCTCCTCCTTGGGACGATCACTTTATATTGCCCCACCTCCTACCTAGAGGTATGGCTGCATGTGATCCCTCAACCCACGTAGTTCGAAGTTTCCCCCTACTGGAGGTCTTTGCATGAGTAGATGTCTCTACTCGATCTCCTCTCAGCTTCTCCTGTTGTGGCTACTCCACAACCTCCTAAATCTGCTACACCAATCGTGCCTCCTCCACAATCGTCTGAGACCTCTTCTGGCTCTGCATGTTGAGAGGTAATATACACTCCCTCTCAACCACCAAGTCTCCATCAGTTGCCTTGCTGCTCAAGGCTTTGCATGCATCTTGAACCTCAAGAGCATATAGGTTCTTGACCCGTGAACCAATCTGCTTCACCTGTCTAGTGATGATGTGTCTAAGGAAAACCTTTCCCTTATTGAAGACTACATCATAGCCTCTGTCTTCTAGCATCGCGATCGACACCAAGTTTCTCTTCAGTCCTGGTACATACTTGACATCGGTCAAGGTAAGTCAAGATCCATGCTCCCTCTGAAAAATAGCCATGCCTACACCTGAGACACTATACTTCTCATCATTACCCATTGCTATGAGTATTTGGATATCTTTCTCCTCCAAAGTACTGAACAAACTCTTGTCGTCGATCATGTGGAAAGAAGCTCCACTCTCAAGAAACCAACCACTTCCCACCATTGATGAAACCATGCATGCGAAGAGTGTGAAATCCAACTCAAACTGTGAAGCAAGTGCCTCACCTTCAGATCCTTCCCCGAATCCCTTCTTGGATTTCCTTCATGGACAATTTGCAGCATAATGGCCCACCTCATGACAACGAAAGCATCGCACTTTCGATTTGTCAACCTTATTCCCATCATTGGAAGAACTGGATTCGGAAAGAGAAACCTTCTCCTTCCCCTTCTTCACCTTACTCGCTAAGGCACAGTTCTCCTCATCATGCATGGATGAAGAACTATCTCTGGTGCTCCGTCTGATCTCCTCCTGCATCAAATCCGACCATAGTTGTTCCCAATCTGGCAGTTTCTCCCTTCCATTCATCGAGTCTTGGTAGCTATGCCAGCTCTTAGGAAGGCCAAGGAGTGCTAGACTCACCATATCCTCATCCGATGTCACGACCCCTACACTTGCAAGCTCATCCCTGCATGTGATGAGCTTGGTCAGATACATAGATATTGTCTCATCCCTTTCACACTTGATCTTTCGAAGTTTGTCCTTTAGTGCCAACTTCCTCTAATCACTGCTATTTTGATATAAATCTTTCAATGTTTTCCACATTGCATGCGGAGCCTCCTTCCCATGGAGGCTCGAGACAATGTGATCTTGCACTCCCTCCAAGAGAATTCTCCTAACTCTAGCCACACACTTCCTCCATTCCACCTTCTCAGTCTTGTCAGTAGGCTTAGGGATTTCTTGATCAATGAAATCCTCAAGGTCATATCTTCCAAAACTGCCTCCATGCGATCCTTCCAAGCTATATAGTTTGAGCTGCCATCAAGGGCATACTCAAGCCTTAAACCATAGAACGCCATCGATGAAATAGATGTGATAAGAACTTGAGATCTATATCCCGAATAATAAACTTCGAATTTCTCCTGCTAGTATATTGTTCTTGCTTGATCACCTGTGCTCTGATACCATGTAGAAATTTCACCTGTAGAACAAACCAATATATGCAATGTCCTAAAGCATAATACTTGTTCTACTTCTACAAAACATTAAGCGGAAGCATAATCGAATTCATGAGCAACATCAAGTAGAAACATGCATAACTGATCAAGAGAAATAATCACACAAAACAAGATATATCCAGGGGAAAGCACCAGCATAAAACCCAACCATGTATTATTAATCAAGTGGAAATCCTCTTTACAATACAAAAAGAATTAGCTCTCAAGCTATTTAGTTCTCAATGAACTATGAAGATATGAAGATATGTATCATGAACCAACCAAGCCCTGTATATAAAGGCTTTACCTATGGTCCAATACCTATTTCCTTGCGCAGTTTTCTTAGGAAATAATAGCAAAAGCATATGCAATTAATTCCAAACATACCAAGTCAACCTATGGTCCAACTACGCAATCCTTGAGGACACTAGTTCCTCAACCATGCAAAAACTACTTACTAGAAATAGTCAAGCATCTGATAGTACACTGTCCCACATCTGATCTCAACTGGGTCTCTGACAGAACTGACATGCAACAGTTATCCATGAGTGAATTCTCAGTTATCTAAAATAATAGTTGTCACATGCATGCAAGCATTAACAAACTATATTTTATTATTTTAACAACTTGTTAAAATAATCTAACTGGATTTGACTAGTTAGAACTAAATCAACTAATTCTCTCATTATAGAACTCATACTTATTCCCTCAATCAATGGAGGAAATTAAGGATAAATTCCTCAATCAGTGGGACAACTCATGTGCATGCTCACAAAGAATTCAAATTCGAATTTCCTTAACTAATTAACCCAACTGAATTAATTAATTAATATTTCCAACTGTTGTTAAGACCAAAATTAATTTTACTTCCTATAGATAGACTAGGGACTGCTATAAATAGGAAGGGACCCAGAAATGCTATTTTTAGAACTTTCTATTTTTAACAGTTTCACCTCTCACCCAATGTGGCCAATGACCTCACTGGCCAAACTGCTATTTTTAGACATGCTATTTTTAGCGGGTCTATTTTTAGCACATTCTAAATTTAGCATTTCTTGTTGCACACTTTTCAACAACATCAATTGGGACCAATGGTTGGAATGTTAAGCACACCTAAAAAGGACTGTGGCCAATAGAGATGTGGAGGGATATGTCATAGCTATGTTGAACATATGGAAGGCTTTTGTCCCATATTTGTGGACGCTTGGAGGTGTAGATGCATAAGATATGCACAATCATCCTATTGACCATTTCTATTTTTCCATATGATTGGGGATGAAAAGTAGTCGATTTGGTCAACTTGGTATCCATGAGAGACCATAAGTTGGACCAAAAGGTGTTGAGGAACCTGTTGTCCCTATCTGAAATAATGGTCCAAAGTAGCCCAAATTGAACATAAACACACTCAAATAAGATTTTAGCAGTGGATTTAGTTGTGATACTCGTCTTACATGGTGAAAAAATGGTCATCTTAGAAAACCAGTCTACAACCACAAACACAGAATAATTACCATGCTTAGTGGATGGAAAACTTGAGTAATCCATTCTAACTGACTCTTAGGGATTATCTGGGTAGGTAGATTGTACAACCCTTGCTTATTAATTGTTGGTTTAGAAATGGCATAGGAAATGCATGATCAGATATATAGTTGAACATCCTCTCAAGGATTTGGCCAATAGAAATACTTTTGAAGTACTAATATTATCTTCTCCACACCAAAGTTCTCTAACACCCGACTGTAATGTGTTCCCAAATCAACTTGGCACACTTGGTTGAACGAATACAAAGGTGGCCGACGTAGCAAAATATCGCATCTCGGACATAAAAGTATGGGACTTGTTTTCCTTCAATCCACATTTGGTGTGTGATAGCAGAGTCAGAGGCATTATTGTATCATTATGGCCACCCATAAGTCTCATGCCCACAAGCATTAGGAGCTATAGTTAACACCACAATTGGGGGCCAACTAAGGAAGCCTACAACATGAATGGTGCTACCCTTCTTGTATTTGATGTTCAAGTGGAATTGTTGCAAGGAAGTGGACCATTTTTTATGACATTAATTATGTAATTTTCTTGATGTATGCATAAATTGTAGAGGCCTATGATCAGTGTGGATGATCTTCTCCTCCCCCAGAATATAATGCTTTCATTGTTGACAGGTCTGCACAATGGAGTACATCTCCTTATCATAGGTGGGGTATCTTTGAATGGTATCAAAAGTGTTTCACTATAATAGGCCATCATATGTCCTTGCTGAGTGAGAACCACACCAATAGCATATTCAGAGGCATTTGTCTCAATCTCAAATGGTTGTTGTAGGTATGGTAAGGTGAGGATTAGTGTATAGCAAAGGAATTGTTTTAGATCCTTGAATTATTTTTTTGTCACTTAGACCAAGCAAAAAAATATTTTTCTCCACCCTTGGTTACTTGATTTAAGGGAAAATCAATAGTGGAGAACCCCAAGACAAACCTCTAGTAGAATTTAGCAAGGCCCAAGAAGTTATGGAGCTCTAGTAGATTCGTGAGAGTTGGGAAATCTCGAACGAATTGGATCTTGGTTAGGTCCATGTACACCCCATGTTCATCCACAATTTATCACAAAATACTGAATTATTTGCATGCCAAATGAGAATTTCTCCATACTGACATACAACTTGTGTCATTGCGGGGTACTCAATACCTATTGAATGTGCTACAAATGTTTGGCCGAGATTCTGTTAAATATGAGGATGTCATCCAAATATACGACCACATAATAGTTTGTGAAGGACTATAGGATATCATCCATCATCCTCATGAACTGTTGGCATTGATGTCAACATTGTCTTGGTACTATTCATCATATGCCTTATGTCAACCTGATGTTGTGGTAGTCCTCATGATGTGTGATGAGTGTGATGAGTGTTTGGTACTATTCATCATGTGATGAGTTTGATGAGTTTTTGGGTTGTTGTAGTGATTAACTTGTTGGTCTTATTGGTTGGCATTGATGTCAACATGGTTATGACATGACCTAGTGCAGGAACTAGTGCAAGAACAGGAGGCTGAGTAGAGATGGCTAAGGATATGTTGTGTTGGTTTGTTACAGGTTGATGTTGTTGCTACAAGTGTTGGACATGCCTTTACAAGTGTTGGAGGCAGTTGGATGGCTTGATGATGCTTCTACAGGTGTTCGAATCATTAGAGATGTTGCCACATGTGTTGAAGATGTTTCTATAGGTGTTGGAGGCAGCTGGATGGCTTGATGATGTTGCTACAAGTGTTTTTGTTGTTGCTGCTATAGGTGTTATAGTTATTGGTCTTGTTGAGGAGTTTGGCATACTAGGGTTTGTATGTCACTGACTTGTTGTAGAGGTTCTTGGCCTATATGATCAGTTTCAAATCATGCCATAGAGGATTCGAGGTGTGTTTAGGAGTTGATGTAGGTGTCCAAGAAGTTTGGCAAAGTTTTAAGCTTTGTAGAGTGAGTTTTCTATATCCTCTTCCTTAGTTGCACGGAGATAGGTTCATGCATGTGGCTGAAAGGCTCCCACTGAAATTTGGGAGGCTTGTGCATGCAGTTGTAGCTAAAATTTAGAAGTTCTATGAGTGCAGTTGTTATGCTCTTGACCTGCCAGAAGATACTAGAATACCAAATATGCGAAGAAATATAACCAAGAACACAGAACAATGAGAAATAACAGCATGTATTTTATTATTCAGAAATGAAAGCAATGTTCACTTACCTCTTCGAGGGAGCATCCTCCAATAGAGCAGGGCTCGATTACAAAATAAGACACAACACTCCTCAATGGGGATTCTCTATCCTTTATATAGGATTCATACATGCAATACCATGGGTCAGTACCATGGTTCTTATTAATACCATCTATCTAATACCATGGCCCATTTGCAACTAACTGTGGTCCCTTCTTTAAATACGGGTCAACCACTTACAATTATTAATGGGCTTTGTTGACTCTTTAACTAACTATAACTATGACTCGACCCTATTACATAAATAAGGGGGTTAGGGTTGGACCCTAACATGCCCTCCCCCATAAAAACAGCCTTGTCCTCAAGGCTGAAGCTGCGGAAACTGCTGAAGAATAGTGGTTGGTTCCCAGGTCGCATCTTCTAGAGAGGTGTCTTTCCATTTTGACAAGGACTTCCTTGATTGTGCGGCCGTGCAAGTGTCATTCTCACGTGTCAAGTACCTATTCAAGTTGGAGCCAGATTGAACCTTCTTCATCCAATTCGGGTAGACTGGTTTGAATTCTGCAATTGTTCCCAACCACTTTCTTGAGGCATGAGACATGGAAGACGGGATGGATTTTTGCAGTGGGTGGCAAGGCTAGCTTGTAGGCTACTTCTCCGATGCGCTGAAGTATTTGATATGGTCCGTAGAATTTTGGAGATAATTTCTGACAACCCTTGTCTTTGAGTGATGTTTGCTTATATGGTTGCAGCCTCAAGAATACTTGATCCCCTTCTTGAAATGTGCGCTCTGAACGATGTTGGTCTGCCTATTGCTTCATGTGATTTTGAGCTTGATGGAGATTATCTTTGAGGTGGGAAAGCATGGTTGCACGGTTCTGTAGGAGTTGATCCACTGCTTGTACCTTAGAGCATCCTGGGATATAAGAAGTAGGTGAAGGGGGGAGTTGACCATAAACTACTTCATACGGAGTCATTTTGGTGGTGGCATGATAGTTAGTATTATACCAACATTCGGCTAGAGGTAACCACTGTACCCATAGATGTTTCTTTTTTGAATTGAAACACCTGAGGTAGGTCTTCAGACATTTGTTGACGGCTTCAGCTTGACCATCAGTTTAGGGATGATAGGAAGTATAGAGTTGGAGTTGGGTACCTTGTAACTTGAAGAGTTCTTGCCAAAAGTTACTGGTGAAGATCGGGTCACGATCAAACACAATGGAAGTGGGCATGCCATGCAATTTGAAGATCTGGTCCATGAAAGATTGAGCCACCAAAGAGGGTGTAAAAGGGTGGGGTAGGGCGCCAAAATGAGCATACTTAGAAAGTTTGTCCACAACCACTGACTTGTTGCCTGACTTTGGAAGACCAGTAATGAAATCCATAGAAACATCTGTCCAGATTGAGGCAGGGATGGGAAATGGTTGTAAAGTGCCTAGGGATTTGATTGTTTCTCCTTTATGGCATTGATACACATCAAATTCAACTACAAAAGTAAGAATGTCCGTTTTCATGCCTGTCCAAAATAATGAACGCAGAGTGCGAGCATAAGTCTTCGGAAAGCCTGAATGGCCTGCAGTGGGAGATGAGTGCAACTCTGCCAAAATGCAATTTTTGAGGGTGGATGTTGGTGATATCACTACTTTGTCCTTGTAGCAAAGAATCTCATCCTACCAAGAGTAGCCCACTCTGGAATTTGGATCTGCTTGAAATTTATTAATGAGTTGGGAGAGCGAAGGATGTGAAAACCGTTCCTTGTGAGCCTCTTCAATCCACTCTGGAATGGGAAGAGAGATTGCTAGCAGGGTGCTTTCCTCCTCAAATTGTCATGATAAAGCATCTGCTACGACATTTTCGCGCCCTTTCTTGTAAATTATCTCATAATCATATCCCAACATTTTGGCTAGCCATTTATTTTTTTGTGGTGAGGATAGGTGTTGCTCCAAAAAATGTTTAAGGCTTTGGTGGTCTGTGTGGATTTGGAAACGTTGCCCCAATAAGTATGGTCGCTAGGTATCCACTGCATGTAAGATGGCCATAAGATCCTTCTCATAGGTAGATTGTCCCAAATTTGTCCCACTTAGTTGTTGGCTAGTGAAGGCCAAGGGTCGACCTTCCTGCATTAAGACAACCCCAATACCCGTACCTGAAGCATCACATTCAATCACAAAAGATTTGGTGAAGTCAGGTAGTGCCAATACGGGAGTGGAACACATGGCATGTTTGAGAGCTATAAATGCCTATTGCGCTTCATCATTCTAGAGGAATGAATTTTTCTTGAGAAGGTGAGTGAGGGGTCTAGCAATGCGACCATAATTGTGGACAAATTTGCGATAGTAGCCGGTGAGACCCAAAAATCCTCTCAAACTCTTCAAGGTCTTTGGTTGGGGCTAATCCTGCATTGCCTGGATCTTTTTGGGATCCACCCTGACACCTTCACGCCCCACAATGTGGCCCAAATACTCGACTTCTTTCATGCCAAAAGAGAACTTGGACAATTTGACAAATAATTTATGCTTTCGGAGCAGTTGCAAGAGCAAGTCTACATGCTGAAGATGTTTTTCCGAGGTGAGGTTGTAGATGAGGATGTCATCAAAGAAAACAAGGACAAATTTTCTGAGATATGGTTTGAGCAGGTGATTCATGAGGCTCTGAAAAGTGGATGGGGAATTACAGAGACCAAATGGAATTACCAGGAATTCATAATGGCCTTCATGAGTTTGGAAAGCAGTCTTTGGAATGTCTACTTCTTTCATGCGAATTTGGTGATAGCCCGAGCGAAGGTCTAGCTTAGTAAAGAATTGAGCCCCATTTAGTTCATCCAGCAAATCATCAACAACCGGGATGGGAAATTTATCTTTGACCGTCAGCTTGTTGAGGGCCCTAAAGTCTGGACACATACGCCATTCCCCATCTTTCTTGAGCACCATGACCACAGGCGATGAATAAGGACTAATGCTAGGACAAATGACACCGACTTCCAAGAGTTCCTTGATGATTTTTCCAATTTCATTCTTTTGGTCGAAAGGGTATCTATATGGGTGCACATTTGGTGGTCGTGTCCCTGGGACCAAAGTAATGCTATGATCATGTTCCCCTCTCGAGGGTGTAAGCTCATGAGGTTTGTCAAAGACCTGCAGATGGTTGTTTAAGACCTGTTGCATCTCAGGATGAATATGAAGAGAAGTGGGCTCGAAGGCTTGGATGGAATTAAATTGGGCGATAACTCCATGGTGGCCATTTTTTAACAACTTTGCCATCTGATGCGATCTAATGATAGAAGGAGCACCTGCCTGGATTCTGCGGAGGGTATGCATGTGGTCATTCTTCTTAAAGCTCATATATAACTCCTGGAAATCCATTGTGATTGGGCCGAGTGTGCGGAGCCATTCAGCCCCCAAGACAATGTCACACCCACCCATGTTGATGGCAAACATGTGGGTCTTTAGGTGGTAATCCCCCATCTGAAGTTTGACATTTTCACAGCGGCTGTCACATTTCATTGTCCCCCCATCAGCAATCTGGACCTGGAAATTAGAGACTGCTCTGACAAAACAATGCACTACTTCTGCAACTCTTTGATGGATAAAATTATGCGTGCTGCCACTATCAATCAAGACTACTACAGGGCGATGTTTAACAAAACCTCTGATTTTGAGAGTTTGGGGAGAAGAAATGCCTGCCAAAGCATGGAGCGAGATAACTGGTTCTTCTGGTGTAGCTGGGAGCTCATTGTCCTGCTAGTTGTCCTCATCTTCCTCCTCTGGTCCCTCAAAGGGTGGGGCTTCCTCAATAGCATCAATTTGAAAGAATTTGGGTTCCTTGCATTTATGCCCCGGGAAGTATTTGTCATCACAGTAGTAACACAATCCTTGCTTTCTTCTTTCTGCCATTTATGTTGGTGACACCTTTTGAAACTTAAGTGTTTGGGTAGTGCTCGGAGCCTGGGTGGGGTGTCCCTTGGCTATGAAATTTGGACGAGGCGACTGGGCTGCTAACACGCGTTCCACTTCACGAGCCGTCATGCAAGTTGCCAACCATGTGGTTGGGTGGTGCATCTGGACGTGGGCTTGGATGGCGTCATTGAGACCACTGATAAAACATTCCCAGTAGAATTCATCTGCTATACCTCCTGTGCGGAAGGCTAATGCTTCAAAGGATTTAATATATTCTTCTACTGTGCCTGTCTATTTGATCTTAGTAAAATGACCCATAAGGTTAGATTCATGTTCAAAGCGATCAGAAAGGGCTTTTGAGAATATCTTCCAAGTCATTGGCCTTGCATAGCATCGTTGATGCCACTGCCACCATTGCCATCTTTCTTGGTCCAAGTAAAGGCTTCCCAAACTTAGCTTAGTCTCATCATCTCTGATGTGATTCAAAGTGAAATATTGCTCCATTTGTGATAGCCATATGGTCAGATGAGAGCCATCAAATTTACACATGTCCAACTTGGGTGGTCGAGGGTGGGACTGTTGGTGGTTTCCATATAAGTGAAGAGAATGGCTAGATTCACCCTCATGGTTTTCATTAAAATCATATGCCTTTGATTGTAACCTCGACTTGCCCTTTGTGATTGTGTCATTTAAGGACTAGATCTGCTTTGTTAAGTCCTCCAACTTTTGTTCAAGGGTGTCTATCTTCTCATTGGCCATAGCTTGAGCTCTGATTTGTACCATGAAAAAATCTAGTGAACTTGTCATTACTGCGAAAAAAAAAATTTGGACCACCCGAAAATTTGAAGCTGACAAGTGAATGGTACCACCTTGCTCAGCCCGCCATCCTGACTCTTATGGGCTAATTCTTCTATAAGCGTCCCAGGAGGGCCTCAGACAGAGTTTTTTTCCTATACTCCGAACGGATTTTTACTCCTCGCTTAGGAATACTGCAGTAGCCAATTCTCAGAAAAGTTAATCCTGATCAATGTCCTATGAGAATCACCCCAAGATATAGGAGCCACAAGCCTCCCTACACAAATAGTTAGATCTGTCTACGAAACCATCAACTGCATAGTGTGAGTAGGAATGTGGCAGCGACCGAACCCCCATTGCTAGATCTGAATGGCGGATCTGATTATTGCTGCTGCGACAGAGCCCAACCTGCTAGATCTGATCTGGCAAAGAAGATGATGGGCTATCTGCAGAGAGACAAGGGAACTATGGTCTCAAGGAGTGTCAGGTGCTACAAATCGTAATATACATAAGGGTCCAATAGTAGTACACAGCCCAATCTTTCAGGGCACTAACTAAGGAGGATCAACCGTACCCTTAGCCGCACTACTCGACTACCCTATCGTACACGCGAGTAATCTCCCCGAGTGCTGTTCTCGATGTACTGTAGCAGCAAGACGACCGATGGTTTATCTACGGCAAGGTTTCAGGTGAGCCTTGGGGGCTTCCGATATACCTAGAGGGCACGTGGAAGACAATCTGTGCGCGATTTTGTCTAATGCACTACTACTCGAAGGGGTACCCACAGGGGTTACAAGGGATTCCAACAAGCGTGGCCACCTCTTATATTTCCTGCATGCATGCCTCCCCAAATTCACAGGTTTATGCGCTCAACGACAGATCCTGTGGTTTAAAGATGCCGAAACACATCTCTAGCCAAAAAAAATTCTACTAAAAATGGAGATCCCACCAACCTTGGAAAGTGCTATGATACCACTTGTTATGCTCTTGACCTGCGAGAAGATACTAGAATACCAAATATGGAAAGAAATATAACCCAGAACACAGAACAATGAGAAATAACAACATGTATTTTATTATTCAGAAAGGAAAGCAATGTTCACTTGCCTCTTCGAGGGGGCATCCTCCAATAGAGCAGGGCTCGATTACAAAATAAGACATGACGCTCCTCAATGGGGAGTCTCTATCCTTTATATAGGATTCATACATGCAATACCATGGGTCAGTACCATGATTCTTATTAATACCATCTATCTAATACCATGGCCCATTTGCAACTAACTGTGGTCCCTTCTTTAAATGTGGGTCAACCACTTACAATTATTAATATGGGCTTTATTGACTCTTTAACTAACTATAAATATGACTTGATCCTATGACATAAATAAGTGGGTTAGGGTTGGACCCTAACAACAGTTGATGCCTAAAGAAAGTTTTCCTTCGCGTTCCTTGTGCACATCAGGAGTATTGTGTGTTTTTCTGGCTTATCTTGTTCGAAAATTTTCATGTAAAGGTCAGAAAATGCTAGTGAACTTCTGGAAAGTGATTAAGCTTGAGAATATCCATCATTAAGTGGAGTGAATGGATTGATCAAGTAAAAGAGTTGAATCTGGATTAAATCAATCATATTAACAAAGTTTGTGGAGCTCAATAGTTCTTGTTAATTATTGAGTTAATCACCTTAGTTCATCTATATATTGAAGAGAGCTCAATGGTTGTTTGGTTAGATGTGTTATGAGTTGAGTGAGTGTGAGGGTGGAGAAGAGTGTGTAAGCTATGAGGGTTGTAATGTAGAATTTCTAAAGCAATTTGCATGTGTAGCAACAGGTAGCAGGAGTATGATTTAGCCAACATTTTATGCAGAGAGTGAGGAGATGAAGTAGAGATTGATTTCAGATCCTTTTGGTGTTCGATAGTAGCTTATTTATTCTCCAGTTTGTTGGTTGTGTGAAAAATTTGTTTGTGAGAAAATTTATTATTGCAGAGAGGGTTTTTGTCGATATATTTATTAGAATATTATTTGTAGCATTTGATGTCTTCATTGAGGTTGTGTTGCATTGTGTGGTTTTGTATTGGAGCTTTCATTTATATGCCTTGAAGAGATTATTGTTGTAGTGTTCATGTTGAAGAGTTCCATGGTTCGAGTGTGAACTATTTTGAAATGTGAACCACATAGAGGAATCGAGTTGCTTGACTCAGGCGAAGATAGTATAGGGAAAAATTTCTCCATCCAATGGTAGTTGGATAGTCCATTGGGAGTTGGGCAAGGATCGTTGGTCGTGTTGGCTTCCAGCGGATGGTTTTCCGTAATGAGAGAAAGAGATTCCTACTGATAGTAGCTAGTTGAAGGCTATAGGGAGTAGTTTTCTCCATCTAATGGTAGTTTCATATTCCAAAGGGTATTGGGCGAGGATCGTTGGCCATGGTGGCTTCCAACGAATGGTTGTTCGTAGATCCATCAGAGGAAGAGACTTCCTATATATAGTAGGAAATGTGCACTCTATGTAATGAATTTTCTTGAGAGATAATAATATATTATTGAGCAGTGCAACAATAACAAGGGTGGTTTTTGACCTAGGAGGAGAGTTTTACACCAGAAATATTTGTGTATCTTGTGTTAAATGCTTGCATGGTTTTACTTATGTTTGATGCTCTAATATTTGCTTATGTGTTTCAGTTTGTGCATGGCTTAAAGAATAATCAATTGGAGAAAAAGCGTAAAAGGTTTATAAGTTCCCTCCCTACTGATTCCCCACCCCCCCCAACCCTCTCAGTAGTGATTTAGTTTCCAACAATTGGTACCAAAGCGGGGCTCTCAGTTGCATCTTGATCACTGGAGAGTGGAATTGGGAGTTTTGGAATAATTTTGAAATTTTTTTGAAATGGATCAGCAAGGAGTTTTATTACTTCATGAAGGTAAATTTGCAACTTGGAAGGTAAAATTAGATGCATACTTGCAGTCTCTTAATGAAAACATTTTTCTATCAGTGGAATATGGAATAAAGGATGAATTTAATGATAAGGCTAAAGAGATTATTTTGCATGGGTTTTCAAGATCTGAAATTCTTTATGTGAGACATTATGAGACTGCAAAAGAAATGTTGGACAAGTTGCAAAGTTTGTATTGTGGAGAAAAAGTATAGATTTCAGAGATGGAGAACAATGCAAATGATTATACTCTTATTGCAGTGACAAATCAAGCCTCCTCACAAGATGAAGATGAAAGCCCTAGTGATAGAAATGATGGATCAAGCATCAATTAAGAGGAACAATAAGAAGAGATCAACAACAAAGATGAAGAGAAATCCAAGGTAATGGCCCTAGAATAATAAATTAAAAGGCCCACAACTGAAAATAAAGATGAACGAATGTCGCTGCAAATTTTTTATGAAAAGGAGTGTGCTCACAAAGAAGAAATTTCAGATTTGAAAACTCAGATGGAAGAAGGAATGAAAATTGAAATTGGAATGAGGAAGCAATACAAGGAGTTGGAGGATGACTATCAAAAATTGAAGGTTGAAGCAAATTTTGCAAGAAAGAATTAGAGAGGTTCAGATCTAGTTCTCAAGCATCTACAAGAAAATCAGAAATTGTTGGAAAAATTGGTAGTAGCATGAAAAAGAGGAATCAATAGTCATGCAAGAAGCAGAAGAACAAGCGACGAAGGCTAAGGAAGAAGAATAGAATTGGAAGATGCTATAACTATGGAATACATGGACATATAGCAGCAATTTGCAATAGTGGAGGGATCATATCCTCTCATAAAAAGGAGAAGCCAAAGAAGAAGCAACCTTAGACATGCATGCAAAGAAGATCACCATCACTCAAGTAAAATAGTCCTTTTTATGGTTATTGTTTCTCATGCAATGATTTTGGCCATAGGGCTATTGACTGCAGGGCACATGAAAGGAATACAAATTAGATCAACAGAAGATATCAATACATTCCCTAGTTTCTTGGTCACATAAGATGTTTTGTGTGTGACAATATTGGCCATAAGGCCAAGAATTGCAATTTTACCATGTGTTACAGGATATCCAGTCGAAGAGAGAAAAACATGCAAGGCAAACCACATAAAAATAAGGAAGATCAACATAATAAAGTTTAGAGGAGAAAGGAGCAGCAAGGAACTCCCACCAAAAACTGAGGCCTGCATGGTCCCAAGGGGAGTATATGGACGAACCTTGTGTTGCATGGAAATATTTAGAGGTACATCCATCGGAAAGAGTGCATGGAGAAAAATATGCATATGAAAGAGATGCATGTGTTTAGGGGGAGTTCAGGAGGTTTCAAGTATTAATTTTTATTTCTGATCTATTATTATTTTCAACTTGTCGTCATTCAAATTAGCCAAACATGTTTTGTTGTTAACCTTGGAGTAGTTGAATGTTAAGTTTTTATTGATGCTTTTGGAGGTATGGAAGCAACACGGTTTCCTTATGTGGATGGTCAAGGTGTGATGGAGGATCACACATTCAGAGGGAGGCTAGATTCACCCTCATGGTTTTCATTAAAATCATATGCCTTTGATTGTAACCTCGACTTGCCCTTTGTGATTGTGTCATTTAAGGACTAGATCTGCTTTGTTAAGTCCTCCAACTTTTGTTCAAGGGTGTCTATCTTCTCATTGGCCATAGCTTGAGCTCTGATTTGTACCATGCAAAAATCTAGTGAACTTGTCATTACTGCGAAAAAAAAAATTTGGACCACCCGAAAATTTGAAGCTGACAAGTGAATGGTACCACCTTGCTCAGCCCGCCATCCTGATTCTTATGCGCTAATTCTTCTATAAGCGTCCCAGGAGGGCCTCAGACAGAGTTTTTTTCCTATACTCCGAACGGATTTTTACTCCTCGCTTAGGAATACTGCAGTAGCCAATTCTCAGAAAAGTTAATCCTGATCAATGTCCTATGAGAATCACCCCAAGATATAGGAGCCACAAGCCTCCCTACACAAATAGTTAGATTTGTCTACAAAACCCTCAACTGCATAGTGTGAGTAGGAATGTGGCAGCGACCGAACCCCCATTGCTAGATCTGAATGGCGGATCTGATTATTGCTGCTGCGACAGAGCCCAACCTGCTAGATCTGATCTGGCAAAGAAGATGATGGGCTATCTGCAGAGAGACAAGGGAACTATGGTCTCAAGGAGTGTCAGGTGCTACAAATCGTAATATACATAAGGGTCCAATAGTAGTACTCAGCCCAATCTTTCAGGGCACTAACTAAGGAGGATCAACCGTACCCTTAGCCGCACTACTCGACTACCCTATCGTACACGCGAGTAATCTCCCCGAGTGCTGTTCTCGATGTACTGTAGCAGCAAGACGACCGATGGTTTATCTACGGCAAGGTTTCAGGTGAGCCTTGGGGGCTTCCGATATACCTAGAGGGCACGTGGAAGACAATCTGTGCGCGATTTTGTCTAATGCACTACTACTCGAAGGGGTACCCACAGGGGTTACAAGGGATTCCAACAAGCGTGGCCACCTCTTATATTTCCTGCATGCATGCCTCCCCAAATTCACAGGTTTATGCGCTCAACGACAGATCCTGTGGTTTAAAGATGCCGAAACACATCTCTAGCCAAAAAAAATTCTACTAAAAATGGAGATCCCACCAACCTTGGAAAGTGCTATGATACCACTTGTTATGCTCTTGACCTGCGAGAAGATACTAGAATACCAAATATGGAAAGAAATATAACCCAGAACACAGAACAATGAGAAATAACAACATGTATTTTATTATTCAGAAAGGAAAGCAATGTTCACTTGCCTCTTCGAGGGGGCATCCTCCAATAGAGCAGGGCTCGATTACAAAATAAGACATGACGCTCCTCAATGGGGAGTCTCTATCCTTTATATAGGATTCATACATGCAATACCATGGGTCAGTACCATGATTCTTATTAATACCATCTATCTAATACCATGGCCCATTTGCAACTAACTGTGGTCCCTTCTTTAAATGTGGGTCAACCACTTACAATTATTAATATGGGCTTTATTGACTCTTTAACTAACTATAAATATGACTTGATCCTATGACATAAATAAGTGGGTTAGGGTTGGACCCTAACAACAGTTGATGCCTAAAGAAAGTTTTCCTTCGCGTTCCTTGTGCACATCAGGAGTATTGTGTGTTTTTCTGGCTTATCTTGTTCGAAAATTTTCATGTAAAGGTCAGAAAATGCTAGTGAACTTCTGGAAAGTGATTAAGCTTGAGAATATCCATCATTAAGTGGAGTGAATGGATTGATCAAGTAAAAGAGTTGAATCTGGATTAAATCAATCATATTAACAAAGTTTGTGGAGCTCAATAGTTCTTGTTAATTATTGAGTTAATCACCTTAGTTCATCTATATATTGAAGAGAGCTCAATGGTTGTTTGGTTAGATGTGTTATGAGTTGAGTGAGTGTGAGGGTGGAGAAGAGTGTGTAAGCTATGAGGATTGTAATGTAGAATTTCTAAAGCAATTTGCATGTGTAGCAACAGGTAGCAGGAGTATGATTTAGCCAACATTTTATGCAGAGAGTGAGGAGATGAAGTAGAGATTGATTTCAGATCCTTTTGGTGTTCGATAGTAGCTTATTTATTCTCCAGTTTGTTGGTTGTGTGAAAAATTTGTTTGTGAGAAAATTTATTATTGCAGAGAGGGTTTTTGTCGATATATTTATTAGAATATTATTTGTAGCATTTGATGTCTTCATTGAGGTTGTGTTGCATTGTGTGGTTTTGTATTGGAGCTTTCATTTATATGCCTTGAAGAGATTATTGTTGTAGTGTTCATGTTGAAGAGTTCCATGGTTCGAGTGTGAACTATTTTGAAATGTGAACCACATAGAGGAATCGAGTTGCTTGACTCAGGCGAAGATAGTATAGGGAAAAATTTCTCCATCCAATGGTAGTTGGATAGTCCATTGGGAGTTGGGCAAGGATCGTTGGTCGTGTTGGCTTCCAGCGGATGGTTTTCCGTAATGAGAGAAAGAGATTCCTACTGATAGTAGCTAGTTGAAGGCTATAGGGAGTAGTTTTCTCCATCTAATGGTAGTTTCATATTCCAAAGGGTATTGGGCGAGGATCGTTGGCCATGGTGGCTTCCAACGAATGGTTGTTCGTAGATCCATCAGAGGAAGAGACTTCCTATATATAGTAGGAAATGTGCACTCTATGTAATGAATTTTCTTGAGAGATAATAATATATTATTGAGCAGTGCAACAATAACAAGGGTGGTTTTTGACCTAGGAGGAGAGTTTTACACCAGAAATATTTGTGTATCTTGTGTTAAATGCTTGCATGGTTTTACTTATGTTTGATGCTCTAATATTTGCTTATGTGTTTCAGTTTGTGCATGGCTTAAAGAATAATCAATTGGAGAAAAAGCGTAAAAGGTTTATAAGTTCCCTCCCTACTGATTCCCCACCCCCCCAACCCTCTCAGTAGTGATTTAGTTTCCAACAATTGGTACCAAAGCGGGGCTCTCAGTTGCATCTTGATCACTGGAGAGTGGAATTGGGAGTTTTGGAATAATTTTGAATTTTTTTTGAAATGGATCAGCAAGGAGTTTTATTACTTCATGAAGGTAAATTTGCAACTTGGAAGGTAAAATTAGATGCATACTTGCAGTCTCTTAATGAAAACATTTTTCTATCAGTGGAATATGGAATAAAGGATGAATTTAATGATAAGGCTAAAGAGATTATTTTGCATGGGTTTTCAAGATCTGAAATTCTTTATGTGAGACATTATGAGACTGCAAAAGAAATGTTGGACAAGTTGCAAAGTTTGTATTGTGGAGAAAAAGTATAGATTTCAGAGATGGAGAACAATGCAAATGATTATACTCTTATTGCAGTGACAAATCAAGCCTCCTCACAAGATGAAGATGAAAGCCCTAGTGATAGAAATGATGGATCAAGCATCAATTAAGAGGAACAATAAGAAGAGATCAACAACAAAGATGAAGAGAAATCCAAGGTAATGGCCCTAGAATAATAAATTAAAAGGCCCACAACTGAAAATAAAGATGAACGAATGTCGCTGCAAATTTTTTATGAAAAGGAGTGTGCTCACAAAGAAGAAATTTCAGATTTGAAAACTCAGATGGAAGAAGGAATGAAAATTGAAATTGGAATGAGGAAGCAATACAAGGAGTTGGAGGATGACTATCAAAAATTGAAGGTTGAAGCAAATTTTGCAAGAAAGAATTAGAGAGGTTCAGATCTAGTTCTCAAGCATCTACAAGAAAATCAGAAATTGTTGGAAAAATTGGTAGTAGCATGAAAAAGAGGAATCAATAGTCATGCAAGAAGCAGAAGAACAAGCGACGAAGGCTAAGGAAGAAGAATAGAATTGGAAGATGCTATAACTATGGAATACATGGACATATAGCAGCAATTTGCAATAGTGGAGGGATCATATCCTCTCATAAAAAGGAGAAGCCAAAGAAGAAGCAACCTTAGACATGCATGCAAAGAAGATCACCATCACTCAAGTAAAATAGTCCTTTTTATGGTTATTGTTTCTCATGCAATGATTTTGGCCATAGGGCTATTGACTGCAGGGCACATGAAAGGAATACAAATTAGATCAACAGAAGATATCAATACATTCCCTAGTTTCTTTGTCACATAAGATGTTTTGTGTGTGACAATATTGGCCATAAGGCCAAGAATTGCAATTTTACCATGTGTTACAGGATATCCAGTCGAAGAGAGAAAAACATGCAAGGCCAACCACATAAAAATAAGGAAGATCAACATAATAAAGTTTAGAGGAGAAAGGAGCAGCAAGGAACTCCCACCAAAAACTG
This sequence comes from Pinus tabuliformis, assembly GCA_031772625.1. Classification (NCBI taxonomy): domain Eukaryota; kingdom Viridiplantae; phylum Streptophyta; class Pinopsida; order Pinales; family Pinaceae; genus Pinus; species Pinus tabuliformis. The sequence continues at coordinate 558,681,577 of CM062807.1, forward strand.
AGGCCTGCATGGTCCCAAGGGGAGTATATGGACGAACCTTGTGTTGCATGGAAATATTTAGAGGTACATCCATCGGAAAGAGTGCATGGAGAAAAATATGCATATGAAAGAGATGCATGTGTTCAGGGGGAGTTCAGGAGGTTTCAAGTATTAATTTTTATTTCTGATCTATTATTATTTTCAACTTGTCGTCATTCAAATTAGCCAAACATGTTTTGTTGTTAACCTTGGAGTAGTTGAATGTTAAGTTTTTATTGATGCTTTTGGAGGTATGGAAGCAACACGGTTTCCTTATGTGGATGGTCAAGGTGTGATGGAGGATCACACATTCAGAGGGAGGCTAGATTCACCCTCATGGTTTTCATTAAAATCATATGCCTTTGATTGTAACCTCGACTTGCCCTTTGTGATTGTGTCATTTAAGGACTAGATCTGCTTTGTTAAGTCCTCCAACTTTTGTTCAAGGGTGTCTATCTTCTCATTGGCCATAGCTTGAGCTCTGATTTGTACCATGCAAAAATCTAGTGAACTTGTCATTACTGCGAAAAAAAAAAATTTGGACCACCCGAAAATTTGAAGCTGACAAGTGAATGGTACCACCTTGCTCAGCTCGCCATCCTGATTCTTATGGGCTAATTCTTCTATAAGCGTCCCAGGAGGGCCTCAGACAGAGTTTTTTTCCTATACTCCGAACGGATTTTTACTCCTCGCTTAGGAATACTGCAGTAGCCAATTCTCAGAAAAGTTAATCCTGATCAATGTCCTATGAGAATCACCCCAAGATATAGGAGCCACAAGCCTCCCTACACAAATAGTTAGATCTGTCTACAAAACCCTCAACTGCATAGTGTGAGTAGGAATGTGGCAGCGACCGAACCCCCATTGCTAGATCTGAATGGCGGATCTGATTATTGCTGCTACGATAGAGCCTAACCTGCTAGATATGATCTGGCAAAGAAGATGATGGGCGATCTGCAGAGAGACAAGGGAACTATGGTCTCAAGGAGTGTCAGGTGCTACAAATCGTAATATACATAAGGGTCCAATAGTAGTACTCAGCCCAATCTTTCAGGGCACTAACTAAGGAGGATCAACCGTACCCTTAGCCGCACTACTCGACTACCCTATCGTACACGCGAGTAATCTCCCCGAGTGCTGTTCTCGATGTACTGTAGCAGCAAGACGACCGATGGTTTATCTACGGCAAGGTTTCAGGTGAGCCTTGGGGGCTTCCGATATACCTAGAGGGCACGTGGAAGACAATCTGTGCGCGATTTTGTCTAATGCACTACTACTCGAAGGGGTACCCACAGGGGTTACAAGGGATTCCAACAAGCGTGGCCACCTCTTATATTTCCTGCATGCATGCCTCCCCAAATTCACAGGTTTATGCGCTCAATGACAGATCCTGTGGTTTAAAGATGCCGGAACACATCTCTAGCCAAAAAAAATTCTACTAAAAATGGAGATCCCACCGGCCTTGGAAAGTGCTATGATACCACTTGTTATGCTCTTGACCTGCGAGAAGATACTAGAATACCAAATATGGAAAGAAATATAACCCAAAACATAGAACAATGAGAAATAACAACATGTATTTTATTATTCAGAAAGGAAAGCAATGTTCACTTGCCTCTTCGAGGGGGCATCCTCCAATAGAGCAGGGCTCGATTACAAAATAAGACATGACGCTCCTCAATGGGGAGTCTCTATCCTTTATATAGGATTCATACATGCAATACCATGGGTCAGTACCATGATTCTTATTAATACCATCTATCTAATACCATGGCCCATTTGCAACTAACTGTGGTCCCTTCTTTAAATGTGGGTCAACCACTTACAATTATTAATATGGGCTTTATTGACTCTTTAACTAACTATAAATATGACTTGATCCTATGACATAAATAAGTGGGTTAGGGTTGGACCCTAACAACAGTTGATGCCTAAAGAAAGTTTTCCTTCGCGTTCCTTGTGCACATCAGGAGTATTGTGTGTTTTTCTGGCTTATCTTGTTCGAAACTTTTCATGTAAAGGTCAGAAAATGCTAGTGAACTTCTGGAAAGTGATTAAGCTTGAGAATATCCATCATTAAGTGGAGTGAATGGATTGATCAAGTAAAAGAGTTGAATCTGGATTAAATCAATCATATTAACAAAGTTTGTGGAGCTCAATAGTTCTTGTTAATTATTGAGTTAATCACCTTAGTTCATCTATATATTGAAGAGAGCTCAATGGTTGTTTGGTTAGATGTGTTATGAGTTGAGTGAGTGTGAGGGTGGAGAAGAGTGTGTAAGCTATGAGGGTTGTAATGAAGAATTTCTAAAGCAATTTGCATGTGTAGCAACAGGTAGCAGGAGTATGATTTAGCCAACATTTTATGCAGAGAGTGAGGAGATGAAGTAGAGATTGATTTCAGATCCTTTTGGTGTTCGATAGTAGCTTATTTATTCTCCAGTTTGTTGGTTGTGTGAAAAATTTGTTTGTGAGAAAATTTATTATTGCAGAGAGGGTTTTTGTCGATATATTTATTAGAATATTATTTGTAGCATTTGATGTCTTCATTGAGGTTGTGTTGCATTGTGTGGTTTTGTATTGGAGCTTTCATTTATATGCCTTGAAGAGATTATTGTTGTAGTGTTCATGTTGAAGAGTTCCATGGTTCGAGTGTGAACTATTTTGAAATGTGAACCACATAGAGGAATCGAGTTGCTTGACTCAGGCGAAGATAGTATAGGGAAAAATTTCTCCATCCAATGGTAGTTGGATAGTCCATTGGGAGTTGGGCAAGGATCGTTGGTCGTGTTGGCTTCCAGCGGATGGTTTTCCGTAATGAGAGAAAGAGATTCCTACTGATAGTAGCTAGTTGAAGGCTATAGGGAGTAGTTTTCTCCATCTAATGGTAGTTTCATATTCCAAAGGGTATTGGGCGAGGATCGTTGGCCATGGTGGCTTCCAACGAATGGTTGTTCGTAGATCCATCAGAGGAAGAGACTTCCTATATATAGTAGGAAATGTGCACTCTATGTAATGAATTTTCTTGAGAGATAATAATATATTATTGAGCAGTGCAACAATAACAAGGGTGGTTTTTGACCTAGGAGGAGAGTTTTACACCAGAAATATTTGTGTATCTTGTGTTAAATGCTTGCATGGTTTTACTTATGTTTGATGCTCTAATATTTGCTTATGTGTTTCAGTTTGTGCATGGCTTAAAGAATAATCAATTGGAGAAAAAGCGTAAAAGGTTTATAAGTTCCCTCCCTACTGATTCCCCACCCCCCCCAACCCTCTCAGTAGTGATTTAGTTTCCAACAATTGGTACCAAAGCGGGGCTCTCAGTTGCATCTTGATCACTGGAGAGTGGAATTGGGAGTTTTGGAATAATTTTGAAATGGATCAGCAAGGAGTTTTATTACTTCATGAAGGTAAATTTGCAACTTGGAAGGTAAAATTAGATGCATACTTGCAGTCTCTTAATGAAAACATTTTTCTATCAGTGGAATATGGAATAAAGGATGAATTTAATGATAAGGCTAAAGAGATTATTTTGCATGGGTTTTCAAGATCTGAAATTCTTTATGTGAGACATTATGAGACTGCAAAAGAAATGTTGGACAAGTTGCAAAGTTTGTATTGTGGAGAAAAAGTATAGATTTCAGAGATGGAGAACAATGCAAATGATTATACTCTTATTGCAGTGACAAATCAAGCCTCCTCACAAGATGAAGATGAAAGCCCTAGTGATAGAAATGATGGATCAAGCATCAATTAAGAGGAACAATAAGAAGAGATCAACAACAAAGATGAAGAGAAATCCAAGGTAATGGCCCTAGAATAATAAATTAAAAGGCCCACAACTGAAAATAAAGATGAACGAATGTCGCTGCAAATTTTTTATGAAAAGGAGTGTGCTCACAAAGAAGAAATTTCAGATTTGAAAACTCAGATGGAAGAAGGAATGAAAATTGAAATTGGAATGAGGAAGCAATACAAGGAGTTGGAGGATGACTATCAAAAATTGAAGGTTGAAGCAAATTTTGCAAGAAAGAATTAGAGAGGTTCAGATCTAGTTCTCAAGCATCTACAAGAAAATCAGAAATTGTTGGAAAAATTGGTAGTAGCATGAAAAAGAGGAATCAATAGTCATGCAAGAAGCAGAAGAACAAGCGACGAAGGCTAAGGAAGAAGAATAGAATTGGAAGATGCTATAACTATGTAATACATGGACATATAGCAGCAATTTGCAATAGTGGAGGGATCATATCCTCTCATAAAAAGGAGAAGCCAAAGAAGAAGCAACCTTAGACATGCATGCAAAGAAGATCACCATCACTCAAGTAAAATAGTCCTTTTTATGGTTATTGTTTCTCATGCAATGATTTTGGCCATAGGGCTATTGACTGCAGGGCACATGAAAGGAATACAAATTAGATCAACAGAAGATATCAATACATTCCCTAGTTTCTTGGTCACATAAGATGTTTTGTGTGTGACAATATTGGCCATAAGGCCAAGAATTGCAATTTTACCATGTGTTACAGGATATCCAGTCGAAGAGAGAAAAACATGCAAGGCCAACCACATAAAAATAAGGAAGATCAACATAATAAAGTTTAGAGGAGAAAGGAGCAGCAAGGAACTCCCACCAAAAACTGAGGCCTGCATGGTCCCAAGGGGAGTATATGGACGAACCTTGTGTTGCATGGAAATATTTAGAGGTACATCCATCGGAAAGAGTGCATGGAGAAAAATATGCATATGAAAGAGATGCATGTGTTCAGGGGGAGTTCAGGAGGTTTCAAGTATTAATTTTTATTTCTGATCTATTATTATTTTCAACTTGTCGTCATTCAAATTAGCCAAACATGTTTTGTTGTTAACCTTGGAGTAGTTGAATGTTAAGTTTTTATTGATGCTTTTGGAGGTATGGAAGCAACACGGTTTCCTTATGTGGATGGTCAAGGTGTGATGGAGGATCACACATTCAGAGGGAGGATTGTTTCTTCCTAATAGATTTGTAGATAGTTGGTGTTGTGCTCACTATGGAGGAGCTTGTTATGCTTACTTGACATGATTTTGTTGCGAGAAATAAGTTGAGAATAATTTTTTTGTTGCTTCCATATATATTTCTAGTAGGATGACATGAATGCTTGCATGACATAGTTGGTATATTGATGATGCTCATACTGCTAGATCATATTTATGTCATGTATTTCTATGCATGTGTATCTTCCATGGAGATTAGATGATATGTTGGAGTTAGTACATCTAGAATATGCATTTTATTGTTCATGTTTTCTATTTATATATGTATACTATATGTTGTTGGTAATTTGTATTTAGATAGTTGAGTCATGATGACGTTATTGCATGGAGATAAATTATGTTTTTTCTCATGGTGTTTTAGTATGATGCATGTTGTTGATCAGATATTGCATTATATAGATGAGTCATGAGAGGTTTATATGTTGCTCAAACATGGAGAGATTGATTTTGTTGCTAGTAATGTTGTTGTTTCTTGTTGATTTGTTGCTTGTAGCTAAAGTTGATGCTACAATATGATAATGTTCATGATGTTTTAGTTTTTATGCTATTGTGGTTGATGTTGGGCAGTTGGCATTGCCTGGATGGTTGGTGGAATCTTCTGTTGTTGTTGTCTCTTGTAGAGAATCATCATAATAGAAGGGTTATTGTAGAATCCATAGTATGATGACTATATTAGATGGGAGTATCGGTATTTGGAGGAGATTTTTCCTCAAGAGATTAACTCATATACTCTTAGAGATTTCACAATTGGATAGTGCTAGGAAAGACATTTCCAATAGTATATTGAAGTCTGAAAATGGCCTCCTGGTTTGAGAGATAGAGCCAGTCAAAGTTCTAAGGCCCCAAAGTCAAACTATTGTAGAGTTAGAAGCTTGAAGACTGTTTTGGAATGAAGCCAAGTTTGGTGCATTTCCAAAGTATATCCAAATGGTTAGTAGTGCCACCATTGAAAGGATCGGGCATACATGGTGCGACAGTAGAGTAATGGGAAGCAATTTTATTGGTTGATAGGTAGATCCCAACCGATGGTAATTCCCCGACAACATTACCTTGGCAGATTTGTTATAACGTTCAAATAGAATAAGCGGGATGACACCATCCCGATGGAGTTACCTCGGTGGGTGTACCCCAAAGGTTGGAAAATAATGCACAGAAGTTATGCATCAAGATGAAATTGAGCAGCCTAACGAGGAGCACACAATGCAACGGAGAAGCTTTTCATTGGCTCAGGCGGATCCCACATAACACATAAGCCTACAAATATTACCCCAGCGGTGCATCCCAGAAAAATCAAAGGGAACTCTTAAGGTTTCTAGTGGGATGACATGGGAAGGGAAAATGTGACCCCTAACAGTGGTGCATCGCAGTTTCATTGGCTAAGGAAATGAGCAGGAGGACCCCACACCAACATCTTAGCCTGCTGAGGCTAGCCCGAAAAGTGACCCTGGAAGGATATCAAAGCAATGTGCAAAGGAGATTTGACCCGAAGGAAAGTTATGCAGAGAAAAGGAAATAAGTCAAGAGCCATTAAAATTCTTATAAATAAAATGTCAGAAACACAAGGTTGCAGGACTCTTCTCTCTCCTCTCTGATAACAGGACACGTGGCAACATTTGATTAGCTCTCAGGAGATGATGGTGGTTGATGACATAGATGTACAAGGGACACGTGGTAGGAAGATTCCACATTTTAGGGTGCTCAAATGGGTGAAATCTATGTGACATGTGTTACTAATTAGGAGACACCACATGGGATTGATGATGTAAGAATGACATCATCTAGGAAGGGCTACACTGGAAGGATTAGAAAGGTGCACAAGCAAAGTATCTGGGTTGACTAAGCACCAGGCAGACCCCACGGGACCTTTAAGCTAGCTAAGAGGAGCCCAAAATTTTACAAGGGAGGAATAAACAATATTTTCGGGTTAGAGAGGTACGGGCTAAGCACTGGCACAGGGTTACATGCAGAAAATGAGACCAAGGGCGCAGATAGTTAACGAAGAAAATAAGCCCTCGCATGCTTCAAAAGGGTTTAGCACCTTAAGGTTTTAGCAATGGTCACATTATTGAGTCCTAGGGTGGACAAGAGGCTAAGTGCCAACACGTTATGGGATATAATAAAAAGATGTCCGTGGAGTTATATTCGACAACTATCTAGTAGAATGCACTATAATGGGGTCATGTAAATTGCCAATATATCTGATTCAAGACAGTGAAGGACCTCGACATGTAGGAGAAAATTAATGGATCATGTTGTGAAACAAAATTAGCCATCTGTGAGCTTCCTTGCAAGTTATGACGAATTAAATGGAAAATATGGCATGTTGTAGTGTTCTCCTCTAGTCCTATGCACCTTAAATAGAAATGAAGGAGAGCCATGCTATGAGTATAGTAAAAAATTAATGGAGGATCTCTTTGATTATGCAGTTTGAATGATATTTAATTCTCATCATAGGAAAACACTTAGAATCCCATTCTCTGGATGAACTGAGTTGCCAGGTTTGAGAACAGAAGTAACTGCAGTATGGGAAGCCATGCTTTGAGTACACTTTGGCAGTGTGGATGAATGCAAAGATGTCATCATTTCCTACATAGCAAAGGAAAAAAATTTAGGATTACAATTGAGCAAGTGGGGGATGAAACATTGTTGTGAGTGAGTGTGCGGAGAGCGGTGTGAAGAGTGTGAGGAGCCAAATATATCTATGTGTGAGTAGAAGGGAGATGGGAGCCGAGAGCTGACTATCACTTAGATCAACTAAAAGCTGAGAACATAACTTCTTAAGCAGAAAAGTGTGTAGAGAAAAGGAGAACTACAGAGCAAAAGGGAAAGTGTTGTGTGTGGAGCTGCTGATCAGGTTCATATTTATATGCATTTTTATTGGCCTTAGTTTTTAGTCTAAAAATTGTATGAAAATCATAACAATGGCTAGAGCAGGTAGTGGTCTGCATTCATAAGAGGTTGGTGCCTCTTGGCAAGTAGTGTATTGTTATCTTAAGGGGGTTGGGGCCTCCTATGAGTGGTTGTTCACAAACAAATTGATGTAATTAAGTGCGTGCTTAATTTACATCATAATAATAAACAGAGTGGTGGTTTTCTCCCTTTGGGTTTACATGTAAAGATAATTCATGTCAATATGTGTCTATTGCTCAAATTGATGGATTGTATGCTCATATGAATGATGTACCTTGTTTTACATATTTTTTTTTTAGAATGCTCGCATAAGTAATTGAAAAGAGTGAAAGAGAGTAAAGAATTGAACTTAAAGTTTTAAAATATCCTAATTATTGATTCACCCACCCTCTTAGTAATTTCTTTTTCCATCAATTAGTATCAAAGCAAGTTTCCTTCAGACAGAGTTTAACCACCGGAAGGTAGATCAATAAGTAATTATGTCTTAACAAGAGAGTTAGGATGATTACTCAAGTAAGATACCAATCTTTGATGGGACAAACTATTCCTTTTGGAAAGTTAGGATGGAAGCTTATCTTATGTCCCTAGGAGTAGATGTTTGGAGCTTTGTGTTAGTAGATTTGTTGTCCCTGATGTCCCTCCCATAGATGCAGACAATAAAAAGGTGTATGGGAATAATGCTAAAGCTAAGAATATCATTCTCTTTGGTCTTAGTCAATATGAACTCATAAAAGTTATGTACTATAAGTCTGTTAAGGAAGCATGGGTCAAAATCAATCAAATTCATGAAGGAGATGATAAATTCAAGCAGGCCAAACTTAAAACCTTCAGAATGAGGTTTGAAAGCTTGAGAATGAGTGAAGAGGAAAGCATAGAAGAGTATTTCCTCAGATTTGATGAAGTAACCAATATGATTAAAGGACTTGGTGAACCTATCAAAGAAGATGTGATTGTTCAAAAGGTATTAAGATCTTTTCCTATGAGATTTAATCCCAAAATATCATCCATTGAGGAGATGTCTGGTATGAAAGTCTCACAATGGCCCAACTACTTGGTACTCTCACAACCTATGAGATGAGAGTAGGAAAAGAGAAGACTGAACCAAAGGAGGAAACTTTCAAGGTGTCCAAGAAGGCTAAGGAGCACAAAGATCATCAAGATTGTTCTAGCTGTGAATCTGATAAGGAGCTAGCTCACTTTTCCAGGAAACTAAAGTGTGGCTCAGGAAAGTATAAAAGGGAAGTTTCCCTTCAAGTTATTTGACTATGGAATAGTTGGACATTTTGCATCCAAGTGCCCTTACAAAGAAAAAATAGAAAAGGAAGATGATCAGAAGTTCAGAAGCAAAGCTCAGAAACGTCAAAAGAAGAAGTTATTTAAGAATAATGGGCTCTACTCCAAAGATGATAGCTCGACGCTAGATTCTGATCGCAAGAATTCCTCATAGGATGATTCAAATGAGTGGTTACTTATGGAATTTAGAGCTGACTCCTAGAAACAAAATATTATAGACTCTGAAGAAGGAGTAGTGGACCTTGAATGGGAGCTCATTAATGCTCTTGATGAGTTAAAGAAGGCTAGAAGAAAGAATAAGAAACTAAAAGAGAAGGTGTTGCAAGTTGAGGAATGTATTTACAATTCAGACAATGAAGAATTTGTTTATCAAAGAGAAAAAATTGAAGAATATATTAAAAGAAGATAAAGATTAGCTCTCCAACTAGAATAAAAACAGAGAATGTGTGAAAGGTTGGAGGAAGAGAATAGTCTTCTAAAGAAAGAGCATATTAAGAAAGAGAAGGAGATAATATCGGAACCATGCAAAGAGGAGATTATGTCCCTAAAAGTCAAGCTAGAGGAAGTTAGACAAAAGTAAGAAATTCTTAATGGTTTGATTATTGAATGAGAGGATAACTGTCAAAATCTAAAATCTAATATTATATCCTTAAGAACAAACCTTAGAAACTAAAGACCAATAAGGAATTGGACATAAGGTTTGATGAAGGAAATAGAAAGCTAAATCAAATTCTAAGCACTCAAAGGTCTCCAGAAAACAAGACAGGGTTGGGATATTCTAGATCATAGGAGTCATCTATGAGAAAGATGAGTTTCAGGTCTGTAGGATTTGAAGAACCCCAAAGCTATGTGAAGGTTCTCCAAGGTAGTCTTAAAGAGTGAAAACAAAAGTCTAGCAAGAGAGGCACTCAACATAGGAACAAGTGTTTTAACTTCCCAAAGGACTCACACCAAAGAAGAATGAATCAATCAACAGGACAACAGAGGTACCAACAACCTACAAAAACTCGTGAACCCTCCAATTCCAAGTACCCTAATTTATTTTATGGTTATTGTTATAAATTCCATATCTTTGGACACAAAGATATTAATTGTAGAAGAGTCAAAGTTGAAAGAGATGAAAATTTCAGACACGGAAACTATCAAAATTCTAGACCTCAAAACTCCCCTCCCAGGAATAGAAATGTCTTCTCTCCCCTAATGGATGATGTTGAATGCTTGAAATGTAACAATTTTAGACAGAAGGCTAGTGAATGTAGAAGTCAATTTGATTATGCTTCTAAATCTCAGTATGCTTGGAAACCTACTTTCCCAAAAGATAAGAAGAGTTGGAAATGCAATACGGAGGAAACCATGGAGTTTAGAATTGCTTTGTCTATGCACAATCAAGAAATAGGTGGTATATGGATAGTGGTTGTTCCAAGCACATGACTAGAGATAAGATTAAATTCTTGTCTCTAAAAGAAAAAGACAGAGGGAACAATGTCACCTTTGGCAACAATGATCCAACAAGAATTAAGGGTAAGGGAATAGTCAACCTTGATGAAAAGACTAAACCTCAAAATGTGTTGTATTTAGAGGGTATCAAGCACAATTTGTTGAGTGTGATTTAGATGTGTGATAATGGCTATAAAGTGACATTTCAATCCAAAGAGTGTGAGATCGGAAATGAAGAGAATGGAAAGCTAGTGGGAAAGGAAGTCAGAACTCACAATAATGTATATGTGTTTTATGTGTTATCACCCCAAGAAACTCTCCTAGGTTGTATCTCAGAGATGCTCGGGAACATTACAAACTCAAAAAGATGTTAGAAATGGATGAATGGAAGGAATGATGCTTGTTCAAGCCAGATAACCACTTCTACTATGCTTAACTCCAGACATGGGTGAACACCCCCAGACTACAAGGCTTTAGACCACCAATTACTCACAGTTTGAGGATTAGGTGAACATGGAGAATACTGACCACACCAACAGATGCACAGGATCCTGTAATGGCCGGCTGCAACCAGTAAAGAGGTCTGCAAATCTATTTCCTGATGCACAGACAAGATGACAACTCTCTAGCACTAAGTAAACAGAAACCTGCATAACACATTCAATGATACATACTAGACTTCAACACAGACGTGGGATGACAACCCCTCTAATGCTAAATATCAAGAGCACATGAATAAATGCATAACAGGCATAGCCTAGAACAGAGTAGAAATGGAAAGTGAGCAATTAACAGCAAAAGAAGCTTGTATTAGCTGAAAATGAAGACCAGACACTGCAAGTGTCAAAGTAGTTACAGTCTCCAGAAGTTGAACCTTACATCAAAACTACAACCATCAACCCCCATCACATCTGTGTTCTAGGTATATATAGAGTTCCATTACAAAAATATCCTGTTGTTCTATGCGTGGAGGGGTCATAATGGACCACCAACCACCTTAACTAGCTAATATGGGTCTCTGCTACAATTTGCGTGCTTTTATGAACAAAATTGATCTTCTCTGTTGTTTGGCGGTCCTTCTTTGAGCAGGTGGCATGTAATATGAATGAAAGCTCCATAACTGCTGAATGAATTCAACTGCTCGAGGCATGTTCTTCTCGTCCTTCGGCCATAATGCTCTTGAATGCAATTGTTGAAGAGTAAATGCGCCAAACACTGATAGATGGCTGCTTCTGTCCTTCGGGATCATGGTACAGGTTGAGGACACGAAGATTGCATGGCAGACGAATGATCTGGTCAAGAGGGAAATACAAGTAGTTGGATGGAACAGACGGACGGCAGAGATCGATTTTTAGGCACTATCGGGAGACATGAGATCGGGATGGATGAGGGCCATTGGATTAAACATGGGAAGATCCAACGGTGATTCGGGGCAGAAGCTGTGCGAGGACTTAACGGCCGGGGAAAAGTGGTTTCTTTGGCGGGCAGTATTCCCCGCACCACTTTCGGAGGACGGCGGTAATCGTATGCGGGGGGAGCAATAGCAATCAGCGGGTGATGCGTGGCAGAGGGGACCGGCGGCAAATCGCTTTCGCCGCAGGTTATTGCGTGTGCAGCTTACGGGCGCGGGAGGAGCGGATAACGTCGGATCACTCGGCAGGGACGATCGGATGGTGGAAGGTGTACACGTGTTAACAAGTGGGGAAAGTGACAAAGACCGTTAGATCGCTAAAGGACTTAGATCGAACGGTGCAGGTTAAACGATGAGGAATAGTTGGGGTAGGCGCGTGGCCAGGTGGAGGTGCCATGTGACTTTGGACTGAGCGTTTCGGGGCTTGAGGAAATAGGGGCGTATGCCGAGTTTTGAAGGAGAATCAAAGATGGCAGGGGGGCTATGAGAGTGTGGGCAGAGTGAGGGGAACGAGGAGGATGGCCGATATGGATATTCTTCTCACAATAGCAACACGGCTAGGTCTGCATCTGACTCTTGAAATGTCCATGCATGTAGCAGAGCTAACACTGTCTCCTTCTGGGGATGAGATCCTCCATGTGAGGTCTAAAGAACCTGCAGATCAATGCCTTCCTGATGAAAAACAAATTAACAAAATTCCTAGTGTTCCATTGGGCATGGAGTCTAACTGAACCTATACTAAAACTGATAAGATAAAATATTTACAACTTTAAGGCCAAAAGACCTTAAATCACATAAATTTTCAGAAAACGCCCATTAACTGGGCCATCAAAAATTGCCTCTCCTCCCATACTTTTCAATATGAAGGTATTGTTCCCTTGAATCTGAGAAATGATTAAAGGCCCTGTCTAAAAAGCATCAAACTTACCATGGTTGCCTTTCTTTCCTTTCAATGCATCCCACTTCAGCACCAAGTCTCCAACTTGAAAATTATCTGCTTTTGTCCCTTTGTCAAAAGCTTCCTTGATATTTTTCTGATGTGTTGTAGACTTTTCCACCAGCTGTTCTCTGATTTGATGTACTTCCGCTAAATCAGTGATCCTTTTTGCCATGTCTTCTTCCTTATTCTGTTCTGGTTGCAGGAACTTCACCACAGGGAGAGTTAACTGAATTGGGAAAACAACTTCAGTGCCATATACCAGCCTGAATGGAGAATGTCCTGTGGACTTCTTAATAGTCACTCTGTCAGTCCACAATGCATACTTGAGCTTAGAATCCCAATTCTTTTTGTTGTCCTCCAACAACTTTTTGATTATCCTTATCAGGGTTTTGTTAGAGGATTCTGCTAGACCATTGCCTTAAGGGTAATATGAGGTGGAATGAACCAGCTTAATGCCCATTGAATCACACATTTCCACCAATTCTTTTGACCTAAAGGCTGCTGCATTATCTGTGACTAATTTATGTGGACAACCAAATCTGGTGAGGATATTTTCTGTCAAAAACTTCATGACCACATTATAATCAGCCTTTCTGGTAGGGATTGCTTCAATCCACTTAGTGAAATAATCAGTGGCAACTTATATCCATCTGTGTTGGCCACTAGAATGTGGATTTATTTCTCCAATGAAATCCAAGCCCCACTGCTGAAAAGGTCCTTTTGCATGTATTGGTTTTAAGGGCAGGGACTTCAATTGTTGTTTCCCTTCAAATCTTTGGCACCTGTCACAAGATTTAACAAATGAAAATACATCAGAAAATAAGGAGGGCCAGTAATATTCGGCACTGAGGATTTTATGGGCTGTAGTCTTCTAATAATGGTGCCCTCCACACATGCTGGAACGAAATTGTTGCATAACTTCCATTGATTGTTCTTTGTCCAGACACCTCAAAAGCATTCCAGATGGATCCCTCCAATAGAGCAGATTTTTATTAATGAAATATTTAGCTGCCCTAAGCTTAACAGTTCTGACTTGACTTTGAGTAAAGCCTGGAGGTATTTCTAGCTTCAGCAAGAATTTAACTATTACAGAATACCAATCTCAAGAAGCTAGATTTTCTGCCACTGACTACTTTCTCTCTGGTTCAGCTGCTTCCTCTTCTTCTGTTTGACTGCTTTCTGAAATTGAGCCCATGAGGTTTATGTCCAATGTTGTACAATTTTCTTCAGCTAACAATCTGGCAAGACTCTGAATGCTCTATATTAAATTCAATTAAATTTGCAATCCATTTAGCTCTTCTTCCATCAGTGTCAAGTTGTGTTAAGACATCTTTTATTACAGCAGATGGTACATATGCAATAATCTTGGAATGCAGAATGTAAACTCTGAAAGCTTTCAAAGATTTGATAAGATCATATGCTTGTTTCTCGATATTGTCATACCTCAGTTCAGCATGCCTTAAGTTTTTGCTGAAGAATGGCACTGGATGCTCTGAACCAAGGATAATTTTAGGGGCGAATGTTCGCCCTTTGGCGAAATTAAGGGGTTTTAAATTTTTAGTGGGCGAATATTTTGTATCATAGTACATTTTTACAAATCACCTCAAATAGCCCACCTTATTTTAAGCAAGAGGGTAAAAAAGTAAATTTAGCCCTTGAAATTAGGACTTACAACCTTCCATTTGCCCATTTTCAAGAATAGGTTTTATTTAAGTGAATCCATTCGCCCATTTTCAAGAATAGGTTTTATTTAAGTGAATCCTATGGGCCAAATACCATATTTATAAAAGAGGTATGGTAAATTAATAAAAATATAAATAAATGAGAGGTATGGTAAATAAATAAAACATTTTTTATATTTACTCCATAAGTCACCTTATATACATGTAAGGGTGTAAACAAATAAAAATATAAGTAAAGTGGATGTATGGTAAATAAATAAAACGTTTTTTATATTTACTCCATAAGTCACCTTATATACATGTAAGGGTGTAAACAAATAAAAATATAAGTAAAGTGGAGGTATGGTAAATAAATAAAACGTCTTTTTATACTTACTCAAAAGGTATGGTAAATAAATAAAAATATAAATAAACTAGACGTATCGTAAATAAATAAAACATCTTTTTATATTTAGTCCATAACCCTCGTTCTATTTATGAAGGCTCAAGAAAGAGGTTTTATTTAAGTGAATCCTATGGGCCAAATACCATATTTGTGAAAAAGGTATGGTAAATTAATAAAAATATAAATAAACGAGAGGTATGGTAAACAAATAAAACATTTTTTTATATTTACTCCATAAGTCACCTTATATTTACGAACACTCAAAAAATGGGTTATATTTAGGTGAAAGCTATGGCCAAAATACTATGGGACAAATACCATGGACTAGATTGTTATTAATACCATGCAAAAAACCATTATTAACCCTAATATTAGAATTAATAAAAACCAAAATGGCACATGGTATTGACCCATGGTATTCACCTGGAATGTAGCCTATTTAAATGGGGGAATTAAACCACCATGTAGCCTATGCTAAGATTCACTAGGAATTTACAAAGTTTTATTATTTAGTGAAAGACTCGCCAAGATCTTACAAGATTTTATAATTGAGTAAAATATTCGCCTGGTGAAAGATTCGCCAAAAAATTATATATACATATTATATTATTGATAAAATCGCCTTCCATTTTTCCTATATACCATGGAGATTCGCCCATTTATTATATTTATAAATTTAGGGGGGGTTCTTAAAATTTTCCCTGCTCTGAACCTTCTTCATTTTCTTGCAATAACACTGCTACAAGGGTGTCATTAGAGGCAAAAGAAAATATATGGAACTCCTTGTTGTAATCTAGACTTATTAAAGTGGGAGCCTCCATAATAGCCTTCTTAATGGACTCAAAGGATTTTATTGCTGAATCAGTCCATTTGATTTCTGACCCCTTCTTCAACATGGAGGTAATACGCTTCACCATTTCTGCAAAATTTGGTATAAACCTCCTCACAAAATTAATCTTACCCAGAGACTGGATGTCCTTCTTTGATCTTGGGACAGACAAAGTCTGTATTGCTCTTACTCTTTCTGGGTCAATTCGGACACCTGCAACAGAAAAAACATGTCCCAACGACTTGCCTTCTTCTAAAGCAAACTGTGACTTTTTAGGATTGACTGAAATCCCAAACCTCCTGCACTTTAAAAACACTTTTTTCAAATGTTGCAAATGGTCAAAATGGCTGCTGGAGTATACTGTTATATCATCAAGGTAGATAAGGACAAATTTATCCTTCTCTCCCACAAATGCTATATCCATAGCTCTCTAAAAGGTGGCTCTAGCATTCATCAGCCCAAAAGGCATCTTGGAATACATAAAAGTTCCCCAAGGAGTGGTGAATGCAGTCTTCTCTTGGTCATTTGGATGCACAACAATCTTATTAAACCCTGGAAATCCATCCAAGAAAGACATTACTTTGGTTCCTGAGACCTTCTGTAGCAAATGCTCCATCTTGGGTAGGGGATAATTGTCTTTCTTGGAGCACTTGTTTAAGTTTCTGAAATCAACACAGAATCTGATTTCTCCACTTTTCTTCCTCACCACCACCAAATTGGCTACCCATTTTGAATATCTGAGAGGGACTACGATTTTGGCAGCCAACAGTTTTTTGATTTCCTTTTCAATCAAAGGAAGGAGAAAAGGATTTATTGGTCTTAGCTTCTACTTGAAAGGTATGATGTCTTTCTCCAGAGGGATTTTATGCTAAATAATCTTTTTATCATAGGTTTTCAGGTCACTATATTCCCAGGCAAACACATCAGCAAATTGCTTCATTAAATTGCAGTATTCAGCACTCTGGTTAGCAGAGAAGTGAGTGGACAGATTTATGTATCGTAGCTGACCTGGACTCCTTATATCATGCTTACAGACTACAAATTGGTCTTCTTTTTGGGCAGCCTTGTAAGGCACATCATTCTGGTCAAACAACTTTTCTAATGGAACTAGGCCCTTAGGAATATGATCGATGGGCAGTTGGACAATGCTATCTTTACCAATTCTGTTTCTAAGCTGGGATTTGGGGCTTTCTTCCAAGGCTTCATTTTCTTGGTCAATTTACATTTCGGAAAATTCACCAATGACTTGAAGAAACCTGTTTATTTCATCATCATCATCAAAAACTTTCCAATGCTGGACATTATCAGGCAAGGATGGCCTATACTTCATTTGGACTTCATAAACTAGTTTGGGAGGCATGGGAGGGATAAACATGCTAGCAGACACAGCAAGGGAATCAAAGAGTTTATTTTTGGCTCTAGGGATATATGAAACACAGAAATTATCAAAGGAATCTTTGAGTCTCCATACCTCATCTCTGTATGCTTTTAGCCTCGGGTGCTTTTCTTGAAATGTTCTTTTTACTTGCTGAATGATCAAATCGGCATCTCCAAACACCTTTAGGTTGTTGATTCCTCTGTCTTTTGTTGCGTTAAGGCCCAATAGCAGAGCCTCATACTCTGCTATATTGTTTGTGACTTGAAAAGCCAGCTTAAAAGACAGATGTGTGCTTTCTTGCTTTGGAGATATCAGCACCACCCCTGCTCCTGCAGTCTCCCTGGAACATGCTCCATCAAATAACATCTCCCAAACTTGACTTCCTTGCTCTTCCTTGGCCTGAACTATTGGTTTCCTAAGCAGCATTGAGGCCTTCTGAGATTCTTCTATTTGGAGAATACATGCTGCAAAATCGATGTCCACAGCATATATGGGATGATTAGTAGGATTCTTCTCATCACTGATGATGTATGCCAACTGTGCTTCTCTGTACAATCTCCTACTTTCTCCTCCAAAAACTAGGACAGTGGCATAAGATAGATCATTCTATAATGTCCCACCTAATCTCTTAATCCATCCCCTAGACAACAGCATGCCAAACTTGGGAGGGACATCGGCTACCACAATATCCATCATCATACTCTTCATGGGCAGCTGAGATAGGGTAATGGCCAGGTCTTTGATCAACCCCAGACATTTCACTTTCTTTGAATCAAAAGAGAATAAATCATGACATGGTCTAGTGATGTCAAGGCCTAACTCTTCCATGACAGCTTTAGGCATCAAATTGTGGCTGGCCCCTGTGTCTAGCAGGCAATTGTGGGGGATTTGTCATGAATGGTCAAGGAGACATAAAATGATGGAGAATTATAATCAGCAGGCTCAATCATGGGGCTAAGCACAACAACAGGCTTATCATCTTGCAAATTGACAGAGTCAGTGGAGGTTTGTGTGGTTTCCAGCTCAAGAGCTTCAAAGATAGGCTTTCTAACACTTCACTCTTTACCAACTCTACCAGAGGCACATATATTTTTAACTTCTGGACTTCTGACTCAAAGATGAAAGAGGAAGGTGACTTATCAGAACCTCTTACCTCTTGAACTGGTGCCTTGAGGATGACTGGATCAACTGCTGGTTTTCTCTGCCTGATATTCTGTGACTCTACTTGGGCAGCAACTCTTTGGGCAGGATTCTCCTTGACATTTTTTGCATTTGACCTCAGATTATATCTTCGTTGCTCCTCAGTTTGTAGAACTGCCTCTGTGTCCCACTCCTGACTGTCTTGTTCCTGCAACAATGATTCTTCATATGTAGCCAATGTCAAGAAGGCATCACTGCCTTTATCTTCCATGCAATGAATTTCATCCACTTCTTCAAATTGCTCCTCCTCCATGACTACATTTTTAAAAAGAGCTTTGACTTTCTGTTCTTCATTTGGTTCTTTTCCCCTCTGAATGATTTGTAGCTGTTCATTTTCTCTTCTTAATGGATTTGAATTTCTTGGAGCAAATGTGTTCTGTTGCCTTGTCTTTCCTGAATTTTTCTCAACCTTCAGCTTAGATATTTCAGCAGCCAATGACTCAATCATCTTAGTCATTTTGTCTAATTTGGGTTCTGAAGATGAAGCAGAGGAACAAGAAGCCTCACCTCTCTACCTCCTTCTATCAGCATGACTTTTTAGCTTTTCTGCAGCCATAATATTCGATTCCACCTCTAGTGCTGCATCCTCCATGTCGGCTAGAGTGGCACATCTTCTTTCTCCCAACAATAGGCAGAAATCAGAGTCAAAAGCATTGGCATAAGTGAGTTTGGCAGAGGTGGGGGTAGGCTTTACTTTAGCTGGTATCTTACTATACATACGATTGAATCTTTTATTAAAATCAGGCAATGATTCCCCATTTTCCTTCTTCAGGTTTCCAAAATCAGTATGGTAATAGAGCAGATCTTTTCTATCTCCCCATTGCTTCAAAAATTCATCATCCAATGCTTCAATGTCTATTATGGACCTATGGGGTAATTCTCTGAACCACTTCTTAGCCTCACCATCAAGGCTCTGGACAAAAACTCTCATCCACACATCATCTTCACTGATATCTAGGTTATCAGCATAGCTATAAAAGGACTCAAGGTGTTCTTCAGCAGTTACTCCCTTTGTACCAGTGAACTTGGGCATATATTTCTGATATTCTCCTACAGGCATGGCATTCAAAGGAACAGGCAGGACCAGGGGTCCATACCTAGCAGCTATAATTCTTTCCATCTTCGTGGGAGCTTGCTGGCCTGCCATGACAGGGATATGTGGAAGGATATTGGCAGATTGAATAATAGGAAGTAATGAAATAGATGACAGAAATGAGGGAAATTGATGGACTGTATGGGAGACTTTCTTTGGACTGAGATCCAAAGGGGAACTAACTGGACAAGGGGATGTATTAATCTCTGAAGGAATTTCCTTACTAACAGTGCTGGACTCTAAATCTTCAAACTGTATATCTTCAGCTATAACTTTATCTTTCAGAGATGCATGAGTTTTCTTAGGCTTACCTAATCCTAATGCCCCTTTTTGTGATGTTTTCTTCAATTTAACAATCCTCTCAGGGTCAGGCACTGGTTCAACTGGTGATTTCTGAGGATTTCTTCGAGTATGCCTCACAAACTGAGCCAGAACTACAATGTGGAGTCGCCAAAGGTTGGTCTTCCCCCAGTGGAGTCACCAGATAGATGGTTACAACCAGAAATGTGCCCAGACCTTGTCTATCATCAAAATCTAGAACTATGTCGTCTCCCAGGGAAGCTGAGCTTCAATCTCCTCTCCCCGGCAATGGTGCCAATTAATGTTATCACCCCAAGAAAATCTCCTAGGTTGTATCTCAGAGATGCTCGAGAACATTACAAACTCAACAAGATGTTGGAAATGGATGAATGGAAGGAATGATGCTTGTTCAAGCCAGATAACCACTTATACTATGCTTAACTCTAGACATGGGTGAACACCCCCAGACTACAAGGCTTTAGACCACCAATTACTCACAGTTTGAGGATTAGGTGAACATGGAGAATACTAACCACACCAGCAGATGCACGGGACCCTGTAATGGCAGGTTGCAACCAGTAAAGAGGTCTACAAATCTATTTCCTAATGCACAGACATGATGACAGCTCTTTGGCACTAAGTAAATAGAAACCTACATAACACATTCAATGATACATACTAGACTTCAACACAAAGGTGGGATGACAGCCCCTCTAATGCTAAATATCAAGAGCACATGAATAAATGCATAACAGGCATAGCCTAGAAGAGAGTAGAAATGGAAAGTGAGCAATTAATAGCAAAAGAAGCTTGTATTAGCTGAAAATGAAGACCATACGCTGCAAGTGTCAAAGTAGTTACAATGTCCAGAAGTTGAACCTTACATCAAAACTACAACCATCAACCCCCATCACATCTGTGTTTTGGGTATATATAGAGTTCCATTACAAAAATATCCTGTTGTTCTATGCGTGGAGGGGTCATAATGGACCACCAACCACCTTAACTATCTAATATGGGTCTCTGCTACAATCTCCGTGATTTTATGAACAAAGTTGATCTTCTCTGCTGTTCGGCGGTCCTTCTCTGAGCAGGTGGCCTGTAATATGAATGAAAGCTCCATAACTGTTGAATGAATTCAACTGCTTGAGGCATGTTCTTCTCGTCCTTCGGCCATAATGCTCTTGAATGCAGTTGTTGAAGAGTAAATGCACCAAACACTGATAGATGGCCGCTTCTATCCTTTGGGAGCATGGTACTGGTCGAGGACACGAAGACTGCATGGTGGATGGATGATTTGGTCAGGAGGGCAATACTGGCCGTTGGATGGAACAGACGGACGACGGAGATCGATTTGCAGGCACTATCGGGAGACATGAGATCGGGATGGACGAGGGCCGTTGTATTAAACACGGGAAGATCCAACGGTGAGCGGGGGTGGAAGCTGCGCGGGGACTTAACGGCCGGGGAAAAGTGGTTTCATTGGCAGGCAGTAAGGACAGGGGTAATCATACGTGGGGGGAGCGATCACAATCAGCGGGTGACGCGTGGCAGATGGGACCAGCGGCAAACCGCTTTCCCCGCAGGTTATTGCGCGTGCAACTTACGGGCACGGGAGGAGCAGATAACGTCGGATCACCCGGCAGGACGATCGGATAGTGGAAGGTGTACACGTGTTAACAAGCGGGGAAAGTGACGGAGACTGTTAGATCGCTGAAGGACTTAAATCGAACGGTGCAGGTTAAACGGTGAGGAATAGTTGGGGTAGGCACGCAGTCAGGTGGAGGTGCCATGTGACTTTGGACTGAGTGTTTCGAGGCTTGAGGTAATAGGGGTGTATGCCGAGTTTTGAAGGAGAATCAGAGATGGCAGGGGGGCTATGAGAGTGTGGGCGGAGTGAGAGGAACGAGGAGGATGGCCGATATGGATATTCTTCTCATAGCAACAACACGGCTAGGTCTGCATCCGACTCTTGAAATGTCCATGCATGTAGTAGAGCTAACATTATGAATCCAAAGCAAGATTCTACTTGAGAAAGAAAAATAAAACATGGTTGTGGCATAGGATACTTGGTCATATGAACTTTGATAGTAAGATAAAATTCAACAAAATAGGACTTGTAAGAGGATTACTAGGACTATCAATGCCTGATGACTCAATCTGAAATTCTTGCCAATTTGTTAAGCATTCAAGGAATCAGTTCAAGATAAAGGATCTATCATCATCTAAACTGCTGGAGCTAATTCACACTGACATATGTGGCCCTGCTAGGACAAAAAGCCCAAGAGGGGAAATGTACTTTCTTTTATTTATTGATGACTTTACCAAAGCCACATGGATAATGCTCTTAAAAGAAAAATCAAACTCTCCTAAGCATTTTAAGACTTTCAAAGCTCAGGTGGAGAATGAGAAACATATAAAGATCAAATGTTTAAGATCAGACAGAGGTGGATAATTCACTTTGAGAGAATTTGAAGAGTATTTTGAAGAACATGGTACAAGGATGCAATATTTTTTGGCCATAACTCCACACCATAATGGAGTAGTAGAGAGAAATAATGGAACAATTCAAGGGATGGCCAAATCTATAATGGATGAGGCAGATGTACCCCACACCTTTTGGGGGGAAGTAGCACAAGCAACAATATATCTAAATAGAACACAACTCAGTTGTGACAATGATAAGACTCCCTATGAGTTATGGAAAGAGAGACTCGCATCAGTGGAACACTACAATGTGTTTTGGAGCAAATGCTCAGAAAGTAACCTCGGAAGGATATCAAAGCAATGTGCAGAGGAGATACAACTTAGAGTAAATTTATGCAGAGAAAAGGAAATAAGTTGGGATCCATTAAAATTCTTATAAAGAAAATGGAAGAAAAACATGGTTGTGTGACTCTTCTCTCTCCTCTTTGACAGCGGGACACTTGGAAGTATTTGATTGGCTCTTAGGAGATGACAATGGCTAATGATGTCAGTCTGCATAGATATATAAGGTACATGTGGTAGGAAGATTCAACATTTTTGGGTGGCATAATTGTATAAATTTGATAGAAATCGCAACTGCTCAAGAAATCAAACTGAAATCAAGAGACACAATTTTTCTCTACTAATCCACAAAATGAAAATCACAATTTAGAAAAACATGCATAGAAATGGAACAATAAAAGCCACAATTACGTAGTGATTTCAAGGGGAAACCAATTGGGAAAAAACCCTCAAGCCTCTTTGCATTAATCAGTTCAAATAAAGAGACTATCACAATTTCATGCTCCAACTTTGAGCACCACCTACAATTACAAAATTATTCTCTTTGTTGAATCAGAACCTCTGGCCAACGCTTAGCCAATTTTTTCCTCCTCCAACCTCCTTTTTCCTTGCGCAATTCTGAGCTAAGTCAAGCTCCTAAACAATAGGGAAGCATCTATTTCCTTGCGCAACTCCCAAGGAATTGATCTCCTGACTACATGCAAAAATTGTACACTCAACTAGTACAATTAATGTTACACTAACCTTTGTCTCCTCCGCTCTAGCTGGACAATTCGAATTCCATGCATGTATGGGCTATTTTAGGCTATTTGATCAGTTAACTTATAGATCTCTAAGTTATACTATTGTCTCACTACACAAATGACCTTCAACTGAATCTATTAAGTTTTAGAGGTTAGTTAACTGAGTAAAATTAAAAGTAACTAAACAACATTGCTTAAATTTAGAAGTCAACACATGCATGACTAAAATCTAAACCCATCAACTCATTTTTTGATATAATTGAGTGACAAGAGCCATGTCACACTATTTAACTGCCTCCAAGTTGTCATGCTGAAGTGGAAATTTCAATTTACTCAATTTGACTAAGGCTAAAGACAAATTGAGCCTTTCTTGTTACACTTGCTAACACTCCCTCTTAACAAGAAAGGGATTTTTCACCACCCCTATCCTACACCTATGTAATTCAAATTTGCCTCTTCACAATGCCTTTTTCAATATGTTAGCATCTTGATCCTAAGTTGGAATGTATTGTAGCAACATAATTCTCCTCTACACACAGTCCTGCAAATGATGATACCAAATATCAATGTGGTTGGACCTGTCATGAAATACCAGATTCTCAGAGAGCTTATTGCAACTATGATTATCACAATATATCACTGTCAGATCCATCTCTTGACTAAAAATAACCACAAGTATTTTCCTCATCTATAAGGCCTCACGTGTTGTTTGACTTGCAGCCATGTATTCAACCTTTGTTGCACTGAGCGCCACATACCTCTACTTCCTATTGTACCAGGAAATAGTTGCAGACCCAACACTAAAGACAACATCTAAAGTACTTTTCATGTATGATGGAATCCTTGCCTAATATGCATTGATGAAGCCTTGGAGCTTCACTCCCTCTGTCCTCCTATACCATAATCCATACTTAGTAGTGCCTCTATGATATTGTAACACATGCTTTGTTGCCTTCTAATTTAACTTGGTAGGCCTCACCATAGCTTGACTAAGATGGTTTACTTCATAGCATGTGTCGAGTCTTGTGTTCACAAGATACATCAATGTTAGGCCAGGAGGTAACTCTTCAAATGAATTTTGGTTTGCATTAAGGTTGATCATAGATATATACATGGAGGGAGAATTTTACGAGATCTTAATCAAAGACTCGATTTAGAAAAGGGAGGTGTTTCATTTTTTAATGAGGTTGAAACAATAAAAGAATTATCTTCTTGACTCCTTGTTTCATTTTTTAATGAGCTTGACACAAGAAAAAGAACTATGCTCACACCCATTGTTTCATTTTTTAACGAGGTTGACACAAGACCAGGAACTATCCTCATGGCTTCTTGTTTCATTTTTTAACGAGGTTTACACAAGACTAGGAACTATCCTCATATATTTGTTCATGAACCATATGAGAACATGGCTCCCAAGAGGTCTTCACTAGATGGAAGAACCACGCTCTGGGAGGAATACATGTCAATTGGTACAAATGACAGATCGGGTTCCAATGCCCCTAGTACATAATGTACTATACCATCTATGTGATCATCAGCAGACGTGGAGATGGAACGGGTAGCCACATAATTGATTTGTGGCGGGGAAGGAATTGCTTACAAACAGGAGCCAACAGGGGATGATGGTTGTAAAGGAGGCACCTGGTGACCAATGAACGATAGCTGATCAATGGTGACAATTCTCCCTTCGTGCGGAAAACAAACCACGTGAAAAAGTGAAGAAACAAGAGCTCCCATGACATAAATATAGTCGCGTCCAAGGAGAAGATTTAAATCTAAGGGACCTTGGACTACAATCATGTCTATATAGAAGGTCTTTCCTCCCAAAGTAATAGGGAAATTTGGAAGGATCCATAAGGGTTGATTGGTTCCTCCATTGAAAGCCAACAGATTATGGGTGACAGGCACAAGCTGTGGGGAACCCAAAGCTTGCCAAGTAGTAGAAGACATGATGCTAACAGACACACCTTCATCTAATATAGTGCCAGGTACTACCATATTATAGGCTTGTACTGTAATCTGGAAAGGCACATAAGATGGGAGGCAGAAAGCAATCAAGTGACTCCAATCGAAAGAAACGACAGAACTACTTAGTGGGGGTATCATATGATTGCCCCCATGTTGTACAGGAATAGGAGAAGGACTCTCCTGAAAAACCAGGATGGGAGGGTCACGCTTCGATTCATGAGAATATGAGGAGACGAGAATAACATGAGCAGTATGATCACCACTCTCTTCCGGAACAGAGTGAGCAACTGGTGGTGGAACCAAGTCGACACTCTTTTCGACCAATGGTTGGTCGAGAATAGACACAAGAGAGTCTCGCTCAAGAAGAATAGGACATGCAGGATATGAATCTAAGTCAATCTCTTTACCAATTGAGAGAGGGTCAGAAGAAAGCCTCTGATAACCAATGGGAAGTTGGGGTTGAGGAGCTGTAAGATTTTCTTCCCCTTCTTCTTACCATCATTAACCGAAGGTGCAACATCGACATGATCTCTAGAGGTCGATGGGGATGGTTGATCTAGATTTTGAGACCATACCTCTAAGACTCTGGGAATGCTAGAACAGTCTCGAAGGAGATGGTCACCCTTACACAGCTTGCAAGGGAATCCGACCTTCCGTGAAGGATCGAAGGTTTGTCGATAGGAAGTGCATTTAGAGCAATAGCTGCATGGGTGGCCTCTCGCTTATCTGACTTCTTCTTCTTCGTCTTCTTCTTCTTCTTCTTAGCCTCCTGGTTACTGGATTTCAAACTTTCACCAGGTGAAGTAGAAGAGGAAGAGGAAGAAACATGGGAAGAAGGGGAGAGGTCGACCTTAGAATCAACGTGATGTGATTCAAATGAAGGATATGGTGGGGCAGGAGTTGGGACGCTTAGGATCACCAAGGTCGAAAATAACCAGACAGGTAAACCAATGGTTAACCCAGGGAAGGACAACGTTGGCATATAAGGAGCACCAGCATTTCCAAAAGAAGGAAAAGGACCATGATTCCCATCCGAGGGGAACCCTTGACTGGTAAACTCTGGGAATGTTGCCATTGGATTCGACCCTAAAGAATCACTAAGGAAGATAACTTTAACCAGGAATATTTCATGGGCAGTTAATTTTAAGACACTAAAACAAAACTTTTCCTTTTAATATTTTAGGAGTCAAGAAAAGGACGAAAGGTGACTCTAGTCGCTTTTATAATTAACGAGCTCGAAAGGAAAAGTGTTGATAATATTTTAAATTTAACAAGTCAAAAAGACCAAAATGACTGCTCCAGATAATCTAGGAAAAAGGATTACCAAGTAACCGTGAACCACAGAATACCTCTCAGCAAATCGAGAAGTACGGGAAGGCAATCTCCCCGAATGTTGTGTTCGGTGTATCATGTTTACAAGGTGGCAGACTCGGCTTCCTACGGATAAAGGATTGCAGACCTAGTGGGATCTCCCTTATATACACGATGGTACAGGGAGCACAAGTCCGTACTAGCGTTGTCTAATGTTGAAGCGAATGACAGCTCCTAAGTTTTAAGACGTCAGAACACGTCTCCAGCCTAGACCTCTAGATGTAAGCGTTAAATTTCAATGCTTCCTTAGGTTAATTCAATAAATTTTAACGGTTGATCTTGAATTAGGTTTCAATTACAAAGCCCTACCGCTGTCGTATGAAAACTCCTATATGCAGCTATATGAGAAAAGAGATATTTGTCTTCAATTAAATTTATAACTAATTGATAGATAGAGAACACAAAATTAATGCAACAATCGAAGAATGAAATCTTTCACTAATAAATCTCCTAAATGCACTTAATCTTCCTATAACAACATAAGAAGTTTCATTTCATTTCCAATGCTTATGATGATGCAATTCTAGCTTCTCAATAATGCTACTAATGCAATATTTTCACTTAAGTAAACTAGAATGATGTTCTCCTTTTCATAAAATGCAAAAATGAATCTTTCACATAAAGCACTTTAAATGAAAATTTTTACAATTCCGAACAAACAAGCATCGATCAAATCCAAAGCATGATAAATGAAACTAAAAGCAACTTCTTCCCTGAATTGAACAAACCAAACACATAAATGCTTCAATCGACAAACCAAGCAATGTAATCTATGCTTGGAAAGAGAAAAGAGACACTCAAAATAAGAGAACAAACGAGACTCTTTCACTCATTCAATTGAAAAAAAAGCATCCTAGTCACATCTGGGCAGAAGAAGAGAGTTTGAGGGTCAAGGCACAATGGCACTGGAATGGGAGAAATTTTGATTTTTCTTAACTCAGAGACCAGAACGACTTTTGGGCTAAAAGTAGCGCTGATCAACACGACCGACACGACTTTCAGGCTAACACTAGCGCTAATATCCCTGATCGGCGTGACTGTTTGGCCAAAAATAATGCTGATAGAGGGATTCAAAGAAAAAATAAAAAAGAACTTCACACAGGGCCAGACTTAACACATTATAGGGTGGGCTAAACCAAGAAAGCACACAAACCAAGCTAAATGAACCTTTCTAGTCAAGGAGAAGATGGTCTAAAAAGCTTACAAGGTCGAAATCATGAGAGAAAAACACACTGGCCAAGATTTGGGACAAACCCCCATATTCACTTACATGCATCGACGCGACTGCCTAACTCACAAAAAGCGCCAGAGGGAGGTCGACGCGAGTGTTCCTTAGCAAATCGTGCTGATCGGCATGACTGTGAGCGGATTAAGTGCGCTGACCGAGGGAGCTAAGAAAAAATGATTTTTTTTGAAACAGAGATCAGATCTGCTACTATGAATTTCAAACTTAGGCTAATAATCAGTAGAAAAGAAACAGAACCAAAGGGAAAAAGTGGAAGTAGAAAAGTTCTCACGAAATCATGAAATCCAAGACAAACAAATCATGAAATCCAAGACAAACAAAAGGATTGGTTCCCCGGTAGAGTCGCCAATTTGTGGTGAAGTAAAATTATAAGTGCAGACTTAAACAAATTCCTCTAGCCCAATAATGGGTCTAGCCACAACAGATACATTCTATGGAAGATTTCCTTAGGTTATAACCAATTAAGAGGGCCTACCTCTTAGTACACTTATCCCATTTGATGATGTCCTTGCTTGCTCGCTCCAGCTATCTCTCGCTTCATTCTTCAAGCACCTGAAACAAGTAAACAACAGGAGACAACAAACGTGATAATAGACAAATTTTAATTCAACCTACTTAACAAGTCAAGAAACATTAAGCCATGAATATGTAAGATGACAAATCATGTAGGAAATCAATCGATAGTTTCATATATTAATATCAAAGAGAGATTACAACCATTGTCTTGACGTTGCAGTTCTCCTCTGACAAGACCAGGTTCCCACACACTTCTGCTAGCATTCCATGATGGCCTCAATCCAAAATAGTTTTAAGGCTCTTCCCTTTAGGCTTCACTCCAAACCAAATCACACTTCTCCCTCACACAACTAGATAGCTACAACTATGAATAGCTTGTTGTTTACTCCAAACCAAAATAGCACTAGCACACCAACATTAACACTAACACTAGCTTGTGCTTGGGAAAAAGGGAGGTTTATATAGGATGAATAGATGGGAGATGGATCCTCTTCTCATGGGAGAAGGTCTTATCTCTTGAGGTAGTTCCATCATTATAGGGGAAAGGAGCCCAAACTGACATTCTCGACCCCATCCGGCCAAACCATTTACCAGAATTCCGTTACGAAGCTTCTAGAGTTGGAAGCTTCGGCTCTTAATTTAAAAAAAATTCCATAACAAGACCGACGCGACTGAAACACAACTCAGTCGCTCCGATCGATGCTAGGGATAGTGCTAATATCTGCACATCAGTGTGGGGGAGACAAAGGCCATTAGCACTTGTCTTGTAAATTGGGAAAAACAAAAGTTTCAGGGGAAATGGTGCAAAAGGGAATTGATCTACTCATGAAGAGGGACACAATGGGAGTTTCTTCATGAAGAAAAAGCATGTGGGGTTCACTGTAGAGGTTCTCCAGGATCAAGGAACAGGGAGTACAGGGATAGTGACAAAATGTTGTGTAAGAGTCCCCACAGTTGGCCATTTTGTAAAAATGATGTTTGTGAATAAATCACTGCAATAGTGTTTTCTTTGGCATTGTTATGCTATTTCTGCTTCATGATGAGTCAATTTGTATGGGAATTTGGGAGTCAAATTTATTCCATATTTTAAGATGCATTTCCATTTGTGGATATTTTAGTAAGCACGCTAAACTTTGGGATGAATAGTTGCAGCACATTCAATATGTTACAAATGTGTCAAGCACTCATTTATACAAGTATTTCCATGTGAAGCTTGTTTGGGTTATTTGCCAAAGTCTTTTTTGGATTTTATCCTTGGTAAGGATTTTGACAAAGATCGCCATTGGATTTCATTCTTGGGAAGGATGTTACCATTGATGGCCATAACAACATAGACAAAGCCAAGAAGTTCATTGAGAAAATCCAATTGGTACATTAAATAGTTCAAGATCATCTTGAAAATTTCCAAGGTTAAATGGATTGAGATTGGCAAGGTGAGGAAACTATACCCTCAACTACTAAAAAACTAAAAGTGAGATTTTGGGGTCCAAAAGGTTCCAGTGGGGAAGAGTCATCTAGAGCTCAAAATTCAAGGTTGTCAGATTGGTGTGGAACCTGAACGACCGTGTAGTGCTCGTCATCCTAAATCTGGTGCAATCGTTTCACGCAAAATGAACACCGTATGCTCCCAGAAAGGAGTTATGTTCATTTTCCTAAAGAGGCGAATTTTGCAAAAATGTGCAACACTGCACAGTCAGTAGTCTGTACTACTGACGAGGCGGGCTAATTGTGTAGCTGATGCGACAGTTGTCTGTACCGATGACTGGGCTCCTTCGGTGAATGGCAGTGTGCCAAGTCGCACGGTTCTATTGGTACAAGTTGGCAGCATTTTATTGCTTTTTTGGTTTTTGGTGGTGGCCAATCACAGGTTGCCACATGGCATGGCCAAGGGTTGCCACATGGCAGCTCGAGGGCCACCAAAATTTATGGAAAGGTTTGAACAACTGTGGGCAGGTTTGAACCCACAACCTCACGGCAGACAACCAAACGACTTCATCAAACCAATTACGCAATGTTTCTTATTATACTATGGTTTTCACATGGTTTTGTTGTAGTATGTTTTTGGCATTGGGGGTGGGGGATGAGATCTAGCCCCAGCCCTAGTCACCGCACCCTAGGGGCTAGGGACGAGACCACGGGTGGGAGGCTAGCCCCGCGCCCCCACAATAACCTTAATCTAGCCTCGCACCCCCACAATAACCTTAATCTAGCCTCGCGCCCCCCCCCCCCCCTCCTCCCACCTAACCTTAACACGATTATAACTATTGTCATGTGACAACTATGCCCCGCAACATTAACTGCCAACACAAACCATTCCCGCCAACTGAAACTACCACATTAACTATGCTTGTGAACGCGCTCTTAACCGTGACTACAGGGCTTGGAAATCGTCAGCGCCTTAACCTTTGACCTTAACCACCCATGTGAACGGGTTCATCGCAGTCAGTCCAATGGTTAGCGTAATGGGCGGGGTAGGAGTTAAGATCCCAACCCCCGGTCCCATGCGCACCCATGTGGCCACAAAATTCATAGTTAAGGCCTTGGTGGCTAAATTAATGCTCCGAAAATTTTGCCCAACATTTGGTGAAATTGGTGCTCCGCTAGCGGATTTTGGGACAAAATTGTAGGACCGGTGCCAGATTTGGGGGAATTTGTAGAGTGAATAGTGCAAGAGCTAGGGAAGTTCATAACTTCTTCAATTTTGATCCAATTGAGGAGAAGAAAGAGGCTTATTAGGAATTTTTGGGTCTTTTAAAGCTAATGGAAAAGGTTTCAGAGTCATCCAAGCGCTTCTGAAGAGACATTTTCTAGATTTAAGTCTATGGGTGTTAGGATCAACCAAGAGGTTGAATCAATTTTTGAAGGCTTTTGAGAATGGAGAGGACCTTGCAGGGGTTTTTCAGCCTTCATATGTTTTATGTAGCAATTGAGACATCTATCGTGTAGCTCATGTTTCTCTTTTCTCATTGTGTCTTTGAAGAAAGCTCTCTTTTAGTACTTCAAGTGAATTGTTGTACTTGTGATGCTCATTGTTAGATGGAGTATGGGGTCTTGATTTGAGAACCCTTTTCTTGTTGACTGTTTCATGACTAACTATAGATTGTTATGTTTTTAGAGTGAGGGTTCTTTGTAGGAGAATGTTTCCTTAAAGGGGAAACTAGCCACTCTTTTGGTCAGCACACTTTATGTACTCTTTATCACTGAATTATTTTGAGCATAATGAGATTAGGTCAAGCCATTGGAAGTTGGACCAAGGAGACGTAGCCTAGGAGGGTGAGTTCCTTTATCAATTGTTGAGTGTATTATTGTTGTGCTATTGTTCAGTGTTTTTTTTTTAATTCATGTCTCTAAGCTCCTGAATTACATATAAAGACATAAAAACTCATGTAAAACTTGCAATTTAACTCATAATCCTCAAGCACTTTGTTTATTATTCTGAATTGGAATTTAGCAAAACAAACACTAACTTTCCCATTCAGATCAATAGATGGATTCAAAGACCCTTTTGTCTCCAAATTTTAGCACTTATGAATCCATTTGTAGTGTTAAAATTTAGTGAAATGTAACACTTCAGTATCAAAAATGCAAATTTACATTTCTAGAGCGACACAATTAAAAATGACTAGCATAAATGACTAATTCATATACTTTTTGTACTTGTTAGTTGGTCATATTTTTACTCTTGAACTGTAGTAGTCGTTTATGTTACTCATTTTTAGTTTTGTCACTTATTATCTAGTCATATATTTTAGTCTTGGACTAAATTAGTCATTTAAGTTAGTCGCTTTTAGTTGGGTCACTTATTATCTAGTCGTATATTTTATCCCTATTCTAAATTAGTCATTTAAGTTAGCTGTTTTTAGTTGGGTCACTTATAATCACTCAAATTTAGTAGTAATTCACTTGAAATAGTTGTGGTGACTAACGATTTTAGTCATGTAGTCAATAATATCTCATTTTCTACTAGTGTATTATGTGTTTTTCCGGCTTATCTTCTTTGAAAATTTTCATGTGAAGGTCGAAAAAGGTGAGGAAACTTCTAGAAAATGGTTAAACTTGAGAATATCCATCATTAAGCGGAGTGAGTGGCTTGATCAAGTAAAAAAGTTGAATCTAGATAAAATCAAGCATATGAACAGAGTTTGTGGAGCTTAGTAGTTCTTGGTAATTATTGAGTTAATCACCTCATTCATCTATATATTAGAGAGATCTCAATGATAGTTTGGTTAGATGTGTTATGAGTTGAGTGAGTGTGAGAGTGGAGAAGAGTGTGCAAGTTGTGAGGGTTGTAATGCAAAATTTCTGAAGTAGTTTTTTGGTGTAGCAACAGGTAGCAGGAGTATGTTTCAGCTAGAAATTTGTACAGAGAGTGAAGAGATGAAGTAGAGATTGATTGCAGATCCCTTTGGTTTAAATTGGTAGTAGCTTGTTTATTCTCTAGTCTGTTGGTTGTGTAGAATAGTTGTTTGTGAGCATATTTATTATTGCAGAGAGAGTTTTTTCTAATATATTTATCATAATGTTATTTGCAACGTTTTATGTTTTGATTGAGGTTGTGTTGCAATTTTTGGTTTTGTATCGGATCTTTTGTATGTATGCATTGAGGAGATTGTTGTTGTTGTGTTCATGTTGAGCAGTTCTATGGTTCTAGTGTGAAATATTTTGAAATGTGAACCACATAAAGGAATCAAGTTGGTTGACTCGGGCGAAGATAATACAAGGAACAAATTTCTCCATCCAGTGTTAGTTGGATAGTCCAATGGGAGTTGGGAAAGGATCGTTGGTCGAGGTGGCTTCCAACGGATAGTTGTCCATAGATCCGTAAAGAAATATATTTCCTATTGATAGTAGGCAGTTGAAGACTATAGGAAGTATTTTTCTCCATCCAATGGTAGTTGGATAGCCCAAAGGGTATTGGGTGAGGATCGTTGTTCATGGTGACTTCCAGCAGATGGTTTTCTGTAGATATGTGAGAGAAAGAGACTTCTTACAAATAGTAGGAAATGCACACTCTATGTAATGAATTTTCTTAATAGATAATAATATATTATTGAGCAATACAATAGCAACAAGGGTGGTTTTTGACTGCGGAGGAGGGTTTTCCACAATAAATATTTGCGTCTCTTATGTTGAATGCTTGCATGGTTTTACTTGTGTTTGATGCTGTAATCTCTGTTTGTGTTTCAGTTTGTGCATGTTTTAAAGAATAATCAATTGGATAAAAAGTGTACAAAGTTTATAAGTTCCCTCAGTACTGATTCACGCCCCGCTTAGTGGTGATCTAGTTTCCAACATGAACATTTTTGGAGCATTAATCAAGTCAATGGGCATGAAAAACCAATTGAAAAGGCCCTTTTTAGATTTGAATGTTGTCTTCCATGCATCAGGTTTTTCAATTGGAACCTCGTGGTAGCCTAACTCTAAACCAATCTTCCTAAAGAACTTGGAACCCTTAAGCTGGTTAGGAAGATTGTCAATCCTTGGGATCGTGGATTTGTTCTTGATAGTGATTTTCTTCAGGGCTCTATAATGAATATAGAGTCTTTATGTCCCATCCTTCTTCTAAACCAACAGGATTGGACTCTTGTAAGGTGAGGATTTCAATTAGATGTGCCCTTTTAGATGACCTCATGAATATAACATTTTATTTTTACATTCTCCAAGAGAAAGTGCCTGTATATTGAGCCATTAGGTAAAGGAGCTCTAGGTATCAATTCAATTGATTGTTTGACCTAGTAGTGTAGAAGCACCCCCACAAGTGGAGTGAAGATATATTTGTGTGTCGCTATAATATTTTCCAATTTTTTATGTTTTGTAGAGAGGCCTCATGCAAAAGTTCCTTGTTTCAAATGTTGTGTTATTGTTTTGGTATTTTCTCTAGATAAAAGAAAAACTCCATTAAGGTGGACACAATTTCTTAGTTCAAGTGTTTGGAAATTGATTTTTACATTCTCTTGTAGAAAACAATCAAGAAATCAAACATACTTTACAATACAATTTTGAGTTTTGTTCTTGAAGACAATATCATAATTTCATTTTGCTAAAAATGGTTGTCAATTTTGGTAATAAGTGCACAATTCTTAGCATTGTTTCTAAATCAAATTGTAATGTGCTTGTTGATTCTTACATTGTGGAATTTCTATCGATATCTAGGATGAGATCCCATATGATATTTTTTCTTTTCCTTCTCATATAAAAACCCCAAAACATCTATTAAAAGAAATTGTACATAGCACCATCCATATTCTACTATTGAAGTTGTGGCACAGTGGTTCTGAGCCACTTGTTAGAATATTTTCCCTTGTTAATTTACATTGATAATGCTATGGCTTAATATGAGATGGGCTAGCTTTTTCGAAAGGATAAGAGTGAGGAAGGGGAGGTGAAGTCACTTATTACTGCAAGTGAATTAAATGTGCTTAAAGCATTTCCATTGAAAGAAGCTACCAGAGAGTATCATATCAAACCCCTTTTCATAAATGAAAATAATTCATCATAGTTGAATAAGAAATGGGCTATTTGTATCGAAATGGTTACACAATAGGTGGTGTAACACTTATGGATCCAGTAATGGTGCTTCTATTACAATTGAAGCTAGGGGAAAGGTAATTTTATGTATATGGTGGTTGTGAGGTTTGCTACATTGATTCTAGGACTAGAGCGAGCTATAGAGAAACAAAGAGTAGTTATTTTAATTGAGAATTTTTAAATTCATGCTCTTGATTGTCAGAGTCATATAAACATATTTCAATAGCAACCAAGAGAAACCCCCATTTTTTTACAGGTTCAGGAAATGCAGGGAATGTGTTGGGGGCAGAGAATAATGGTCCCATTGCCAAATGGGTTAGCCTTATTTGGAAACCACTAAACTTCATAACATGAATACAAGAGTACAAATTATAGAAGTTCTTAATCACTTGGTTGTGCAATAAAGATTATGGGGGACTATGAACTAGTAATGTTAGTTGGCAGGGAAAAAGTATCTACTAAAGAGTTGGCCAAAGGCTCCAATTCAATTTGGTGGGAGTCCTTTTTCATTACATAATTTCAAACTCAATAAATGAAGATACATCTTTGAGGAATCCATTTACTTTCCCAAAAAGTATGCCAAATGAATATGGGGAAATAAAATTATTGAAAAATATGAATCTAAAGTCGTTATTGAGTCTTCATAAGAAGAGAAAATAGAGATCTATATTTGGTCTACAACTCCTTGTGTATAATACGAAGCCATGGAAGACATCTACAAGGGATCTTGATACAAGATATTAGGAAAATTTGCATGATTTCATTTTTAGCAACTGAAGATCCACAAGATTATCCATTAAATATCGCAAGAGCAATTTAAAAAATGAAGTGGTTATAATAGTTGAAGTGCATTGTATGTAACAAATGCACACTCATTTAATGGCACATACAAGATGGAGATGGTAGACAAAAAATTGATCGACAAAAAGAGAAAAAGAAAGCATCAAAATATAAAATTTCATCTTAAAATTAAAGGATGTCGACATACTTATTTATAACTTCCATTTGACAAAAAGAGGCACTCTTCACTCCAAGACTGAAATATTATCAAGATGTTGTTGGCATAAGATCCTGTTGCAATATGGCACTTTTCTGAACTTAGTTATAGATCTCGATAGCTTCTAACATCTAAATTGTTGTGCATATTTATAGATTAAGATGGTGCACCAATTGATAGTAAAGAGGATTGTAGGTCTTCTACATATTCATCTAATCATTTATCTAGAGCTAATGTAGATTTTAATGGCATGTAGGACCCATGAATTAGTTTAAATAATTGTATGAAACATTTTATGTATTTTCCATTGATATATTGTTATATTGTAACTTTAAATGAGTGTTTAAAATCAATGGTATCATGTGAAATTACGAATCATTTTTCTGTTTGTTGGCTTCTATGATTTTTACTATTAACAATATAATGAATATGCACAATGCAACAATATTTTTATTAATTTTTTTTGTTTAATTCAATGTAATTTGTATTAAGTTGTTTTAATAAAAATAAATAAAATATTTGGAAGTAATGATGGAATTTTTAAATTATAAGGTGATATCATCATGCCATTATTTCTTGTGTCATGTTTGAATTGATAAACTAATGTTAAAGGATTGGACATTTTGAGGTTTAATTTTGTGGTATTTTGTAGACCACGGTTTCAAAATTGTGCTATTGGCTTTGTGGTGATGGTACAAGTTATTAAGGCCATTGTTTCCAAATGTTGCAATTTTAAGTTTGAAAAAAAAATGCTATTAATAGCATTGCTTTTCAATTTCAGGGTTGATTTTAAGTTTTGGTTACCACTGTACTAGTTGTTAACGCCATTGTTTGCAACAAATTGTAATTTTAACTTTAAAGAAATAAATAAAAATAAGGAGAAATAAATAAATAAAATATTCTCTTGATAGCACCACTTTTTCGTTCATAGGTTGGTTTTAGGGTTTTTTAGCAACAATATGAGTTTTTAAGGCCATGTTTGAAAAATATTGTAATTTTCAAACATCAACCTTCACCCTCCCTCCCCCAACACACACTCATCCCCTCCCCTCCCCCACCGCCCAACAAAAAAAAAAGGGGAGCGAGTGTGTTACTTGTAGCACCACCTTTTTATTCAAGGATTGATTTTGATGTTTTTGATGCAAAAAAGAGTTTCTAGGATTAGAGTTCTCATTTTGGGGTCACAATTCTTGTCAATCCAGTAACTATGTTACATGGCTAGCTATGACATTGAAAAGGTCGGGAGAACTATCAATATGCATTTTGGGTGGGAAAAGATAATGTCAACTCCTATTTCTTGGCCTCTGATTGGGAGGGTCTTCAATACCAAGGATTAAATAAGAATGATTTAATCATGGAGGTAGAGACAAGAATCAATGGATCCCACACCCTTATATGGAAATGGGTTAGGAGATATCGAAAGAGTCTCTAACCATTATAAAACTTCAAGGATTCTTTTGTTACAAGCAATAGTTGGCCTAAATGGTGGTTGAACATTGCTTGTGGTTTAAGATTACAAATACTTTCACTTCTTGTCATTCTTTCCCATCCATCATTATCTATTTAGGATGGAGCCTATTAGTTGTCCTTATTGTTTCAACAACTTCGGGAATAGCAACAATTTTTATTAGTAGAGGACCATCCTTAATTCTATGGTGGGGATTTCAAACGTGAAGTGGTTGTTAGGAAAGTTGATGTATCATGTTAGATGAAAGAGGACTTACCCTTTCCACTTGATATACACAAATCCCTTTAATTCTTTAGAAACATTATCCTTAAGATGCATCCCCTACATTAGCCTTAAGATGCATCCCCTTGTGAGGGTGTAGGTTAAAAGAATGAGTTAGTTCATGGCAAATAAAACTATTAATAACCATCGAGAGATGCTCTAGATTATAATTGAGTTGCAAAGAGAACTATGGGATTTATACACAAGTTGATTAATAAAGTTAGGAAGCATAGTGTATGAAGAAATCCTCGTGTCCTTTAGCAAAGATGACTAATTTGTTTTGAGACATCCATGATTTGTCTAATATCACGTCATGTCAATGGCTTTTGATTGAACACAATGAGCAGTCACATCACATCACATCAAAAACCATATCCTTGTGGAGCGTTTGAGGATAAGCATAGCCGTATACATCAAAGCATTCTATTTTTTGAAATGAGCGAGTACCACGTTTTAAAAAAATATTATATTTATTTACTTATCATTATCGAGACATTCTTAAAATATTGAATGAGATTGCCACACTTCAACAAAAATTTAAATGAGTTCGTCGTTGAACAACCGTGGATCCCTCAAAAAGAAGAGGTTTTGGCATATCAATGACACGCCATTTAGGGACTTTCCCAAAATCTATGCAGATTTACTTTGATATTCTTGTTATACGAGGATAATAATTTAAATGTTTTATCAAAGATATAATAAGAATATTAAAATAAATCTCACATATTAAATAAACTATATATAATATTAATTATATTAATAAATACTATTTTTCTAATTAATTATATACATATAGAGAATGAAAATATATAAATATGTTTAATACAAAAGTTATTTTATAAACAAATAGGAAAGGGAAATATAAATATAAATATTAAAGAATATCATATTTATATTTAAATTTATTAAATTTTTTGATAAAGTAAATATAAATATTTTGGAAATAATTATAATTGGGTTTTTATATATTCAATTTTAAGAAAGGAAAAATGGAATTCTGATTTATATATTTAAATCAAATTTATATATATATTTGACAGACCAAATTCATATTTTTATAGTTTTTTTTGTATTCAACAACAAAAAACAGGCTTAGAGAAAAACAAATTCCTCAGCTTATTTTGTATTCAAAAATAAGAAAAAAAGTTTATTAAGAGTGGTTGATAAAAAAATACAGAGAAACCATCAAAATGATCATATCAACATCTATATCTATATTTGGGCATAAGGTATAGTCGCAACTAGGGGATAATATCCCCCATCATTCCAAAATGTGCAGTAGAGGTCACCCTATTAGGAAAATGACATGAGTCTTATAAACAACTTGATCGAATGGATTGGACCCTGATGCACCTTGGATTCATATATAGACATTCCTTGGATAGATCATCCGCAGACTGGTTGATCTCACGATGTATATGGGAGAAAGTAACCGATTGGAAAAATCCCTTTATATTGTAAAACTGTTGCATCAAATGTGCCATAAGGAGAGGGGAAAAAGATGTTTGTTTGTTGGTCCAATCGATTGTAACTTGTGAATCGCCAAAAATATGCACCTCATTGAGATTCTACCACCTATCAAAGTATAAGGATCCCCATAGGGAAATGACCTCCACCCTGCTATTTGTACCAACATTTGCATTCCAACAAATTTCCAAGAGTATTCTATGTTTATGTTGATCATAACACCCATCCACAGATAGAATTTTGTGCAGCCCCATCAAAATGACATACTTGCAGAGAAAAAGAGAAATCCTTAAATACAATAGCCCTTGGAGGCTTGTGTATATCCATATTTATATAAGTTTAAAGTTATAAATTACACTAAATTAAACCAATGTAGATCCATCTTAATTAAGGATCTACCAAGTGCTAAAAGGATTAAATTGCTTAGTATACAAAACTCTTTATGAGTGCAAAACTTGAATAAAGGTTTGCACCTCCAAAGATTTGGTAGATTTGGAAATAATATGGATCTATGCCAATTTTGAATAACACACTAATAAAATGTTTTAACTACAAGTAATTTTTTATTTTTACTTGTTCTATATAATATATATTTAGTTGACATTGAAATATTTTATTTATGATTCATATTGTCCAGATTAAAGTATTAATAAAAAAAATTTAATGTATATACACATATGTACACACAAACACATAGATAAACAATCATGTTAGATATATAGAAAAAATAGAAATGTTAAAATAGCATAGAAAAAATAGCATAATATAGAAAAAATAGCATATATATATATATATGCGGGTATGTATATGCTATTTTTTCTATATTATGCTATTTTTTCTATGCTATTTTAACATTTCTATTTTTTCTATATATCTAACATGATTGTTTATCTATGTGTTTGTGTGTATATAAGTGTATATACATTAAATTTTTTTATTATTATTTTTAAAAATGTTCCTTATTATATATTGAAGAAATTACATCTCTCTCTCTCTCTCTCTCTCTCTCTCTCTCTGTATATATATATATATACTGAAAATCTTCTATTCAACATGCATATTGAAATATTTGATTTCTAATCACATTAATATTTTTTTTAATTAATATTTTTTTAATATTATATATCAAATCCATATTAAAATTAAAGGTAGAAAATCCAAAATATAAATAATTTTTTTAATTTAAATTACTTATTTTTCTCTATAGCTTGAATCATATTATTTAATATGGACATTGAAATATGTTGATCTTAATTTTTTTATTATTGATATATTTTTGTTTTAAATATTATATGTCAACTTAATATAAAACCAACCTAGATCCATCTTAACCTCAGATCTATCAAGCACCGAGAGGGATCAAATCTCTCGAGGTGTAAACCTCTTTTTTTAGTGAAAAACTTGAGGAAAGGTTTGCACCTCGAGAGATTTGATCCCTCTCGATGCTTGATAGATTTGGGGTTAAGATGGATCTAGGTTGGTTATATAATATTATATAATATCTATATTTGTCTCTATGTGTCTCTTTCATATTCCCTCTCTCTTCACCCTTCATCTATGTGTCTATCTCCCTCCCTCTCTCCTTCTCTCTCTCTCCCTCGCTCTATCGCCCACTGCCCCTCTCTCTCTCTCTCTCTCACTATATATATATATATATATATATATATATATATATATATATATATATATATCCTCCCCTCCCACCATCTATTTCTATATCTCCCTCCATCTCTCCTTTATCTCTATATCTCACCTCCCCAAACACACATGCTTTCTCTCTCTCTCTCTCTCTCTCTCTCTCTCTCTCCATGTTTATCATTCTTCATCCTTCCCTCCCTCTGTCTCTCTTTTCTTCAAACTCTCCCCCTTCCAACTATATCTCTATTTCCCTCTATCTCTATTTATTTTTCTCTCTTATCTCACCCCCCAAACATACACACTCTCTCTTCATATCTATCTATCTTTGTCTTTGTCCATCTTCCTCTCTCTCTCTCTCTCTTTCCCTTCTCTCTCTCACTCTCTCCTCTCTCTTGTCACTCCCTCTCTCTTTCTGCCTTTCTCCCTCTATGTATTTCTTCTCCCCCCCGACTTTCTCCCCTCCAACTCCATCTCTCTCTCTTCCTTCCTCACTATCCCATTCTCTC
This sequence comes from Pinus tabuliformis, assembly GCA_031772625.1. Lineage (NCBI taxonomy): Eukaryota > Viridiplantae > Streptophyta > Pinopsida > Pinales > Pinaceae > Pinus > Pinus tabuliformis. The sequence continues at coordinate 558,722,965 of CM062807.1, forward strand.
TCACCTCCCTATGTCTCTCCCCCATCACTCTCTCTCTCTCTTTCTCTCCCTCTCCTCTCTCTCTCTACCCTCGAACTCTATCACTGTCTCCCTTCCTATCTCCTTCTCTCTCTCCCCTCCATCTTTATGCCTCCCCCTCTCTCTCTTCCCCTTCTCTCCTTATATCTCTCCTCTCCTTCTCTCTCTCTTCCTTCCTCTCATCTCTCCCTCACTCTCTCTCTATCTCTCCCTTGTCACTCCCCCTCTCTCCATCTCTATCTCTCTATGTCTTTGTTCTTTCCTCCCTCTCTCTCTCTTTCTCTCTCTCTCCCTCCCTCTCTCCTTCTCTCTCTTTCTTCCTCTCCCACCTCCCTCTCTCCCTCCCCATCACTCTCTCTCTTTCCCTCTCTTTCTCTCTCTCTTCCCTCCAACTCTATCACTATCTCCACCCCCTCTTCCCTCCCGCCCTGCCCCTTCTCTCTCTCTCTTAAATTTTATCCCATTATATTGTATTTAAGAAAGTATCTAAATTGAAAAGAACTCACGTGGTTGTAAATATTAAACCTTTATTTTGGATCAATCATGTCAACGAAAAAGCAATAATGAAAAACTTAAAAGATTCACACATTCTATCATTGCTAGTCACTTTTTTGCTCTCATCGCTTGGATCCTAAGTTAAGATGGATCTATACTAGTTGTTAAGATGGATCTATGCTAGAAGAAAGATAAATTGCGATGAACAAAGAAAAAAAATTTGCGAGCCGCGCTGGGGCTGCCTGCTACTACGTCTATGCTTGTGATAGGTTTGCGTCCAATCTAGGGCTCGTGCCCATGGAGGTGTTGGGCACTCCCCAGGCGCCTCCCCCTCCTCCTCCGCCATCCTCGTCTGCTGAGGCCTTTAATCGACTCTTGGCAGGGCTTCCAAAGAAGAAGAACTCAGAAGCTACGAAATTCGTCAAAAAATTGGATGATATACCTGAGATCTCCCTTCCCCCAGAAACCCCGATCCAGGTTGCATTATCTTTGGCCGAGCGAGCTCTCATCGGCCAGTTCACTGGGCTATGGCCATCCCCCAAAACCACTGAGAGCTGGGTCAACAGAAACTGGGCGTCGTTGATCAAAGAAAGTGTTACCTCTTATTTTCTGGGGAGAGGATTCTTCCTCTTCGAATTCTCTTCAAAGGATGACAAAGATCTGATCTTCCAAAACGGCCCCTACTTCATGGGCCCTCAGGGTTTGTACCTAAATAAATGGACTTCGGACTTTGATCCAGTAGTGGACGTGCCCAAAGTAGTCCCGGTGTGGGTTAGGCTCCCAAATATCCCAATTCATTGCTGGAATTGGGACTCTTTGATGCACATTAGAAATGCCCTTGGGAAATTCATAGATCGAGCAAACATTAAGGACCAATATGACTGTGCTAGAATCTGCGTAGAAGTAGATCTGGAGGTGGGGCTGCCAGAGGCCATCAAAATCAATGTCAGAAGCTGGACACATGTGCAAAAACTGGACTATGAGCAACTGCCCTTCAAATTCCGGAAATGCCATGTCTATGGCCACTTCGCCAGAGGCTGCCCGTCCAACAACGAGGCTGTGCAGGGGAAGGAGGACAGCTAGAATCAAGTCAAGCGCTTCAAAACTTCTCACAAGACACAAAAGTCGGGAGGCCCTAATGGCAAAGGTCCTCACCAAGCCTCTGCTCAGCAGATCCCGCCCAAGCCTGTTCTAGAAAATAAGTTTGATCCTCTAAGCTCACAGCTAGAGGACACCCAAGAGGTCGTGGACCAAAAGGCAGCGTCTCCAGATAAAGGTAACCTATCTATCTCTTCCAAGGATGAAAGTGTTGTAGAAATCTCAAAAGGAATCCCTGTCGAAGTCGAGGAAAAGGACCAAGAGTTGGAAGACTCGGAGGAGGAAGGAGAAATAGGTGACTCCCAAGCCTCTGTAAGGAGATCCACAAGAGGCCGCAAAACAGATCAGGAGAAAAGAGAGCAGGAAACGTACAAGGATAAGTTACAGGGCGGCCAACCAACTCTGGAGAAGTTGTTAGCAAAAAAGCCGAATATGGCGAGAAACCAGTCTCAAGGCTCCAAGGGAGCCCAACAGAACAAAGGTAAATAATGAAAATAGTCTCTTGTAATTGTAGGGGTATGGGGAGCAAAATCAAGGAAGAGGCCATAAGAAACTTAATAAGAATAGAAGCCCCGGACATATTCCTTATCCAGGAGACCAAGATGGAGGACTCAGACTTCCTCCAAACAAGCAAAAAACTCTGGAGTAAAAGTAAAGCAAAAGTTGTCTCAGCCCGAGGAGCCTCTAGAGGGCTGGGCACTCTTTGGAATGATAGTAAGTTTTCGTTAGTATCTGAGACTTCAAATACTCACTGGCTGCTGCTAAAAATGCAGCATCTCGTTACTAAAGAATCTTTTTGTCTCTTCAATGTTTATGTGCCGGTCAATGCTGGAGAAAAAAAGGCCTGTTGGGACTCAATAAGAAGCCAAGCAGACCTTGGGAACCTAGACAACATCATTATTGCAGGTGATCTAAATCTCACGTTGCACACCTCAGAAAAGCGAGGAGGTTGCATTGTGCGAGATCCGGCAAGGGAATGGGCAGAGGATCTCCTGCAAGATTGGGACCTACTAGACATCAAGCCCTCTTCTGGTAAGTATACTTGGTCAAATAAAAGAGTAGGCCCTGGACACATTGCAGCAAGGCTGGATAGATTTTTTGTCCAAAGTTCCTTTCTTTTGCTTGGATTAGACGCTAGTATGCAAATCCTTTCTTGCAGCATATCTGATCACAATCCTATCAAGCTTGAACTCCGGGCCCATCCTGATCTTGGCCCCATCCCCTTCAGATTTAGCCCCCTCTGGGTCAAGGAACCCAATTTTTTGCAGATAGTCAAGGAAAGTTGGTCTCAACCAGTCAATGGATCACCATTCTATGTGTGGGAAGAAAAGCTCAGAAGAACGAAATCTGCTCTAAAGTGTTGGGCCAAAACCCTTCCTAATCCAGCAGCTGAAAGGAAAAATCTCCAAAATCAGCTAGATTCACATCATTTGTTTTTGGAAGAGGCATATGTAACCAGAGAAATCCTCGAAAAGGAGGTACAACTCCAACAACACTTTCATAAAGCCTGCCTGGATGAAGAAGAATTTTGGAGGATTAAGTCTCGCTGCCTTTGGCTCAAAGCAGGAGACAGAAATTCTTCTTTCTTTCACAAGCAAGCTCAAGCCAAAAAATGCTTCAATTCCATTGCTGAAATCAAGGGAGATACTACCAATCACAAGGACTTTGCAAGCATCAAACGAGCAGCATTTCTACATTTCAAAAATTTGTATAGTGAGGATGTGAATCTGGTTCAGAATTCTTGTCTTCTGGACTGGGTTCCCCCTTCAATCTCTGCTGAGATGAACCACCAGCTAGAAGCTAAAGTCACCAAGGCTGAGGTCAAGAATGCTCTCTTTGCCATGGACCCAGACAAAGCCCCAGGACTGGATGGATTCTCCGCTAGATTTCTTCAATCCTGCTGGCATATTATGGAAAAGGATCTCTATAAAATGGTCCAAAAATCCCAAGCTTGTCAAAAAATTGGAGGTAGTACAAACTCTGCATTCCTTGCACTCATCCCCAAGGAGAAAGGCGCCAGCTCCTTCAACAGATTTCGTCCCATCTCTCTTTGAAACACTGGTTACAAGTTGATCACCAAAGTAATAGCTAACAGGCTGAAATATCTTCTTCCCAAAATCATTCAAGAGAATCAAGGGGGCTTTATTCACGATAGACAGCTAGTGGACAACTTCATATTAGTTCAAGAGGCAATCCTTTCAAGCCAGCAACACAAGGAAAAAGGTATGGCTATCAAACTGGACTTAGAATATGCTTTTGATTGTGTTAGGCACAATTTTCTCTTGAATGTTCTGCAAAAGTTTGGATTTGGGGAGAATTTTATAAACTGGATCCGGGCCTACATCTCGGAGCCATGGATTGCTCCCCTTGTAAATGGTAGAGCTGCTGGTTTTTTCAAAGCCTCAAGAGGACTAAGGCAGGGTTGTCCTCTTTCTCCTCTTCTGTTTGTCCTCCAAGCCTCCATTCTCAGTTTCCATCTAAACAAGAAAATGCAAGAGCAGGAGATCTCAGGGCTTTGCATTGCAAGAGGAGTCAAAAGCATCAATCATGCCCTTTTTGCAGACGATACTTTGTTGCTGGGGGCTGCGTCGATCCACTCGGATAACAAATTTAAATAAGCTCTTGATGAATTTTGTATGGCGTCGAGAAGTAGTCTCAACAAGGGGAAATTCCACATTTACTGTTGGAATACTACACCCAACTTTCTTAGTTCCATTGCCAGATGTTTTGGATTCGCAGCCTCTTCAGCTTGGACTTCTTTTAAATATCTTGGGCTCCCTATCTTCCTCAAGTGGGCCTACAACAGGGATTGGCTCCCCCAAGTGGAAAAATTCAAGAACAAACTCTAGGTATGGGAATTCACCTGGCTTAATATTGCGGGCAAGTCAGTTCTCATCAAAGCTGTGCTCTGCAGTCTCCTCTTATTTCAGTTCTCAGTACTCCTTGCTCCAATTGGCATTCTTCAGAAAATGGACCAGCACATACGCAATTTCTTTTGGAAGGGAGGCAAACAAAATGAGAGGAAAATCCCTCTTGTTAACTGGGAGACTGTCTCCAAGCCTCTAATGGAGGGGGGTTTAAACTTCAAGAACCTTTCCCTTCAGAACATTGCCATGGGAGCCAAAATTCTCTGGAAAATTATTGCGCCCAAGCCTGGCTGGGCCCAATTAGCGCTATGGAGGAAATATTTCAAAGGCAAGAGAGTTAGATGCCTGGATGGGCCTCTCCCCCAAGGCATCTCTCCCTTTGTAAGGCTCTGCTCCAAAGCCGCCCCCCTGATCCGCTCCAATGCTTACTGGATTCCTGGAAATGGGAGGAATATAAATATTTGGACTGATCGCATCATGGACCGAGATCCGATTGGTGAATGCTCCTCCTTGAATGCGCTGCGTTGCTGGTTGACCGCTTCAGGAAAATCCACTCTGTGGGATATATCCACGTGGGCTGGGACGCGCTAGGCAGGTTGGAATTTTATAGATTTGCCTCCGGAGCTTCTTTAAGAATGTAGCTGTCTTCGTGCTATGTTGAATGGTATTGCTCCCACACATGTGCGGAGAAGAGACTTGCGTGGCTGGGGTTCGCTGTCAGCAGGTTATACCGTAGCTCAAGGCTATGCAAAACTCTCTTTGAGACCGCATGTCCCTCCTGACCCTTCTCCTTGGAATGCGGTCTGGCGCCTCTCCTCTCTGCCCAAAATTGACATGTTCTGTTGGCTTTTATTGCACAGGAAAATCCTCATTGATGATAAATTGCAGAAACGTGGATTTCATGGCTCGTCCAGGTGTCCCCTGTGCAGAGAGAATGTGGAATGTGCCACACATCTCATATTAAATTGTACATTCGCTGTGCAGGTTTGAAGTGAGCTGATGGATTACTGGAACCCCAATTTTGTTCTTCCCATCTCCATGATTGATCTTTTTGCAAATTGGCAGAATAGTTATCCCGGCCCTCCTCCCAAAAACAAAGTGATTAAAGCGGCTTGGTCTTCCCTTCCTAAACTCTGCTGCTGGTAGATCTGGCTAGAGCGAAATAGCAGAATTTTTAGAAACACACAACATGATGTCAAGGTGGTAGCGGCTAAGATAAAATTCCAGTTAAAAGAATGCTTGGGAGATCAAAAAGACGCTTCAAATCTAAATCAGTTAGATACTGTTTGGGGTGCCTCCCTAAACCTGCAATTTCATCAAGCTACCAGAAATATCTCCCCTTCTAAAGACTGGCAAATAAGGGGGAAAAATAATGAAGATTTTCAAGACTAGATCTCCAATCAAAAGGTGCACTCTCTCTTCTTTGACGGGGCATCAAAGGGAAATCCTGGCAAGGCTGGGGCAGGAGGAATTGTAAAAAACACTGAAGGCATATCGACCCACAACTTTGCTTGGGGTCTGGGGATCAACTCCAGCATTCAAGCTGAGGCTTTGGCCCTCTTCCGAGGTCTTAAGTTTCTCTTGAATTTGGAAATCAAGGAGGCAAACATTTTTTGGGATTCTCAAGTGATATTAAAAATCATGGTGACCAACTCATCCCCTCGGGACTTAAGATTGGCAAGACTGATATATAGAATCAAAAGTTTGGGGAAATTTTTCCAAAACCTGAAATACTTCCACGTATTGAGAGACAACAACAAAGAAGCAGATCTTGAAGCTAATAAAGCTGCCCTTCTCTCTGCTGGGGCAATGATAAGAGACGGGGACGAAACATGGGATCCAATTCCATAATCAGTCAGCTGATATGTTTTACTGCTTGCTATTGAAACAGTTCGTTTGTACTTTTAAGCTTGGGCAAATCACAGAAATCAATTCCATAGCTGTAGCCAAAAAGAGCTTGAAGCTGACCATAAGCTCCATAGCACTTCTGGTTGTCGAAACTATTTGGGCTCTGCTCCCTCTCATTGTAATCTGAAATCTGGCATTTAGACCAATCAATTAATATAATCCATAACCATTTCTGTAAAAAAAGAAAAAGATGGATCTATGCTAGTTATTGATAATATTATTTATATTATATAAATTTCACATCTCTATATATATAAAAATATTTTCATTTTTAATTTTATTAAATTATATAAATTTCACATCTCTGTATATAAGAGTATTTTCATTTTTAATTTTATTAAAACCTTGATTTAATTTCAAAAGTAATTATAACCTTTTTTTCTTTTAGATTTAATTAAAAAAAGTTATAAAATAAAATATTTTGTTTGTGAAATAGGTTAGGGTTTTTGGGCATGTGGTATTGATAATTCATGGGTTTTTCCCATGGTATTGTAACAAAGTCTATTTAAAGTTAATAATATCCATGTTAAAGCAGGGGTGAATATCCTTGGTTGAGAATCTTGTCATATTGTTATAAAATATTTGATTGTGAAATAAGTTATGGTTTTTGGGCATGTGGTATTGATAAGTCATGGTATTGGCCCATGATATTTTAGCAAACCCTATTTACAAGTTAATAATATCCATGGTAAAGTGGGAGTGAGTATCCATGGTTATAAGTTTTTATGTGCTTATTAATTAAATTTAAATATGGTCATGGAATCATTATTTTAATTTATAAGGTAAAATGGATCTTAATTTATAGCTACTACATTTATGTTATATGTTTTTAATGTGATATGTATATTATGATTTTCTTTTATCTAAAAATTGTTCATAATTTTATTAATATAAACAAAATCAAAATATAACAATTAAATTTTATTACTTTTTCTACTTTTAACTTTTTATTATTAATTGAGTGAACATTTAAATGTTTCCACTCATCCATAATTTTTTATTATTAATTTAGGCAACATTTAAATGTTTACCCTAATCCCAGATATTGAGCTCTATATTAATTTAAACAACTTATTATTCGTTAATTGAAATCACATTTAAAAATGTTGACAAACTTTCTTACATTACATCTACACATCTCCCCTACACTAGATTGTATAGCGCCTATCTGCGCAATGAATTATACATCATGTAATATCAATAATATTATTTTTACAAGCCATTTGTCAAGATATTACATATCATGACAAACTTTCTTACATTACATCTACACATATCCCCTACACGAGATTGTATAGCGCCTCTCCGCCCAATAAATTATACATCATGTAACATTAATAATATTATTTTTACAAGCCATTTGTCAAGATATTACATATCATAATAAAGAGTAAATTATTATTATTATTATTATTATTATTTTCAATTACTTTATCTTTTTGTATATTGTTGATGTAAAATTAAGGTGGAAATTGTAGCATTTTATTTGTGGTCATCATCATTATTGCGGAAAAGTGCTCTATGTTAAAACTAATATAGAGCATATAAAATTAAGGTGAAAATTGTAGCATTTTATTTATGGCCAACATCATCATCCTAGGGTAGATGTGTAGGTGTAATGTAAGAAAAAGTTTAACATTTTTACATTTCCGCTTAATATGTTGAATTTGTATCAATATGTTAAATTTATAAAAGGTAAAAGATTTTTAAACATTATAATGATAAAATGTTAAAACTAATATAGAGCCTAGTATGGGCTAGATGTTGGAGTGTCTGTATTAAGATCCATTTACCTTATAAATTAAAATAATGATTATCTAACCATATGTAAATTTAATTATTAAGCACATAAAAACTTTAATACTTACAATAAACTTACAATATAATATTATTTTTAACCATGGATATTCATGCCCACTTTACCATTGATATTATTAACTTGTAAATAGGCATTGTTATAATACCATGGGTCAATACCATAGCTCACCAATACCACATGCCCAAAAACCATCTCTCATTTTACAATCAAAATATTTTATAATTACTTTCTAGATATATCTAAACCCTATATCACATTAAGTTATATAAGATATAAATATTAGTTGTAAATTAAGATCCATTTCACTATAGAAATTAAAATAATAATTTTGTAACAATATTTAACTTTCATACTTACAATATAATAAGATTTTTAACCATTGATATTTACCCTCATTTTCCCATGGATTTTATTAACTTGTAAATATGCTTCATTATAATATTGTGGGCTAATACCATGGCTCATCAATACCATATGCCCAAAAACCATCTCTCATTTCTCAATCAAAATATATTATATTTTTTAATTTAATTTTATTACATTTTTGCATGCAAAAGCAATCTCCAACCCAGTTTGGAAGAGATGTTGTTATGTTATGTTACCAAAACATTTTGACTTGGTTAAATTACATTAAAATAAAATAAAAAATAGAGTAAAAAAAAAAATTTATTAAGTAAATTATTTTGGCTAAGCGAAATTACACAAAAAAATAAAAGTTAAATTAAATTATATATATATATATATATACACACACATAACTTTTAACTATTAATAGCTAAACTAGCTTAGATCCATCTTAACTGTAGATATATCAAGCTCCGAGAGGGATCAAATCTCTAGAAGTGCAAACCTTTCCTCAAGTTTTGCACTCAAAAATGAAGTTTGCACCTCGGGATATTTGATCTCTCTTAACGCTTGAGAGAGGCGCACCTCGGGATATTTGATCCCTCTTAGCGCTTGAGAGAGACAGAGTTAAGATGGATCTAAGCTGGTTATTATTATTTAATTTGTTGATGTAAGTGTTATTTTTTTATTTTTAAATGTAATGTTATGGGACAACATCTTCGACATGTTAGTTATAAAGAGTCTAATGATGACAATACTATAAATACATTTTAAATGATAAACCAATTTATATATCAAAAAAATTAATACATTCTCACATCTAATTTTTGAAAAAAATAATCATAATTTGGTTCTCAAAGGACTACCTAAATAGCACGGCTCAAAATCATTACAAGAAATTATGAGTTCAATATGTCACATGCAGGAATAACAAAATTTATGAGTAGAGGGATAAAAACATTTCTCCCAATGACCCAAACAAAACTGTATTGGCAACCTTCTATCATAATGTTATTTATAATATATTATATTTTATTTGAAATAGTTAATTATTTATATTATAGTATTTTTAAATATTAAAAATAGAACATACAAGATTCAATTTTTGGGTTTTATTTTGTTTACAATAAAATTTAGTTAATTTAAAATAATAAAATATTTTTTTTAAACAAAATTTATTTAGTTTGTCTTATCACCCAAAAAATGATCACCTAGCCATTTCTTACTAGGTGGATCGAAATACACCATGATTAATTTTACCATTGTAAACCCACTTTCACTATAAGAAATAATTTAGTAAACCATTATTCCTAGATTGTTTCTCATTAAAATTCAAAAATCCCCATTAGAATAATTGAATAAATCATTATTTATTTAATTTTCTCTGGAAATAATTATTAAATCATTATTTCACTAGTAGAAAATGATGAAATTAGTGACTAGGTGACTAAAAACGTTAGTCACCGTAATTATTGCAAGTGAAATACTACTAAATTTGAGCAATTTTAAGTGACCAAACTAAAAATGACTAACGTAAATGACTAATTTAGTTTAGGGATAAAATATATGACTAGGTAATAAGTGACCAAACTAAAAGTGACTAACCAAAATGACTAATTTAGTCCCGGACTAAAATATATGACTAGATAATAAGTGACAAAATTAATAATGATTAACATAAACAACACATATTCAAACCATGTAAACAACACATATGAAAACCTTTACAAATGTAGAGCCTCCACGTGTGTGTGAGGGAAGGTGTTTGATATCTTATAGCTGGTTTCCCTTCATCACCAAATAGGCTTAGGCTATGAGTGGATTGGCCAAGCAACCCTCATAATTCGTTCCTTTGAGTTTTTGGGAAATCTCAAGTTAAAGTCCAACTAGTGCTAGTAGATGGTCTCAAAGGTGTTTGCTAGGGTTTTTAAACAAGATCACTAGATCCCAATGCAACAGAGGTGCCTTGGATTTGTTGAAAAGTAAAATACCCCATGTGGCACCAAATGCGTGATTGATGCATGGTACAAGCCTAAGACCCATTCTTACTATGTAAAACATACTAATGACACTAAATATCCCCCATAGAGGCCTAAGATGCCCTATAGAGGTCATGTGTGCTTCTTTGAGAACTACTTCTCAAAGTTTAATCATCAAAGATTCAAATAAGGCCTAAGCCACTTATGTTCCTATTTTGACCAAGCCTACACTTGTAAGCATCATATGTGATTTGAAGGCCTCCTAAATTCATTAAGATCCAATGATGAGGCTCTAAGACCCAATCGTGGTGTGCAAAACCTTTGAATGGTCAACACATCCCTTCTACATGCCAAATAATATCCCTTAGAGAATATAATTAATGTGTGGTTTGAAGCCCTTTTAATTATGGCCACTCATTATTTAAGACTTAAGTCCCTTTTTTTAAATTTCCCTCGTTGGCCATAGTAAAGGCCATGAGACCCATTCTTATTATGCAAAACATACTAAATGCCCATATTCCCAGCTAGAGGTCATGTTCATTGCAATTGAGCATGAGAAAGATTAATTTAGGAATTGAGACCCTTTTTTTCCTATCCTAACCATAACACAGACACTAAATCGCATGTGTGGTGAGAAATACTTCTTATCAAAGATCCATTAAAGAATATTTATGTGATTTTAAATTCTAGCTCATAGCCATTGCGACTAAAAAGCTTCTTGTAAGGCCTAATGCCCTTGTTTACCTCCCCTACCCGTGGTACATTCCTTGACTCCTATACATGGTGTGAAAAAATTCCTAATGGAATTGATATCCCATAGATCCCTAAAATTAGTTAGAGAAGATCTATGTGGTTGTTCAATGCCAAATTCATGGCCCTTGAGCATGAGAAGCTTCATTTTAGAAGTAAACACATTTTTCTCCTTTCTTCATACAAATTCTTATTATGCAAATAATAGTAATGGTGCCCATATTCCTAGTCTAAGGCCCTTTTTATGTCCATTGGTAAAGGCTTTGAGAGTTATTCCTAGTGTGCAAAATGTGGTAATGTTGTACAAATATTAGTAAAGATAAAGGCCCCAAAATAAATTCCTCAATTGGTCATAACCTCTCATAATGCTAAATCTGGGCAATAGGCCTCATTGTGATAGATGGAAGCTTAGTTTAAAAAATAAATTAAGTCAAACCTTTAGAAGGGGGCATTTTATCATATCTTTCTGTGTCTATGTTGAAACAAGAAGAAATCTTGACATGATTTTAATGTTGAGTCGTTTAATTTGTCTCAATACATAAGAAGTTGTGGTGACATAAACAACTAGAGATTGAAGAAGGTTATACTCTTCGACACATATAAATGGAGTATTATTTAAGTGCGATTTTTTTGAGTTTTCGACAGATTTCTCACTGGAATCTGACGAAACTTTTTGTGGCCAAATCTTGATTTGTGTTGTTTAAATTGGTTTTTTGACTGCATATATGGATTCAACACCCTCAAAAACCCTTGGGGAACTTCGATTGTAAAGAGTTCACCTGTCAAACTTGTGATTTCAATAAATCCCTTTCGGATTTTAGACAAATTAGATCGGAAAATAAACCAGAAAACTTCCAAAAAATTGCACTTAAAGACTACTCACATATAAATATCGTTGCATAGAACCACTAATTATATTTGTTGAAACTTAAGCTTTACATATTAAATGGTTTATATCCAATTTAATATCTTGTTTATTTTTATTGAATCCTTAATTTAATACTTTGCATAATTTTTTATTTTAAATATTGTTATTTAAATTTAAAATTTATTTTAGATAGTGTATATATAATAATTTTATAAACATTATTATCCTATATTATTGTTTTTTTCCTCATATACCCACTATTATTAATTATTAATGTAATTGTTATTATTAAAAATATATTTGCATTTATTTTTTTGTTATCATAAAAAATGTATTTGTATTTAATTTATTGTTATTATTAAAAATGTATTTGTATCTCATTTTATTTGTTAGTTTATGCGAGTGGCATCACATTAACCTACAAGTTCTCTATAACCCTACATGCCCTGCATCCATCGACAATGTTTATCCGCTCCTTGCCGCACGGGAAACCTGGAGGACAATGACTCATTTCACCATTCCTACAATTAGATAGATCATTAATGAGACGATCCACAGAAGCCCAACATTCTTGTAAGTGATTTTCTATTTCTGTATGCTCTACAAACTTATTGATTTACATTTTTTTCCTCTATAACATAGCACCATAATTAATTCTTCGTAGAATTTTGAATCTATTGATTTTGGGTTTTAATGGAAGCACAACTACAGAGTTTTTGGAGTTAGAAGCAGTAGGGCCTGTGCGATATTTGATGGCATTGTGATTATGATGGTGGGAGTGGTATTTCTAGTGGGATACATGATGTTCAGAAACAAACGCATCCCCACCTCATTTGTTTACTCCAAAAAGACGTAGGTGTGCCCATGCCTCATTTCTTCTAATTTTCATGAATACAAATGAATTATTTGTTAAAGCTTTCGCAACCTTGAAGAGGCTATGGAAAACCTATTTTAAATGTGTCTTTTTTTGTCCATATCCAGTACATCCAATGCATAAATTATATGGTGAATATCAAAGCCTCATTAAAATTGGTTTGTGTTAGTGTCCATATTCAATTCACTTAATGGATAGTTGAATTAGCCCATATAAAACCAGGCTTTAGGTGGCCTTGTGCAAGCATGTATATTCAATTCACCCAAGACATGGTCTATTTGGTGCATATGAAACCTTAGTTTCAGTGGGTCACAGGTCTTTGTTCGTGTTCACATTCAATTCATCCAATACATCACCATCTAGATGGTGCATTTCAAACTCTGATTTAAATGGGTCTTTGCTAGTGTCCATATTCAGTGCACCCAATGCACCATTATATAGATCTCACACAAAACCAATGTGTTGAGGGAGTGAGCACCTCGATTCTCTTGATGTAATAATAAATTTGGACAAAAACACAACATTCAAATATTGAGATGACGTATTAATTCAATAAAATAAATTTTCCCACAAGAAATTGATTGAAATTGATCTAGGGCATTTGGGGGAAGAGACATTGTAATTCACAAGAGCACCGAGCTTGAGAAATTGGAACAACATTTGTTTTTCCAATCCAAGAAACAAATATGGACTAATTGAAATGAATGTGAAACTCAATGCATCATCTAGATGCCTCATATTCAACCCAGGTTTAAATGGCCATGTAATAGTGTCCATTGTCAATTTTCCCCATGATTAATCTAGATGGTTCATATCAAATTTGGGTTTAAATGGACCTATGCTAGTGTCCCTATTCAATTAATCCATTGCATCATCTAGGTGGTGCATATCAAACCTGGGTTTAAATGAATTTGTACTAGTGTCCATATTCAATGCACCATTACACAGATCTGATACACGTTGGGGGATCCCTCATGAATTTTGTAGAGTAGCTTGCTTCCCTTGGCATAATAATAAAATTGGGAAATATATGCCACTTAGATATAAATGGCACATCAATCTAGTAAAAGAAATTATGCCCACAAGAAATCGATTAGGGGCATTCGAGAGAGGAGTCATTGGAAACCTCAAGGAAATTGTAGTTGTTATTGCAATTGTTATTTGTAGAGGAAAATCTTGGGAAAGGCAACATTGGAACAACACTTGTCTATCCAATCCAAAAAAAAAGGTGGACTAATTGAAATTTAAATGAATACTAGATACAAATAATCAAAATGGGATTTTCTTAACAAGGAACTGAACACACTTGCAGACACATTTCTAATACCATTTGACACATGTAGAATTAGTTTTTTGTCATAGGAAGAAAGATCATAATTAATATTTACGAAAAATGACATAGGCCTCGACTATACCCAAAAGGAGTGTAACTCCTTAAAGTGGATGATCAGTTCACTTATAGGTTCGTATGGGGATCAAAGTTCACAAAAATTGGGCTTTAAATCTCATGTTTAGCACAATTAGAAGATGTGTTTCAAAGATTAATGAATCAACAATATTACTATTATTTTATCGGGTGAATCAGTGATTCATCACTTACCAGGTCTGATAGGATGATGTTTTATGAGGTATAATTCCTTGTAGGTTATATATTGATGACTGGGTATGAAGAAAATAGTAGCGAACTTTGATATCCATCTCATCTCGGTGCTATCTAAATGGGTCCAGTGATTGAACTTATCGAGGTGAAAAACCAGAATCAGATTAGAACCGATAAAAATAAACAAGCTGACCAAAAAATGCATAAATTTTCAAAATTTGATATATATATATATATGTGTGTGTGTGTGTGTGTGTGTGTGTGTGTGTGTGGCTTTAGTTCACAATTCTTGTTCTTCCACCGGAGGGTTAACTATGATAGTTATATCTATGATTTTGCAACCAAATTTATTTCATCTCCAGTGGAGCAATTAATACATACCAGTGGAAAATTTCCATAAGGTGAACTCAATTTACAAAACAGAGTAGTCCCATTCATGATTTTGGGTCTCCCAAACATATTTTTCATCTTTTTATAACAAGCAAGGGAATTTCTCCTCTATAAATCGCAATGATTTCCCCTTTGTCGAGTTTTATTACCCCTTTTGGAAAATCTAAAAATAAATTAATCTCTTCCTTGCATTGATGATTTGTGGTTATTTATTGTATTTAGACAAGTTTGTCTCATATTTAGTTGTAGAGCGTAGTATTCTTCGATCTTGGCCTCTCCATCTAGAATCAATACTTCACTCTCATCTAGTATTGGAGGTTTGAAAATTCTAGTCAACTGGAGACTACAGTGGTCTACTCTAGCAACCCAAGTTGTATAAAAATCATTGAGAAATCAAATCCATGACCGCTCCAAGCACATTGACACTAAGTAGCATTTTCTCAAGGATAGGGTTCAAAAAGGGATAATTGCTCTATAGTATATTTAGATATATCAACAAGTTGTAGATATATTGACGAAGTCCCTAGCAAAGAAGAAGTTCAAGATGTTCAGAGAGAGACTTGGATTTCTAAAAAACACTTTCATCAGTAAGAGGGAGTGTTAGAATGTATCTTGGATAGTCTTCTACAATGCACATGTGGCAATACTAGGCACACCTGTGAACATATCTGGGCGCTTTTGTTACAACAACTCAAACTAGACAATGAAAGTGCACTTCTTCTCATCTAGATTCAACAATATGGTGCATTAAATTATGTAGGAGTGTTTGTTGTTCTATTTCCAGCAAAAAAAATATCCTCAACTATTGTGCATGTTATTCTTAGTAGTTTACATGAGTTAGTTTTGTTTTATTATAACACTTTTCTAATTCTGACTTAATTCTAAGTTTAGTTAGGTAAGGCATTCTCTTATGTCAGACAGATACATTAACTATATTTTGCTATCTATATTTGGTTTCCCAGAATTGCGGTTCTCAAATATGAGTGCTTGTTAATTTGTGGAGATTATTTTCAACAAATAGCACTTTGACAAAAATTGTTGGCCCTTAACAAACTGTAAAAACTGTGAGGTTCTGGCAGAGCCATTTCTTAACAGAAAATAATATTCCAAGATGGATATTTAAGTTCCTCATGGATTGGTCATTTAGTTTGATTAAATATGAAGGCTTTATAAAATATGCAACTAAACCTTATTTAATTAAGTTTTTCAATGCTTAGGAAGGCTTTCACATTTTCTATGCTTTTAAAACATGTTGATGAGCTTCAGGTCCTTGGAAAAAATGAGGACTCTCTCTCAACGAGCTTCATACCGAGACTAGTAAGATCTATACTTAGTTGTTTAGAATTTATGGCATGTTATAATAAGAAATGTTTGGTAGATGTATCAACTTTGACCCAAATATTGTGTTTGGGTACAAATGAAGAGAGTAATGAGCTCCTCTTCTCCTTTTTTTTTGTGGGGGGGATTTTGTATCTAGTCTACTCCATCCCTTTTCTAGCTATGTTTTATGGCTACTTATTTGATTTAGATTTATAGTTAAGTCTTAACTTATCATTTATTTTTCCATTTACTAGGAGATGCATTATGTACTCCCTTTACAATTGTTAGTGCATGTTGTAATCTTGGGTTCCATTGACTTAATTTGGTGCATTGTAGCACTTTGAGAAGCATGTCTGCTAACTCTTCCAATCTTGCATCAAACTCTGTTTCTTTTGTTGTTGCTTCTGTTGACACAGACATGGTCTCTTCTTCTTCCCTTTTCATGGCAGCAGTCATTGAATCTTCATTTATCACTTATCATATTTATTGAATAAGCATACATGACACTGAATTATTATTGCTTTGAATCATTAATTGGATTTAAAGGTCCTGAAATTGAAAGTTTCATTCATACCATATCTTTGAGTTTGTAACTATTAAAAAAATTGATTTTTTTTCTTTCAAGACTAACTGTTTGAGTTTTATTAAAGCATTTGCCTGAAACTAAGGGGAAATTGGTGTCCGTCCCCAGTTAAAATTACAATGTGGGAAACATCTATCCCTCTTGGATATTGCAAGGTTGTAAGGGATTCTATAATCACCCTGGCCAATGATTGCTTCCAATTGTTGAACGAATTGTTGAATGATTAGTTCAAGAAGGGAAAATTCCTTCTAGGAATGGTAGCATGAAAGAGACCCTCAGGTTGGATGTGATGGATAAATTTGCTCCCAAGTACAAGAAAGCAAATGTCATTATTTTCAATACAGGGCATCGGTGGAGCCATGGAAAAACTTCTCGAGGGTATTTGTCCTCTTCTTATTTTTTCCATAAAACATATGTAGTGAGAGCTAGTGAGAGCTATGGTCTCAGTGGCATAGTATTGTTTAATTTGATTATTACTCTCTCTAGGCCATTTGAGATTATTTTTTATATCATGGTTGTATTGAACCTATAACAGGAAGGACTATTATCAAGAAGGGAACAATGTCTATCCATCGTTGGATGGGCTTGAAGCATTTAGGAAGGCTATCAGGACATGGGGTTGTTGGTTAGATAGCTACATTGATTCAAGAAGAACACAATTTTTCTTTTGGGGATACTCAGCCTCTCATTTCAGGTAACAACCTAAATGGCACACTGAACACTTTAGGGTGTCCATTAAATCTAGTAGTCTATGTAGCTTTTTGTAATATAAGTCATGGTGACCTCTGTCAAAAACCTATGAATGTAATTTTTTTTCTTAAATAACTATAATGCAGTGGTGGGAAATGGAAATCTGTCTGCTAAATACTTCAAAATTGCAGGTCTTATTTTTGTTGTGTTGGGTGTTATTCGTGTTTCACATTATGACATTATTGTTTTTGTTGTAGGACTACAATTTCAGTGTGGAATTTTTGAGGGAACCTTTCTTAGTTCAAGAAGGGCAAATGTCTTCTGGGAATGGTAGTATGAAATAGACCCTCAGATTGGATGTGATGGATAACTTTGCTCCCATGTACAACAAAGTAGATATCATTGTTTTCAATACAAGGCATCGGTGGATCCATGGCAAAACTTCTTGAGGGTATTTGTCCTCTTCTTCTTCTTGCCATAAGACATATGTAGTGAGAGCCAGGGTCTCAATGGCATAGTTTTGTTTAATTTGATTATTACTTTCTCTAGGCCATTTGAGATTCATTTTTATATCATGGTTGTATTGAACCTATAACAGGAAGGACTATTATCGTGAAGGGAACAATGTCTATCCACTGCTGGATGGGCTTGAAGCATTTAGGAAGGCTATCAGGATGTGGGGTCATTGGTTAGATAACAACATTGATTCAAGAAGAACACAAGTTTTCTTTCGGGGATTCTCAGCCTCTCATTTCAAGTAACAACCCAAATGGCACATTGAAGACTTTAGGGTGGCCATTAAATCTAGTAATCTCTGTAGCATTTTGTAATATAAGTCATGGTGACCTTTGTCAAAAACCTATGAATGTGATTTTTTTGCTTAAATATCTACAATGCAATGGAGGGAAATGGAATTTTGTTTGTTGAATACTTCAAAATTGTGGGTCTTATTTTTGTTTTGTTGGGTGTTATTCATTTTTTATATTGGGAAGTTATTGTGTATGTTGTAGGACCACAATTGCAGTGTGGAATTTGTGAGGGCACCTTTCTTAGTTCAAGAAGGGAAAATGCCTTCTAGTAATGGTAGCATGAAAGAGACCCTAAGGTTGGGTGTGATGGATGACTTTTCTCCCAAGTACAAGAAAGAAAATGTCATTGTTCTCAATATAGGGCATTGGTGGAGCCATGACAAAACTTCTCGAGGGTATTTTTCCTCTTCTTCTTTTTGCCATAACACATATGTAGTGAGAGCCAGAGAGATCCAAGGTCTCAGTGGCATAGTTTTGTTTAATTTGATTATTACTTTCTCTAGTTCATTTGAGATTCATTTTTATATCATGGTTGTATTGAACCTATAACAAGAAGGACTATCATCAAGAAGGGAACAATGTCTATCCACTGCTGGATGGGCTTGAAGCATTCAAGAAGGCTATCAAGACGTGGGGTTGGTTAGATAGAAACATTAATTCAAGAAGAACACAAGTTTTCTTTCGGGGATACTCAGCCTCTCATTTCAGGTAACAACCCAAATGGCACATTGAACACTTTAGGGTGGCCATTAAATCTAGTAATATTTGTAGCTTTTTGTAATATAAGTCATGGTGACCTCTGTCAAAAACCTATGAATGTAATTTTTTTGCTTAAATTTCTACAATGCAGTGGAGGGAAATGGAATTTAGGTGGGAAGTGCCACAAAGAATCTCATCCTATTTTCAACGAGAATTATATCAAAAAATACCCGCCAATGATGGATGTACTAGAGTCTGTGATGAAGGAGATAAAGACACTAGTAAACTACCTAAACATCACCAGAATCACAGATTACCTCAAGAGTGCTCATCCTTCTATTTACTCCAAGAAATACCTTTCTCAAAATGAGCAACTGAATCAAGAAAAGTATCAAGATTACAGCCACTGGTGCTTACGTGGAGTTCCAAACACATGGAATGAACTCTTGTATGCATCATTATTGATGACAAGGCAAGGTTTATGGGCACTCTAACCATACCATGCATTTTTCTTAATGTAAACTAGACTACAATTGTGTTATTAGCCTTGACAAAAAGTACAAATTATCTGGGACATGAACTAGAGTGAATCTTAGCGGGTCAGCAATTACTTATTTTATTGGTACTTTATGACTATTTTCCCCCAGTCATTCTAGGGCAAGGTCAGTGAAAACACAACTCACCAATAGTGCCAAGAAATCTCCTTTTTGTAGGTGTACCCATTTCTCTCTTTAAATGAAAGGTTGGTTAAAAAAGAGTGTTTGGGAAGATTGTGATGTATGAATCAATTAATCTACTCAAATCACTCAATGCCTTTCAAAGTCCACTTATGGTATCTATGTGTTGAGCTAAGTTTTGACAGCTTGGAATCACATGAAGTACATTTTCCAAGGATTTTATGTCTGTTATTGAAACAGTGGATCGTTTTTTGTCCTTTCCCCTTTAGTTAATTTAGTTTGGAAAGAAATATCTATAATATTATTCTTGAGCTCATTGACATGCCTTCAACCTTGTATTAGGGCTTTGTCTGTCTCACAGAGAAGTATAGAAGGCTACAAAAGGTAAAGTCTCCTCGGCCCTTGTGGCATCAATCAAGAGGGTTTGAAAAAGAGTAGTGTTCGAGGTTTTCTGTTTGGAAGATGCTTATTGAAGGTAAAGGATCAACCTATGCGCGTCTCTGAGATTTTGGTATCAAAGGAAAGGGGGTTCAAGACAAATAAAGATCATTCCAAGTATCTTGAAATCTGAAACACCATGTTCTAAAATCTCAGGAGTTGCTCAGGGAACTTCAGCAATTACAATAGATTTGTTGCACTTTGCAAATCTTGAAGAGATAGGATGGCTAAGCAAAGACAAACAAGTACGTGTGGATCCTTCCTAGCCCCATTAACATTAAAAGCAAAGTATTTAGGTGATTATTCGATGCATGAAGCTATCTCTTGTTGAAAGACAAGCGAAATTTTCTGGTTCTTCTTTCAAAACAGCGAAATCTGATAGCCTATTATTCTAGCCTCAAATCGTTTGCAATAAATCCAAGTCTTGCATTAAGACTACTGTGTAGATGTATCATATCTACAACCTGCAAATATCATAAAAAAATCTCATTTGTATGGCAATCTATGGTATGTTCTCAATTCATAGCATGCTCGTTAGTCATCATATGCAACTCAAATATGGATGGCTTTACAAAATTGATATAGTAGTGAGGCAACTTTACATTGGCACAACATCATAGTAGGAATCCATTTATATCGTTCAAGATGTTGCTAATGAATTAAAAAATATTAATAGGTATAGGACTGCATATGCTCATTAAACCTTTCATGGTATTTTGGATTATGGCATCTTGAATACATATATACTATGGCGTCAACATCCTGTACCATTTTTGAGATAGATGCTGAAATATCATCTCCAATGAAATCCTAATGACTGTAAGACATCTTATGATTGAAAAAAGTATTGACAACGTTGATAATAAAGACAACATCTCTCTTAGTTATTTCGTTCAGTTCACAAATATAATTTTGAACTGACTTATATTTAGTATTTACTCCACGAGGTCTATTGGTATATCTCATTGTACATTCTATCTCAGCTAATTAAGAAAGGGTTTGTTCAAAAATGAGGTATAGAAGATATAAGGGCAGTCTCCCAAATTGATCTGGTAGTCAATTCCACAAGATTTTTGATCAAATCAAATCTTCTATAGTAAAGGGTTTAGTTGAAGCAAACTTTTAGCAGTTAAAGGATTAATCCCTGCAGAAGTCTCGTTCAACAATAAGAAGATTGGTCTTTATCTACTAGTAGTCCCATTATGTTTAGAATTTCTCCATTGTTGCAGAAGTCTGGTGGAAGGACAACTTAATTTAAGTCTGGTAATAAAGGTCCTCTTTGATATGACTGGAGATGTTTGGAACAATACTAATAAAGGCTAGTCACCTTGGTTTAATCAGAATTGGAGCAAATCATTCCAAAGCAATCTTAGATCAAGCCTCCTGGAATATCCATGTATTCAGAGTACCTATAATATTGAGGTACTATCAATACAACATATTAATATCTCATACTAAAGAAGAGGAGCGAAGCTGAATGTCAAACTTAGGTAAGACCTCAGAGGGAGCTATAAAATCCCTGTCATAATGGACAACCTTGGCACTTTGTACAATTACAGACAAACTCGATATCTATGCTTTGGGCAAGATCATTTGTCTCTAGATATAGTGGGTTTAGAAGATGGTCCTCCCTAGAGGGAGTTGTTTTTTTTTAAATCCATCATTAAAAAAAAAAAACCAAGTCTGATGAAATGAAGAAGTTGCTATCCAGATATACACAACTTGAGAAGATCCTAGCAGACTCCCTAATATTTCACCTCAAAAGGATAGGACCATGAAAGGATCATGTCTTGCATTATTGACTTATGATGCCTATAAAGCTCCTTTGAAGCTCCCTTAGGAATTTGAGGAAAAGGAATAAGAGATTGATGATTACAGAATTGATATAGCAGTGAGGCAACTTTACATTGGACACAACATCATAGTATGACTCCATTTATATTTTTCAAGATGTTGCTAATGAATTAAAAACTATTCATAGGTATAGGATTACATATGCTCGTTAAACTTTCATGGTATTTTGGATATATGGCATCTTGAATACATGTATACTATGACGTCAATATCCTGTAGCATTTTTTAGATATATGCTGAAATCTCATCTCCAAAGAGATCCTAATGACTATAATACATTTTATGATTGACAAAAGTATTGACAACGTTGATAATAAAGACAACATCTCTCTTAGTTATTCTGTTCATCTCATAAATATAATTGTGAACTGACTTATATTTAGTATTTACTCCAGGCGTTTTGTTGTATATCTCATTGTACATTCTATCTCAGCTAATTAAGGAAGGGTTTGTTCAAAACTGAGGTATAGCAGATATAAGGGCAATCTCCCAGATTGATTTGGCAATCAATTCCACAAGATTTTTGATAAAATCAAATCTTCTATGGTAAAGGGTTCAATTGAAGCAAACTTTTAGCAGTTAAAGGATTAATCCTTGCAGAAGTCTTGTTCAACAATAAGAAGATTGGGCTCTATCTAGCAGTAGTCCCATTATGTTCAGAATTTCTCCATTATTGCAGAAGTCTAGTGGAAGGATGACTTAATTCAAGTCTAGTAATGAAGGTCTTCTTTGATATGATTGAAGATGTTTGGAACATTACTAATAAAGGCTAGTCACCTTGGTTTAACCAAAATTTGAGCAATTCATTCCAAAGCAATCTCAGATCAAGCCTCCTGGAATATCCATGTAGTCAAAGTACCTGTAATATTGAGGTACTATCAATACAACATATTAATATCTCATACTAAAGAAGAGGATAAAAATTGAATGTCCAACTTAGGTAAGACCTCAGAGGGAGATATAAAATCCTTGTCATAATGGATAACCTTGGCACTTTGTACAATTGCAGACAAAATCGATATCTATGCTTTGGGAAAGATCATTTATCTCCAGATATAGTGGGTTCAGAAGATGATCCTCTCCAGAGGGAGTTGTTTTTTTTAAAAGGCCATAATTAAAAAAAAGAAAAACCAAGTCTAATGAAATGAAGAAGTTGCTATCCAGATATAGAAAACTTGAGAAGATCCTGGCAGACTCCCTAATATTTCACCTCAAAAGGATAGGACCATGAAAGGATCCTCTCTTGCATTATTGACTTATGATGCCTATAAAGCTCCTTTGAAGCTCCCTTAGGAATTTGAGGAAAATGAATAAGAGACTGATGATTGCAAATTTAGTCTCAAAGATCCTGTTGACCTTTCCCAGTGAACGACATCCATGTTTATGGAAGAGAAGTTCTTAAATTATGACATGTTTGATTGCATCAAATTATTATCTACAAAGAGGATGGATATCATGATGAGCACGCTGCGAGATATACACTTTGAAAAGACAAGCTTAGGCTTGTGGTCTCCCTAAGAGGAAGTAAGAATGTCAAATATTTTCTTCATCAAGATATGCACAAATCAGAGGATTATTGAGTACTGCCAAGGTCTTTGCTATATACACATCTATAGAAAAGGACTGGACAATGAATGCAAAGTCAATTTCAGCAACCCATAAGATGGGAGCCCCATCAACTAAAACCAGGTCATAACTTATAACAGACAGCAGCAAGAAGGCTTGGGTATGTTGGCACTAATTCAGTATCACAATCATGATTATGAGGGTAATCACGAGACAAATAAATGTATTTCTCGAGTAGGAATGAGTTGGGAACATGGAACAAGAAGTGAATATAAATAGGTGTAGTTCTCTCCTCTATACATATTTAATCACTTACCTGTCAAAAATATGGGACAAGAACTAAACAACATAAGGCATAGTTCTCGCCTTTGTTTGGCCATAATATCTCCAGTTTCATGTGTCGGGCTTCCCTTTCCTCTTGGTGACTTTAGATGTGCTCACATCAGTTGACGGTTGAGACACATCACCATCTTTCCCTGGCAGAAACGATTTGTAGACTTTGCTCTTTGCATGAGGTAGAGACTTAGGAGAACTTTATGTTTAAATCTAATGTCTAAATGAGATAAGAGGGAGGTTTAATTTCATCTACAAGACCCTGGGAAAAATTTTATCAACATTCTTCAAGCACTTCAATCAGCAATGCCTTGCCTTGCAAATTAGAGATACGTTTTCTCTCAGATTGTGCCTATTTCAGAGCAATTCTAGAGTAGCTACCCACAATGCCTCCTCTTTTCATCAGATCCAGGACAATGGGGGATTGAAATTCTTCATGACACTTGGTTGGACAATGTAAGAACCATCCATCATTTCTCCCTAGCCTGTACCACCAAGGCTCCAAATTGTGCCACATTGAGGGTACCTATGAGAAACAAAGCTTCTTAGAAGAATCAGCATTGTAGAACTCCTACTCAGGGAAGCATTACCAATTTCTCCCCATCTAGTAGGAGTTCTTCAACATTGTATGTGAGGAGTGGTTCTACTTCTTCCGCCTCCACTTCAACCAATAATCAAGAGCAGTTTGATGTCAACCAGGATTACTCACCACAACCCTATTAGTCCAGGCATCTTTCTAGCTTAAATTATTCGGCAAACATGTGGTGTTGATGTCCATACCATTAAGTTGGATGATGAGAAGGAATGTCTACCTCCTCTAGTGGTAGTGGCACCTTAGTTCAGGCAACATTTCTATTACTTCCCCTTCTTCACTTTCTAGGGTTTTCCTTCTCGGGACAACACTCTTGTACATCAATGTTTATCTCATTTGATGTTTCTCTTGTACTGATTGTTCATTTAATTTTAAAGGGGATTTTCTTTTGCCTCCTATCTTTTATTTGGCTACAATTTTTGGTTGTCACTAATTCCTTAGGTCATATTAAGTTACAAATCTTGTCAAACTTTGACCAGATCTGTCCTGCCCATACGAACTTTACAGACACATGTATGGATACCAAACACACATTGGACTAAACAAAACGATTGTTATATAGATGTTTGACCTTCCCATACAAACTATATGGGCACATGTATGGATTGTCTATATAAATGTATGGATATGAACAATACTGTCTGTATGATTGTACAAATCTGTATTGTGCTGTCCACACAGAAGGAAAAGACTAGGGGATCCTATAGTTCATTGGAATCAAATGAAAAATTCCATGTAAACACAAAGAATAGCTATATTGATTGTTGTTTGATATAGATGAGACAATGTGTTTACATTCCAAGTTATGAATCATAGTGTTTAAACTTTAAATTGGACTTTCCAAGTGACTACTGATACGGTTGCATGTACCTAGATGCAGGCTACCTGCAACATGGATTGGGCATGAGGACTTCATGCAAATTCATATACATACATTGGTTGAAAAATTCCACCTACTAGCTTGGGCATTGATGCCCAATGGGAGATGAGGGCAGCAGAGGTAAAGTTGGCATGGAGGACAAAGTGGATCTTCTTGGCATTCCTATGTTTTGTGCACATTCTATGCCATTTTCTTTGTACCCAATAGATATGTTGTCTAAAACTTGTAGAAGGAAAATACCAAGGGATCCTACAGTTCATTGGAATCAAATGACAAAGTCCATGTAAACATAAAGAATAGCTATCTTGATTGCAGTTTGATATAGATGAGACAATGTGTTTACATTCCAAGTTATGAATCACAGTGTTTAAACTTTAAATTGGACTTTCCAAGCAACTACTTATCGAGTCACATGTACCTAGATGCAGGCTACCTTCAACATGGATTGATCATGAAGACCTCATGCAAATTCATATCCATACACTAGTTGGAAAATGACACCTACTAGCTTGGGCATTGATGCCCAATGGGAGATGTGGGTAGTAGAGGTAAAGTTGGCATGGAGGACAAAGTGGATACCCTGCCAATTCTGATGGATCTTATAGAAAAGGATTGGAAAATGAATGCAAAGTCAGTTTCAGCAGCTCATGATATGGGAGCCCTATCAACTGAAACCATATCATAACTTATAACAGATAGCCACAAGAAGGCTTGGGTATGGTGGCACTAATGTAGTATCATAGTCACAATTATCAGGGTAATCATGAGACAGAATAAATATCTTGCTTGAGCAGGAATGAGTTGGGAATATGGAACAAGAAGTGAATATAAACAGGTGTAGTTATCTCCTTTATACATCTTTAATCACTTATCTGTCAGAAATATGGGATAAGAACTGAACAACGGAATGCACAATTCTCTCCCTTGTTTGGCCATACTATCTCTAGTTCCATCTGTTAGGCTTCCCTTTCCTCTCGACAGCTTCAGATGTGCTCATATCAGTTGAGGGTTGAGACAGATAACCATCTTCCCCTAGCAGAAATGATTTGCATACTTTTCTCTTTTCCTAAGGTAGATACAAAGGAGCACTTTATGTTCAAATCTCCCGTCTAAATGAAATAACAGGGAGGTTTTATTGCATCTATAGGGACTTCGAAAGAATTTTATCAACATTCTTCAAACACTTCAATCAACAATGCCTTGCCTTGAAAATTAGAGATACATTTTCTCTCAGATTGTTCCTATTTCAAAGAAATTCTAGAGCAGCTACCCACAACGCCTCCTCTTTTCATCAAATCTAGGACAATGGGGGATTGAAATTTTTCATGACACTTGGCTGGACAATGCAAGAACCATCCAGCATTGCTCCCTGGCCTACACCACCAAGGCTCCAGACTGCACCATGTTTACTGTGCCACCAAGGCTCAAAATGATCTCAAACTACTTCTTATGTTCACACTGAACCTGTGCAGAAGTTCATGTCTGAGCTATAATTCTCAATAGTGAGATTTTTAGTACCTCAAAAAGTGTCAAGTAAAGCACCATTAATGGCAGCAATGAGCAGAAAAGATCTTGGAAAAATGCTTCTTGACTGTCAAATATGGTTAATATGATTGATTGGCCATCATAGATCACAAATCATCTAAGTTCAAAAATTATTTTTGACAATTTGTTTCTTTTGGAAATTTCCTTAATAGTTCACTGCACCATGTAATTATTACATGTAACCCCTCTAAATCAACTAGTGTGTTTAAGTTTAAGAGAGACACATCACATATAGTTAAGTGATATAGTGTAAACTGATCCCTATACAGATGAAATGTAAGGGATATAGTGCTTGGTTAAACTCCTCCACTATGTATTTCTTTCCCTAGTAGGCTTCTTGGCAGAATTTAGAAGTGAGCTTCAATAATATTAGTCCATTGTCTCAATATAAATTCCCAAAAAAAATTTATGTAAATTCTCCATGGACTCTTTGCAGTCACATTGAAGTTTCTTCACATTTTTCTCTATATTTTTCATGAACTCTTTGTAGTTATATTGAAGTTTCTCTGAATAAAATTGCTAAAACATTGATGATGGAGTTTTAGTGATTTAAAAATTCCAAATGCATTTGATTTATGTTTTTTCTTGAAGCCCAACTGTATTGAATGTTGGAACAAATGGTAAAGCACAAAATCACTAAAGCTTGTGTGCATTTTCATCGTTGTTTGCAGCACCATGTTTGCCTCAGTGGTGTTTTATTAGCAATTTTGATGGGTGTTTTGTCTTGGTTTATTTTTAGCAATTTTGATGGGTTTTTTGTCCTTGTTTATTTTTAGCAATTTTGTTGGGTATTTTGTTTAATTTGCAGAGAGAAAGATCGTAGACTGGAAGTTGGCAGTTGTATTAATACTTGCATGAAGCATTGGGCCTATCTCAAGTTTCAATTGTTGGCTAGGATCCCTTCACTCAAATTTTGATGTTGCCTCACTTTGTGGGATGGCACTATGAACAAGTAAGAATAAATTGATCTCAACAATAAAGAGAAAATGTATTGTTATCATCTATTCTCAAAGTTACAACTTTTATTGAAACTTGCAATATGTTTTGAATTTGAACTTTGAGTTAAATCCATAATTGCACATAAATGGTAAATGGTAGGGTTTCTGTACAAAGAAATTTCAAGTTGTTTGTGATAATTTCATTGGAATATAATGTTATCAAAATTGTAATTCCCCATGTAGAATGTGTGCTAAGCATAAAAGTGAGAAAAGGTAAATTACAAGTAATAATGGTAATCTTAGTTTCCCTATGAGATGAGTTGAATGTGAATAGTTTTGGGGGGTGAGATATGTTTCTTGCATCTATGGAAGTGTTAATTAGAGGAGAAGTAGCACTATATATAAAACACGGTGAAAATGATCTTATTTTCTAATGAAAGAGACAATAATAGCTCCAGACCAAGAGACTATTATTGATATTCTTCTCAACATGAAAAAGCACGTCCTTGATGTGTATTGCCTCCTTATATGTCAATGGTGGCTTGGAAGAGATGCCTTTGGATTCCTCCTCCACTAATACTATTGCTTCTATTGTGACCTTGAGAGTGTCTGTCTATAATGATGATGAGTATCTCTTATCATGATGTATATGCTTTTCTCTTTGACAAATACCTCATATATTTCCAAATGTAGATCACTGAAACTATGAACCTCATCTCTCTACAACTCTTGGCACAAGCTAGTAGCCTATGCCACCACCACCCTCCCCCAAGGCACCAATATGTGATCATTTATCTCTCTCCTTTACCTCGAATGTCAAGAGAGTCATGGTCAATTTCCTCCAACTTCCTTCAATAAATTCTCAAACATGTTCTCGCAGACACACACTCTACAATAATTTTGTGTGTGTATGTTATGTGCAACTTTAGTAAAAAGAAGACTTAAGCAAAGATTACTAACAAGCCAACACATTCCTTCCAAGAAAGCTTAGATAAGAAAACCTCTAAGATAAGAGGGAATGCATTGTTCAAGAACTAAGTAGTAGGAAACTCCGCCAAACCCCCCCTTCCCCCCACTAATATTTCACCATTAGAAATGTAAACCAAAACACCTTAGAAATGCCTCAAAAAATACTAGAAATATTTCCAAAGCAAATATTTATCTTTCCAACCTATAGGTGTGTTTCCAATTCCCCTAATTGTTGATTATGCCTTTGTTTATAAAAATAAATAAAAATAATAAGAAATAAAACCACTTATAATTTTTAATGATAGGAAAAATACCTTGCAAGTTAGTTAATTTCAAGCATTTTTGACATCTTTTGTTCATTTATGTACAAATACAACCTACATAACTACCACCATGCTCTACATATGAGGACAACGAGATACATATAATGGAAAATTTCAACCACTAAGTGTGGCATTGCTTGTAATACAAGGGAAAACACTTTTTGGATAATTTTAATGGAATTTAACCCTAACTTGGAACTCTTGATAAATATAACAATAATTTTATTGTTTTTTATTTATGAGTAGCCATATAATCTATAAGGCTAATTTTTGACATTGTAAAATGCAAGGCTATATGGGTCTCAACATATAAATGAGATTTTTATTAATTTGTTGACTAGGTTTATCTTTATAATTTTCTTGACAATTCGCTATTATAAAATATTTCCAACTTTTACTAAAGATAAGAATATCATCTAGATAGACAAGAACAAATTCATCAATGAAAGGCCTAAAGAGATCATTCGTGACCCTCATGAAAGTGGCTGGGGCGTTGCAAAGTACGAATGGCATCACCATCCATTCAAACAACCCTTGTTTGGTCTTGAAGGCGGTTTTCCACACATCCTGCTTTGCAATTCGGACCTGGTGATAACCACTACGTAAATCCAATTTGGTGAAATAGATAGCATTCTTTAACTGATCTAATAAATCATTAATGCGGGGAAGAGGGTAACGATTTTTCACTGTGATTTTGTTTAGTGCTCGATAATCCACGCACATCCTCCATGTGCCATATTTCTTCAGCACTAAGACAACCAGTGAGCCGAAGAAATATGGCACAATAGTTCCTACACCTACTTTTTGACTCCTCCATCTCAATGGTTGACATCCTGTACATGCCAATATTTGGTAAAGGAGTGTCATACTGCAGATGGATCTCATGTTGGATTTCCCTCTTCGGAGGTAAATCCCCTTGGTTCTTGAAACATCTCATCATAGTTAGAAATTAGTTCACATAATTCCTTTTTATGCACATGATCACAACCCTGGAAAGCATCGAATAAGTCTGCATCTTTCCCCCTTACAACCATAAGCATGCAACCCTTACTGGAATTCACCAACCTCTTCATTTGTCCTACACTTACAAGGCTGGCATTAATTTTAGTTTGATGAGCCCTTACAATATATAATACCCCATATTTTGTGATTTGGTATTTGTTTTCATGACGGAAGAAGATTTCCTTTCTATCAAATAGATATGGACTCCCTAACACAATGCCACAGATATCCAATGGTATCACATCAAGTTTTACCTCATCCACTAACTTAGAATTGATCACAAATTTAACCTTGCACTGCTTAGTTACATTCAGTTTTGCTTTATCATGTATCCATCCAAGTGGGTAAGGTTTTGGATGTGGTTTGGTTTCCAAGCCTAGCTTCTTTACCAAGGACTTTGAAATTAAGTTTGATTGGGATCCGGTATCAAATAGAGTTTCCACTTTTGTATGATTTATGATAACTCTAATATGAAATAGCTCAATTCTCTTTCGTTCATTAGGAAGAGACTCATCTATTGAACTAGTGCCTTCATGTGATTCAGAATTAACATGAGGTGTAAGAGTACCTTTTGTTCCTGCTACTGTGATAAATGCTTCATCTCCCGAATCGGATCCAAGGTCTTGCTACATAGTTTCCACTGTCTTCTGCTTGCCTTTTCCTCCATACTTCTTTGGTCTCTTTTCTGGGTATAGTTTCCAACAATGATCATCGACATGACCTTCCTTTTTGCAATGAGTGCAATAAGGTCTTTCTCCTTCATCTTTCTTGGTTGATGTTGTCCTCTTCTCCTTTCCTTTTCCTTCCACTTTGGGTTTTCCATTTGGAGGTTTAAAGGTGGTTTCTTGAAATGATCATCTCTTTCATTTTTTTCCCATGTTCTCAAGATGGATGGCTTTTACACTGGCCGAGTCAATAGTAGTCTGTTCAAACAATAATAATGAATGTCTAAGGTAACTATGTAATGATCCAATATACTTAGTTACTAGTTCAGGTGAGTCAAGTGCAATACCCAAATTAAGTGCATGTTTTCTAAATTCCTCTGTAAAGCTTTGAACATCCTGACCTCTGCCTTGCCTTAAGTATTGCCAATCCATTAAGGCTTTTTGTTTATAACCCAAGGGATAAAATTGTTCCTTTAATGCATAAATGAAACTAGGCCATGAGGAAAGAAGATTACCCACACTCTTACTGCTTCGCAATTTGCTCTCCCACCAGACGAGAGCGGTGCTACTCAGCTAAAGAGAGGCCAGCTGAATCTTTGCCTCATCCTCTTCGATCTGTTGAATCCTGCAGTAGATTTCAATCTGCCTAATCCAGTTATTAAGCTTTTCTGCATTACTTTCACCGTTAAACATGGGAATATCAAATTTGACATCTAATTTAAAGAAAGGTTTCTTAGATGCATCCCTTGAATTTCTATGATAATGGTGATGAGAGGAAGAAGAACTTTCACTCGTGGAGGGAGAAGGAGGGGGTTCTTCTCCAAGATTTCCATGCACTGAACCTTGTTCTTCTAGATTTCTCTCTTTTGTTTTCCCTAGCCTTGAAAGCAACTGACCGACATTTTCTTCCATTGTATAGAAGGTTTTGCAGAAATTGCGCTCCTCTTCATGACGAGCCTCTTCATCTGCCATGTTTCTCCTTCGATGTGCACGCCCCGCTTCGGGATCGAAAGACTTTAGTTTCCCTTCACCTCTTCGGAGCCTGTTTCTTGTTAGCATACAAACATGCAATTCACATCTAAAAAGACCTGCTCTGATACCACTTGATCCAAGATCTTTCGCTTATAGATGTGTTAAAGAATTACATGCATAAATTGTAGCTTAACATAGAAATTTAATGTGCACATGAGAGAAGAGGAGAAACACATAAAGCATGAAAGAAGACAACAAGACTTGATAACGGAGTTCGTCTGACTTGGACTACATCTCTGGGACCTTCTTGATCAATGGGGAGGCCTTCATTCATTAAGTGACATGAGAAAGAAGAGTACAAGCATCAGTTACAAAAAAGGAGTCTTATACTTCCATACTGAAAAATGGTCAAAAAATGCATAATTATTATGGAGAAATGGACAACGCCATTGTGTTCGTGGCATCAACAAATGTTGAAACCATATAAAATTTGTCAAAATATGACAAAGTGAAAATTCGGCCCTCCTGCAAAAATTTGCCTCAAACTATGTGCGCTCCCTCCTCTGCCATGGGCGCATTGATAAACTACGTGTTAAATAGAAAATGTGTTGAAGGATTTCACAAGAAATCTGTTGGCTGAGTTGGTTTAAGATCCATTTGGTGTGGAGGAGGTCGGGCAGTCAAACCCTGCCTCCTCCCTTTTACATAACAAAATTGTTATTTTTTAACAAGGGTTGGGTTGGGCCCACCCACCCCACCTCCATCGGTTCCATTGGTTGTCACGCATATTAATGGCAGGGTTGGTTTCTTTTTGGGCGTGGTTGGGTCCGTGCCCTAAGGGTTGGCCAACCACCCATTATGTATTGAACAATGGTTCCGTGGGAGGGGCCGGGGGTCGTAGCCCGCCCCTCCACCTATATATATTATTGTTATGTGGATAAGAATTGGGGTGGTGGGGTTGGTGGCCCGCCACCCTTTCTTTAATATTTTTTTGTTTAAATAAAACAAACTGCACATTTTTGAAAATTTGGATTTTGACTGAAGGAGTCATTTTAAGTAGGCGACAATTTCGCCCGGAATCTAGCCGAAGTTGGCCGGATTCCATCCGCTGAAAAAGTTCAAATTGTGTCTTTGTTATCCTGCCCAGTCAACAAAAAGTCAATCCAACTTTGACTGTCTCTATCTCCTTCATCCGAACTGGGATTGGAATGTCGTTCACATCGTTGGAATCAGGGTGACAAGCACTTCAATCTGATGTCAAGTTAATCATCTTTCTGCCACTTTGAATTTTGAGCTTTTTCCCATGCCACTGGTGTCTAGAGATCCACCTGGATCACTCTCTCTTCCTTCATCTTCTCTCTCCCTCACACTCTCTCTCTCTCTATCTCTCCCTCACTCCCCCACTCTCTCCACCTCTATCTCTATGTTTTTTTTCTTTCCTCCCTCTCTCTCCCCCTCCAGCTCTATCTTTGTCTCCCTCCCTCTTTCCTTCTCTCTCTCTCTTCCTTCATCTCTCTCCCTCTCTCTCTCTCCCACCTCCCTCTCTTCCCTCTCTCTCTCTCTTGGTTTTAAATATTAAATCTATATTTTGGATCAATCATGTCAAAGAAAAAACAATAATGAAAAACTTAAAAGAATCACTCACTATCTTTCCTCTATCATTGTTAGTCACTTTGGTTGCTCTCATCACTTGGATCCTTAGTTAAGATGGATCTATGCTAGTTCACATACACACATACACATATATACATATATAAGTATTTTCATTTTTAATTTTATTAAGACCTTGATTTAATTTCTATGAGACTATTTTTAGTTTATCAAAAGTAATTATAACCTTTTTGCTTTTAGATTTAATTAAAAAAATGTTATAAAATTAAATTAAAATAAAATATTTTGATTGTGAAATAGGTTAGAGTTTGTGGACATAAGCCATGGTATTGGCCCATAGTATTGTAACAAAGTTTATTTAAAGTTAATAATATCCATGGTAAAGTGGGGGTGAATATATGGTTAAGAATCTTGTCATATTGTTATAAAATATTTGATTGTGAAATAAGTTATGGTTTTTGGGCATTTGGTATTGATAAACCATGGTATTGTAACAAACCTTATTTACAAGTTAGTAATATCCACATTGATGTGGGGGTAAATATCCATGGTTAAGAATCTTGTTATATTGTAAGTATTATGTTTTTATGTGCTTATTAATTAAATTTAAATATGGTTATGGAATCATTATTTTAATTTATAAGGTAAAATGAATGCTAATACTTTTATGTTATTATTTTTAACATATACACATAAAAAAATAATAATAATAATAATAACATAACTATCTGACATCTATTTTTTGCTAAGGATGATAGGCTTATATCACCTCTATGGATTATTTGTATGCTTTTTCTGAAAGGGAGACTGGGCATTTCTATGCCTCATCCGTATCTCGATTATGTATTGATGATCTTTATATACTCTTAATATAAAGCTATGTTGGTTTTTTTTCTCTGGAAAAAAATGTTATTATTTTTAATGTGACATGTATATTATGATTTTCTTTTATTTAAAAAATTATTCATAATTTTATTAATAAAATTAAAATCAAAATATAACAATTGAATTTTATTATTGTTATTAGTTTTAACATTTTATCATAAATTGGCCCAACATATAAATGTTTGCCCTCACCCCCATACTAGGCTCTATATTACTTTTAATGTTTTATTATTCTTTAATTGAATTGATATTTTAAAATGTTAACAAAGTTGGTCTATTTTAACTCTGAATCTATTAAGTGCAGAGAGGGATACAATCTCTCGAAGTGCAAACCTCTTTTCTGAGTGCAAAACTTGAAGAAAGGTTTGCATCCCTCTTAGAGCTTGATACATCTGGAGTTAAGATGGACCTCGCTGGTTTAATTAACAGTTTAATTTTTTAGTTTAATTTTTATTTTTATGTTATTTCGCTAAGTCAAAATGTTTTAATTATTAATTTTATTTTTTATTTTCATTTTTATTTTTTGATTGGGTCAAAATGTATAGATAAGATAATATAACAAGATATTACAACATTTCTTCCATGTTGGGATGGAGAGTGTCTCTTAAACAAAAAAATGTAATAAAATTAAATTAAAAAATTATTTATACAATATTGTGATTGTGAAATGAGAGGTGGTTTTTTGGCATGTGTTATTGATGAGTCATGGTATTG
The DNA here is from genome assembly GCA_031772625.1 of Pinus tabuliformis. Taxonomy (NCBI): domain Eukaryota; kingdom Viridiplantae; phylum Streptophyta; class Pinopsida; order Pinales; family Pinaceae; genus Pinus; species Pinus tabuliformis. The sequence goes on from CM062807.1 coordinate 558,758,041, forward strand.
GCCCATAGTATGGTACGGTTTACAAAATCCATGGTAAATTGGGGTGAGTATCCATGGTTAAAATTCTTGTTATATTGTGAGTATTATTTTGATTGTAAAATGAGAAATCATTTTTGGACATGTGGTATTGATGAGCAATCGTAATATGGTAAATAATATCCATGGTATTAGGTTTTTATGTGCTTATTAATGAAATTCAAAAATGGTTACGAAATTATTATTTTAATTTATATGGTAAAATGAATCTTAATTTATAGCGACTATGTAGAAAAAGTAATTATAATTTTTTTTAATAAAAAATATTATAAAACTAAATTCAAATTAAATATCTGTAAAATGTTTTGATTGATTGAGCATGTTGTATTGATGTATCATGGTATTGGCCCATGGTATTGTAACAATACATATTTACAAGTTAATAATATCTATGACAAAGTGGACATGAATATCCATTGTTAAACATATTGTTATATTGTAAGTTTATTGTAAGTATTAAAGTTTTTATGTGTTTAGTAACCAGCCTAGATCCACCTTAACCTCGTATCTATGCATTTCTTCTTCCCTCCCTCTCTCTCTGCCTCCAAATCCAACTCGTTCTCCTTCTCTCTCTTAGTCCTCTCTCTCTTCCTTCCTCTCCCACCTACCTCTATCTCTCCCCCCATCTCTCTCTCTCTCTCTAGAACTTTGTCACTATCTCCCACCCTCTCTCCTTTTCTCTCTCCCCTCCATCTTTGTGTCTCCCTCTCTCTTTTCCCCTTCTCTCCCTGTCTCTCTCCTCTCTCTCTCCCCCTTCTCTCTCTCTCTCTCTCTCTCTCTCTCTCTCTCTCTCTTTGTCTCTCGCTCTCATTTTGTCACTATCTCCATCCCTCTCTCTATCTCTCTCCCCTCCATATTTGTGTCTTCCTCTCACTCTTCCCCTTCTCTCCCTATCTCTCTCCTCTCCTCTTCTTTGTCTTCCCCCTTCTCCTCTCTCCCTCACCGTCTCTCCATCTCTCACTTGTCACTCCCTCGCTCTCTGCACCTCTATCTCTCTATGTATTTGTTCTTTCCTCCCTTTCTCTATCACCCCCCTCCTCTTTTAAATTAAATTTGATCCCATTGTATTGTAATTAGGAAAGTATCTAATCTTAACAAAAAAAAAAAACTTAATTGGTTGTAAAATATTGAACCTACATTTTGGGTCAATCATGTCAACTAAAATACAATAATGAAATACTTAAAAAATGTGTGCACTCTATTTCCTCTAGTATCGTTAGTCACTTTGATCCTTAGTTAGGATGGATCTATACTCGTTTTTAATAATATTATTTATATTTTATAAATTTCAGATCTTTATATATAAAAGTATTCTCATTTTTAACTTTATTAAAACTTTAATTTAATTTCTATGAGAATATTTTCAATAGCGTGAGGATACAAGGTTTAGATATATCTCAAAATTAATTATAACTTTTTTCTTTTACATTCAATTAAAAAATGTTAAAAAATTTAATTAAAATAAAATATTTTTATTGTGAAATTAAGTTATGGTTTTTGGGCATGTGGTATTAAAAAGTCACGGTATCGGCCCATGGTATTGTAACAAAAACATATTTACAAGTTAATAATATTCATGGTTAAGAATCTTGTCATATTGTTATAAAATATTTTGATTGTGAAATAAGTTATCAGTTTTGGGCATGTATTATTGATAACCCATGGTATTGTAACAATGTCTATTCACAAGTATCAATGGAAAAAGTGGGGGTCAATATCTATGGTTAAGAATCTTGTCATATTGTTATAAAATATTTTGATTGTAAAATAGGTTATATATTTTGGGAATATGGTATTGATAAGCCAATGTATTGTAACAAAGCCTATTTACAAGTTAATAATATCCATGGTAAAGTCAGGGTGAATATCCATGGTTAAGAATATTTTCGTACTCTTATAAAATATTGGAAGTGAATATCCATGGTTAAGAATATTTTCATACTTACATAAAATATTTTGATTGTGAAATAAGTTGTGTTTTGGGCATGTGGTATTGATAAACCATGGTATTGGTCCATGGTATTGTAACAAAGCCTATTTTTTACAAGTTAATAATATCCATGGTATAGTGGGGATGAATATCCATGCTTAAGAATATTGTATTGTTATAAAATATTTTGGATGTGAAATATGTTATGAATTTTATGCATGTGGTATTGATAAACCATGGTATTGACCCATGGTATTGTAACAAAGCCTATTCAAAAATTAATAACAAAATCAAAATATAACAAACTGAATTTTATTATTTTTATTACTTTAACTTTTTATTATTAATTGAGTCATTACTTTTAACATTTTATTTACTACTTTTTTTTTTTTTTAATTAGACCGGCATTTAAAATTGTTTATATATTTACATTACATCTACACATTTAACTTTTTACAGACACTACATCTACCCACACGGGGCTCTATATTACTATTATTCTAATCGATATTACAAAAACTTTCTTACATTACAATTGATGAGTATGGTGTTGGCCCATAATATGGTATGGTTTATAAAATCCATGGTAAATTGGGGTGAGTATCCATGTTAAAAACCTTGTTATATTGTAAGTATTGTTTTGATTGTGAAATGAGAGATCGTTTTTTGACATGTGGTATTGATGAGCCATAGTGTTGGCCCATAATATGTTATGGTAAATATATCCATGGTAAAGTGGGGGTGAATATCCATGGTTACAAATATGATTATATTGTAAGTATTAAGTTTTTATGTCCTTCGTAATGAAATTAAAAAATAGTTACATAATTATTATATTAATTTATATCGTAAAATGAATCTTAATTTATAGCTGCTATTTATATATGATATATCGCTGCTATTTATTTATGATATATTGCTGCTATTTATATCTAATATATTATAATGTGATAGAGGTGTAGATATATCTCAAAAGTAATTATAATCCTTTTAATCAAAAAAATATTATAAAATCAAATGTTTATAAAATGTTTTGATTGTGAAATATGAGATGGTTTTTGGGCATGTTGTATTGATGAGTCATGGTATTGGCTCATGGTATTACAACAAAGTCTATTTAAGTTAGTAATATCTATGACAAAGTGGACATGAAAGTTAATAATATCTATGACAAAGTGAACATGAATATCCATAGTTAAACGTATTGTTTTATTGTAAGTATTAAATTTTTTATTTGGTTAGTTATTAAATCTACATATGGTTACAGAATCATTATTTTATTTTATAAGCTAAAATGGACCTTAATTTATTGGTGCTACTTATATATTTTAATGTAATAGGTATAATATAATTCTCTTAACATCTTAAAAAATTATTAGTAATTTTATTAATAAAAACAAAAATACAATGTAACAAATTGAATTTTATTATTTTTAACTTTTTACAGACACTACAACATCTCCCTCACATTGGGTTCTATATTACTTTTATTTTAACCTAAATATAAATGTCTACTAATCAATCCTTTACATATTATAAAATGGACATATTAATATAAATTCTACACATTAAGTCGATATGTAAAAATATTGACAAACTTTCTTACATTACATCTATCACCCATAACCTCTTGACACAACAAAATTCTTATTTAAAAATAAAAAATACTAAATACGAGTAAAGTAAAAACTTAATAGATATGCCACAACATAACACTTAACTAAAAATTATAGTAATCTTTATAAAAATCAACCCATACCAAATTAATATGAAATCAACTTGATTACCAATTCTTCTTCTTCTTATTTATATAGGAAGAAATTTTAATTAAGAAAATTTAGACATCCCACCGTTCACATCTCAATATGAAGAAATTTTAATTAAGAAAATTTAGACATCCCACCGTTCACATCTCAATATTGATAATAAATGACATGTAATTATGCATAGATATACATAAACTCATTAATATAAATTCATATTGGATCCTGAAATTTATATCTCCTTATCATATCCTGTAAAAATATTTTAAAAGAAATCTACATTCTTTTATATAATACAATTTTGTCATTATAATTTCGTTTTATTAAAAAACAAAAAAAGGACAGGGGAGTTCAAAACATTTTATGAAATATATATATATATATATATATATATTCTAAAATCTTACATGCATTAATGTAAATTTTTTTCAAGTTGTTATTTTCTTGCAGTTGAGAAACTCCTTCAATATTCTGTCAGTTATTTTCTTGCAATTGAGAAACTTCTTCAATATTCTCTGCTTTTTCCTAGCAACTGGGCAACAACTTGTTCAAGATTTTGTCTGTTATTCTCTGGCCCGCTATAAATTTCAAGGTTCTCGCTACCACAAAGGGGAGAAGAATGCCCGCAATGAATGTTTGATGGCTAATCACAAAGTACTTCCACAACAAATCAAAAGGGAAGGTTACTGTAATTACAATCTGTAAACATGTACATCGCAGAAAGTAAAAAATTTCAATTTTCTTTACATTGCAGAACGTACAGTTTTCAATTTTAGGATTCAAGCTCTCACCTAAGCCATAAGACACTCAGATTGCTGCCGCTTCTCCTTTAATATTTCCCTGCAGATTTGATTGAATGAGTTCAAAATCAATATACCAGTGCGAGGCACCATGGCTAGCTGACTGAGAAAGTAAGTCTGTGAGCTGAACATCCCATGGCTGAAACACCGTGGCAACACCTATCTGCTATGTAGCTTGTGCATTAAACTGCAACCCTTGAACACATATTGGCTCCTGAAGATAAGGGCAACGGACTAATAAGCCCAGCTGGCCATGGTCGAACACTTAGGTGGTGGGAAGAGGTTTGATCTTCACAGGTTTTGTGGTTTAATTTCTAGCAAGACTATGTATGTCTAAAAGCAGGTTTGGTCTTCACAGGCCTTGTGGTCCAATCCCAAGCAAGAAGACTATGTATGCTCAAAGCCCCATTTCATAGTTAGTAAAAAAAAAAGTAACTAGCGAATCATTAATCCAAATACTTGGTGAACCAATTTTTGTTGAAATCTATGATTAAATTGTCTGAAATTGTACAGCCTGATTGGCATAGATGGATTCAGTAACAAATATCTACTTCACCCTCATTATGCACACAGTGAGCCTGATATAAAATTTTATCAAATAAACTAACAATTTGATTAAAACAGTAGATTTTGATGGTATAGATGGATACAACAATAAACATATACCTTGATTAGGCAATATCTGACATACAAATTTTTCAAATAAACAAGCAATTTTTTTGAAATTGTAGATTTTGATGGCATAAATGGATTAACAACAAACAGACAGATTATTGCATCAGGATTATGCAAGTTGTGACATACAATTTTATGTATCAAACAAATAACAATATTTTTACAAATGAGGGTCAAGGTCGCCTTTAAATGCACATTTTACATAACAAATACTAGCACCAAACAAAACATTGCTCAAACTATGTATGATGCTCTGCTGAATTAATCTTGATTGCAGATTCTGAAAATATATTAAAATCTTACAATCAGATTCAATAGACCACATTTGCTCACCTGAAAACACAGCACTGCTATCAAAGAGGGGAAATTGCAAGAATCACAAACAAACGAAAAAGACCGCTAAAAAATTGTTGCTGGTTGCAGAATTTAACTCTACAAATAGTCCTAGTACTCTTCTGTTCCTTTCTTACATGCAGGTATAGTATCTGTCCTTACGTTTGAGTATATTGGCCGAAATAAGAAGTGTGCTGAAGCAGAGGACACCATTAACAGCAGCAGTAGGAGAGGAGGTTTCGACTGGGGTGACCTGGGAACACGTCCCCACATTAATGTAATCTCTTGATTTCTCCATGAGTCCTGAGAATGTGAATGTGTTCCAAGGGCACCCCAGTCGAGCCTACTCTGTTTCATTTATTCATATGAGCCCAATATTCAGGAGCACCCCGTTCTGAAACTGAGAGTCAATGAATGTCTGTAATTTATTGAGACGAGATTGATAGAAAAGGAGAGAGGGGCCGAAATCTGGTAGTACAAGCAGTACAAGTGAAGTGCAGAGATGGCCCTATATTTGTTTGGTTTAGGTCGAAATAAAATGGTTTTACACAATCTAGGCTGCATCAATGTTAGTGCTTAATCCCCAGATTTAGGTAGAATTAAGTGGGGAAGGTGCCGTGAGGGGAGGGTTGGTACGAGACTGCACTGGGCAATGGATGAGTGTACTCCAGTACTATTAGTATGAGAAAAAAATTGAATAGTACACACAATAATACATTATTATAGCAATAGAACAAATTGAAGTACAGAAAGGTTTGAATGTGTCAAAGACACTGTGGATGATGACGTGGCTATGAGACTTGGTTATAGTAATGGCTGCTTCACATTATTTATAATTTTCCCAATGAGAAATTTCGGCCGAAAGTTTGTTACTGTTGTAAGATTTCTTTTTTTAACTGATGAAAATGCAGTGGAATATTAATTTGGTATTTCTAATGGTTCAAATGATATTGCTTTAGGTTAATGATTTAGTTAAATAGCCTATGTTCACGTAAATATTCATTAATTTGGTATTTCTAATTGGTCAAATGATATTGCTTTAGGTTAATGATTTATGTAAATAGCCTATGTTCAGGTAAATATTCATGGTTTATTTTCCAAAATGGTTTTAATGGTTTTATTTTTGAAATTATTTTTTTTATATTAATTATTTTTTATTATGATGTGATTGATTTTAATAGTATATGAGTTTAAAAAATAAAATCCAGGTAGTTTAATTTGAAGGAATCTAAAAATTCAGGTGGGAATCCAGGTAGTTCAATAAGGGATCTATCAGGGATCTAAAAATCCAGGTAGTTCAACCTGAAGGAATCTAAAAATCCAGGTAGTTCAACTTGAAGGGATTTATCCAGGGGAGAATCCAGGTAATTCAACTTGAAGGGATCTACCCGTAGGCCAAACTAGCAAGGTCTAACCCCAAGGGCATTGAGGAGATCTGACCCCCCTCCTGATAGGCAAGGTACTTAGCAACAGGAACTAAACCAACTGAGCTATCCCTTGGGGCTTAAAAAGTAAAAGCATTATACTACTCTCGATTTAATTTAATTTTATCATGACATCTTATATTAATATATTAAACATGGATATACATTATATTTTAATTTTCATATATTTTGGTTGGGAACGTAAGTGGATTTGTTTGATCAATGATGGAGGACATTTATGTTATAATTGAAGAACAAACATTCTCCTCATCCTCCTCCTCTTAATGGTTGAATTTTGGTTTTGTAGGGTGTTTGAGGAGTTGTGTTTTATTGTAATAGTGTGTTGAGTAATGTGTATGAGATTAAAGTTGTGTTAAGAGTTGTATAACTTTGTAGATATGGTTGTTAGAAAAGGCCATCTGCCTTCCAAGTATTTGGAAGTGCCTCTTGTTATATACCACAATCAGACAACTAACTAGGAAGATCTCATAAAAAGGACTCGACGAAAGGTCAGTCACTGGGATTTCTGGGCTCTTAATTTCCCAAACCTCCTAATATTGTCCAAAGCAATATTACAAGCTATAATTCCAAATTATCATCTAGCAGTAATACATATTCCAAGTACAGTTTGCCGATGCCTCTGCTCTATTTGGAGTAACTTCTTATGGAGAGGTACAACTAAAACACACAAGTGGGCCCTTGTAGGATGGAATAAATTGACTACACCAAGATCAATGGGGGGACTAGGTATCTGAGATCCTCAACTGATCAGTTTTGTTTATGGTATGAAACTATGGTGGTTGTGGATTCAGGGAGGCCCACAAATCTAGAAACAAATTTGGCTCAGAAAGTATTTCCCATTGCACACACAAGAGGAGTGATTACACTTTGAAGCAAAAAATCAAGGCTTCGATATCTGGACCTAGCTGTAGACATGTCAGGATCTCATTAGACGTTATGCATTTTGGGAGGTTAAAGGGGGGATGATAGCATATTTTTGGGAGGATTCCTAGCAGCAACATCCTCGTTTGGTGGAGAATGAGAGGCTCCAACCCATTAAAACTCTATCAAAGGCTTTGGGGGCTCATAAGCTAGTAGATTTATGGAAACCATTAGATGAGAATCAATACTTATGACAATGGAAGGATAAAAGCGCCTAGACCCATACAAATGGGATTCACCCATGGGAGGAGTTCCAAGAGATACTTGAAAATAGACAAATAAAATTCTCTCAACAACAGGACATTGTATGACGGGGGCGGAAATCAACAGGAGCCTTCTCAATAAAAGAAGCATACTCCTTACTTGCAGGGTTTCAAATAAATGATAAGGAAGTGATATGGAAACGGTTGTGGGAAGGCTCATGGTGGCCAAAGATCTCAAATTTCCTTTGGTTGATAGCTTGGGGGCGTTCAATCACCTGGGATCGCCTTCGAAAAAAGGTTTATGAGGTCCAACCTCTATGTCTATTGTTTTCTCAAGCGAAAGAATCAACATAGCATCTTTTTATTACACGTCCCTTTGCCAAAAGAATTTGGGAACTTATCCCACAAATCTTCAGATGCAACTTACCCAGTTCAGTTAATGTCAAAACCTAGATGGAACAATGATTTGGTCATTGGTTGAAAAATCATGGTGTCTTATGAGCCTGGCATTTGACTCTAGGTTTTACCCTTTGGAAAGTCTTGTGGAAAGAGAGAAATTTAAGAGTTTTTGAAATGAAAAAAGGATTGCGTCTTTGTTAAAAGAAATCATCCTCCTTAACATTCAGCAAACTGTAATGGTATCCAATTTATTTCAAAGAATTGGTAAGTGGATGAGTTTGAGGAACATATTTTAGAAAGCCTCAACCTCCATCCTACTATGTTTACTTCCTCTTCATCAACTGAACAAGGGCCTAATCACTCAACTGAGAATTCATTTTCACCAACTCCTAGAGCCTTCATCAAATTGAATTTTGATGGAGCTTCTGAAGGAAATCCTAGAGCGGCAGGTTATGGTGGGATCATCAGGGACGAGAACTCTCATCCTTTACATGTCTATGATTTTTCCTGCGATGTCACAAAAAACAACCTTGCATAGTTTTTGGCATTTGAGAAAGGTCTACAAATTGTTGTTAGAGAAGGGTATCGTATGATACAGGTTCATGGAGACTCTCAACTCATCATACACTGTGTATGTAAGTTGTTACATGGCCACCTGATAGAGAGACTGACCCACAGTTGGCACCTTCAAGAAGTGGTCGTCAATATAAAAAAAATTCTATTAACATTTGACTATATTACCCCCCAACACACTCAGCGAGAGGGCAATAAGGTATTAGACACATTGGCAAATTGAGGTAGCATAGAGAGACACTTAGATTTTGATGATTCATGGATAGTTGCGTCACGTAGGGACGACATCCATGCAATAAAGAGGTGGGTGGAATATGATAAATTATCAGTGGAGACTAATGTCCCCGATGGGGGTGGTATTATAGTTAACATCTTATGTCAGGATGCATGATTAACATGTCGATCAAACGAATGGCACATGGGGTGGTGGCCCTTGGTTTGAGAGCCTTGCTCTCCACCTATCATTTTGTGCTCCTCACGTGGCATCGTCACCATTTACAAACCTTATATCACATACTATGGTCCTATCGACTTAAATGTGTGCAGGTGGTTGCATTTGGATATGAGTACGAAATTATTTTTGGCACTGGGTTTCATCCTTTGTCATCTAAGATGGGTAGGCTCTCTCATGTCGGATTGGTCATGGGTAGAGGACTTCTTCACACACAGGTAGAGCTCATTCAAGAGCTCATGATTCTTGAGTTTATTGGGTTGGTTAAGGAATATTCCCCGTCGTACACATGTCTTGCCATGGATATCACTCATAGTGGTTATTTCACTCAACGGATCCAACCTCAAACATCCTCACTCGACTATATATGCATGGGTAAGATCTTAGGGTGGCAACATTTTTATGGTTTAGTTTCTATTGGTGAGGGATTATAATCATCAAGTTGTGCCTGAATGAGTAAGGTAGTCACTTCTGGCCCTCAGGGAGGTTTTTTTTCTTGTCATTCTCCTTCGTCTTCTTACATTTATTCATCGGTTAGTCATTCAATGGTCTGGTACTTGATCTGTAGTTTGGTGAGCCACTGTAAGAGTTAATATTCTTTGTTCTCTTTTTACATAATTTGAGGTCTAGTCCTTCTTTTGAACTGGTGGTGTTGCCTTTTGTGTCACCTCAAATGCCTAACTCTTCCAAAATTTCTTTCAGTTGTCGAGTGCCAATATGTGGAGTCTGGTACCCTGGTACCTTCTCCATTTGGTTTTGAAAATTGTTATTGCTCAATTAGAATTAAAATTATTTTAAATTTTTTGTCGTACTTTACTCTCTGTTCCTTCAAAGTTTGGGGTTTTGGGGAGTTAAGGGTGTCTTTTGTTTTAAAGATTTGTGGCCTCCTTTTATGTTTTCTTTTACCACATAGTTCGCCCTCTCTCATTACCTTAGTGGTTGTTGTTTTCCTGAAGCAAAGACCCTACCCACCCTTAACATTGGGTATCCTTGTCCCTCTTCTTTCACATGTTTCCTTTCTCTACCATGTCCAAAGTTTATATGTAACCATGGTCCCTTGCCAGAGACCACCCAACTGTCGTGATGGTGCAGCATGTTCATTTTCTTCTCGTAGCTAGCATTTGTTTGGATTGGAGTAAGTGGCCAACCACTTCGTCTCAGTTCCTCTTGAAGTGAGGAAATGAATTCTTCACTTAGAGCCAAAGGAGTTTGGGGACCACATATATTTCTCTGATTCAGAGATTGCAAGCAACAACCTCAAGTGGGTTCCCGATATAGGGAAATTCCACAAGCTAAGGCTTCACTTCCTCCATTCTATTTCTTTGCATCGTCAGTTGGAAAATCTACTAAATATGGTCATTCATGATAAGCAAGTCAATAATTACAATCTATTTGCAGGTCATGAGGAGATCAAAAGAATTCTATGAGACATTCACTACAACTTGGATGACATTGTGGACAGGTTGACTAGGGTGGAGAGGTTTGTCATATCTGACTCAAATACTGACTCAAACGAGCAACATGAGGTTCTCACAGTCATTAATGCTCCTGCTGAGATCTCTCCTCAAGCAAAATCCTCTCCCCTCTCTCCCGTCATCATCTTAGACTAATAGTCCACCAAGGGTATTGCAATAGTTTCTACTACTAGTTACTATATGTTTTTTTGTTTCGATTTTCATAGTGGATTGGAATTTTTATCAATGGTTTGATGATATACTATTGTGGAGCACCGTTTTGTCTTTTTTTTAGGTCTATTTTAGAGTCAAATGGAGGTTGTCAGTTTGTAAACATTCGTGATGTAGTTACCTTGTTTTGCATTGTCTCGGGGTAGTCTCAACTTGGTAATTTTTTACTTCTGGTAGCAATGGTGTCCATGTCGTCACCCCTGGTTGAAGAAATGATCTCCTAACGTGTTTTTTTGGTTTATGAAGAACTCTTATTATAATATCTTTATCAGTAACAAAAATCTTTTGACGCAACTTAGAAAAAAATGTTTTGAGATCAAAATTTATGCTTTTTAGTGTTTGGGATATAAATCATGATGCCTTTGTGATGATGGTGACAAAATCTAAGATCATTTTCTCAAATAAGGATTGGCTTTTAAATTATGTTCAAATCCCATGTATACCATTGACCTTCTTCTATATTAAAAATTAGTTTGCCTTTACTTAGTAGAAGTAAAGACTGTAATTTTTTAATGGATTGAAATAGAAAAAAAAATACAAAAAATAAAGTACCAAATAAAACAAACTTTTAATAATTATTATCATCATTGTATAGCTAGTTTCCAAATTGATATATAAGATCTTTATATGGGATCTCCTCCACATAAGAAGTGCATACCCTATACTCTTTCAATCTTGAACTTGTAACTTCAAAGGATGGTACACATATTTTTACTTATTAATATTGTGCTAAGCTAAAAATACATATATAACAAAAATTTGGAAGAGGTTTGTCGATGATACCTTTGTTGATAAGCAGCGTGGGCGTGACTCCTTGGATTCCTTTCTTTCTCATCTTAATAATCAATCTGAATCTATTAAGTTTACTATGGAAACTGAGGTCAATGGTAGTCTTCCCTTCCTCGATGTTCTTATCTCTAAGAAAGGAGATGGTACCTTTTCTCACCAGGTTTATCGTAAAAAAACTCACACTGAGCAATACCTTCATGCAAGCTCCCATCACTATCCTCCTCAAAAATTTGGTGTTCTCAACACCCTAGCCACTAGAGCTCTTAGGATTTCTAATGAAAGTCACTTTGAAAGTGAAAAATCCCATCTTCTAATTTTTTTTGAGGATAATGGCTATAATAGACTCCTTGGGCTCAAAGCTTTTCGAAAAGCTAGCCTCAGACCTAAGCCAAAAAAGGATCCTCTTGATTTTGCTAACTGCGTTCATCTTCCATTCATTCTCGGAACCACTGACAAGATTTCCCACATTCTGAATAAGAATAAGGTGCATACTTCCTTCAAGCCCCTCAACACTATCCAGAGCTCCCTCAGGTTAGTTAAGGATCATGTTGACCCCAAAGATATGAAAGGTGTCTACTTAGTCCCTTGCTCATGCGGAACACCCTATATTGGAGAAACGGGTCGTTCCATCAAGCAGAGGATTCAAGAGCATGTGGCAGATATTAGACATAACAGGTCTGGCTCGTCTGCCTTAGCTGAACATGCGTCTAATACTAAACACCACATATGTATTGAGGATTCCCGGGTTTTAGCCAAAATTGATCACTTCCATCATAGGAAGTTCAGAGAGGCGTTAGAAATTGAGAAGCATGGTAACAATCTGAATAGGGATGAAGGTTGGAAAATTAACAGCAACAAGATCCCTGCTTTCCATTCCTAGTTTTTATTTATTCCTTGAAATTTCTCCATTTATCTGGATTTTGATTTTACCCTCGAATCATATATATATTATTTTTTAATTTTTACTAATTTAATATTATAATTTATTTTATTTACATTTTACATTTGTTTATTTCTCTATTAGTTTTTTTTCTTAATTATTCATTCTTAATGCTTATTTAATTATTTTATAATTTATTATTATCTATCTAGTTTATTTTATTTTATTTATTTATTATTATTATTTTTAATGAGGATGTTTTTAAACGTTTGTAATTACTTTGGCTTTATAACGTTTAATTTTTATTTAAGCAATTTTTTATTTTGACTTTTTAACAGATCAATTTATATTTTGAAGCATCTCCACCTATATATGGGGTTAATGTTAGATCGGATGCTCCACCTTTGCCCTGATGATGAACCAGAGTGGAGGGTTCGAAACGTTGACTCCAATAAATTATTTGATGTGATTTCTCCAGAAAATTTTCTCTCTAAACATTATGGATCACAAAAATCTAAGCTCAAAAAAATAGGAAAGTAAACTCCTAAAATTCTAACCATACTATATTGGGTCATTCACTTACACATACCCTATTCTAACGATCCATATAAAAGTGCTCTATACTTATATACGATCCATATAAAAGTGCTCTATACTTATATGGTGTGTTGTATTCAATTAAAACAAAATACCTTATATGCCCAAGTAAATCCCAAAATATTATTCTACAATTTGTATAGATATGACATTTCCACTTAGTCTATTATTTCTCAACCATGTTGCAATAGATTGAATCATGTTCTTAAAATTCAAAATTGATTATGGGTAATGTCTTTTTCTTAATTTATTCATGAAATAAATATTAATGTGTCCTTATATTCTTAACTTTCCCCTTAAATGCTCTATCAGGGCTACAGGGCTACATTACTTTTGGCTTGCTTTGAGTAACCTCAATGCATTACAATTATCGTATCTACAATATAAATTATTTTGTGACTCGACATTTTGATGTCATAAACATATAAAACCAAAATGATCACCAACTCACCAACATTTTTGATTTAGACATTCGAAATAGCACAACTAATGTATCCTTCATTTGAAAGAAACCCGTAAATATTCTTATATTATGTTCTCACACACCGTTTCAATTCATAAAGTGTCTTCTAAAGCTTGCATACCAATTAGTCCTTCTTTTATGTATCCTTATAATTTAAAAATGTTTTTTTTTTTTTCATTTTTAGCTAATGTACATTAAAAACTAATGGTGTTACAATGGCTAATAAAACTCTAACAAATGTACATTAAAAACTAATGGTATTGCCATTGTTAATAACAATCTAACAAAAGTTGATTACAAGTGCGAATTTGAATTTAAATCCAAATCTACAATTTGAGTGTGTAATTTTGTGGGATTTTGCTACTGAATAAGTTTTGTAGTGTTCTATTGATCCATCTGACCTGTATTTTTATTTTTTATTTGAACACTCACTTATATTTAACTATTCTCCTTTTAGGTGGTGCTGAGAAATCTAGGGGAAACTTAATATGGTTGATTTCTCTTATTTTGACAACTGCTTGTGATATTATTATGTTGTTATCATCAAATAGCTACCAAACAATGAAACGAGACAAGAGGACACAAAATATAAGCTGCTAGCCAGGGCCAAAAGCTATCCTCTTGAGAGGAAAACCCACAAGAATTCTTCTCTTCTTATAGAATCTTCAAACGATGAATTCCAAGACCTATGACCCTTGACAAAGACTACTCCAAGACTAAGTCAAACCTCTTCTTGATGAACTTGCTTCTCACAAAGTCAACCAAAGTCAAACTTGCCTTTTAGCTGCTGCAACTTTCTCCTTTGACCAAAAATTTGGACCTGCAATTCTGACTGCATAAACCCTAGTTTCGCAGGTGTGAGAAAATATGGTGAAATCTAGATTCTTTCTCCTTCACTTGGGGTACTTGTCCTTCCTTGATGACTCAACCTGCAAAGTAGATCCTTTTGACCTAAACTTTCAACTCCTTAAGGTGACTATAACTTATATTATGTAGCAGCAAAATGTGCCCTATTTTTCCTCGCACATTTGAGAAAAGGTGGCCCAAAAACTCAGATTTCGATTAACCTTTTTATTTCTTTGTTGCTCCTTCTTCTTCGCTTCTTTTTAGGTCTCATTTTCTTCCTTTATCGAACGTGTTGGACACTCCTTAATAAGGTCAAATACTTCTCTATATATAGGATTTTTATGGAGGTCGAACAACCCTTTCATGAGGTCGACTTGTCATTATGTAGGCCGACTTGGTCTTTGAGGAACTTTGACTCATTTTATGACTCAAATAAATTTATTTTACATGATACATAGTGCCCAATGGGGTCTTTCATATATGAAAATGACTCAATTGACTTCTTGACTCTATGAAAAACCCTAAAAGCACTAAATGAGTTCTTGACCTACAAAAAAATTGACCTTGAGCATGAAGCCCATGCTACAAAAAATAATAATAATACACAAGAATCAAGAGTACATTTCATATTTATGAACACCAAACCTAGTTATCTATTTCAATAGGTGGAAAGCTTATGAGTTCCCAAGTTAACTTTTATTTATTTATTAGAAACTTGTATTTAACATTTATTGCACACCTCCAAACCACTATATACTCATTTTCAAGTGCTTTTCTATGCATAAAATCCCACAAGAGCATATGAACATTCACATATACAAAGCAAGGGACAATAGGAGTAAATATTCCTCAAGACCCCAAAGGGAGAATTTTATTATAAAATCATTCCCATGTGTTGTCTCTATTGTAAAAACGGTCCCCTTTATATAACAATAGGTGACCATAAAAATCATTTCATGATTAGTTAATTAGCTAATTTCATAATTAGTTAATTAGTTCAACTAAATGTGTAACTATCTCCATAATCCAATCCACGATCTCTCCATGAATCTTTCATTAGATATTCACCCCTAATATCTCTCATTCTCCTCTTCTCTAATTTATATGTAGACTTCTAGAATTAGTCTACATCATTACACATATCTCATTAAATTAGATATCACAAGTAGGAGTTATTCCTTCATAAGCTGAGTACTTATGATGCACTCTCTGTTAAGCTTAGAGAGTAGATCTTATTACATACACAAAATTGTGTTAATTACTCTACATTAATCAAATAATTGAACAAATATGAATACATAGATGTTTTCTCAAGATATGAAATCTATCTTGATTATGCTATCTAACATTTGAGAAAATATCTCAACCCCATACCAATCTACTAAGCATTTAGTTGGAAAGAATCTCTCAAATCTAACTAGTCCTGACAACCTCCTATAGACTAGGAATAGACGCTAGTTAGATATCAAATCTACCTAATAATGACCAATAATCATAAAAATCAAATATCTATCATACACATAAGACAAGTAGTCCTAGTTACATACTCTAACAATCCCCCTTTATGACTACTTGTCTTAATCTTCATCCACTAGCTGAGATCCTCATCCACATCTTCTTTGTAGCACATGCTCCACTATAAACTGCAAAAACTCCTAATTAGAAAAGTCTATCTGTGATCCAACATGGTACTACCATCTCTTACCTCAATCATAAAGACATAACCAAACTGTCAACGTCCATATAAAGGAACAATCAACCACTGGAACATATGGGTACCTAACCACTATAATTGTTGATATACTAGGATGTAACTTCACATACATGGTTCATTGAACTTCTCAATGAGCTCCACCTAAATGAAAAACTTCACCTCCTATAGTCTACAACCAATAATATGGTCCACTCATATAGCATCCAACCAACACATGGCCCATTCCTCCAAGTGTTAAAGAACTCCCTAATAGAGGCTACTGAAGTAAACTAGAAAAAATATCAAGTCATCAGGGACACATGATCAAGAGGAATGTATGCCTTTCTAGGTATTACAATAATATGCCCTTTTGCTTTTACATAGATATGTGTACATACAACACGTTCCATCTCATGGAGATACTAAGTACAAGCTCAACTCTTCAAGGACAAATACATCAATTCAAAACAAGATATATAGACTTGGTACAACTATAAGGTGTGACTCACATTATAATATGGTCATGAGTCTATTATTATTCAAAAAAATGCTCAATATTTTACCTTCATTTGTCCAACATGCAACCTCGTCACCGGAAACTCCCATATTCTCTTCTCCTTCTACTACTCATCCATTCTCCACACTACAAAGCTCTACATGCTCCATGCAGAAGCTCTATGCAACATATATATGCTTACCTCTCATAGTCCACACACCTTGAAGAAACTACAATTCCATGCAATCTCCCAAATTTACTCAATGCTACTCTAAGCCTCCAAACTTGCTCCACATAATCTTGATGGCTCCTCATGCCGCAGCTCCTCATTTCCTTCCCATCAAAACTTACAATTCTAAGGAATAAAGAGTTGAATGCCACCAATTGGGCCATTCATGTCTGCAAGAATTCTCACTAATTTTCTACAAAATCACCAACCAACATCACCATTAAAATCCATATTTTCCTTATGATACTTCCACATATGCACTTCATTATCAAGATTTAATATATCACCAGTCAATTGTAATCCATGTTACAAATCAAAAAACTGATAATCACCTATAGATCCTTAATTCTAGAACCCTGTAATCTCAAATTTTGTTACAATCATAACCTCTTCCTCCTCAATGCCTTGGAATGGTGTGTGGTCCCACGATTTTACTATAAGTAACCCAAATTTGATTCTCAACAGAATCCTATATGTTGTACAAGAAATTCATGATGCTATAAGTCAAGAGTTTGATCCTGATCTAGCAAAAATTTCCTAATTTCACCTATATTCAACCACCCATACTTCTATTATCTCGAAATAGTGACAAATCTAGCTCACAGTGAACTCTTCATATTATGATATAATGCCAACGTTATGTGCAATATTTGCATCTGTGGGATGGTCCCACCAATTCTTTCAATGATAGTAGCAATATTGTCACCTTTATCCACTGCAATCTACAAGTGGCCCTCACCAAATGATGGGAAAAAATATACACAACACATTATTACTCTCAGTAGCTTCCATTACCTTGGCCCTCCTTCAAGGGAGCCAAGACCAATCCCGCATTGATTCTATGTTATGTTTAGAAAGTAGAAATCATTACACACATAAAATTGTGTTAAGTGCTTTACAAGGAAAAATTTTAAGGATAGAGATTTATCTCAAAGTTAGAAACATTGAAGAATCTCCCTAGTCCATAATATGCAATCTGTAAAATGTGTGGTGATATTTTTGTAAAAATATTCAACTGTCTAAAAAAATTATATTGTCTCTATATGAAATTTTGGTGATTTTTAAGGTAAAATAATTGTATACTATAAAACATTGGCGAATCATTTTTATAAAAAATGGATATTAGTGAATTTTGTTTTTGGAAAAAGCATGGAAAATTAGCCCACCTATGAATATTAACCCCTAAAATTTTCCCTAGTGCTTTACATTAATCAAATAACAATACAAATATAAATACATAAATGTTATTTTGAGATAGGTAAACTATATTGATTATGCTATCTAAACAGTGGAGAAAATACCTTGACCTCACACCAAAATAGGAAGCATCTAATTGGAAAGAATCTCTAAAATCCAACCAGTCCTAATAACCTCCTAAAGACTAGGGATAGACTACATGTAGAGATCAACTCCACCTAATAATTACCATTAACCATAACAATCAATATGATCACACACACACAAGAACAGTAGGAGCTACATACTCTAACAATCTTCTTTCTTTAATCATCTTTTAAATGGTCACATCTTCATCATTTATTATCTTTTCTTTTGCCACTCTATATCTTCATATTTAGTCTTCTATGATCTTTGGTCTTATTCATTCCTCGTCATCATTCTTCTTCATCTTGTACCTACAAAACATAAACATTATTGAAGTCCATATAAAAAGTAATCATCCATTGGAATACCTGGGTCACTAACCATTTTATCGTTAGGCCCCTATACTATTAGTGTAACTCCTTATTATTATTAGTACAACCCCCTTATTATATTGTTGTGCCCTTACATTATTATTGTTATGTCGGCTCTGATTATATTATGACCCCTTAGACTCCTATATATAGAAAGGAGGTCTTGTCATTTGTATCATCCAAGAATTGTTCATTTGTGTATTGTAAAGGAGTTTGCCCCCTCGAAGAGGCTGAATTCTAAGGCATTGATATATCCTTTCTATCTTTTTGTGAACTGGTTTCATAACATTTGGTATCAGAGCTTTGGATTCTAGGGATTCGCTGCTCCAAACAGGTCATCGTAGAATTTTCGCTATAGCATTTTTCTACGACGTTTCAGAAGCTAAACAAAACCCATTTGAGATTAAATTGCGCTGAACCTTGCATCCAAATTTTAGATTTTGTCTCGCTATATTTTCAGAGATATGATCTGAGGAAGTTAGGGTTTTTGCAAGCTCCATAATTTCATCTAAAACAGGTCATCGTGGAATTTTCGCTATAACTCTTTCGCTACGAAGTTGCAGAAGCTAAAACAAAAACCCATTTGAGATGAAATCGGTTTGAACCTTGGCTCTGAATTTCAGGTCATGTATCGCTGTACTTTTGGAGATATAATTTGAGTAAGTTATGGTTTTTGCATACCCCCGAATTACGTTCCAAACAGGTCACCTTGGGAAAATTGTCATAACTTTCTCTTTGAGCATCAAATTGAAATTTCGTAAGAAGTTACAGAAGGAGGAAAGACTGTAGTTTTCTGTGTATATTTTTTAGATCCGAAGGTCAAAACAGTAACACATGGAACTTCATACAAGTTCGCTCTTCTGAAAAGGTATATAATCAAGTCATCTTAGGAGATTGTGCATAACTCTTTCTTGGAGAATCTAATTTCGATAAGACTGGTGGCATTGGAAATAGGACACAAAGGGCTACCGCAGGTCATGATTTCAGAACTTGGATAACTGAAAGTATAGAGCTACAGTCGTTTTAAGTTCAAGCTCCTAAAATCAAGAAAAGACAATATGAGGAAGTTTGATGGCAAGGATCCAGTAAATTGGATGCTACAGATGAAGAAATATTTTGATCTACATGAGGTGCAACTGTTACAAAAGGTACGTATTGCATCTTCATATTTAGAACCAGATCAATTTTTATGGTATAAAGGGCTTTGTTCTCGTAAAGCACTTGTCACTTGGTCAATTTTCATGGAAGAAATGATAGCACATTATGAGGATACAAAGAGTAACACCTTCTTTAGCTAATTGATAAATCTCGAACAAAAGGGTTCAATGGAAGAGCACATTGAGGACTTCCAAAAATTGAATATAAGGGTAAATGATATTCCAGAGAAGAAAATGGTTGATGCTTTCATAGGTACTTTAAAGGATAACATTCAACACGAGGTTCGTCTTTGGGAACCTGATTCATTGGAGAAGGCATTCAGGTTGGCAAGAAAAATTGAAAGAGAAATTATGGAAACAAGGAATCCCACCACTCACAACTATAATTATGGAAGTGTTTTTTCTCCTAACCTTCCACAACTTACAAGGTTTACACCACAACAATTGGAAGAAAAAAGAGAAAAAGGGTTTTGTTACAATTGTGATAGCAAATACACTAAACGTCATAAGTGTGCTGAAAAGAAATTATTTTACATAGATTATGAAGAGGAGGAAGAAAAGGATCAAGAAACATCAAAAGAAGAGGATATACACCAAGAACCCACCCAGAGAAAGAAGAAATGAATCTGACCATATCTTGTAAAGCATTGGAAAGAATTACTACTCCTCAAACTCTCAAGATAGAAGGACATATCAAGAAGAAAAATGTTCAAGAAGTGAAAGATAACATCAAGAAAGAAGAAATGAATCCGACCATATCTTGTAATGCATAGGCCAGAATTACCACTCCTCAAACTATTAATATAGAAGGACATATCAAGAAGAAAAATGTTCAAGAATTGAAAGATCACATCAAGCATCAAGAAATGAATCCAACCATATCTTGTAATGCATTGGAAGAATTTACCAATCCTCAAACTATCAAGATAGAAGGACATATCAAGAAGAAAAAGGTAATAGTGTTGATTGATTCAGGCAGTACCCATAATTTTATTCATTGTAAGATAGCCAAGGAATTGAATTGCTTCATATATCCAGCACCAGAGTGTCAAGTGATGGTTGCAAGTGGAGGAACCATAAATTGCTCTAGAAAGTGCCATAATATCAAGCTATCCATGGGAGAATATGTATTGAATAGCCCAATTCTTTCCATTCCAATGGGTGGTGTTGATGTTTTACTAGGATTCCAATGGCTACAATCTTTGGGTACGATAGCTTTTAATTTTCAAGAACTTTTCTTGAAATTTTTTTGGGAAGGAAAGGAAGTTGAATTGAGGGGTATCGAAGGGAAACCTAGAAAGATAATCAACTCTAACAGCATGACAAAGCTTCTAAATAAAGAACAATAGGGCGTAATTGCACAATTATGTTCACTAGAGGATCCCACGTCGAAATCATGTATTTCTCCATATTTCCAAAATGTTTTTGACAATCATTCCAAGGTATTTGAGATTCCCAAAGGCCTCCCACCTATTCATGATCATGATCATGCTATTCATTTGATTCCAGGAAGTGTTCCTCCAAACATCAGGCCTTACAGATATCCATATGCCCAAAGGAGTGGGAACTCATTCAAAAGTTGCAGAAGATCCCACTTCAAACAGTATTGCGAGAACTTGACAAGGAAGTAAAATCATATTGGAACCTGAAGCAGTCACAGAACCGAGAAATCGACAGCGACAAAATAGATTAGTTTCGGAGTATCTCATCAAGTGGAAGAACTTACTCGCTGCATATTTCACATGGGAGGACAAGAATTTATACAAAGGCATCAAGAACTACTCAAGCGTTGAGGACAACACTTTTTGAAGGAGAGGGGCATGTTAGGTCCCTATACTACTAGTGTAACCCCTTATTGTTATGAGTACAACCCCCTTATTATATTGTTGTGCCCATGTAGTCCCCATATTGATATTAGTATGCCCCATAGAAGCCCACTATTGTTATTATTGTGCCCTTACATTATTATTGTTATGTCGGATCTGATTATATTATGACCCCTTAGACTCCTATATATAGAAAGGAGGTCTTGTCATGTGCATCATCTAAGAATTGTTCATTTGTGTAATGTAAAGGAGGTTGCCCCCTCGAAGAGGTTGAATTCTAAGGCGTTGATCTATCTTTTCTATCTTTTTGTGAGCTGGTTTCATAACATTTATCCACCAATTCTCTATGAAACTATTTCTCATACATGGTTCATCAACCATTCTTCTATCACAAGTTTTCATACATATAATTTTTTATTCCCCCTACATTATCGTCACCATCAACCTCATCTTGAGCATTTAGCTTACATGTAATTATACTCTTGATGCTCTTGCATCATTATCAAACATTGAGTGGTTCATTAATTTCTACATAAAGTGTGTATGATTACAATGGCATTTAAGTAGGCTTTTGAGGTCTTGTTAATATTAGAAGTTGCATCCCACCTTTTCCATTACCTATGTGTTGTATGGCTACAAGTTATATTAGCCTTTCTAGAATAGTATCATCATGCATAGATTCTTCTTTACATATATGATCATAAAAACTTGATTTCTAAATTCTTAATATTTTCCATCTTTGTTGATTTATGTGTTGGGTGTGTGTTATATTCTTTCCACGTGTCACGGTGTCCGAGGAAGTGCCTTGATTTTTTTTTTTTTAAATGTGGACCCAAGGATGGGGGGTCGACCCAAATATGGTGGGTGGACCTACCCATGGTTTTTTACATGGGGTTTGCACATGGTTTTGGGCATGATGGTTTTTTTCCTATGGTATTTTATAGATTTGGTCAAGGGAATTATAGTTATATTCTAATGATGTGTATATGAAACTGTTTGACGTTTATGTAAAATTGCAAGTGATTAAATTTGAGTTTTTAAGGCTCTTATGTCAAATTCATAAACACTTAAACATGAATTTAAACTTTATAAATTGCAGAATATTGCAGACAATGTCACCATAATAGTAAACACAAAACAACAAGTGATGTATGAGTTCATCCCTCTTGGGCTACGTCTCCTGGTACAGCTTCCAATGTTTGGGCCTATATCATTATGCTCATAAAAATAGTGATTAAATCATGCTACAGTGCTCAAACGACTTCAAAAATAGATCCATTGGCTTCATAGCTATCAAAAACCCTTGTCTAGCCTCTTTCTACTCCCAAAAAGACCAAAAACTGAGAAAGTTATGCCTCTTTCCTCCTTTTCCCAAGTTCTGTAGCTAACCATCCTACAATTCGGCCAAAACCTGGTTCATGCGCCCCGAACACGGAAACTGCCCATTAAACCTGGCACAATTCCCGCTTGGTGGACAAAATTGTAGGATAGATAAGGGCGCCTTTAAGCCCCCAGTCCCAAAAATTTTGGTCACGTGGCTGCATATGACCACGTTGAGTGCTGAAATTTAGGGCTCTTGTTGGCTGGACCTGCTCTACATGTGCACCTGGTCATATGGGGTTCTCATAGGACTTGGGCTGGCCCCCTCTGTTGGCGGTCTTCCTTTACTATCAAAACTGGTCACATGTGGCACGGTTATGGCTTGGCAGTTTCGAGGCGTGGTTATGGCTAACGATGAGGCGGACTGGTCACATATGGAGGGTTTTGTACACAGTTAGGATCTATCACATGGCGGGCTTTATATGCGGTTAGGGCCTATCACATGGGTAGCCGATTTACGGTTTAACATGTAACATAATCGAGGGTTGTGGTTAGCCCCTGACTCTGGTCCTCGAATCAGGGTCAGGGGTTAACCACGGTCTCGACCCCAAATCGACGTCAACTAAAACATAAATAATGTTTTCCGCCCATTATTTAACAAGTATCACTTGTGGTTCAATCATGGAGGCTACGATTATTGCATGTGAGGTCTTAGGTTCGAAGTTCAATCCACCGGAGGCTTGATTCAAGACTTAACCAATTTTTTTTGGCCACTGAGGTGCCACATGGCAGCCTGTGGTTGGTCCACATCAACCACAATCATCCTCCAATCAAATTCGAGCCAATCAGTGCCAATAGAAAATTTCCACTTGTCGCACTGAGATTGGCCCCTAGAACCTAGTCACCATGCCAAGTCAGTAGGCCCAGTCAGTTGTACGAACTATTGACTGGGCAGTCTACACACTGCCTTTTTTTAAAATTTAGTTGTTTCCAAAATCAATCAGAGCTCGTTTCTGGGAGCATACAATGTCTGTTTTCCATGAAACGAGTTGCGATGGATTCAGAATAATGAGATCTATCCATTCATTCCATTTTCAAGCCATTTCAACAACTTTCATTTTTGAGCATATATTTGAGCACCAGATCACTCCTCCCCACTGGAATATTTTGGACCCCAAAAGCTCTTTATTACTGAAAAATTAAATGAGTGTACAACCCCCTCACCCTTCCAGTCTCAACCCACTAGGGTTTGCCTAGATTCAACAATTTGAGCTTTTCATGAAAACTGATCTTTTTCCTTGATTCTGGAGACCTTGTCTTGCTGTTGCAGATACCATCTTGCTATGATTTCCCATAATTTGCAGAACAAAAATCTGTCCTTGAAGGAACAAACATATTCCTTCCTCGGTCATCAATCAAAGGAAACTTAAACCACTTGAAATTATTCTCACCTCGAAAATTGTTGACATGACAATGTTTAGCTTGTCTTACCTTATGCTTGGCTTGACTGTTGACCAAGTGTTTTCGCCATTGTCAGGCACCATTTTGAAACCCCCAATATGAACTTGTGGAACCTATGACTTCTCTGTCAAATTTCTTTGACACTCGCTCTTTGACCTTTGCACTCTTTAGCACCGACATCTTGTTCCCATCACTGTTCAACATTGATGTATGTTGCTGCAATTTTTCCTCAGCTTGTTTACCTCTTTTAGGAGGAAACACGTTAGAATATTGAAACAACTTATCACAACCATTAGCAACCTTAATGTAACAACCCTGGTGAAAATTCCATGTAAAAATATGTAAATATCGTGGATGATGGGACACGTATTCCAAGCTGAATGGTGGGCAGGTCATCCTAGTGGGTGTTCATTTGGTTGTCTATGGTTAAGGAAATTGGGAAAGGCATTAAGGAGGCAAAAGGTATTTTGGCACATTTATTTATGAAAATAATGGAAATTAGGAGAAAAGGAAGGTGAAAGGTCACATGTTTCATGTGAGGAGGAAATTGAAGGAAAATAATGGAAAATGAAGAAAATAGAGGCCTCATTAATAAAAAGGCTTTTGAGGATTAGTTGGCAAGCTTCTTCCTTTGAGGGTGAACCTTTTGTCAGTTCAGTTTTGGAGCTCTCTCATTATTCTCTCTCTCTCACATACTCTTGGAAACTTAGAGTTTTCTTGGATCACTCTTGGAGGGTGTGGCATACTTGGATTCTTGGAGCAAGAAGGCAAAGGAAGAGCAAGAAAGCACAAGAGGGCATCGGAATTAGCAGCTACATCAGATTGCTTGCAGGTACCCAGTTGCATGTATGATTTCTTCACTAGTTTTGGCATGCATGGCACGTGCATGTGGTTTCTTGGTTATGATCTATCATTGGTGTGGAGGATGGCCAGGATTGATAGTGGATTGCCTAGCCTTGCAATTTCCTAGATAGCCATGGTGATTGTGGATTTTCTTTCATTGCTTTGTTTTGGTTGGTTCTCATGTTTCCTTAGCTTGGGTTGAGTTATTAGTCTTGGAAGCCCTGGTTGAAAAAATTCTCTGGAAGCCCTGTAACAGCTTGGGTTGAGTTACTAGTCCTGGAAGCCCTGGTTGGACAAACGCAGTGGAAGCCCTTGGTGGGTTGAGTTACTAGTCCTGGAAGCCTTGGTTGGACAAACGCTCTAAAAGCCTTCTATAAGTTGTGGGTTGAATTACTAGTTCTGGAAGCCTTGATTGGACAAACCCTCTAGAAGCCCTGGAAGGCTTGGATGGAGACCAATCTGATGATGGATTTTGGTGATGTCCGACCACGAGGTGGAATCATTGTTTGATGGTTTGAGGTGGGTGGCCTCTGGAAGTCTTGGATGAGTTTTGATTGATGTGATCTCTGAGATACCACATTCATGCTTGGAATATGGCACGAGGGTGATTGTCTAAAGAGAGACTTGGCTCAGCCAATCTATGGTCGGGTGGAACGTGGTAGCCCCACCTCTGGTTGGTTCATTGCATTTATTAATAAAAAAATTCATTCCCTTGATTTTCATGTGAAAATGTACTGATGTATATATGGATTTTGATGTCTGATATGTTTATTGTATTTCTGTTCCTATTATGTTGTTTATATGCACATTTACCTCGGAGGGTGTTACAGAGTGGTACCAGAGCATGATCCAAACACTTGGACTGGATGAGCTCTATCATAGGTGAAATGAAGAACAAAGGTTAAATTTTAGACCTTTCTGTCATATCTGTTATAACTTTTCTTCTGTGGCATATTAGAAGTTTAAAATTTGTCCATATTGAAGGTAAATCCCACTAATAATGTGGTAAAAATTTCAGATATTGGTTCATAATACTTTAGGAATTATGATCTAAGGAAGATGACCTTCCTGAATGCACCTTTAAACAGGTCATGTTGGAATTTCTGCAATAACTCATCTTTTGTAGGCTTTCAGAATCTGAAATATTGTCCACATTGAGGGGACACTGATTATGTGGTATAAATTTCAGATATTGGGTCGCAATATTTTAGGAGATATGAGTACAGGGATTCGAGGCTTCTGAATGCTTCTAAAATCAGGCCTCAAACAAATGTTGACATTGTTGTTATAAATTTTTTATGGGCACTCCCAGGAGCTGAATTTTTTTCCACAATTAGGGAAAGTCCCAGTCATATTGTGATAAAAATTTCATATATTTATTCACTATATTTTAGGAGATACGACTAGTGGAATTCGAACTTTCTGGATACTCCTAGAGTTGTGCACCAAATATGATTGTTTTGGTATTTTTGTTATAACTTTTCATCTATGAAATCTCAGAAGTTGAAACTTGAACCATAGTGAGGGAAAATACCACTGATCATATGTTTTAGTTTCTGTAACTTGTACTACTAAAGTTTAGGATATATGAATTGAATCATTCGCTATATTAGTTTGCATGCAAAGTGTTTGATGAAATGCCTAAATGGTTCAATAATTAATTGCATACAAACTGTTTTATAAAATGCTCCAATGAGTATGTTATTTGTGGTTGGGGATAGTCTTGATGTGTAATGGTATTGCTCTAGTTGATATATGCTTACTTGTATGCAAATAGTTTGCTATATTAGTTTTCATGTAAAGTGTTTGAAGAAATGCTTGCATGCAAATGTAATAGTATAGTAGTTGTTTGAAGAAAATGTAAAAGTGTGGTAATTGTTTGAAGAAAATGTTATTTTTGGATGGGATAGTATTAATAATGATAATAATAATAATATCCATTTTTAAGGTCACAGCCAAGCCAGAGACCCCCTTGTTTGTGGGACAAGGGACCCACCTTCGCACAGCGATTTGACTACTAAGTCTACGAAGGCATACATACTCTACCCCCCTCTGGTTTTGAACCTGTGACCTTTTAGGAGGAAACACATGCTCTTAACCATTAGGCCCACTCAAGCTATATTGTAGTATGATAATATGGATGTAGTTTATCTATGCCTATTTGAATGCAAAGAATTTGAAGAGTTGCATGTAAGGAATTTGAAAGGTTGCATGCAAGGAATTTGAAAAGTTGCATGTAAAGAAATGGAAAAGTGGTATGTTTTTAATTATTATGTTACAAGTGGAATAAGTGCAATGTTTTTGACTTAATCTCATACAAATGTATGAGAAATAAAAATCAATTTGTTTTCACGTGTGGTTAAACTTAGTAGAGCTTTGGAGATCCCATTTCCATAATTGGACATTGGAGATTAGGCCATTATAGTAGCTTCCTTCTTCTACCTCAGTGTGGACCATGGATAGTAATGGGGTATGTTTATAGGTTGTTAATGCTGATTTCAAGTTAATAGACACAATGTCTTGATTTTTGGAACATGTGACTGACTGTGTATGAATTATATGTCGCTTACATGTTGATTTCATGATACCTACTTACATCCTTGTATGTTAGGTTACATTTTTGAATATTTTGATTACATGTATCAATCTTGTAGGTTGATTACAAGAATTGATCGCTTATGTTCGACTGCATACATTTATGCGTAGGTGTAGTTTATTTGGCATTGCTTATGCATACTGTTGGTTGCATGTGGAAATGTGTACAATGGAGTAATGGTTGTTGTTATGCATGTATGGTCGTGGCTATGATTATGCAAGTATAGTAGGTAAAACATGCCTTGTGAAGTCATTGCATGCAATTTAGGTCATCATGATATTATTGGTTGTTATAATGCTAATGAGCTAGTTGAGATAGAGTAAGGGATGGAGATCATCATAATGAGGTTGCAGCATTAGACTTTGGGATAAGAGCAGATTGTCATACAGGTAGTGTGTGTTTGGCATGCAGGTATGTAAGTTAAGGATTATTATATCCCTTAGGGTTATATACATTAGGTTTATGAACATGTATTTGATATTATGGTTACATTCATGATAGATGTTAGATGATTAGTGTGGTTATATTCACATTTACCTTGGAAGGTGTATAAGAGTGGCTACGTTGGGAACTGTTGCTCTCAATGCCTGTGCATAAATAAGGAAGTTCTCTTAACCTAGACCTTATGTTATCTGGTAATTATTTTATGATCATGATTATGTTGAAGTTTATATATATATATATACATGTATGTATGTATGTTGTTCTCTGACAGGATCATGATTTTTTTATGCTAACGTTTATATATGTATGTATGTATCCATGTATTTATGTTACTGTCTGACAGGATTGTTAGGGATCATTGTTGTGAAGGAATAATTGCTTACGCAACTGAATGGCATGAAGATGTTCCTGGTTCATGAGGAATCAAGTGGGAAGAGTAGTCATGACAAATATATGAGGTCAGTATCATGTGGTTATGAGTTGATATTATGTAATTATATTATGACTATGTTGTGGACATGTTATACCAGAGGATACACCAGTAGAATGAAAGCAGCGTGGTCTGCGACATGCTAAGACAAGCATGGATAAGAGATTGGAGGCAGGGTTGCTTGGAGAGTCAGTATGGTTTTAGATGTGTGGTACTACTGTTGTGCATATATTGTATATGTTGTACATGTTTCATATATGATGTGTGCACATGCTATGTTGTGTATACATAGCATGTGTACATGTTATTTATGCAATGTTATGTATAGGATGGTACAAATAGGGTTGTGTGAATATTGCATATGGGGTGTTGTACTGTGTTCATGACGTATATGCGGCGTGTGTGCATATGGTGCTATGTACATGTTGGATATGCAGTGTTGTGTATAGATGATGCTATGTACATGTTGGATATGCAGTGCTATGTACAAGTGATGTTGCATGCATGTGGTACATTGGTATTATCTATATATGGTGAGGTGTGCATGATTGTACAAGTGGTGTCGTGTGTGTGTGGTGTTGTGTACATATTGTACAAGTGGCGTTGTGTGCATGTGGTGCTATGTACATGTCATGCATATGGCATTGTGTACATGTGGTGTCGTGTACATGTCATGCGTGTGGTACTGTGTACATGTGGTATTGTGTACGCATTGTATAGTGGTGTAGTGTACATGTGGCGTTGTGTACACATTGTGCAGGTGGTGCCATGTACATGTGATGTTATGCACACGTTGTGCAGGCGGTACGATGGACCGGCGGTACCGTGTACATGTTGTACATATGTTACTGGTGCATGTGTGGTATTGTGTACATGTTGTACATGTTGTGTTGAGGGCATGTGGTATTATGTATGTGCATCATGTAGTCGTGGTATTGTGGCATGTGTACTCGTTGTGTTGTACTCTGTGTAGGTACACGTATTGGGTGGTATTGCGGCATGTGTACTCGTTGTGTTGTACTCTGTGTAGGTACATGTATTGGGTGGTATTGCACATCGGTTATAGATGGATGCACTGCGTTGTACACTGGTTGTAGGTGTATGCATTGTACGTCAGGTGTAGATGCATGTATTGCATGGTGTTGTGTGTCAGGTGTCGTTGTATGTGTGTGATGCACACTATGCGTATGTGCACCTAGTAGAGGAGAAGGCATTGGGTGTTTGCTGGGTGTGGCAACTGATTTGGTGTCTATACAAAAGAACAAAGGCAGAAGTAAGGATCGATGAAGGATAGGTATCAGTATTGTATTTCAGTTTTATTATGCATGTGATTTATGATTCTGGTATATGATGATTACATGTGAATTATGGTTCTAGTATATGATTATTACATGTGAATTATGATTCTGGTATATGATCTATGATTTTGGTTATGATGGTTACATGTGATTTATGATTTTTATTGTTGTTTTTGAGCTAAACTGATGTGATATCTTTATATATGTTGATTTGGTCAAATATGCTAGTTTGACTTGTTGTGACAGGAAGCGAACAGGATTTCAAGTGTACCTTATTGATGAATTACCAATTAGGTATGATTTGAAGTTATTTCAATTTATTTTGAATCTAATGGAAGTTATGTTCTTGGTACAGGAAGCATAAACATGCCTAGTTGGGTAGTTCAAATTGACTGCAAGAATTAGCAACAACAGTGAAAGAAATTAGAAATGCAACAGTATGCTGGTAGAGCACTTTAGAAGGAGGGCCATTGTGGGACACTAGTACCCAGTTGTGTCCATTGATTTCCATGAGCATGCTATGACCGGTTTGATGTTTAAGGCAGGGATATGCCTTGGTTGTTGTATCTTCTGATGTGAGGAAGCCTTGCCAAGGGATGGACTGCCTAGGATGGGGGTGCCATCGAAACTTGGAAGGTGAGTGACTGCACAGAAGGGGTGACCGGATTCCCGAGGGACTATGTAGCAGAAAAGGGAAGGTCGTAGATGGATTTGTTTTGGTCATTAGCATTGCTAGATGGAATTAGATGCACATTAGGAGTGCACCCTGGAACAATTAGTCGGTAACTGTTCACTGAGAGGACAAGTGGCGAGGGATTATAGCGCAGACCATTGGATGTAGATTTGACTTTGTAGTGGATTCTGGACATCCTGGAAAGGAGGTGAATCCTGGTATTACTTTGAGGGTGGAGGTATGAGCCTCTAGATTCCCTTATTGATTGATACGTGCATCATATCCTTTATTTTTTGGTTAAGAAAATGTGTATATGTGTATATCATTATAAATACCGTAATGAGCTGTGTTATAAAGCTCCAGTATGTGGTATGTTGTCATGTTGTCATGTTGTAATGATATTTTGATTTTGAGCAGGTCTTTCATTGTAAATACTGCAACGAGCTGTGTTATAAAGCTCCATGGGCAGTATGTTTTGTTTTCAGCAATAATGTTGGTTATAGGTGTCATTGAACACCGAGGATGTTGTTCCCCCAAGGGGGAGGGTTCTGTAACAACCCTGGTGAAAATTCCATGTAAAAAAATATAAATACCACGGATGATGGGACACGTATTCCAAGCTGAATGGTGGGTGGGACATTCTAGTGGGTGTTCATTTGGTTGTCTATGGTTAAGGAAATTGGTAAAGGCAATGGTTAAGGCATTAAAGAGGCAAAAAGGTATTTTGGCACATTTATTTATGAAAATAATGGAAATTAGGAGAAAATAAGGTGAAAGGTCACATGTTGCATGTGAGGAGGAAATTGAAGGAAAATAATGGAAAATGAAGAAAATAGAGGCCTTAGTTGGCAAGCTTCTTCCTTTGAGGGTGAACCTTTTGTCAGTTCAATTTTGGAGCTCTCTCATTACTCTCTCTCTCTCTCTCATACTCTTGGAAACTTAGAGTTTTCTTGGATCATTCTTGGAGGGTGTGTGTTGTGGGGAAAAATGCCTATGCAGGACGATCCTATCCACCTAAGGTGTGACAGTGCCTTAGCAACAAACAGAGACAGCTATTCTAGTATTCTTCCTTTATGAATTAAGAATGAATAGAGAGATGGATGGACTAATCGGTGTCTTCCATTTGTCCCTCGATCCGGCTTCTCTTCTCTTGGAGAGTTCCCAGCTACTTGCCTTCTCGCTCGCCCAGCTTCAAGAGGTTTCTGCAAGATCACAAGAAGAGAACACTACACAAGACATGGATTCATATTCATAACTAGTTCAGGATTAGAAATAAACTAAACATACTAATGCAATCATACATCAAAGATACATCAGTATATAGGAGAAACCAAGATAGCTTTATTGATGAATAACAAGGTTCAGGAAGAGATACAACCCGGAGGGCTCCAATCCAACATCTCCTTCCCAGCAAATGGAATTCCTATCTTCACCCCCTTCAAAGCATTAAGCACCCAATGATTCCAATCTCAAACCAACAGCAATTCTTTGCAATCACAAAATTCCAGCCTCTAGATCTCATGGAGGAGAGATCCATATATAGATGTTTGGAGAGAGGATGAGTCAGCTTGAGATCTGACTAGTGTCCTCTCCCTCTGTCAATTCTTGATTCCACTTGGAGGTTCTTGCTTCCACTTGGAGATTTGGAACCTCTTACTCATCACCAGTCGAATTCCCTGAGGAAAGTGTCATTGAGGAAGAATTTGGAAGCTTCCTGGGTCTTGACACCTCTTGGAATGAACTTGCCACATGTCAACTCTCGCTCAGCGCAGGTAGCCAGTGTTGGCTTTGACATTCAGCGCAGGTAGCCAGTGTTGGCTTTGACATTCAGCGCAGATAGCTAGTGGAGCCACTGAAATGATCCTGAATTGACTTGTTTTTGAGCAGTTTCTGGTGGAGAACTTCTGTGAATTGCTGTGGTTTGTTAGCCTTGTTCCTCTAGGGGTAGGAACAACATGTTTAGGGACTTTGGATCCCTTAGATTATGGACATTTCATGCTCAATGTTGTAAGGCACAAAAATGTCTATAACAGTTGCCCCCTAAAGTATGAGGTTGTTTATCGGGTGAAATGCTTTATCAGGAGGATTCGAAGTTCATCCAATGCTGGGAGGAGACCTGTAATAAGATACAATACAATACATTATTTTTCATACTGCTTTCATGATCTAGCTGAGGCGGGCATTCCCATGCTCAGCTTTATAAATTCATTTTTCTGTACATAGAACAGACAATCGTCTGATGGTAGACTGATAATTTTGATGAAATTATCATCCTTTGAGTAGGATGATTATCTGCTGCAATGATGTACATGTCAATGTCTTTATCTTTCCCGAATATATATCGCAGCCCGGATGGATGAAACTAGATCCAGGGTCTTCAAACTCGTTCGATCTTCACTCTAAGTACAAGTCGATCCATGTGAGAAATGTTCTGAAGTCGAACATGGAAAGACATCGCTTGATTACCGGTCAATGAGGTAAACCATTAACAAGCGCGAGAGGAATCACCGATAATGATAATGACCCTCAAGGTACTGCAGTACAATTCACGTGGTGTGAATAAAGGACTTGGCGTCGAACACCACGCAAAATCTTTCGGTCGAAGGTCATTGATGTATACCTGTTGCCGGAAGTGAGAAACTTGCCATTGAGGCATGCAAGCTTCAAAGTACTGAAGGGGTTGTTCCTAGATCAACTTCTTGGATAATGAGCTGATGTCGACAAGAAGCGATCCGTCAAAGGAGGGCCTTAATGAATCCCACATCAATGACATGGAACGTAGCTAATGATTTTGATGGAGGTGAAAACGATCTGAGACATATGATTCAGGGTGGCGGTCATGAAAGGATGAAGGATAATGTACGGCAGTGGATGGGACACGGTTGACTTTTCTGAACGACTTCTCTTGAACATATGGCGACACTGATGCGATGGATTGGTAGCATTACCCCAAATATGGATGGTATGGCGATACCATGGACGTGACCGGTGAATGAAACAACCCAACCCGATTGTGGTACGGAGGAAAAGTGTCATGTTCAAGAGCGACTTGCTACCATCAAAGTTTTCTTGAGTTTCTCCCAATTTTTCCCCAGTCATTGCTGACCAGTACCTCTTTATTTTTGTCAAGCTTGAGGAGGATAACATATTCTTGTTCTATAACCTGCCCTTCGGGCAAGCCCATCGCTATGTTTTAACGAGCCTAGCGATAGTGAAACTCGTTCTCGTCTAAAGACAAATTTGTCGCTATTTAATGATTTTAACGAGTCTAACGACAAAGATAACTCAGTCCTTTTCATTTTTAGAGAGTCTAAAAAGGTACATAAAGTTAACTCCAAAAGTCATTTTTCGTCATCTAATCCCTTAAGTCCGAAAAAGTATAAAACAATACAGAATGGATGAGTTTTCGATAGTTTTAATGAGCCGAATAAAACAAGCGCTCGATCTTTTTGTGCAATAATCCCTCAGGTCCAAAAAGATTAAAATCTAGAGGAGGGATAGCACTTCCTGTCCCTTTAACGAGCTGGAAGGCCAAGGACTCGGCAATCTTTTCATATTTTACGAGTCAGTTGAAAAGAGCTCAAAGAAGACTCGTCTTTTGAGGAACGAGTGATAAACAGGGTTAGCAGCTGATTCCAGGTACAGGTTGGAATTTTCCAATCACGGCAGTGTCACAAGGATGGCTAGTGAAATCACTCTTCGCAGCTGTTCCTCAAAATGGGTAAACAAACATATGGAGGTGAACGATCGGCCAATGGAAAAGTGGAGGTGATGGTGCAAACACGACCAAGGCTTTAATGGCTGATAAGGTTACATTCACAGTGGTTATTTACCGGGTAGGTTCATTTTTTATTTTAAAATGAGCTTAAACGCTGGTGGAAACACTTGCTCATTGCTTATGTTTATTTTTTTAACGAGCATGAAGTTCGCGTTAAAACTGCTCGGATCTTGCGTTTATTTTTTAACGAGCATGAACTGTGTGCTAAAACTGCTCGATTAATCCAGTCATATGATAAGAGTGTCTCATTGAGATTCTATTTTTTATGGAGCTTCATCTCACAAAGCTATGCCCCGCATCCTTTCTTTATGCAAGTTAGGAAACGGCTAACCCAAAAAAACAGATAAATAACCGCTCTTTTCTTGCACTCCAAAAGGTTTGCATGCCCCCAGGCATAAAACAGAGCTTCAAGGTTACCTCTACTTCTTTTCCGTCAAAACATTTGTTTTAACGAGAGAGGCTTACCTCTTTCAGGTTACCCAAAGATTGTCTCGTTAATCTTTCAAACAAAACACTTCCTCGGCAATGTCTACCGAAATAGACAAAGGTGAGCGACGATGCCCGCCAACTCACATAACTTTGACAAAAGAATCTTATTCTAGAATAACCCTCTTCTAGCATGGGCGGGGTACAGACTAGTCATATTCTCCTGCGGAAACCTACCTTATACCCAAGGTTTTCCTACCGAAGCAGACCAGGACGCATGCCCCCTGGGTTCCAGTCATATCCTCCCGGATTACTCGCACTCATCAGGAGGACGGACCGTGGGTTGAGACACTTCTTGCGTGAAGAGACCATTTAGGGATGGTATATGACTATTTTCGATGTGTGATCCGGGAAATGAAAGTTGGTCCACGAGCTTGACCACTCTTCCTTCATGCGGAAAACACATTACTCTAAAGAGTGAGGAGACGATGGCTCCCATGCAATATATATAGTCTCGTCCAAGGAGTAGGTTATAATCCAAGGGTCCTTGAACGACCATCACGTTCATTTGAACGGTCTTCCCTTTCAATGTTATGGGCACATTGGGGAGGATCCCTAAAGGTCGACTAGTTCCTTTATCAAAGCCTGATAGATTTCTCATTTCAGGTGAAAGCGCTGGTGAACCAAGCGCTTTCCAAGCAATAGAGGAAAGGATACTCACAGATGCCCCCTCATCAATGATAGTGCCAGCCATTACCATTCTGTATATTTGAACGATAATTCTGAATGGTATGCTTGCTGGCAACCGGGGTCTGCCTAGTTGGTTCCAGTCGAACGAGACAACTAGGTTGCTTGGTGGTGGGACCGAATAGACGGCCGGGAATGACTCTAATGAAGTTCCTTCCTGCGACAAAGGAATGGGAAAATTGCCCCCTTGTTCGTCGGAGTCTGTGCTGATGAAGAGAATTTGGACGGTGTCGTCTTTATTCTCTTCTGTGACGGTATCATTCGAAGATAGAGCCTCTGAAGGCAAAACCGGGTCAACTGCCGCCTCAACCTTTTGACTTTCGTC
The DNA here is from genome assembly GCA_031772625.1 of Pinus tabuliformis. Classification (NCBI taxonomy): domain Eukaryota; kingdom Viridiplantae; phylum Streptophyta; class Pinopsida; order Pinales; family Pinaceae; genus Pinus; species Pinus tabuliformis. The sequence continues at coordinate 558,794,266 of CM062807.1, forward strand.
AGGCATGGATCCAGATGGTTCATCTTCAATGATAGGTGCTTCGGCTGACCACCTGGGCGGGCCAGCCGGGTTCTCAACTAGTGAAGGACTTGGCAGGAGTTTTTGATATCCAGGAGGAAGTTGCGCTCGTAAAATCGGGCGATCTTCCAGAACTCTTTTAGCCTCGTCTAAGAAGGGACAACGGTGGATGGCATGGTCGCCTTCACACAGTTTGCAGGGAAATCTAGCTTTCCCTCTCTGTCCTGTGACTTCACTTTCACTAGTTGACGGTGAGCAGTCAACATGGCTATCAGAGGTTGACGCTACCGAATTGTGCAAACGGGGAGACCAGCCCCTTAGTATCCGAGGGATGCAGGGACAATCTCTGTGGAAGTGGTCTCCCTTGCATATGACACATGGCGATTTAGGCCTAGTCAGTGCTGTGTGTGGAGTTTTGTCAGACGACACTTGTTTGCCCCAAGTCGCTTTTGGCTCCTTCTTCTTCTTCTCTTTCTTCTTCTTTTCCTTCTTCTCCTTAGGAACTTGGTTTTTTGTTTTACCAGTTCCGTCAAGCAAAGAGGAAGGAGGAGAGGAAGAGTTAGATGAAGTAGAAGGCTGGTGGGCAACTCTGGTCTGGTCTAACTGTTGACTCGACTGTTCAAGAATAGTGGTGTTCTGAACGACATTGGTTGAAAAGAGCCAGACCGGCAGGCCAATTGTCAGTCCTAGAAGCGACAATGTGGCCATATGGGGCGCACCAACATCTCCCCAAGAGGAGAAGGGACTAGGATTTCCACCAAGGGGAATTCCTTGGTTGGTGTGCTCCATTTTTTCAACCTAAAGATCAACGTAGGAATAGGGGTGATTGTTTCGTTTAAAATAAATTTTAACGACGCTTTAGACACAACTTGCTTTTTCACTTTTAAAGAGTCGAGAAAAAGCTAAAGATGACTCTAGTCTCCTTCGATGTTTTAACGAGCCCGAAGTGACAAATGCTCGGATGGACTTTTTCTATTATAGAGTCTGAAAAAGGCCAAAAGGAACTGCTCTGGAGTTCTAGGCAGAGGGTGTGCCAAACTTTTCGCAAAACCGCAGAATACTTTTTAGGGTACGGGCGGTCGATCTTCCTGAATGCTGTGTTCAGTGCATTGCGATCAGTAGGGCGGCCGACACGGCTTCCTAAGGATAAAGGTTTTATGCCTATAGGGGTCTCCCAATATATACGCGACGGTACGTGGGAGCACAATCCGTACTGGCGCTATTGTCCCTCAGGAGGAATCACCCACCATCAACGAGATCGACAGTCACCAGGCTTTACGATGCCGGAACACGTCTCTAGCCTAGACCTCTATGTTGTGCGTTATGTTGCAAAGCGTTGTTAAGTTCATTCAATTTATTTTAAGTTGATCTTTTTAGAAGTTTGCCTTTCAAGGTTCACCACGAGATGTATGATACAATTCCTAAATGCAGTCTAAAGATGATAAGCAAGCTTTATATCTTTTCAACTTTGAAAATCCTAGCTACTAAGGGAAAAGAAAGACACCATCTTTTCTCAAAGAGCAATCAGCACACTCTAATGAACTTTTCCTAAATCAAACATGCACACTATCAAGATGAAAATGCACAATGCAGGTATTTGTTTTCCGCTTTCTTAGTATTGATGCCTACAAAGAAAGCTTTTTGTACAACTTTGAATTTGCTTTTAAATGACCAATACAAACAAGTTTACTTTTTTCGAAATCAGAGAGGGTAGAAGAGATTACAACACTTAACGATTTTCGAAATGAACACTTGTTTCGACACTTAAAAGAGACAAATTCAAACCAATAAGCAAAAGCAAATGTATAATCAACTGCAAACAGCCAATGAACTCTCTTCTAAGATCACAATCAACAGATCTGAATCAAGGGCTACAGGATGATTATTTCACTTATGCAAAGGAAAACTGCAAATGACGCCACAAACACATAAAAACACTCACAGTCTTTTTGTACAAAAGGAGGCGGAATTTAAGAAGAGAAAAGGAGTTATCAGACTGGTACCTATGCTGGTTACAGGCTGCAAAAATCAGAGATCAAAACAAGGCAAAACAGAGCAGAGAACCCCAGTTGCACAAGGGCAAACTGGATCAGCGCAACCTCAACACAGGGGTTTTGACATTCAGCGCAGGTAGCCTTCACGGGACCTGCGTTGAAATGCAGAATCCCTTCACAGGATCTGCGCTGAAGGAGAAACTCTCGTTTCTCACTGGGTTCTAGGTCACATATTGCTATTTAATCTCCTGTTTTAGGCCAAATAAAAGCAACAAGCAAGGTACAATCAAAGGGATGCTTTGAGGGGGTACTAAGATCTATCACAAAGGATCATCAAATCATTTGTGAGTCCATTGTTCAGATCATAGACAAGTCCAGTGATTGGATCAAAGCAGCAACTGTCTACTTTGCATCCGGGAATAGCAGATGCAGTTCGATTGTTGCTGTCGAGTCTATGAAACAAACAATGATAGAAACACAAATAAAATGACTAAACAGATCTCCCCAGCGCAGTCGCCAATTTGTTGTGGGGAAAAATGCCTATGCAGGACGATCCTATCCACCTAAGGTGTGACAGTGCCTTAGCAACAAACAGAGACAGCTATTCTAGTATTCTTCCTTTATGAATTAAGAATGAAGAGAGAGATGGATGGACTAACCGGTGTCTTCCGTTTGTCCCTCGATCCGGCTTCTCTTCTCTTGGAGAGTTCCCAGCTACTTGCCTTCTCGCTCGCCCAGCTTCAAGAGGTTTCTGCAAGATCACAAGAAGAGAACACTACACAAGACATGGATTCATATTCATAACTAGTTCAGGATTAGAAATAAACTAAACATACTAATGCAATCATACATCAAAGATACATCAGTATATAGGAGAAACCAAGATAGCTTTATTGATGAATAACAAGGTTCAAGAAGAGATACAACCCAGAGGGCTCCAATCCAGCATCTCCTTCCCAGCAAATGGAATTCCTATCTTCACCCCCTTCAAAGCATTAAGCACCCAATGATTCCAATCTCAAACCAACAACAATTCTTTGCAATCACAAAATTCCAGCCTCTAGATCTCATGGAGGAGAGATCCATATATAGATGTTTGGAGAGAGGATGAGTCAGCTTGAGATCTGACTAGTGTCCTCTCCCTCTGTCAGTTCTTGATTCCACTTGGAGGTTCTTGCTTCCACTTGGAGATTTGGAACCTCTTACTCATCACCAGTCGAATTCCCTGAGGCAAGTGTCATTGAGGAAGATTTTGGAAGCTTCCTGGGTCTTGACACCTCTTGGAATGAACTTGCCACATGTCAACTCTCGCTCAGCGCAGGTAGCCAGTGTTGGCTTTGACATTCAGCGCAGGTAGCCAATGTTGGCTTTGACATTCAGCGCAGACAGCTAGTGGAGCCACTGAAATGATCCTGAATTGACTTGTTTTTGAGCAGTTTCTGGTGGAGAACTTCTGTGAATTGTTGTGGTTTGTTAGCCTTGTTCCTCTAGGGGTAGGAACAACATGTTTAGGGACTTTGGATCCCTTAGATTATGGACATTTCATGCTCAATGTTGTAAGGCACAAAAATGTCTATAACAGTGTGGCACATTTGGGATCTTAGAGCAAGAAGGCAAAGGAAGAGCAAGAAAGCATAAGAAGGCATCGACATCAGCAACTACATCAGATTGCTTGCAGGTACTGAGTTGCATGTATGATTTCTTCACTAGTTTTGGCATGCATGGCACATGCATGTGTTTTCTTGGTTATGATCTATCATTGGCATGGAGGATGGTCACGATTGACAGTGGATTTCCTAGCCTTGCCATTTCCTAGATAGCCATGGTGATTGTGGACTTTCTTTCATTTCTTTGTTTTGGTTGGTTCTCATGTTTCCTTAGCTCGGGTTGAGTTAATAGTCCCGGAAGCCCTGTAAAAGCTTGGGTTGAGTTACTAGTCCTGGAAGCCCTGGTTGGACAAATGCTCTGGAAGCCCTTGGTGGGTTGAGTTACTAGTCCTGGAAGCCTTGGTTTGAAAAACGCTTTGGAAGCCCTGTATAAGCTGTGGGTTGAGTTACTAGTTCTGGAAGCCTTGGTTGGACAAACCCTCTGGAAACCCTGGAAGGCTTGGATGGAGACAAATATAATGATGGTTTTTTGTGATGTCCGACTGTGAGGTGGAATCACTATTTGATGGGTTGAGGTGGGTGGCCTCTCGAAGCCCTCGATGAGTTTTGATTGATGTGTTCTCTAAGATCCCACATTCATGCTTGGAATATGGCACAGGGGTGATTGGTTGAAGAGAGACTTGGGTCAACCAATCTATGGTCGTGTGGAACGTGGTAGTCCCATCTCCGGTTGGTTCATTGCATTTATTAATGAAACAATTCATTCCCTTGATTTTCATGTGCAAATGTACTGATGTATATATGGATTTTGATGTCTGATATGTTTATTGTATTTGTGTTCCTATTATGTTGTTTATATGCACATTTACCCCGGAGGGTGTTACACTTGATGAAATCAAAATTTTCATTTGATGCATTTCCTTGAAAGGTCTCATTCACAACATCTTGATGCTTGAACATTAACAAAGAAATTTTCTGACTTGCATTCACAATTCTCTTCATTTTTCCATCATGCATAAGAGATAAACTCATCTTCTTACGATGCGCTCTAACTATGTACTCAATTCCATTCTTGAATAAGTGATACTTATTCTCATGGCAATGAAAAATTGCTCTCTTGTCATAAAGGTATGGGATTCCCAAAAATATACCACATATATCTAATGGCACTACATCAAGATCAACTTCGTCAAGAAAGTTTGCAGTGATTGCAAACTTAAGGATTCACTTCCTTGTCACCTACAAAGTTGCATTCTTACATATCCAGCCTAAAGGATAAGGTCTTGGATGTGGAATGGTTTCCAGATTCAAACTTTTGACAATGTTTTCAAAGATGAGATTGGATTGAGAGCCACTATCAAAAAGAGTGTCAATTTTGGTATGCTTTGAAACAACTCTAATGTGGAAAAGTTCAATTCTTGTTTCATCATTTTGAGTATCATTGGAACAACTTGAAGAACTAGTGCTTTCTATGTTCTTACCTTTCAAACCCATCATTGTAATCTTGGTTTCATCTCCTGAATCAGAACCTAAGTCATGTTCTATAATTGCATTTGTTTTCTCCTTCTGTTTGTTTTTAAGTTTGTTGGGTCTCATTTCTGGATGGAGTTTTCAACAATGATCTTCATCATGGCCATTTTTAAAACAATTTTTGCATGTGAGTTTTTCTTTTTCCATTTTAATAGAAGCATTCTTCTTCCCTTTTCCCTTAAACTTACCCTTTCCTTTTTCTCCAATTTCAAGGGAACTCTCACTTTTCTCATCTGAAATATTTTTCCCTCTTGCTTCTAGATGTGTGGCTTGAACACAAACCTCATCTAAATTTGTGGGATTGAACATGAGAATAGTTTGCCTTAGATAACTATTTAAACCTCCAATATATTTTAACAAAGTGTCTTAAGATAACAAATCTACACCCAATAGTAGTGCTCTTCTCCTAAACTCTCGAGTATAGTTTTGTACACTTTGTCTTTTTAATTGCCTAAAATTCTACCAATTCATAATAGCCTTCTGCATATTAGCTAATGGATAAAACTATCTTCTAAGTACAACAATAAAATCAATCCAAGAGGTTGAGACATTACCATGCTTTTTCATTTCCTCTTGTGTTTTAGCTTCCCACCAAATAAGTGTTGTACTCTCCAACATTAATGAAGCCAACTGAATCTTTGTTTCATCATCCTTGATGTTTTGAATCCTGCAATATACTTCAAGTTGATGAACCCAATTATCTAGTCTTTTAGCATTAACCTCATCGTTATACATAGGTAATTCAAATTTAATATCAAGTTTCAATTTATAGTTGTTTATAGTTGTTGATCAATTTATGGGTCTTTTTACCATCTGTGAACATGTTTGAATGAACTCCCTTAGAATTCAAACAACTAAAATATCTTGAAGTAGATGAGCAATTTGGGGAAAATAGTTGTCACACCTTGTTAAGTTTCACGTGTGCTGATTTTTCTATATTTTCCTGTGCATTTGCTGGTATAAACTCTCAGAACGGTGTAGAGTTGCACTCTGTCTGCCACTATAAACCCGCGCAGGTGAATTCAACAAAGTAAAAATAAAAATTACATTCTAGAAACATAGTTGGTCGAATATTTCCCAACTAAAAGCTTCCAGGTGATGACTATTCGAACTATAACCCTCAGAAGGTGCATCTTAATCCCTTTTCTCATGGAAACCTGATCCCTCAATTAAGGAGTCTCATCCTCCTCTTTTGGATTTGAAACTTCTTCCTCTTGGCCTATAAAATGACTAGAGTTATTAAGGAGGTCAGAACTCAAAGAAGATAAACTTATGCTGTTATTTTGAGATTGGAAAGCTTGTCATCTAAGGAGGAGTTTGAAGGCATTTGGGAGGGACCTCACGACATCAAGGCGAAGGTTGTAAGGCTCCTCCTTATCTTTGATTAATAAAAATGAACACTTTCTCCCATTGATTTGTCTTATCGGAGTGATGAATGGTTTATAGTTGTTTATAATGTTTATTAACGCAAATTCAATTCCTAATTTCCTTGATCATTAGGTTAAGTTTTGTTTGGATTATTATATCACATGTGATTTTGATCCTTTTATGGTCGATGTTTGCAAGTCTTATCAAGCATTGAGGAGTTGCATCAAATCACAAGAAGGGATCTTCATTGAGCATTTCGTGAAATAGGTAAGAGGCTCATCCATTAGCCTTGATTCTTATAATTCAAACAAGTCCAACTTAGGGAAAGAGTCAATTCAATTGTCTTTCTTGTTTCTAGTTTCCGTCAAGGATCTAGGGAGATCGCTCTTGTTTGCAAGAGGGATTTGTTTGGTGTAACAAATTGGAGACCGTACTGGGGAACGCCTCTGTTATTGTCTTTTTCCCTAGTTTTGCTATCTGACTCTTCTGATCTATCTCGACCTGAGTCTTTATGAATTAATGACCTTTCATATTTGTGTGGTTTATTCCTTGAATTTTTATTTTTTCTTGGGTTTATTACACCAGCGATGTTTTCGTTTTCTAATAGAGCACAATTTTGCGCCTGTTTCGCCTTAGAAATCGGGTGCATGCGCTTTGTTTTGTATTGTTGACCTGCACAGACCTTGAGAATTTTTTAAAATTTGGATTTTGCTTCAACCCAGACCTGAGTTTGTTTTTTTGGAAGTGTCACTATCTTTGTTTAGACTGTGTTATGTCTCTTCTGAACTCATTTGAGTGCTTTGTTAATAATTTTTTAGAATTAGGTCTCTTTGAAGAAAATGGTTAGGGTTTCGCCTGGTTGATTTGTTGATTAATCAAAACAAGATAGGTTGTCCTTCTTCTTGTGATATTCCTATTTTGTTCTGTCAAATACACCAGTTAGCCTTAATTTTTTTCTTATTTGTGATCAAACTCATTTTGAATTGCAAATTAGGGTTTTTTGAGATCTAGTGCTTTTATGAAGAAATTGTGGTCATTTTTGTTTGATAAAGGAAATTGTTGCTTTCATTTTTGGGAATTTCTCACAATTACACTATTGTTATCATTAAATCAAAGCATTCATAGGGAAAATGTGTTTTTCTCCAATTCTATTGATTGATTTCCGTATACTTGAAAGTTTTGAGTGATAAAAGATAAAGAGTATTTTCGTTTATTTGATATTTAGGGAAATATGGAACTTGGTTTGTTTTCTGTATTTTCATTGCATTAAGATGAAATTGGTTGTTTTAGAAAAATTGGAAAAGTTGTGAGTTTTTCATTTCATTTTGGGAAAATCAAAGGAACTCTTTCTTTCCTCTAAATAGGATTTCATCAAATTTGAAAGTTGCTATTGCATTTTTAAGTGCATTAAGATTTGAGTCATGTCATAACATCATGAGTTTCCACTTCATTACCAATTGAGTAAAGAACAACTTAATAGTACAACGTTAATTAAAATTCATCTAGAATTTTACATTTTTTAGGGCTCTTGCCACCTATAGTAGCTTAAGTATAGGGCTTTGGAATAACGAAGGAAGTAAACTTTCCAAAGCTATAAACGAATAATAGAATCTTAGGTTAGGGAGAGAAAATCCAATTATTTTTGTTTTGCTCGAGGAAGCTCTTCTTGTACATGAGTTAAGCACGAGATCATGTCGAATATGGTGAAGTGACTGTACCCACTTCATCGGCCTAGATATAGTGATTTGCACATATTACAACGGTACCGAAAGGTACTTGGGGTCACTTGAAAGTAAACCTCCAATTGATCATGTGGAGGAGCCTTCAAGGGGATTGAGCTTGTTACTATGCCCTTGCGTGTACATCTGATCTATGACTATCCTCCCAGGTAAAATTGTTGTATTTGGTGAACTTAGTGACTATAATCCTAGGGATCTACCTAAGGTGACGATAGAGGGAAGGTCCTGTTGTACCTAGAACAAACATTGACTAGACTCACTTGGAATTTTTGGAGGGTAATCTTTGCTCGAGATGGTTTATAGCAAAGTTACTTGCACCATACTGTTTCATTAAGCAGGTTGTTAGGGTAACTGGTTCCAAATGCCCATTTCTATAAATATTTCGCCTTGGTCACTACGACATTGGATTTCATCACCAACTAGTAATTATTGATCTTTGTGAAGAGTAAGTTTGTATGGTTTGAACTCCTAGATTTTTAGCATGTGTTACTTTCTGAGTTGTTTTTTTTTTTACTTTTTAGAGGCTTTAGGTGTAATTTAGATATTGTGTAATTTATTAATTGAAAATTTTTCATTGTGGTGGAATTACCAAGACAATCACGTATGATACTCGGGGACCCCCTGAGTATACACCGAGTCAGTTAGAAAAGATAAAAGCCAAAAAATCTAAATCATCGGGATCTGGAACTACAACAAAAAATGAAACTTATACTATTATAGACTCTGATGTAAAAGGAATTGAAGTTAATCAACCGGAAACATCTACTATCTTAGGCCTTGAAGTGACAAAAACTGAACTTGATCAAACTTAGAGATTAACATCACACTCAGAAGGAACTGATTTACAAATTACTGAACTCATTCAAATTGAATCAGATACTGGAGACTTTTCAGATACAAATCCGATTTCTGAACCAGATATTGACAAACCTAAGTCTGATATTTCTGAACCTGAGACTTATACGCCTGCTACAACGAATATTACAGATCCTCCACATTCACTGCATGTGAAACTTATTATTATTGATAGTCTAACTCTTGGACTCATTAGCATCAAAGAACTTGTTTCGAATGAAGAGGAAGAACCAATAGTTTTTACCAGTGAACCGTTAGATATTTCAGATCTTTTGTTTAAATCTCTTCACCCTAACCGTTGGTATTTCACACCCTTGAACTTTTTAGGACAAGGGATTCCATGATACACAAATCCTTACTCTACCGTACCGGGTTTTGATTGGTCTATGATGGCTTCTAGAAGTACCTCATTAGATACATCTATGTTTTCTACTTCTCCAGAGTCAACATTATATGGTGGTTTTCTACCACTTGGATATCACTCTCTTGCTAGAGGTTATTCAAGGGCTTCTTCCTCAAATTCATCTTCAAACATGTCAACTGGTGTAATTAATCCTAGCAATGAAGGTTTGACATTTGAACAATTTATTAGTATGATTTCTGGTAATGTTGGTAATCCTCAAATCAACCCATCAGGTGGTTATTACCCATCTTGGGGTCAACCATCGTATCCTCCACCCAGAGGACAACCTTTAGGTGGATCTTACCCTACAGCTGGGGGGAACCCCCTGCCGGAAATTATCTTAATTATGCTCAAATGCCTCAAAATGGTCTTGGTCAATCTTTTATACCTCAACCCATTATTGGAATGCCTTACCGTGGAATGAATATAATCTAGAACCCTTCGTTAAATCAATAGTCAATTCCAGTTTCTTCTCAAGTGCACGTGTATCAACCTGTTCAACCTATTGGACAACCTATACAACAAATACATTTTCAAGGTATGCCTTTTCAAGTCCAACCGACCGCCCAGGTTAATCCATCGACACCTACCCAGCAACCACTCTAGCATCCTGTCCCGAGTACTCCTCAAACCTTGGTGTAGTTTGTTTTGCCAACGAATGTTCAGAACCTAGATTTATGTTCACCTCAAACTCCCATTCCAGGAGTATTGCAGGTAACTGTCCCATTTACATTAGAAGTAACAGTGCAACCCCTTGTTTAGTCTATCCCTCAGGTATCTGGTGTTCAATCTATTCCTACAATTCCATTCATGCCCCAAATACTTGTTGTACAACCTAACGTCCCATATATGCAAGTGTTGTTTAAAGGGAAACCTTTCCAAGGTCAACCCCAGAGTCAGTTTGTTCATGGTCCACCTTTTCAAACTCAATTTCTCTAAGGCCAACCTTTGCAAAATAAACCCTTTCAAGGACAGCTCATTCAAGGTCAAATGGGTGAGAGTCTCCCGTTTCAAAATCAACCATGCCCAGGTCATACGTTTCAAGCACATATGCAGTCGCAATATGGTATGGCTTGGATATCCGGAAGGTATGCAGATTCCAACTACTCAGGCTATTCCAGGATATCCTGGGTATCCTCCTCCCGGTACAGGACTCATCCCTCAGGGTTATCAGTATCCATCTCAGGATCCTAACTACCAGTTGCCTTTCATTGCAACTTGGGATTTGCCTGACCTCTCTCAGTTATCTAATTATCCTCTTCTTTATTTACCTTTTTGGCCAACCATTCCTACTAAGCTTCCCAGTGACATTCCTAAGTTTGAAGGTAAGTCGGGCGAAGATCCATCAAACCATGTTATGACCTATCATCTTTGGTGTGCGTCCAGCTCATTAATCGATGATTCTATTAGATTACGAAATTTTCAATGAACCTTAATTGGTTCGGCAACCAAATGGTATGTAGAATTGCCACGCATTTCCTTCAGTACATTTAATGCCCTTGTTACAACTTTTTTGACCCATTTCCAGTTGCCCATTCGATATGATAATGGAACTGAACATTTAACTTCTTTAAAGTAGCCAACGTCAACCCATATCTCAGATCACATTCATGAATGGAGACGAAGACTTCGTCTAGTTAAAGTTTACATTCTAGACTAGATCTTGGCTGAATGGTTCATAAAATCTCTTTTACCAGTAATAAATGAATATGTTGCCAAAGGAGGTGTTGTAACTGAGGAGCAAGTAATTTCTCGTGCTCAATACCTTGATCTTGTTTATACTCAGTCTGGTACTTTGTATGAAAAGATTCGAGATTTACCCCGCCTTGGCCAAACTAATCCAACCCTTACAGGATCACATGCGCTGATGGTATGATTGGTTCTGTGAGCCAAAAATCTAAGAATAAAAAGAAAAATTCTAAGAAAACTTAGATTTCAGCTCTATCTGATTCACCTGAAGAAGATCCCTCTCCCGAAATTACTTCAGAAATTAACGTCGTAGAATCATCTACCGGCAAGGGTAAGAAATCCGGAAATAAGAAAAAGGGAAAAGGGAAAGTTAAACAAGGCATTCGTTCTAAGGAGAAATCAAACAAGAATGAACCATCTGATGAAAAGAAGAAACCTCGTAAGGTCGGCGGAGGCCGCTGGTTGGTAAAGTCAGACTCGTAAAGACGGTGAGGTCTTGTGCTCAAACCTGAGCGAGGGCATTGACTAGTTGCAAGGAGTGACTTGCCTAGGCCATGCCTGCTCACCTTTAGCCCACAGGGGTTTGGTCTCGTGGTCAGCAAATGGTCTGCTAAGTTGTTCGTGCCGCTATGCGGGTCACAGGTTCAAGTCTCGTCTTACCTTGAGGGGTCGTTCCTTGCAGGCTAGGCGGTTCCTCCTAGCTGTTATAGTGGCAGTCAATGGGATTCGACCCCGTGTAATGCGAGTATGATACCACCACCGTTGCCGATTCAACTAGATATCAAAAAAAAAAAAAACCTCCTTATCCTTGCCTAATTTGTGATGAAAATCATTACACCAAGGGGTGCCCACATAGTGACAAAGTTTCTAAATTTTTCAAAGGTTCACCCACTCCTGCTATTTTGAAGGACCCCTTTCCTCCCCAAGACAACAAAATGGTTTCTCATGACCAATCCTCCTCATCCACATCGACATATATCATGATGATGTCTTCCAAAGTTATGGTAGCAACGAGATCCAAAGATTACACATCAAAGAGTCATGTTGAAGATGGAGATGACTCTAGTCCAGCTGGTCAAACTTCCACATCTACTCCTCCTTCTTCTGAACCGTTACATATTGAAAAACCAAACCCTGATATGATAATTCATCCGCCTCCTAAGGGTATGCTTCAAAAGTCAGCCTTTAACCCTCATGCTAGGGCTGCTCAAAACTATAACATCATCGAAGATTTGGCTATGTCACCTTCGGCAATGTCAGCTCTTGAAGTGCTGCAAACTTGTCCAACACAAAGGAATTTATTATTATCATCCATAGGAGTATTGGATCCTCATGACTCCAATTTGATTGTTTTCGATCTCGAAAATTATGTCCCATGTCTCTCGCACCAACTGGCTTTTCAGATACCAGTTCATGTCAAAACTTGACGAGTTTTTCGAACAATGATTGACGAAGAAGCATTGACATGTATCATGTCCATTTCCTGTTGGAAAGCTTTAGGTTCTCCAACAATTAATCATTCTCCCACAACTTTGAAAGCCTTTGATGGAAGAGGTTTTCATCCTTATGGTATTTTAAATGATTTACCAATCGAATTAGAGGGTAAAACGGTTGCAATAGATGATGAGATTATTGATGCTCAACTTGACTATAACCTTTTGCTTGGTCGAAGTTAGACTTATGCCATGTCGGCTATAGTCTCGTCATATTTTAGGATGATCATGTTTCTTCACAAAGGGATAATTGTGAAGGTAGAAGAATTATCCCACTATACCTTAGACACTAATTCCACTGGTAGTGTGCCTTTTGTTGGAAAATCAACGACTTGATATGAAGAAGTTGCCATTGGTCTTCTCAAAGGCTCATCTTTGATGGGAACTTTCGCATTCCCTCCACCCAATTTCCCTCATAATGATGCCCAGATTAATATGATTACATCAAGTACTTTCGAATCGGGAGATCTGTGGAAAGTACCTTCAAAGTCAGAAATAGTTTTATATGGTAGTGAGATGCCTCGTAGCCCTTTTGAGTTAGCATATGAGGCAATTCAGTCCTTTTCCAACTCATCAACATCTGAAAACAATCGAATGAATATGATTATTGATGAATATTCTCATTTGTCACACTTGGAACCAATCTCTATGCCTGATCCTTTTAACACAAATTTCTTAACTGATGAAGGGATTATGGAAGTTATGACCTTGGACGAAATGGCATGGAACGATACTCATCCATGGTAAATTGGGGTGAGTATCCATAGTTAAAAATCTTGTTATATTGTAAGTATTACTTTGATTGTGAAATGAGAGAGATAGAAATTAGAGAGAAAGCAGAGAGATCCATTAAAAACAACACCAAACAAAATATATTTTATTGATCTCAAGATTACATATTTATAGTATCTAGATCACTGACAACTACACATCTAGATAGCTATTACAACTCACACAGAAAACTGACTACTTCTAGATTGGCACCTAAGGACTCATAATGACAACTCACACATTACATGGAAGCATTACTTCCAACACCCTCCCTTAATGCTTACATGTAGAAAATATAAAAAACCCACATTACAACAATAAATAAATCTTTGTCAGATTTGTCTGATATGGTCATCATCAACACCCACATCCACTCTAGAATCTCGCAAACTCCGCTCTTTCACCACCACATCTTCGAGTTGTCACTTGACCTCCATTTAAAACATAACCGCCTCTGACCATCGTTGATGAACTTTGCAGAATTGACACTTCTCAACCTCCCGGAGCGCAACGGGTCAGTCTCAATACTGAACCATCATATGGAATTGCCACCATCTGTGAATCCATGGCCCTCCGCAACCTTCATCAGTTATCTAGGATAACATTCTAGGTACATAATGTCTTCAACAAACAATTCTACAACTTGAACTTGTATAAATAACCTGTACTGATGCTCTCGGAGCACAACGAGTCACACTAGATTGACCTTATTAAGAACTACCTGTAACCAATGCTCCCTGAGCATGACGAGTCACATTAGCCTGTTAAATAAATGGTCTGTTCTTTATAGTTCTACATCATTTGTATTTTTCACGATATATTTGGACAATAACACACATCAACTCACACCATTAACACATTACAACTACCCACAACCTCCTTTAAAAAAAAAAAAATATGACAACTCCACTGTCTTAAAAATAAATCTTCTCACTAGCCAAGAAATATAGAACTGATCAAAGAATCCTCTACATTGGATCCTTTCTTTAGCTCACAACGACTTGATTTCAATGTTATGGCTGAAACCCACCCACTTTGGTTGTTCGCAAATCAACTTTGCACCAATTTTTGACTTAGTCATCGGAGAATCCACAGTAAGAACCATTTTCTGCCAACGTTTCAAATCCCAACCGGGATCCATCATCAAAACAACTTTGCACCAATTTATTAATACCCAAATACTTCCCGACCCAGAAAATCATGTTTTTAAAAATTATTTTGACCAATAAAATAGTCCGCAAACCCACATTAAAATATCCTTAATGTATGCTGCTTTAAAATAAAGCTCCAAAAAGTAACGTTTGGACCAAAACATTATAATAAAGGAATATGGTCAATTTATAGCTAATGTGTGGTGTCAAAAAATATTTTGACAGTCATAGCCGTCATCAGTTTTGCCATTTCTATGAAGCAATCACCTTTGTTGCCGCTGTGCCAATCCGCAGCTTCAACCGGCCTTAGAAATAAAACTTAATTGTTTTGGCAGAGTCACATTCTCAAGACGAAGGAAATACAATTTCTTCCCAACGCCTCTCTGAAATAATGAATGCAACCGCTGCAACTGTTGTTGAACTCGTTGACATGATCCTCCCCAACTGTAGATATCCAGGTAAACGCTCATTCCAGATCTATGGCCAGCAATCAAAATAATCCAAATTGAAATTTACTCAATCGGATAGCTTAAGCTTCCTTTGAGTTTCTTAATTTGCAATCTGCTTTCCACCAGCTGAATCACTCCAGCCGCAGAAAAAATAAGCATTGACTCTCTGTAATAATTCAGATCTAGAATAAATCTCTCACATCTCGTTCTTCGATGGCGCGTGAACAGAGAAATTTTTTGAAGGCTAGCTCACAATAATCACTCCACACGGAATAATTTCTATATCTACACATACATACACACGAAAATCTAACACGGGCACAAATTAAAAAAAAAAATCAACTCACACATAGATCTTAAATATCAAACAATTACACTCAACTCTCTTTCACATTTTCCTGGCGCTCCCTGGAAAGAGATCCATTAAACACAACACCAAACACAATATATTTTATTGATCTCAAGATTACATATTTATTCTAGATCACTCACAACTACACATCTAGATAGCTATTACAACTCACACCTAGGAAATTGACTACTTCTAGATTGACACCTAGGGACTCACAATGACAATTCACACATTACATGGAAGCATTACTTCCAACAGAGAGATAGTTTTTAGACATGTGGTATTGATGAGCCATCATATTGGCCCATGGTATGGTAGGGTAAATAATATCCATGGTAAAGTGGGGGTGAATATCCATAGTTAAAAATCTAGTTATATTGTAAACATTAAGTTTTTATGTCCTTATTGATGAAATTTAAATATAATTGCATAATTATTATTTTATTTTATATGTTAAAATGAATCTTAATTTGTAGTTGCTGTGGTGTAGATATATCTCAAAAGTAATTATAATCTTTTTAATCAAAAAAATATTATAAAATTAAATTCAAATTAAATATTTTTAAAATATTTTTATTGCGAAATAAGAAATGGTTTTTGGGCATGTTGTATTGATGAGTCATATTATTGCCCCATGTATTGCAACAAAATCTATTTACAAGTTAATAATAACTATGACAAAGTGGACATGAATATCCATAATTAAACATATTGTTATATTGTAAGTATTAAAGTTTTTATGTTCTTAGTAATTAAATTTAAATATAGTTACAGAATTATTATTCTATTTTATAACTTAATACTTATATATTATAATGTAATAGGTATAATATGATTTTGTTTTTATCTAAAAAGATAAATACAACATAACAAATTGAATTTTTTTATTTTTATTACTTTTAACTTTTCAAAAACACTACAACATCTCCTCCACTTGCTCTATATTACTTTTATTTTAACCAAAATGTAAATGTTTACCTACACATAAATATACATAAACGCATTAATATAAATTCAATTTAATTGAAAAATTTAAGTATCCTGAGATTTATATGTCCTTATCATATCCTCTAAATTAGTGGAAGCCAGGAACAACTGAAATATTCTGTATTCTGGTTTTTATTTTCTTGCAGTAAAAAAACTCCTCCAATATTCTGTTTGTTATTTTCTTGCAATTGAGAAACTTCTTCAATATTCTCTGCTTTTTCCTCGCAACTGGGCAACAACTTGTTCAAGATTTTGTCTGTTATTTTTCTGGCCCACTAGAAATTTCAAGGGTCTCGCTATCACAAAGGGGAGAAGAATTCGCGCAATGAATGTTTGATGGCTAATCACAAAGTACTTCCACAACAAATCAAAAGGGAAGGTTACTGTAATTACAATACGTAAACACGTACACTGCAGAAAGTAAAAATTCCAATTTTCTTTACATTGCAGAACGTACAGTTTTCAATTTTAGGACTCGAGCTCTCATCTAGGCGAGAAGACAGCCAGATTGCTACCGCTTCTCTTTCAATATTTCCCTGCAGATTTGATTGAACGAGGCCTTCAACATCAATATACCAGTACGAATCACCATGGCTCGCTGACTGAGAAAGTAAGTCTGTGGGCTGAACATCCCATGGCTGAACACCGTGACAACACCTATCTGCTATGTAGCATGTGCATTAAACTGACTTTTGAATCCATATTGGTTTATGAAGATAAGGGTAATTGACTAACACTTAGGTGGAGAGGTTTGGTCCTCAGATTTTTGTCCAATCCCAAGCAAAACTATATATTCTTAAGAGCTGCTCGAGGCGTGCTGCAGGGGTCATTTTATAGTGTGAAAAAAAAAATAACTAGCTAATGAGTGATTCACCTAATGAGTAATCCACATGCTTGTGAACCGATGCTTGTGAACCATTTTTGGTTGTTGAAATCTATGATTAAATTGTGTGAAATTGTACACCCTGATTGGCATAGATGGATTCAGTAACAAATATCTAGTTCACCCTAATTATGCACGGTGGGTCTGATATAAAATTTTATCTATCAAACAAACAAAATTTGATTAAAATTGTAGTTTTTATATCCAACAAACAAACAATTTGATTAAAATTGTAGTTTTTAATGGTATAGCTGGATTCAGCAACAAACATATACTGCACACTGATTATGCAATATCTGATATACAATTTCTGCAAATAAACAAGTAATTTGTTTGAAATTGTGGTCCAATCCCGAGCAGGACTATATACTCTTGAAAGCTATTTTTGGGAGCTATTTCATAGTGAAAAAAAAAAAACTAGCTAATGATTGATCCACATACTTAGTGAACCAATTTTTGTTAAAATTTAGGATTAAATTGTCTGAAATTGTACAGCCTGATTGGCATAAATGGATTCAGTAACAAATATCTACTTCACACTCATTATGCACCATGAGTCTGATATAAAATTTTATCACACAAACAAACAAACAATTTGACTAAAATTGTAGTTTTGGATGGTATAGATGGATTCAGCAACAAATATATACTGCACTCTGATTATGCAATATCTGATATACAATTTCTTCAAATAAACAAACACTTTGTTTGAAATTGTCAAATTTGATGGCATAGATGGATTTAGCAACAAACAGATTATTGCATCAGGATTATGCAAGTTGGGACATACAATTTTATGTATCAAACAAAAGACAATAATTTTACAAATGAGGGCCAAGATAGCCATTAAATGCACATTCTACATCACATATAATAGCGCCAAACAAAACATTACTCAGAATATGTGATTCCTTGCTGAATTAATCTTGATTGCAGATTTTGAGAATAAATTGGTATCCTACAATCAAATTCCAAGATATGTAAAAATAACCATAGTTGTTGATCATAAACCACATTTGCTCCCCTGAAAACACAGCACTGCTATCAAAGAGAGGGAAATTGCAGGAATCACAAACAAACGAAAAGACCGCTAAAAAATTGTTGCTTGTTGCAGAATTTTACTCCACAAATAGTCCTAGTACTCTTCTGTTCCTTTCTTGCTTGCAGGTATAGTATCTGTCCTTACCTTTGAGTATATTGGCTGAAATAAGAAGTGTGCTGAAGCAGAGGACACCATTAACAGCAGCAGTAGCAGAGGAGGTTTCCACGGGGGCGACCTGGGAACACGTCCACATTAATTTAATATCTTGATTTCTCCATGAGTCCTGTGAATGTGAATGTGTTCCAAGGTCACCCCAGTCGAGCCTACTCTGTTTCATTTATTCAAATGGGAACACGTCCACATTAATTTAATATCTTGATTTCTCCATGAGTCCTGTGAATGTGAATGTGTTCCAAGGTCACCCCAGTCGAGCCTACTCTGTTTCATTTATTCAAATGAGCCCGACATGCGGGGGCACCCCCTTCTGAACCGAGAGTCCATGAATGTCTGTAATTTATTGAGATGAGATCGATAGAAAAGGAGAGAGGGGCCGAAATCTGGTAGTACAAGCAGTACAAGTGAAGTGCAGAGATGGCTCTGAGATAGTTGTTTGAGTTAGGTCGAACTAAAATGGTTTTACAGAATCTTGGCTGCATCAATGTTAGTGCTTAATCCCCAGATTTAGGTAGAATTAAGTGGGGAAGGTGCCGTGATGGGAGATTGGTACGAGACTGCACTGGGCAATGTATGAAGTGTACTACAGTACTATTTTTTTGAGCAAAAAATTGAATAGTACACACCATAATACATTATTATTGTAATAGAACAAATTGAAGTACATTTCAAGGGGTCAAAGACACTGTGAATGCTTACGTGGCTATGAGACTTAGTTATAGTAATGGCTGCTGCACATTATTTATAATTTTTCCAATTATGGAAATTTCCTTCGAAAGTTTGTTACTGTTGTAAGAATTTTTTTTTAACTGATGAAAATGCAGTGGAATATTTATTTGGTATTTCTAATTGGTCAAATGATCTTGCTTTAGGTTAATGATATAGGTAAATTGCCTATGTTCAGGTAAATAGTCATGGTTTAGTTTCCAAAATGGTTTTAATTGTTTTACCTTTTGAAATTATTCTATTTGTATATTAATTCATTTTTATTATGATGTGATTGATTATAATAGTATAGGAGTTTAAAAAGTAAAACTATTATACTACTCTCGATTTAATTTAATTTTATCATGATATTTTATATTAATATATTAAACATGGTTATACTTTATATTCTAATTTTTATATATTTTTATATTAATATATTAAACATGGTTATAGCTTATATTTTAATTTTTATATATTTTGGTTGGTAATGTAGGTGGATTTGTTTGATCAATGATTGAGGACACTTATGTTATAATTGAAGAACAAAGATTCTTTGGTTGGATTTTGGTTAAGTAGGGTGTTTGTGGAGTTGTGTTTCATTGTAATAGTGTGTTGAGTAATGTGTATGAGATTAAAGTTGTTTTAAGACTTATATAACTTTGTAGATATGATTGTTTAGAAAAGACCATCTGACTTCCAAGTATTTGGGGGTGCTTCTTGTTATGTACCACAATCAAGCAGTTAATTGGGAAGATCTCATGGAAAGGAGCCGACGAAAGGTCAGTAACTGGACTTTTTGGGCCTTTAATTTCCCAAACCGCCTAATATTGACCAAAGCAATATTACAAGCTATAATTCCAAATTATCAGCTAGCGGTAATGTCGATTCCAAGTACAGTTTGTTAATGCCTCTACTATATTTAGAGTAACTTCTTATGGAGAGGTATAGCTAAAATGCACAAGTGGGCCCTTGTAGGATGGAATAAATTGACTACACCAAGATAAATGGGGGCATTGGGTCTTCGAGATCCTCAATTGATCAGTTCTACTTATGGTATGAAACTATGGTGGTTGTGGATTCAGGGAGGCCCACAAATCTGGAAACAAATTTGGCTCAGAAAGTATTTTCCATTGCACACACAAAATGAGTGATTACACTTTGAAGCAAAAATTCAAGGCTCTGGTATCTGGACCTGGGTACAAGTAGGTTAGGATCTCGCTAGATGTTATGCATTTTGGGAGGTTAAAGGGGGAATGATAGCATCCTTTTGGGAGGATTCCTGGTAGCAACATCCTTGTTTAGTGGATAATGAGAGGCTCCAAACCATTAAAACTCTATCAAAGGCTCTGGGGGCTCATAAGCTAGTAGATTTATGGAAACCATTAGATGAGAATCAATGAGTATGACAATGGAGGGATAAAAGCGACTAGACCCATACAAATGGGATTCACCCATGGGAGGAGTTCCAAGAGATACTTGAAAATAGACAAATAAAAGTCTCTCAACGGCGAGACATTCTATGCTGGGGCGCAATCATCGGGAGCCTCCTCAATAAAAAAAGCATACTCCTTACTTGAAGGGTTTTAAATAAATGACAAGGAAGTGATATGGCAACGGTTGTGGGAAGGTTCATTGTGGCCAAAGATCTCAAATTTCCTTTGGTTGATAGCTTGGGGGCATTCAATCACTTGGGATCGCCTTCGAAAAAAGGGTTATGAGGTCCAACCTCTATGTCTACTATGTTCTCAAGCAGAAGAATCAACATAACATCTTTTTATTACATGTCCCTTTGCCAAAAGAATTTGGGAACTCATCCCATAAATCTTCAGATGCAACTTACCCAGTTCGATCAATGTCAAAACTTGGATGGAACAATGGTTTGGTCATCGGTTTAAAAATTATGCTGTGTTACGAGCCTGGCATTTGACTCTAGGTTTTACCCTTTGGAAAGTCTTCTGGAAAGTGAGAAATTTGAGAGTTTTTGAAATGAAAAAAAGGACCACGTCTTTGTTAAAATAAACCATCCTCCTTACAATTCGGGAAACTGTAATGGTCTCCAATTTTTCTTTAGAGAATTGGTAAGTGGATGAGTCTGAGGAACATATTTTAGAAAGCCTCGGCCTCCATCCTACTATGTTTACTTTCTCTTCATCAACTGAACAAGGGCCTAATCACTTAAGTGAGAATTCATTTTCATCAACTCCAAGAGCCTTCATCAAATTAAATTTTGATGGAGCTTTTGAAGGAAATCCTGGAGCGGTAGGTTATGGTGGGATCATCAGGGACGAGAACTCTCACCCTTTACATGTCTATGATTTTTCCTACGGTGTCATAACAAACAACCTTGCATAGTTTTTGGCACTTGAGAAAGATCTACAAATTGTTGTCAGAGAGGGGTATCGTATGATACAAGTTCATGGAGGCTCTCAAATCATCATACACTGTGTATGTAAGTTGTTACATGGCCACCTGATAGAGAGACTGACCTACAGTTGGCACTTTCAGGATGTGGTCATCAATATCAAAAATTTTCTATTAGCATTCGACTATATTACCCCCCAGCACACTCAACGGGAGGGCAATAAGGTATCAGACACATTGGAAAATTGGGGTAGCATAGAGAGACACCTAGATTTTGATGATTCATGTATAGTTGCGTCATGTAGGGATGACATCCATGCAATAAAGAGGTGGGTGGAATATGATAAATTATCAGTGGAGACTAATGTCCCTGATGGGGGTGGTATTATAGTTAACGTCTTATGTCAGGATGCATGATTAACATGTCGATCAAACGAATGGCACATGGGGTGGTGGCCCTTGGTTTGAGAGCCATGCTCTCCGCCTATCATTTTGTGCTCCTTGCGTGGCATCATCACCATTTACAAGCCTTATATCGCCTACTCTGGTTCTATCGACTTAAATGTGTGCAGGTGGTTGCATTTGGATATGAGTACGAAATTATTTTTGGCACTGGGTTTCATCCTTTGTCATCTGAGATGGGTAGGCTCTCTCATGTCGGATTGGTCGTGGGTAGAGGACTTCCTAACACATAGGTAGAGCTCATGATTCTTGAGTTTATTGGGCTAGTTAAGGAGCATACCCCGTCGTATGCCTGTTTTGCCATGGATATCACTCACATTGGTTATTTCACTCAATGGCTTCACCCTTGCACATCCTCACCCTGATATATATGCATGGGTAAGCTCTTAGGGTGGCGACATATTTATGGTTTATTTTCTGTTGGTGAGGTATTATAATCATCAAGTTGTGCCTGGATGAGTAAGGTATTCACTTCTGGCCCTCAAGGAGGTTTTTTTCTTGTCATTCTCCTTCGTCTTCTTATGTTTGTTCATCAGTTAGTCATTAAATGGTTTGGTACTTGCTCTATAGTTTGGTGAGCCACTGTAAGAGTCAATGTTATTTGTTCTCTTTTTACATAATTCGAGGTTTGATCCTTCTTTTGAATTGGTGGTTGTGTTGCCTTCTGCGTCACCTCAAATGCCTGACTCTGCCGAAATTTCTTTCAGTTTTCCAATGCCAGTATGTGGATTCTGGTACCATGGTACCTTCTCCATTTGGTTTTGAAAATTTCTATTTCTCGATTAGAATTACAATTACTATAAATTTTCTTCCCTCCTTTACTCTTTGTTCCTTCAAAGTTTGGGGTTTTAGAGAGTTAAGGGTGCCATTTGTTTTCAAGCTTTGTGGCCTCCTTTTATGTTTTCTTTTGCCACACAGTTCACCCTCTCCCATTACCTTAGCGGTTTTTGTTTTCATGAAGCAGAGATCCTACACACCCTTAACATTGGGTATCCTTATCTCTCTTCTTTCACATGCTGCCATACAAAAAATGTCCAAAGTCTATATGTAAACATGGCCTCTCGATAGAGACTGCCCAATTTTCATTGTTAGGGTCCAACCCTAACCCCTTTATTTATGTAATAATCCCAATGGGCCGAGTCAGAGTCATAGTTAGTTAGAGAGTCAATAAATCCCGCATTAATAATTGTAAGTGGTTGACCCGCATTAGAGAAAAGGGACCACAGTTAGTTGTAAACGGGCCATAGTTAATAAATAAAGTGGTTAACCCGTGTTATGCAAGGGACCACTAGTAGTTAGGGTTTTGGATGTCATTTAGCTATAAATAGTCTTAGTTAGTAAGGGAAATATCATTGAGTCTTATTGTAATTGAGCTCTGCTCTGTTGGAGGTTGCCCCCTCGAAGAGGCAAGTGAACATTGAATATGTTTCTAAATAGTAAAATAATTTGTAGTTTTTCTCATTTTATGTGATAATTCTGTGTTCTGGGCTATATTTCTTCGTATTTCTAATATTCTGGGTTTCTTGCAAGTTAAGAGCATAACAAGTGGTATCAGAGCACTTTCCAGGGCCAGTTGTACCTCCAATTTATACAGATTTTTTTTTAGGCTAGAGATGTGTTTCAGTGTATTTAAACCACAAGATTTGTTGTTGAGCACATAAACCTGCAGATTTGGGGAAGCATGCACGCAGTAATTACAAGAAGTGGTCACACTTGTTGGACTCCCTTATAACCCATGTGGGTACCCCTTTGAGTAGTAGCGCATTAGACAGAACCGCGCATGGACTGCACTTCCACTTACCCTTGGGTATATCGAAAGGCCCCTAGGCTCACCTGAAACCTAACCCTAGATAAGCCATCAACCGTCTTGCTGCTATAGTACACTGAGAACAACACTCGGGGAGATAACTCGCACGTACAATAGGGTAGTCGTGTAGTATGTCTAAGGGTACGGTCAATCCTCCCTAGTTAGCACCCTAAAAGATTGGGCCGAGTATTATTGTTGGACCCCTGCGTATATTGTGATTTGTAGCACCTGACACTCCTTTGTGACCATGGTTCCTTCTGTTATCTGAAGATCACCCTCTACCTTATCTTCCAGATTAGATCTAACAGTTGGGGTTCTGTCGGCGCCATACAACTCAGATTCAGCAGTTGGGGTTTTCATAGTGCAGATCAGATTGTATGTGCAGTGAGGGTTTTGGTCGCCATTCAGCAGTTGGGGTTTTCATAGTGCAGATCAGATTGTTTGTGCAGTGAGAGTTTTGGTCGCCATAGTCTAGATCATATTATTGCAACACATTTGACAGTACCAAGACCTAGGGGTTTCTGTTACTACAGTCCAGGCCCGATTTTCGCAGGACATTCGGTAGTATCAAGATTTCTGGAATTCGGCCACTGTAGTATTGATCAACGAGGAGTAAAACTCCTTTCGGAGTAAAAAAAAAAGAGTGAGAGACCATCACAGGACAG
Organism: Pinus tabuliformis; assembly: GCA_031772625.1. Taxonomy (NCBI): domain Eukaryota; kingdom Viridiplantae; phylum Streptophyta; class Pinopsida; order Pinales; family Pinaceae; genus Pinus; species Pinus tabuliformis. The sequence goes on from CM062807.1 coordinate 558,818,774, forward strand.
TTGTAAGAGACTTAACCCATAAGATTTAGGACGACGAACTGGTCGCAATGGTAGCATTCACTTGTAAGCACCCAATTTTCGACGATGCCAATTTTTTTTCGACACGACTTCAAGTGACCCACTTCATTAGACTCCCGAGTTTTCCCTCTTTCTAGGCAGACTACTCTTAAGTAAGCTCAAAAAAATTGACCAAGATTGGTGTATGCTGGGTACTAGATCTCAAGTTATGGCTACGGAAAAACCAGTCGAGAGGGTCAACAACCTTGAAGACAAAATCGAGGCATTTGAGGTAAGATTACCCAACATTTCTCAGAAATAGAAGCCCTTATAAGACCACCTCATAAAAAGGAGCGTAGTGTTGATTCACACATATAAGGAGAATCCAGCCATCACATTCACTTGCATGGAAATCACCGCTCTTTCAACCACCGGACACCCAAGCTAGACACGTACAAATTTGATGGCTTTAACCCTGTAGTATGGGTAGCACAAATGGAACAATATTTCTCCCTTAATGATATCCACGAAGATGAAACTAAACTACAAGTGGGAGCCCTTTACTTGGACCAAGAGAGATGGAAGTGGTGGAAGTGGCATCAGAAATGTTATCCAAGGATAGCAACTTTGAACATGTTCTCAAAAGCTATATGTGATCACTTTGACTAGGAATCTAATTTTTTGGGTTGTCTCACAAAGCTCTTGAAAACAGGTACAATAAAAGACTACATTGCATCCTTTGAGCAATTGGCCATCAGAATTGGTGGTCTAGGAGATGAATTCTACTTGGAATGTTTCATTAGTGGCCTAAAAGAAGCCATCCAAGCCCATGTTTGGATGCACGACCCAATTACTTGGTTGGACGCATGCCGCAAAGCCTTAGATGTGGAAATTACCTTAAATTCCCAGCCCAATCATCCAAATTTCGTCTCCAAGGTGTGTTCCACCCAGGCTTAGGGCCCCACCCAAACACTTAAGGTTCAAAAGGTGTCACCAGCAGAAATGGCCGAAAGACGAAAAAATGACTGTGCTACTACTGTGATGACAAGTACTCCGCTGGACATAAGTGCAAGGAACCAAAATTCTTTCAAATTGATGCTACTGATAACAACTCGGCAGATGAAGCTCCATCCCTTGAGGTGCTCGAAAAAGAAGCAGGGGAAACCTAAACCGACAATGATCTCACAACTAAGCTAGATGAGTTGTTTATATCACTACATGCCTTGGCTTGCATTTCTTCGCCTCAGACTCTCAAAATCTGAGGCTTTATTAAGCATAAACCAGTGGCAGCACTCATAAATTTATCCATAAGAGATTCATAGAAGCTTTTCATTGCTTTGTGTGGGAGATATCTAATTTCCAAGTCCTTATCGTTGATGGGGGGACCATGAAATGTGAAGGCCACTGTGAAAATATTAAGCTTCAGTTGGGAGACTACCACTTAAAGGCCCACATGTTTTCTATTGAAATGGGTGGTTGCGACATTCTCCTGGGTGTTGAATGGCTTCGTACACTGGGCCCTATCACAATGGATTTCCAGGATTTATATATGAGCTTTAAGCAAAACGACCACATTCATACATTAAGGGGACTCTAGGCAGGTGCTCCTACTATCATCAACTTGCATTGAATGGAGAAGCTTTTAAAAAAGGTCCATCATGGAGTAGTCGCCCAATTTAATTCCATTCAGGCCATTGAATCCACTACTCCTCATATTCATCCCGAGATGAAACAAGTATTAGATCACCACTAGTGGGTCTTTAACAAACCTAAAGAGCTTCCACCCTCCAGGGGTGAACATGATCATAGCATCCCTTTGGTCCCGGGTGCCCAACCGCCTAATGTCCACCCATATCGATATCCTTTTGCCCAAAATAATGAATTTGAAAAATTCATCAAGGAACTCCTCCAAGCCAGTGTTATCCTTCCCAACATCAACCCTTATTCATCTCCAATGGTCATGGTTCTAAAGAAAGATGGAGAATGACACATGTGTCCGGACTTTTGGGCCCTCAACAAGCACACTATCAAGGAAAAATTCCCTATTATGGATGTTGATGATCTGCTTGACGAACTACATGGTGCTCAATTATTTACCAAGCTAGACCTCCGCTCAGGCTATCACCAAATATGCATGAAGGAAGTATACATTCCCAAGGCTGCCTTTCGAATTCATGAAGGCCATTATGAATTACTGGTCATGCCATTTGGTCTTTGTAATGCTCCATTTACTTTTCAAAGCCTCATGAACCACCTGCTAAAACCATATCTCCGCAAATTCTTCCTAGTATTTTACGATGAAATTCTCATCTACAACATAGCCTAGGACAAACATCTTTAGCGTGCAGATCAGATATTGAAACTGCTCCGAGATCAAAAATTAACTGCCAAATTATCCAAGTGCTCTTTTGGTGTGGAAGAAATCGAGTACTTGGTACATATTGTGGGTTGTGAAGGAGTGAGGGCTGATCCAAAAAAGATTTAAGCAATGCAAGATTGGCCTCAACCAAAAAACTTGAATATTTTGAGGGGATTCTTGGGCCTCATTGGCTACTATCACATTTTTCCGCAATTTTGGTCGCATTGCTAGACCCCTCGCTAATATTCTCAAGAAAAAATCATTTCTCTGGACTGATGCAGCTCAGTAGGCCTTCTTGGCTCTCAAACAGGCCATGTGCTCCACTCCCGTATTGGCCCTACAAGATGATGAGCCTCATCAATAGGTAAATTATATGGGCCTTAATGCCACTCTCGAGCTTATTAAAATCAACTTTTCTCACATTTATTTACATATTTTATTATATTTTTCTAAGTGAGAAGGGTAAAGGTGAGATGTTATGTCATGTGGCCTAATGTGAATTAATTGCAGGATTTGGAGCAGTTTTGGGCTAATTTAAGCGCAAGAAATAGAAGTAGAAAAGAAAGAGGGATTTTAGGAGATTTGGTCTCCCTCCTTAACTCCTCAATCACTCAAAGATTCCACCACCAAATCTCATTAGCTTGGAGTTATAAGCAACCAAGCCAACCGAATTCATTGGTAGCCAATCCAATGATAGTTGAAGACAAGTTAATCTCAAGTTTGGGAGCCAAGCCACCCTAATTTTTAGGAAGTTGTTGGTAGATTTAGTTGTATAAATAAGAAGGCCTAGGGCCTCATTAGGATTCAAAATTTGTATTGTAGCCAAGAGGCAATTTCAAGTTAAGATATTGTGACTATTATACTCATGTTATTTTTGACATTTTGATGATAATGAAAAGGGTTTCTTTTATCCAGCACTGAGTTGAATCAGAGGGATGAAGCTCTTGGGTTAGGGCCCAAACCTCGCTGCAGAGGTTCCTCTTTTTTTACATGTATTCTTAGATTAGAATCATAGTTTAGCTGTTGAATTTATCTCTGCTTTGTTTAATTTATAAGTCTTTGAATGATTGGCTAGTTTTGTTTCCATTAGTTGGAAAAGTAGATCAATGTTACGGTAGTGAAAGAAAATACTTCAGAAAAGTTTGTGACAATAGACTCTTCCTCCTCTCCCTCATGAGATCATGGTTTGAAGGCCCCACTCTCACAACCCCAAAAACAGATTTATCTTTTGGTCATTGCATAACTTAGGATTTCTTGTTGAGTAGATTATTGTTTATGATTTCTTAGAAGCACATGCAATTGTCATTTTGGTTTCATGATTTTTTTTTTTAGATTAGAAAGCATTCCATTCCATAGATTTAAGCCATTAGCCATCAATAAATCAGTTTCTCAAATTCAACTCATATTTTCCACATTTACGTAAATTTGTGCATGAATTAAGAAAAGAATAGGTGTTGTTGTAGGAGTTGTTGATCTGCAGGGAGGAACTCACGCCACCAACCTCATCTAAGTCTTCTCCACCTCTTGCTCAATCCTACCAACCACTAATTTATATTTATGTTTTGTAGCCACCATGGACAACCAACTTGAGCAAACCCAACCATCATGAATAGTTCGGCTAGTCCTTGGGTAGTGTGCACCTTCCCCATACCTTATTCTACCATCATCCATCTTCCCAACACTTCCTTTCACCTTCCCTACCTTCCTACAACCTTTAGCTAAGTTTCCTGTAGTAAACCAGGACACCCTGTAGGAACTACATGAAAACCTATAGTAACTACAGGAAACCCTGTGGCAACCTATTTTAGACTGTTTTTGGTAGAAATGATGATCAGAGCCTAGGGTAGGCCTTCAACTTGACTTCCATACCCCTCAATTTCCCTTTTGGACCAACTTTTCCATACATTCCTCCACTATAAAAGATCATATTATTACCTTAGCATTTACATTTCTAAATTGAAAACCAAAACACTATTTTCTGCAATATTTAGTTAGTACATGCATACATCAGTCATATTAGCATTAGGATAATTTCCATGCCTACTTAGTCCAGATAACTAGATGATAGAATGCAAGGTTAAATTAGGTCTCTTCAGCAAGTAATGTGTGTTAATTCTTAGCTAGGTAATTTCATGTCATTTCATAGCACTTTATATTCAACACTTTCATTTCCTTAAAATAGGCAAGCATTACTATTTTTATGAGAAAAAAATTGAATAGTACACACAATAATAAATTATTATAGTAATAGAACGAATTGAAGTACATAAAGGTTTGAAGGTGTCAAAGACATTGTGAATGCTTACGTGCCCATGATACTTACTTATAGTAATGGTTGCTTCACAATGTTTATAATTTTTCCAATTATGGAAATTCCCTCCGAAAGTTTGTTGCTGTTGTAAGAATTTTTTTTAACTGATAAAAATGTAGTGGAATATTTATTTAGTATTTCTAATTGGTTAAATGATATTTATTTAGGTTAATTATTTAGGTAAATAGCCTATGTTCAGGTAAATATTCATTGTTTATTTTCCAAAATGGTTTTAATTGTTTTATTTTTGAAATTATTTTATTTGTATATTAGTTAATTTTGATTATGATGTGATTGATTTTAATAGTATATGAGTTTAAAAAATAAAATCCAACTTCAACCCGAAGGGATCTACTTATCGGCCAAACTAGCAAGGCCTAACCCCAAGGGTGTTGAGGAGATTTGACCCCGTGACCTCCTGATAGGCAAGGTACTTAGCAACAGGAACTCGACCAACTGAGCTATCCCTTGGGGCTTAAAAATTAAAACCATTATACTACTCTCGATTTAATTTAATTTTATCATGACATCTTATATTAATATATTAAACATTAATATTAGTGTATTAAATATGGATATACATTATATTTTAATTTTCATATATTTTGGTTGGCAACGTGAGTGGATTTGTTTGATAAATAATGGAGGAGATTTATGTTATAATTGAAGAACAAACATTCTCCTCATCCTCCTCCTCTTAATGGTTGAATTTTGGTTTTGTAGGGTGTTTGTGGAATTGTGTTTTATTGTAATAGTGTGTTGAGTAATGTGTATGAGATTAAAGTTGTGTTAAGAGTTGTATAACTTTGTAGATATGGTTGTTAGAAAAGGCCATCTGCCTTCCAAGTATTTGGATGTGCCTCTTGTTATATACCACAATCAGACAACTAACTACAAATATCTCACAGAAAGGACCTGACAATAGGTCAGGCATTGGGCTTTCTGGGCTCTTAATTTCCCAAACCTCCTAATATTGACCAAAGCAATATTATAAGCTATAATTCCAAATTATTAGCTAGTAGTAATACCTATTCCAAGTACAGTTTGCTAACGCCTCTGCTCTATTTGGAGTAACTTCTTATGGAGAGGTACAACTAAAACACACAAGTGGGCCCTTGTAGGATGGAATAAATTGACTACACCAAGATCAATGGGGGGACTAGGTATCCGGGATCCTCAACTGATTAGTTTTGCTGATGGTATGAAACTATGGTGGTTATGGATTCAGGGAGGCCCCCAAATCTGGAAACAATTTTGGCTTAGAATGTATTTTCCATTGCACACACAAAAGGAGTGATTACACTTTGAAGAAAAAATTCAAGGCTCCGATATCTTGACCTAGGTGCAGGCAGGTCAAGATCTCATTAGACGTTATGCATTTTGGGAGTTTAAAGGGGGGATGATAACATCCTTTTGGAAGGATTCCTAGCAGAAACATCCTCGTTTGGTGGAGAATGAGAGGCTCCAACCCATTAAAACTCTATCAAAGGCTTTGGGGGCTCATAAGCTAGTAGATTTATGGAAACCATTAGATGAGAATCAATACTTATGAAAATGGAAGGATAAAAGCGACTAGACCCATACAAATGGGATTCACCCATGGGAGGAGTTCCAAGAGATACTTGAAAATAGACAAATAAAATTCTCTCAACAACAGGACATTCTATGATGGGGGTGGAAATCACCGAGAGCCTTCCCAATAAAAGAAGCATACTCCTTACTTGCAGGGTTTCAAATAAACGATAAGGAAGTAATATGGAAACGGTTGTGGGAAGGCTCATGGTGGCCAAATATCTCAAATTTCCTTTGGTTGATAGCTTGGGGGCGTTCAATCACCTGGGATCGCCTTCTAAAAAAGGGTTATGAGGTCTCGCCTCTATGTCTACTATGTTCTCAAGCGGAAGAATCAACATAGCATCTTTTTATTACATGTCCCTTTGCAAAAATAATTTGGGAGCTCATCCCACAAACCTTCAGATGCAACTTACCCCGTTCGGTCAATGTCAAAACCTGGATGGAACAATGGTTTGGTCATCGATTTAAAAATAATGTTGTCTTGTGAGCCTGGAATTTGACTCTAGGTTTTACCCTTTGGAAAGCCTTGTGGAAAGAGAGAAATTTGAGAGTTTTTGAAATGAAAAAAAGGACTTCGTCTTTGTTAAAATAAATTATCCTCCTTAACATTCGGGAAACTGTAATGGTCTCCAATTTTTCTTCAGAGAACTGGTAAGTGGATGAGTATGAGGAACATATTTTAGAAAGCCTCGACCTCCATCCTACTACGTTAACTTCCTCTTCATCAAATGAACAAGGGCCTAATCACTTAAGTGAGAATTCATTTTCACCAACTCCAAGAGCCTTCATCAAATTGAATTTTGATGGAGCTTCTGAAGGAAATCCTAGAGTGGTAGGTTATGGTGGGATCATTTGGGACGAGAACTCTCACCCTTTACATGTCTATGATTTTTCCTGCGGTGTCACAACAAACAATCTTGCAGAGTTTTTTGGCACTTGAGAAACGTCTACAAATTGTTGTCAGAGAAGGGTATTGTATGATACAAGTTCATGGAGACTTTCAACTCATCACGCACTGTGTATGTAGGTTGTTACATGGCCATCTAATAGAGACAATGCCCCACAGTTGGCACCTTCAGGAAGTGGTCGTCAATATAAAAAATATGCTATTAAAATTCGACTATATTACCCCCAAGCACACTCAGCGGGAGGGCAATAAAGTATCAGACACATTGGCAAATTGGAGTAGCATAGAGAGACACCTATATTTTGATGATTCATGGATAGTTGCGTCCATGCAATAAAGAGGTGGGTGGAATATGATAAATTATCAATGGAGACTAATGTCCCGGATGGGGGTGGTATTATAGTTAACGTCTTATGTCAAGAAGCATGATTAACATTTCGATCAAATGAATGACACATGGGGTGGTGGCCCTTAGTTTTAGAGCCATGCTCTCCACCTATCATTTTGTGCTCCTTGAGTGGCATCATCACCATTTACGAGTCTTATATCACCTACTGTATTCCTATCGACTTAAATGTGTGCAGGTGGTTGCATTTGGATATGAGTGTGAAATTCTTTTTGGCACTAGGTTTCATCCTTTGTCATCTGAGATGGGTAGGCTCTCTCATGCCGGATTGTTCGCGGGTAGAGGACTTCCTGACACACAGGTAGAGCTCATTCAAGAGCTCATGATTCTTGAGTTTATTGGGTTTGTTAAGGAACATTCCCCGTCGTACACATGTCTTGCCATGGATACCACTCAGAGTGGTTATTTCACTCAACGGATTTGACCTCAAGCATCCTCACCTGGATATATATGCATGGGTAAGCTCTGAGGGCGATGACATTTTATGGTTTAGTTTCTATTGGTGAGGGATTATAATCATCAAGTTGTGCCTGAATGAGTAAGGTAGTCACTTCTGGCCCTTAGGGAGGTTTTTTTTCTTGTCATTCTCCTTCGTCTTCTTACATTTATTCATCAATTATTCATTCAATGGTCTAGTAATTAATCTATAGTTTGATGAGACAATGTAAGAGTCAATATTCTTTGTTCTCTTTTTACATAATTTGAGGTCTAGTCCTTCTTTTGAACTAGTGGTTGCGTTGCCTTCTGTGTCACCTCAAATGCTTGACTCTGTCGAAATTTCTTTCAGTTGTCCAGTGCCAATATGTAGAGTCTGGTACCCTGGTACTTTCTCCATTTGGTTTTGAAAATTTCAATTGCTCAATTAGAATTAAAATTGCTCTAAAGTTTGTGTCGTAATTTACTCTTTTTTCCTTCAAAGTTTGGGGTTTCGGGGAGTTAAGGGTGTCTTTTGTTTTAAAGTTTTGTGGCCTCCTTTTATGTTTTCTTTTGCCACACAGTTCGTCCTCTCTCATTACCTTAGTGGTTGTTTTTTTCCTGAAGCAGAGACCCTACCCACCCTTAACATTGGGTATCCTTGTCCCTCTTCTTTCCCTCGTTGCCTTTCTCTACCATGTCCAAAGTTTATATGTAACCATGGTCCCTCGCCAGAGACCACCCAATTGTCGTGATGGTGCACCGGGTTCATTTACTTCTCATAGCTAGCATTTGTTTAGATGGGAGTAAGTGGCCAACCACTTCGACTTAGTTCCTCTTGAAGTGAGGAAATGAATTATTCACTTAGAGGCAAAGGAGTTTGGGGACCACATAAATTTCTCTGATTCAGAGATTGGAAGCAACAACCTCAAGCGGGTTCCCGATCTAGGGAAATTCGACAAGCGAAGGCTTCACTTCCTCCATTATATTTCTTTGCATCGTCAGTTGGAAAATCTACTAAATATGGTCATTCGTGATAAGCAAGTCGATAATTAAAATCTATTTTCAGGTCATGAGGAGATCAAAAGAATTCTACGAGACATTCACTACAACTTCGATGACATCATGGACAGGTTGACTAGGTGGAGCGGTTTTTCATATCTGACTCAAATATTGACTCAAATGAGAAACATGAGGTTATCACAGTCATTAATGCCCCTGCTGAGATCTCTCCTCAAGCAAACTCCTCTCCCCTCTCTCCCGTCATCATCTTAGACTAATAGTCCACCAAGGGTATTGCACTAGTTTCTACTGCTAGTTACTATATGTTTTTTTGTTCCAAGTTTCATAGTGGATTGGCATTTTTATCAATGGTTTGATGATATACTATTGTTTAGCACCATTTTTTCTTTTGTATAGCTCTATTTTAGAGTCAAATGGGGGTTGTCGGTTTGTAAACATTGGTGATGTAGTTACCTTTTTTTGCATTGTCTCACGGTAGTCTCAACTTGGTAATTTTTGACCTCTTGTAGCAATGGTGTCCATGTCGTCACCCTTGGTTGAAGAAATGATATCCCAAGGTGTTTTTTTGGTATATGAAGAAATCTTATTGTAATATCTTTATTAGTAACAGAAATCTTTTGACGCAACTTAAAAAAAAATGTTTTGAGATGAAAATTTATACTTTAGTGTTTGGGATATAAATCATGATGCCTTTGTGATGATGCTAACAAAATCTAAGATCATTTTGTCAAATAAGGATTAGCTTTTAAATTGTGTTCAAATCCCCATGTATGCCACTCACCTTCTTCTATATTAAAAAATAGTTTGTCTTTACTTAGTGAAAGTAAAGACTGTACTTTTTTAATAGATTGAAATAGAAATAAAAATACAAAAAATAAAGTACCAAATAAAATAAACTTTTAATAATTATTATCATCATTGTATAGCTAGTTGCCAAATTGATATATAAGATCTTTATATGGGATCTTCTCCACATAAAATGTGCACACTCTATACTCTTTCAATCTCAAACTTGTAACTTCAAAGAATGGTACACATATTTTTTACTTATTAATATTGTGCTAAGATAAAAATACATTATATAACAAAAATAGTGAAGTAGACTCCTAAAATTCTAACTACATTATATTGGTTCATTCACTTACACGTACTCTATTCTAACGATCCATATAGAAGTGCTCTATACTTATATGGTGTGTTGTATTCAATTAAAACAAAATACCCTATATTGCCAAGTAAATCCCAAAATATTATTCTACAATTTCTATAGATGTGACACTTCCACTTAGACTAATATTTCTCAACCATGTTGCAATAGATTGAATCATGTTCTTAAAATTCAAAATTGATTCTTGGTAGTGTCTTTTTCTTAATTTATTCATGAATGAAATATTAATGTGTCCTTATATTCTTAACTTTCCCATGATACTTTAAATGCTTTATCATGGCTATATAACGTTTGGCTTGCTTTGAGTAACCTCAATGCATTACAATTATTGTATCTACCTTATAAATTATTTTGTGACTGGACATGCTACTAGGTTCTTTGTTATGCATTGGAAAGAGAAGTTGTCTAATGTTTCTTTTCTACCCACAAAACTACACCACCATTAAGGATAACATAATGTCCTAAAGTTGAACTCTTGTTATCAATGCCCCCTACCCAATTTATGTCACAATAACTTGTACGCTTCAAAAATTCATTAGAACTCCCATTGAATGTAATTCCATACTTAGTTGTTGCTTGAATGTATTTGGAATTTCTTTTGACCATTTCACAATGTTGTGATCCAAGATTACTAGAAAATTGCTCGCAATGTTTATAAATTGTGTAATATTATGTCAACTGCAAATTATTACATACATTAATCTTCCAATAATGTTCAATTATGGAACAAAGAGAATTTGATTCTCCTTGTGTGACATAATTTGAGTGAAAGTTATTATCTACTTCCACTGGAGCAATTAGTTTTGCAATTTTGCAATGTTCCTAATACACTTCTTTTGAGTAATATGAATTTGCCTCCTTTCCCTATCTTTTAAAATTAAAATGCCAAAAAAATAATAAATTTCAATGTAATTAGTCATATTAAATTATACAATGAGTAGAGACCTAAACAAGTGTAACATTTTAATGTCATAAACATATAAAACTAAAATGATCACCAACTCACCAATATGTTTGATGTAGACATTCGAAATAGCACAACTTACGTATCCTTCATTTGAAAGAAATTCGTCAATATTCTTATATTATGCTCTCACACACCGTTTCAATTCATAGTGTCTTCTAAAGCTTACATACCAATTAGTCCTCCTTATCATTGTATCCTTATAATTTAAAAATGTTTTTTTTTTCATATTTAGCTAATGTACATTAAAAACTAATGGTGTTGCAATGGTTAATAAAACTCTAACAAATGTACATTAAAAACTAATGGTGTTGCCATTGTTAATAAAAATCTAACAAAAGTTGACTACAAGTGAGAATTTGTTTGGACTAAATTCAATGTTAGGATATTCTGACACATAGGAAATAGTTAAGTATAACTTGGTCTAGTGTAGAGTTAGGTAAAATGTGTTTCTTTACTATGTGCTTTTGTAACTTACAATCTGACGATCACTATATGTTCTAGACATGAAGTGATCCGACGGTTCATTCTCTCCTCAGTATTATCGACACTTGATCAGTGGCTTAACACCCGATTGATCCATGATCTCTATTTAAAGAGCATGGAGGGTCACTTGTAGGGTGACCATTCATGAGAGAAGCTTATGTAAATTTTCTTTCTTTTATTAATAATTGCCTGAAGTGGCCGCATTGGCTCAGGCCGTGGATTGTTTCCCTCTTTGAGGGTTTTAACCACATCAAGAATACTGGTGTATTGATACGTGATCTATTTGTGAGCGGTGTCCTTTGGTGTTCTATCTGAGGAAATTACCCTGTAAATTCCTACATGGTATCAGAGCTATTTGAGCACCACATCCGTTGGTGATTCAAATCTGAAGCCGGTACAACTGCATCTGACTGTTGTTTCGTAGAAATACTATTTCTGACTGCTTTCAGGCCAAGATGACTGATCTATTGTGTTAGGACCCTCTGTTCCAGTGAGGAACCCCTTTCGTTTCATGTGAAAAGGTTTTTGGTAGCCCTAGCTACGTCATTTTTAAGATCTTGAGGTATACAATCTTTATTTGCAGTTTTAGTTATTCATCTCTCTGTTTATTTCGGTTTATTTAGCTCTTTGTTTTTTATTACTAGATCTAGACCTTTCATTTCTACGTATGCTCTTTGCCCCGTGACTCTTTGTGATCTGGGCAAATCAGAAACAAAAAGGAAGGGTTTTTCTCATGTGTATGCTCTTTTCCACCGCACCTTAGTGTGATCTCAGAAAATCATAAACATTGAGGAAAATATTTAGTTTCCAGCGAAAGCTAACTTAAAGCCATAAGGTTTGGTTTTCTTTGCATGTCCGTGTTGGATTGTGTGGTTTTTTGTTTTGTAGGAAAAAAGAGTTTTTTCAAGCAAGCATGCACCCCAAAGCTTCAATGACTAAAAAAAAAAACCCCTTCTCTTTTCCAAAAATTACTAACCTTTTAAACTAGCTCACTTGGTTCAAAGTTACTTTATGAGAATAGGGGTCTTGAGTTCAAGTCTTTCTTTTTGTTGAGTTATTTTTTCAAAAACCACATGTAACTTATGTTCTAAAGTTACTTTATGTAAAAGTGTTCTTACCCATTATAAAAAGTGAGTCAAGTCTTATAATTCTAAAGTCTCTTTATCTTTTACTTAAGTTACAATTTAGTGAGTAGCTCATAAAGTACCATTGTAAAAATGACTTTCACTTATTTATAAAAGTGGGTCACATAAAATCTTTTTTAAAGTGGGCTAATGCAACAGCCCTAGTGAAAATTCCATGTAAAAATATATAAATACCACGGATGATGGGACACATATTCCAAGCTAAATGGTGGGCAAGATATCCTAGGGGGTGTTCATTTGGTTGTTTCTGGCTAGGGAAATTAGCAAAGGCAATGGCTAAGGCATTAAAGAGGCAAAAAGGTCTTTTAGCACATTCATTTATGAAAATAATGTAAATTAGGAGAAAAAGGAGGTGAAAGGTCACAGGTTGCATGTGAGGAGGAAATTGAAGGAAAATAATGGAAAATGAAGAAGATAGAGGTCTCATTAATAAAAAGGCTTCTGAGGATTAGTGGGCAAGACTTGTTCAGTTTAGCTTTGGAGCTCTCTCATTATTCTCTCTCTCTCTCATACTCTTGGTCACTTAGAGTTTTCTTGGAGCACCTTAACATTGGAGCAAGAAAGGCAAAGAAGGAAAGATGAAGCAAATATCAAGCAGCTACAACAGGCTTCATTGCAGGTATCAACTGGCATGTGTATTTTCCTTGCTAGATTTGGCATGCATGGGATTGCATGTGTTTCTATTCTACCATGGCATGGGTTTTGCCAGATGTGACAGTAATTTCACCCTAGCCTTGCCATTTCCTGATAGCTTTGATGAGATGGGTTCTCTCATGCGTTTTGTGGGGGATGGCCGGATTGGATTTGAAGCTGAGTGGGGTGGATCTCCGAATTGAAAAACAAGTGGTGGTAGTGGTCCCTGAACCAAACTGAGGATGCACGAAGCCACTGACCTAGTAACCCCTGAACCAAAGTGTGGGTTGCAGTAAAGCCAGATTGTGTGCCTCGGTGGGCCTAGGAATCCTTGCCAGTGAATGGCGGGATATATGGTAAAGCCAAGAGGTGAATTTTCTCTCCATTGGGCCTAGTGATTCTAGGATGGAATGCATGATAAATACTGGAGAGTATGTCTCGGTGTAGGGTCTAGTGATCCTTGGATCAGACTGCGGATGCATGGTAAAGCCTGAGAGACTAGGAGACACTCAAATTCCTCACGGTGTGGGTAGAGAACTCTGGTGGCATCCACATTGATTGGTGTTTTTGATGTGTTTTATGAGTCCCACATTCATGCTTGGAATATGGCATGGGGGTGATTGGGTGAAGAGAAACTTGGCTCATCCAATCTATGGTCAAGTGGAACGTGGTAGTCCCATCACCGGTTGGTTCATTGCATTTATTAATGAGAAATTCATTCCCTTGATTTTCATGTGCAAATACACTGTATATATATATATATATATATATAATGATGGCTGATATGTCCATTGTATTTTTATTCCTATTATGTCGGCTATATGTACATTTTATGGTAGCAACTATGTTTGGCTCTCAGCATGTTTTTACTTGTGTTTGAATGGATATTGTATTTATGACCCAATAAGTGATAAGGCAGCAAAAGACATGAGGAAACAATGGTTCATGGCGATTCTCAGATAAGTATGAGATCCCTACATCTAATTCTGTTGTTTACACTTGTAGGTTACATGTTGATGATATCTTTGACGAAATGCCTATCATGGATAGTAGGGGTCTGGTTATGATTTTGTTCATATTATTACTTTTGTACCCTTGTTACCTTGTATCCTTACCAATTCTAAATGATCATTCCATTATGGGCAGTGTCCCAAGCCCTTGGCCGAAAAAGGTGGCTTGAATCCCAGAATGCTAGCATTAGTGCTGAGACTAACTCACCTGGGCAGTGTCTGGGAAGCGTTATAAAGCACCTGGGCAATGTCTAGGGAGCGTTAGTCCCGAAACTAACTCGCCTGGGCAGTGTCTAGGGAGCGTTACCCTACCCTTAAGTCTCTCAAACAGTTGTAGGAACCAAGGACAAGCAATCTGAGTGGCTAACTTGTCTTCTGAATGTTATGTGGATGATGTTGGATGACTGTTTGTGATGTTCTGTAGATTCCATTTCCTTAAAGTCACCAAGGAGGTTGAATCTTATCATAGTGGCCTCTCGTCGCATGTTTACCCCGGATGGCTGGTTGCTTGGGTAGATGTGGGAGGAGGGTGTTACAACTAATTAGTTTGGAAAGAGGGGGGATTTTTTTAAATATAACATTATCATTCACTTCCGCACATTCACGCACTTTGTCGGCATCTTCAACAACTGTTCTTCAAAAAGCCATAACTTCTTCATCCAGAAGCCGTTTTCAGAGCCATTTTTTTAATCGGCCTGATTTTTCGAGATCTTTCCATTGGAAGATTTAGTTTCAGCATATATAGCTTCAATTTTTGTAAAAATGGAAATTCCATGCCAAGTTATTCTTAACAACACCAACTACTTCCAATGGTGGTCCTACATTGTGGATTTACTTAGAAGTAAAGGTCTTTACATAATAGCCTCAAGCCAAGAAACTAAACCTAAAGATGAAGATAAGGCAACCAAATGGGAAAATAGGCAAGATTAAGCACATGGGTTAATAGGGATGTCTATTTCTCCATACTTTATATTCCATATCGCAGAACTTGATACCCCTAATGAAGCAATGAAACAACTCACTAAAGTTTTTGGAATTAAAAATGAAATTAGATCCCATCAACTCGAAAATGAGTTGCTTACATTGGACCCCAATAATTTTTCTTCCATTGAAGATTTTTTGTCCAAGTTAAAAACCATTAGACTTCTCTTGGAAGGTGTTAAGGTTAAGAAAGAAGATGGTAGCCTTATGTATTCCATTCTTACTAAGTTGGGACCAGCCTACTCTGTGTTTGTTTCCACCTTCCATTCTACTAGAGAAGCCTTCATTTCTCAAGGACAAGACTACAAGTCCCCCTCTTTTGATGCCTTTTGTGATTCTTTAATAAGAGAACAAGAAAAACTCTTACATCTTGGTCTTCTTAATCTTGGAAACTCTTCTAAGAAAGCCTTAGCCACCCAACAACAACCAAATTCAAAGAATCCTAAGAAGCAGTATCCTAAAAAGAATGGTCCTAAACCAAACAAGGGTCCTAAGCAATTTCATTCTCAAAATGAAAAATCAATTCAACAAAATGATAAGGCAAATAAAAACAAAGGGAAGAAGACTAATAGACATTGCAACTTTTGTAATCGAGATGGCCACTTAGAATCTAAATGCTTTAAGAAGATGGAAGCCTTGGAAGCAACAATGAAGAAGCATAACATCCATTTGGAGCACTCTTCAACTTCAACTTCATCTTCAGGAATTGCACTTTCTGCATGTGGTTGTCAAGCATCTCGGTCTGGTTATGCACTAAATGTATCTTCTTCTTCTCATTCTCATGAATGGCTCATTGATTTTGGAGCTTCTTATCACATGGCAAAAAACAAAGCCATGTTTTCTTCTTTAAATGATTGTAACACCAAAAATATATATGTTGATGATGATAGATCTCTTAGTGTTGTAGGGACTGGAATTGTTCATCTAGACAATGGTCAATTTAATGATGTATTATGTGTTCCAACCTTATCCTGCAACCTTCTATCTGTATATCAGATAACTCATTCAGGTGATGGTAAAATCGTTGAATTTTCACCTCATGATGTTGTAATTAAGGACCTAAGAGATCCTAAACAGATTTTAGCTACTAGCATTGCTGATGATTCTACAAGGTTGTATAAGTTTAACAACTTTGGGTCATCAACTCTTCCCTCGGTATTTGTTGCTCATAATGATGAAGTGAACAAACTTTGGCACAAGTGATTTGGTCACTTAAAATATCGCTCCCTTCAAAATATACGTAAAGAAAATATGGTGACAGGTCTTCCTATGGTATCTTGCAGAGATGATGTTTGTTTCGAATGTGTACTTAGGAAACATCATCGAGGTAGTTTTGAAAAACATGCCTCTTGGCACACCTCAACCCCTTTACAGCTTGTGCATAGTGATTTATGTGGTCCACTTCCAGTTGTTTCATTCTCTGGCTACAAGTATTTCTTCACTTTCATTGATGATTTCTCCAAACGCACCTGGGTATACTTCTTAAAACTCAAGAGGGAAGTATTTAACATGTTCTTGGCCTTTAATGTCTTTGTTGAGAAACAATCTAGACATCAAATTCTTAAGCTAAGATCTAATAATGGAGGAGAATATGTTAACAAAAAATTCATCAACTTTTGCATTGAGCATGGAATTCAAATGCAACATAATGTTCCATATACTCCACAACAAAATGGTGTAGCTGAAAGGAAGAATCACACCTCAAAGGAAATGGCTAATTGTATGCTTCAATCTAAAGGACTTAGTCTTAATTTTTAGGCAGAAGAAATTAACTGTGCAAATTACATAGTAAATCGCACTCCTACTAAGGTTTTAAAGAATATGACTCTAGAAGAAGCATGGAGCTCAATTAAATTAGATGTAAGTCACTTTCATGTTTTTGGAAGTGAAGCATGGGCCCATTTTCCAGATGAGAAACATAAAGCCTTAGAACTTAAGAGTGAAAAATGTATTTTTTTTTGGATATTCTGAAGATGTCAAAGGATATAGACTTATTCCACTTAAGTCCAAAAATGTTATCATTAGAAGAGATGTAAATTTTGCTGAAAATATATCAGCATACGAGCCTAGTTCGGCAGATGTGCCACCTCTCTCTATCCCTTCTACTTCCGAAAATATTTCCTCTTCAGATGATTACAGTGAGGATGACAATCCTCCCTCACCCTCTCAAGATCCTCCTTCGGCTCCTTAACTTCCAAAATGGGTCTGTGCTACTCGAGATGCATTAGGTGCTATTGTAGGTGATCCTACAGATGAGCGACGTACACGTTCTCAGTTCGATAGAGCCTCTTCTTTACTGGCTCAAGCTTCAGCGAATTATGATCCTGACACCTTTGCAGAAGCTTTAGGCCATCCAAATTGGGACGCAACTATGAACAAAGAATATCGTTCATTATTGGCAAATGATACATGGGATATTGTTCCTCTTCCAAAGGGATGAAAACTTGTTAGATGCAAATGGGTTTACAGAACCAAGTTTGGACCAGATGGAAAAACTGATAAACATAAAGCTTGTCTTGTTGCTAAGGGTTTTTCACAAGTTGAAGG
The DNA here is from genome assembly GCA_031772625.1 of Pinus tabuliformis. Classification (NCBI taxonomy): domain Eukaryota; kingdom Viridiplantae; phylum Streptophyta; class Pinopsida; order Pinales; family Pinaceae; genus Pinus; species Pinus tabuliformis. The sequence continues at coordinate 558,836,700 of CM062807.1, forward strand.
CATTGACTATACTGAAACCTTCTCCCCCGTTTCCAAAATGAACTCTATCCGCCTTGTTCTTTCCCTTGCTACCTCTTTCAAATGGGAAGTCCATCAGATGGATGTTAAATCGGCCTTTTTGCATGGGAACTTGCATGAAGAAATATATATGGAACAACCTCTTGGCTTTATAAAAACAGACTCTAGCCTTGTATGTTGGTTTAAGAAATCCCTTTATGGTCTCAAGCAAGCCCCTTGGGATTGGTATGCCAAAATGGATAGCTTTCTTTTAGATACTGGCTTTTCTAGTTGTCATTCTGACAATATTGTCTACACCAAGAAAGTAGGTAAGTCTCTTATCATTCTTGTTCTTTATGTTGATGATCTTATCCTTACTGGTAGTTATCCCAACCTTATAAACCATGTGAAGTCCAGCCTTAAAAAGTAGTTTGAAATGACAGACTTAGGACACTTTCATTATTTTCTTGGTCTTCAAGTCTTGCAATCCAAGGAAGGTATTTTCCTTTCTCAGTCCAAGTATGCCTGTGATCTTCTACGCCACTTTCACATTGAAGACTGTAAGCCATCCCCTTCTTCGTTTTAGTCTGGATCCAAACTTTCATCCACTTGTACTTCCCTTGAAATTGATGCTACATTATACTGTCAACTTGTAGGAAAACTTTTGTATCTCACCCATACCATCCCAAGATTTCCTTTGTTGTTGGCCTTTTTTCTCGGTTTATGCAAAACTCACATGAAAGTCATTGGAAAGCAACTAAAAGAATACTTCATTATGTTCGAGGTACAATTCAGTTTGGGATTCATTACAGTGCAGAAGCATCTCCTCTATTGGCTGGTTCCACTGATTCTGATTGGGTTGGTGACCCTGATGATCGGAAATCTACTGTGGGTTATGTCTTCACTCTTGGTTCTAAACCTATTACATGGGCTTGCAAGAAATAAAGTGCCATTTATCTTTCTTCAGCAAAAGCAGAGTATCGTGGTGTCATAGAAGCTAGTAAGGAAGCCATGTGGCTTCATCAGATCCTGTCAGAGTTTGGCTTTCAGCAGCAGCATCCGTCTACACTTTGGTGTGATAATCAAAGTGTCATTCAACTATGCAAAGATCCAGTTCAACATTAGCACAACAAACACATTGAACTACACATGCTCTTCATCAGAAAGCTCATTCATGACCATGTTCTTGAAGTGAAATATTGTTCAACCGATGATCAAGTTGCAGACATCTTTACAAAGGCTCTCACAGAGGCGAAGTTTACTAAACTTTGATTTATGGTTGGAGTTGAGGAAGTTGTCACTAGGGGGGATAGGCTCCAATGCCTCATTCCTTCTCCTATTGTGTCATATTTGTACATCCTTCAATCCTATCCCAAGTTGTTCTTAAGGGGGGATGTTTCCGACACATAGGAAATAGTTAAGTATAACTTGGTCTAGTGTAGAGTTAGGTAAAGTGTGTTTCTTTACTATGTACTTTTGTAACTTACAATTTGACGGTCACTATATGTTCTAGACATGAAGTGATCTGATGGTTCATTCTCTCCTCGGTATTACCAACACTTGATCCGTGGCTTAACACCCGATTTGTCCATGATCTCTATTTAAAGAGCATGGAGGGTCATTTGTAAGGTGACCGTTCATGAGAGAAGCTTATGTAATTTTTTTTTTTATTTTATTAATAAATTTCCTGAAGTGGTCGTGTTGGCTCAGGCCATGGAATGTTTCCCTCTTTGAGGGTTTTAACCACGTTAAGAATACTGGTGTATTGATCTGTGATCTGTTTGTGAGCGGTGTCCTTTGGTGTTCTATCTGAGGAACTTACCCTGTAAATTCCTACATTCAAATCTACAATTTGAGTGTGTAATTTTGTGTGATTTTGTTACTGAATAAGCTTTGTAGTGCTCTATTGATCCATCTGACCTATATTTTTATTTTTTATTTGAACAATCACTTACACCTAACTATTATCCTTTTAGGTGGTGTTGAGAAATATAGGGGCAACTTAATGTACTTGTAGTTAGCTTCTTCTTTTACTTGATTATTATTATGTTTTTATCATCAAATAGCTACCAAACAATGAAACAAGACAAGACGACACAAAGTATAGGCTACTAGCTAGAGCCAAAAGCTCTCCTCTTGAGAGGAAAACCCACAAGAATTCTTCTCTTCTTATAGAATCTTAAAATGACGAATTCCAATACCTATGACCCTTGACAAAGACTACTCCAAGACTAAGTCAAACCTCTTCATGATGAACTTGCTTCTCACAAAGTCAACCGAAGTCAAATTTGCCTTTTAGCTGTTGCAACTTTCTCCTTTGACCAAAATTTTGGACCTACAATTCTGACTGCAACTTGTCCAGTACAAGCTCAACTCTTCAAGTACCAATAGATCAATTCAAAACAAGATATATAGACTTGGTACAACTATAAGGTGTGACTCACATTATAATATGGTCATGAGTCTATTATTATTCAACACAATGCTCAATATTTACCATCATTTGTCCAACATGCAACCTCGTCATCGGAAACTCCCATATTCTCTTCTCCTTCTACTACTCATCCATTCTCCACACTCCAAAGCTCTACATGCCCCATGCAGCAACTCTATGCAACATATCTGTGTTTACCTCTCATAGTCCACACACCCTAAAGAAGCTACAATTCCATGCAATATCCCAACTTTACTCAATGACACTCTAAGCCTCTAAGCTTGCTCCGCATAATCTTGATGGCTCCTCATGCAACAACTCCTCATTTCCTTCCCTTGAAAACTTGCAATTCTATGGAATAAAGAGGTGAATGCCACCAATTGGGCCATTCATGTCTGCAAGAATTCTCACTAATTTTCTATAAAATCACCAACCAACATCACCATTAAAATCCATATTTTCCTTATGACACTTCCACATATGCACTTCATTATCGAGTTTTAGTATATCACCAATCAATTGTAATCGACATTACAAATCACAAAACTGACAATCACCTCTAGATCCTTAACTCTAGAACCCTGCAATCTAAACTTTTGTTGCAAGCATAACCTCTTCCTCCTCAATGCCTTGGAATGGTTTGTGGTCCCAAAATTTTACTAGAATTAACCCAAATTTGATTCTCAACACAATCCTATATGTTGTACAAGAAATTCATGATGCTATAAGTCAATAGTTCAATCCCGATCTAGGAAAAAATTGACTGATTTATGGAAACCAAACCTCCTAATTTCTTGCATTCTCTAAGTGTCTTTAGAATCCCTATCCAATAACAATATCCAGAAACAATTTCTGCAACCCATTATCAAACAAATCTATTAAATTCAAAGCTTAACTTGATGGACGCATACTGGGATAATGCAGAGTGAATTTAAATGAGCCAATCTTGCATGAAGCTCTTCCCATTATTGGGATTCCTTGGTACATGACACAATTCACCTATATTCAACCACCCATACTTCTATTATCTTGCAATAGTGACAAATCTAGCTCACAATGAATTCTTCATATTCTGATATAATTCCAATGCTATATTCAATATTTTCATCTGTGGGATGGTCCCACCAATTCTTTCGGTGACAGTAGCAATATTTTTGTCTTTATCCACTGCAATCTACTAGTGGCCCTCACGAAATGATGGGAAAAAAATACACAAAACATTATCTACTCTCAGTAGCTTCCATTACCTTGGCCCTCCTTCAAGGAAGCCCAATCCCGCGTTGATGCTATGTTATGTTTAGAAAGTAGATATCATTACACACATAAAATTGTGTTAAGTGCTTTACATTAATCAAATAACAATACAAATATAAATACATAAATGTTGTTTTGAGATAGGCAAACTATGTTGATTATGCTATCTAAATAGTGGAGAAAATACCTTGACCTCACACCAATATAGGAAGCATCTAATTGGAGAGAATCTCTCAAATCCAATGGGTCCTGATAACCTCCTAAAGACTAGGAATAGACTACATGTAGAGATCAACTCCACCTAATAATTAGCATTAACCATAACAATCAATATGATCACACACACATAAGAACAATAGGAGCTACATACTCTGACAGTATTCTTTCTTGAATCATCTTTTAAATGGTCACATCTTCATCATTTATTATCTTTTCTTTTGCCACTCTATATCTTCATATTTAGTCTTCTATGATCTTTGGTCTTATTCATTCCTCGTCATCGTTCTTCTTCATCTTGTACCTGCAAAACATAAGCATTGTTGAAGTCCATATAAAAAGTAACCATCCATTGGAATACTTGGGTCACTAACCATTGTATCCACCAATTCTCTAGGAAACTATTTCTCAGATATGTTTCATCAACCATTCTTCTATCACAAGTTTTCATACATATAAGTTTTTATTCCCCCTACGTTATCGTCACCATCATCCTCATCTTGGGCTTTTAGCTTATGTGTAACTATACTCTCGATGCTCTTGCATCATTATCAAACATTGAGTGGTTCATTAATTTTTACATAAAGTTTGTATGATTACAATGCCATTTAAGTATGCTTTTGAGGTCTTGTTAATATTCGAAGTTGCATCCCACCTTTTCCATTACCTATGTGTTGTATGGCTACAAGTTATATTAGCCTTTATAGAATAGTATCCTCATCCATAGATTCTTATTTACATATATGATCATAAAACCTTGATTTCTAAATCCTTAATATTTTCTATCTTTATTGATTTATGTGTTGGGTGTGTGTTATATTCTTTCCACGCGTCATGGTGTCTGGGGAAGTGCCTTGATATTTTATTTTATTTTATGCGGACCCAAGGAAGGGGGTGGACCCAAATATGGTGGGCGGACCTACCCATGGTTTTGTGCATGGGGTTTGCACATGGTTTTGGGCATGATGGTTTTTTGCCTATGGTATTTTGTGGGTTCGATCAAGGGAATTATAGTTATATTCTAATGATCTGTATATGAAACTGCTTGAGGTTTATGTAAAATTGCAAGTGATTAAATTTGAGTTTTTAAGGCTCTTATGTCAAATTCATAAACACATAAACATGAATTTAAACTTCATAAATTGCAAAATATTGCAGACAATATCACCATAGTAGTAAACACAAAACAACAAGTGATGAATGAGTTCACCCCTCCTAGGCTATGTCTCCTGGTCTGGCTTCCAATTTTTGAGCCTATATCATTATGCTCATAAAAATAATGAGTAAAACATGTTACAGTGCTCAAATGGCTTCAACAATAGATCCATTGGCTTCACAACTATCAAAAACGCATGTCTAGCCTCTTTCTGCTCCCCAAAAGACCAAAAACAGAGAAAGTTATGCCTCTTTCCTCCTTTTCCCAAGTTTTGCAGCTAACCATCCTACAATTTGGCCAAAACCTGGCTCGTGCACCCTGAATGTGGAAACTTCCCATTAAACTTGGCATGATTCCCACTCGGCGGGCAAAATTGTAGGATAAATAAGGGCGCCTTTAAGCCCCCAGTCCGGAAAAGTTTGGTCATGTGGCTGCATATGATTGCGTTGAGTGCCGAAATTCAAGTCTCTTATTGGCTGGCCCTGCTCTACACGCGCACCTGGTTGTATGGGGTCCCCATAGGACCTGGGTCTAGCCCCCTCTTCTGGCCGTCTTCCTTAACTGTCAGAACTGGTCACATGTGGCACGATTATGGCTTGGCGGTTTTAGGGCGCGGTTATGGCTAACGATTAGGAGGATTGGTCACATATGGCGGGCTTTGTATTCAGTTAGGGCCAGTCACATGGTGGGATTTGTATGCGGTTAGGGCCTGTCACATGGGCAGTTAGTTTAGGGTTTAACATATAACATAATCGGGGGTTGTGGTTAGCCCCTAACCCTAGTACATGGACTGGGGTCGGGGGTTAACCACGGTCCCAACCCCCAAATCAGCGGCAATTAAAACATAATAATGTTTTGCGGCCATTGTTTAACAAGTATCACTTGTGGTTCAATGGTGGAGGTTGCAGTTATTGCATGTGAGGTCTTAGGTTTGAGGTTCGATCCACCGGAGGCTTGATTCAAGAATTAACCAAAAAAAATTGGCCACTGAGGTGCCATGTGGTAGCCTGTGGTTGGGCCACATGGCATCCTGTGGTTGGTCCACATCAACCATAATCATCCTCCAATCAAATTCGACCCAATCAGTGCCAATATAAAATTTCCACTTGCTGCACTGAGATTTGCCCCTAGAGCCAAGTCACCCTGCCAAGTTAGCAGGCCCAGTCAGCTGTACAGAGTGTTGACTGGGCAACCTGCACACTGCCTTTTTTTTTTTAATTTAGTGGTTTCCAAAATCAATCAGAACTCGTTTCTGGGAGCATACAGCATCTGTTTTCCAAGAAACGAGTTGTGATGGATTCAGAATAACGAGATCTACCCACTCATTGCATTTTTGATCCATTCTGAAAACTTTCATTTTTGAGCATATTTTTTAGCACCAGATCACTCCTCCCCATTGGAAGCTTTTGGACCCCAAAAGCTCTTTATTACTGAAAAATTAGATGAGTGTAAAACCCCCTCACCCTTCCAGTCTCAACCCACTGGAATTTTCTTGAATTCAACAATTTGAGCTTTTCATGAAAACTGATCTTTTTCCTTGATTTTGGAGACCTTGTCTTGTTGTTGTAGATACCATCTTGCTGCAATTTCCCAGAATTTGCAAAACAAAAAACTGTCCTTGAAGGAACAAACATATTCCTTCCTCGGTCTTCAATCAAAGGAAACTTAAACAACTTGAAATTATTCTCACCTCGAACACTGTCGACATGACGATGTTTAACTTCTCTTACCTTGTGCTTGGCTCGATTGTTGACCAATTGTTTTCGCCATTGCCAGGCACCATTTTGAAACCCCCAAGAAGAACTTGCGAAACCTATGTGTTCTTTGTCAAATTTCTTTGACACTTTCTCTTTGACCTTTGCACTCTTTAGCATTGACATCTTGTTCCCATCACTGTTCAACAATGATGTATGCTGCTACAAATTTTCCTCATCTTGTTTACCTCTTTTAAGAGGCAACATGTTAGAATATTGAAACAACTTATCACAACCATTAGAAAACTTAATGAAGTCATATTTTTCATTTGATGCATTTCCTTGAAAGGCCTCATTCACAACATCTTGATGCTTGAACATTCACAATTCTCTTCATTTTTCCAACATGCATAAGAGACAAACTCATCTTCTTACGATGCACTCTAACTATGTACTCAATTCCGTTATTGAATAACTGATACTTATTCTCATGACCATGAAAAATTGCTCTCATGTCATAAAGGTATGGGATTCCCAAAACTATACCACATAAAGGTATGGGATTCCAAAACTATACCACATATATCTAATGGCACTACATCAAGTTCAACTTCGTCAAGAAAGTTTGCAGTGATTGCAAATCTAAGGATGCACTTCCTTGTCACCTGCAAATTTGCATTCTTACATATCTAGCCTAAAGGATAAGGTCTTGGATGTGGAATGGTTTCCAAGTTCAAACTTTTGACAATGTTTTCAAAGATGAGATTGGATTGAGAGCCACTATCAAAAAGAGTGTCAATTTTGGTATGCTTTGAAACAACTCTAACATGGAAAAGTTCAATTTTTATTTCATCATTTTGAGTATCATTGGAACAACTTGAAGAACTAGTGTTTGATGTGTTCTTACCTTTCAAACCCATCGTTGTAATCCTGGTTTCCTCTCCTAAATCAAAACCTAAGTCATGTTCTATAATTGCAGCTATTTTCTCCTTCTCTTTGTTTTTAAGTTTGTTGGGTCTCATTTCTGGATGGAGTTTCCAACAATGATCTTCGTCATGGCCATTTTTAAAACAATGTTTGCATGTGAGTTTTTATTTTTCCATTCTAATAGAAGCATTCTTCTTCCCTTTTCCCTTAAACATACCCTTTCCTTTTTCTCCAATTTCAAGGGAACTCTCACTTTTCTCATCTGAAATATTTTTCCCTCTTGCTTCTAGATGTGTGGCTTGAACACAAACCTCATCTAAATTTGTGGGATTGAACATGAGAATAGTTTGCCTTAGATAACTATTTAAACCTCTAATATATTTTTAAAAAGTTTCTTAAGCTAATAAATCTACACCCAATATTAGTGCTCTTCTCCTAAACTCTTGAGTATAGTTTTGAACACTTTGTCCTTTTAATTGCCTAAAATTCTGCCAATCCATAATAGCCTTCTGCATATAAGCTAATGGATAAAATTGTCTTCTAAGTGCAACAATAAAATCAATCCAAGAGGTTGAGACCTTACCATGCTTTTTCATTTCCTCTTGTGTTTTGGCTTCCCACCAAATCAGTGTTGCACTCTCCAACCTTAATGAAGCCAGCTGAATCTTTGTTGCATCATCCTTGATGTTTTGAATCCTGCAATATACTTCAATTTGAAAAACCCAATTATCTAGTCTTTTAGCATTAACCTCACCGTTATACATAGGTAATTCGAATTCAATATCAAGTTTCAACAAGGGAATTGTACCGTGTCCCTTTATTAAATGTCAATTTTTCACCATGACACTTGATCAATTTATGGGTCTTTTTACCATCCGTGAACATGTTTGAATGAACTACCTTAAATTCAAACAACCCAAAATACCTTGAAGTAGATGATAAATTTGGGGAAAATAATTGTCACACCTTGTTAAGTTTCACCTGCACTGATTTTTCTAGATTTTCCTGCGCATTTTCTGGAATAAACTCTGAGAAAAGCACAAAGTTGCACTTTGTTTGCCACTATAAACATGCACATGTGAATTCAACAAAGTAAAAATAAAAAGTACATTCTAGAAACATAGTTGGTCGAATATTTCCCAACTAAAAGCTTCTAGGTGATGATTATTCGAACTATAACCCTTAGATGATGCATCTTAATCCCTTTTCTCATGGAAATGTAATCCCTCAATTAAGGAGTCTCATCCTCCTCTTTTGGATCTGAAACTTCTTCCTCTTGGCCTATAAAATGACTAGAGGGATTAAGGAGGTCAGAACTCAGAGAAGATAAACTTATGTTGTTAGTTTGAGATTGGAAAGCTTGTCATATAAGGAGGAGATTGAAGGCATTTGGGAGGGACCTCACAACATCGAGACAAAGGTTGTAAGGCTCCTCTTTATCTTTTATTATTACAAATGAACACTTTCTCCCATTGATTTGTCTTATTGGAGTGATGAATGGTTTATAACTGTTTATAATGTTGCAATAACATCATGAGTTTCACCTTCATTACCTATTGAGTAAAGAACAACTTAATAATATAGTGTTAATTAAAATTGACCTAGAATTTTACATTTTTTATGGCTCTTTCCACCTACAGTAGCTTAAATATAGGGATTTGGAATAGGGAAGGAAGTAAACTTTCCAAAGCTACAAATGAAAATAGAATCTTGAGTTAGGGAGAGAAAATCCAATTATTTCCGTTTTGCTCTGGGAATCTCTTCTTGTACATGAGTTAAGCACGCGATCATGTTGAATCTGGTGAAGTGATCGTACACACTTCATCGGCCTAGGTATAGTGATTTTCACGAATTACAACGGTATCGAAAGGTACTTGGGGTCACTTGAAAGTAAACCTCCAATTGATCATGTGGAGGAGCCTTCAAGGGGATTGAGCTTGTAACTCTGCCCTTGCATGTACGTCCGATCTACGACTGTCCCCCCAGGTAAAATTGTTGTATTTGGTGAACTTAGTGATTATAATCCTAGGGCTCTACCTAAGGTGATGGCAGAGGGACGGTACTGATGTACCTAGAACATACGTTAACTAGACTCACTTGGAATTTTTGAAGGGTAATCTTTGCTCGAGATGGTTTATAGTAAAGTTACTTGCACCAGACTGTTTCATTAAGTACGCTGTCAGGGTAACTGGTTCCAAATGCTCATTTCTATAAATATTTTCACCTTGGTCACTACGACATTGAATTTCATCACCAACTAGTAATTATTGATCTCTGTGAAGAATCAGTTTTTATGGTTTGAACTCCTAGATTTTTAGCATGTGTTACTTTCTAGGTTGTTTTTTTTTTACTTTTTAGAGACTTTAGTTGTAATTTAGATATTGTGTAATTTATTAATTGGAAATTTTTCTTTGTGGCGGAACTACCAAGGCAATCATGTAGGATACTCGGGGACCCCCCTGAGTATACACCGAGTCAGTTAGAAAAGATAAAAGCCAAAAAATATAAATCACCGGGATCCAAAAATACAGCAAAAATTGAAACTTCTACTATTATAGACTCTGATGTAAAAGGAATTGAAGTTAATCAACCAGAAACATCTACTATCTTAGGCCTTGAAGCGACATAAACTGAACTTGATCAAACTCAGAGATTAACATCACACTCAGAAGGAACAAATTTACAAATTACTGAACTTATTTGAGCCGAATCAGATACTAGATACTTTTCAGATACAAATCCTATTTCTAAACCTGAGACTTATACGCCTGCTATAACACATATTCCAGATCCTCCACATTCACCGCGTGTGAAACTTGTTATTACTGATAGTCTCCCTCCTGGTCCCATTAGCATCAAAGAACTTGTTTCGGATGAAGAGGAAGAACCAATAGTTTCTACCAGTGAACCGTTAGATATTTCAGATCTTTTGTTTAGATATCTTCACCCTAACCCTTAGTATTTCATACCCTTGAACTTTTTAGGACAAGGGATTTTGTGATACACAACTCCTTACTCTACCATACTAGGCTTTGACTGGTCTATGATGGCTTCTAGAAGTACCTCATCAGATACATCTAAGTTTTCTACTTCTCCACAGTCAACATTATATGGTAGTTTTCTACTGCTTGGATATCACTCTCTAGCTGGAGTTTATTTAGGAGCTTCTTCCTCAAATTCATCTTCAAATATGTCAACTGGTGTAATTAATCTTAGCAATGAAGGTTTGACATTTGAACAATTTATGAATATGATTTCCGGTAATGTTGGTAATCCTCAAATCAACCCAACAGGTGGTTATTACCCCCCAAGGGTCAACCATTATATCCTCCACTCGGAGGACAACCTTTAGGTGGATCTTACCCTACATCTTGGGGGAAACCCCCTACCAAAAATTATCTTAATTATGCTCAAATGCCTCAAACCGGTCTTGGTCACCATGTTATGCCTCAACCTGCCAATGGAATGCCTTACCCTCGAATTAATACAATCTAGAACCCTTCGTTAAATCAAAAGTCAATTCTAGTTGCTTCTCAAGTGCACGTGTATAAACCTGTTCAACCTATTGGACAACCTGTATAACAATTACCTTTTCAAGTCCAACCGACTGCCTAGGTTAATCCATCTACACCTACCTGGCAACCAGTCCAGCATCCTGTCTCGAGTACTCCTCAAACCTTGGTGTAGTCTTTTGTACCAACGACTGTTCAGAACCTAGGTTTAGGTTCACCTCAAACTCCCATTTTAGGAGTATCGTAGGTAACTGTCCCATTTACATCAGAAGTAACAGTGCAACACGTTGTTCAGTCTATCGCTCAGGTATTTGGTGTTCAATCTATTCCTACAATTCTATCCATGCCCCAAATACCTGTTGTACATCCTAACATCCCATATATGCAAGTGTCATTTCAAGGGAAACCTTTCCAAGGTCAACCCCATAGTCAATATTTTCAAGGTCCACCTTTTCAAACTCAATTTCTCCAAGGTCAACCTTTGCAAAATCAACCCTTTCAAGGACAGTTCATTCAAGGTCAAATGGGTCAAAGTCTTCTGTTTCAGAATCAACCATACCCAAGTCATACGTTTCAAGTACCTATGCAGCCGCAATATGGTATGGCTCATCCTGGATATCCAGGAGGTATGCAGATTCCAATTGCTCAGGCTATTCCAAGATATCCTGGGTATCCTCCTCCCGGTACAGGACTCGTCCCTCAGGGTTATCAATATCCATCTCAAGATCCTAACCGCCAATTGCCTTTCATTGCAACTTTGGATTTGCCTGACCTCTCTCAGTTAACTAATGATCCTCTTCTTTATTTACCATTTTGGCCAGCCATTCCTACTAAGTTGCCTAGTGACATTCCTAAGTTTGAAGGTAAGTCGGGTGAAGATCCATCAAACCATGTTATGACCTATCATCTTTGGTGCGCGTCCAACTCATTAATTGACGATTCTATTAGATTACGACTTTTTCAACGAACCTTAACTAGTTTGACAACCAAATGTTATGTAGAATTGCCACGCGCTTCCTTTAGTACATTTAATGCCCTTGTTACAACTTTTTTGACCCATTTGTAGTTGCCTATTCGATATGATAATGGAACTGAACTTTTAACTTCTTTAAAGTAGTCAACATCAACCCATATCTCAAATCGCATTCATGAATGGAGACGAAGACGTCGCCTGGTTAAAGTTTACATTCCACACTAGAGCTTGGCCTAATGGTTCATAGAATCTCTTTTACCAATGATAACTGAAGATGTTGCCAAAGGAGGTGTTGTAACTGAGGAGAAAGTAATTTCTCATGCTCAATACCTTGATCTTGTTTATACTTAGTCTGGTACTTTGTATCAAAAGATCCCAAATTTACCCCGCCTTGGTTAAACTAATCCAACCCTTACAATATTAGATGCCGCTAATGGTATGATTGGTTACGTGAGCCAAAAATATAAGAATAAAAAGAAAAATTCTAAGAAAACTCAGATTTCGGCTCTATCTGATTCACCTGAAGAAGATCCCACTCCCGAAATTACTTCGGAAATTAACGTCGTAGAATCATTTACCGGCAAGGGTAAGCAATCCGGAAGAAAAAGGGAAAAGGGAAAGTTAAACAAGACACTCGTTCTAAGGAGAAATCAAACAAGAATGAACCATCTGATGAAAAGAAAAAACCTCGTTATCCTTGCCTAATTTGTGATGAAGATCATTACACCAAGGAGTGCGCACATGGTGTCAAAGTTTCTAAATTTGTCAAAGGTTCACCCACTCCTGCTGTTTTAAATGACCCATGTCCTCCCCAAGACAGAAAAATGGTTTCTCATGACTAATCCTCCTCATCCGCATCGGCATATATCATGATGATGTCTTCCACAGTTATGGTAGAAACGAGATCCAAAGATTACACATCAAAGAGTCCTGTTGAAGATGGAGATGACTCTAGTCCAATTGGTCAAACTTCCACATCTACTCCTCCTTCTTCTGAACCGTTACATATTGAAAAACCAAACCTTGATATGATAATTCGTCCACCTTCTAAGGGTATGCTTCGAAAGTCAGCCTTTAACCCTCATGCTAGGGCTGCTCAAAACTATAACATTGTTGAAGATTTGGCTATGTCACCTTCGACAATGTTGGCTCTTGAAGTTCTGCGGACTTGTCCAACACAAAGGAATTTATTATTATCATCCATAGGAGAAGTAGATCCTCATGACTCCAATTCATTTGTTTTCGATCTTGAAAGTCATGTCTCGTGTCTCCCGCACCAACTGGCTTTTCAGATACCAGTTCATGTCAAAACTCGATGAGTTTTTCAAACAATGATTGACGAAGGAGCATCGACATGTATTATTTCCATTTCCTGTTGGAAAGATTTAGGTTCTCCAACAATCAATCAATCTCCCACAACTTTGAAAGCCTTTGATGGAAGAGGTTTTCATCCTTATGGTCTTTTAAATTATTTGCCAATCGAATTAGAGGGTAAAATGGTTGCAATAAACATTGAGATTGTTGATGCTCAACTTGACTATAACCTTTTGCTTGGTCGAAGTTGGACTTATGCCATGTCGGCAGTAGTCTCATCATATTTTAGGATGATCATGTTTCTTCACAAAGGGAGAATTGTGAAGGTAGACCAATTATCCTACCATATCTTAGACACTAATTCCACTAGTAGTGTGCCTTTTGTTGGAAAATCAATGACTCCATATGAAGAAGTTGTCGTTGGTCTTCTCAAAGACTCATCTTTGATGGGAACTTTCGCATTCCCTCAACCCAATTTCCCTCATAATGATGCCCAGATTAATATGATTACATCAAGTACGTTCGAATCAGGAGATCCGTGGAAAGTACCTTCAGAGTCAAAAATAGTCTTATAGCCTTAAATGGCAGTGAGATGCTTCGTAGCCCTTTTGAGTTAGCTTATGAGACAATTCAGTCCTTTTCCAACTCATCAACATTTGAAAATAATCGAATGAATACAATTATTGATGAATATTCTCATTTGTCACGCTTGGAACCAATCTCTATGGCTGATCCTTTTAACACAATAACAAAAATTTCTTAAATGATGAAGGGATTATGGAAATTATGACCTTGGACGAAGTAAATTGGGGTGAGTATCCATGGTTAAAAATCTTGTTATATTGTAAATGTTATTTTGATTGTGAAATGAGAGATCGTTTTTGGACATGTGGTATTGATGAGGCATCATATTGGCCCATGGTATGGTATGGTAAATAATATCCATGGTAAAGTGGGGGTGAATATCCATGTTTAAAAATCTTGTTATATTGTAAGTATTAAGTTTTTATGTCCTTATTAATGAAATTTAAATATGGTTACAAAATTATTATTTTAATTTATATGGTGAAATGAATTTTAATTTATAGCTGCTATTTATATCGGATATACTATAATGTCATAGAGGTGCAGATATATGTCAAAAGTAATTATAATCCTTTTAATAAAAAAATATTATAAAATTAAATTCAAATTAAATATTTATAAAATGTTTTGATTGTGAAATAAGAGATGGTTTTTGGGCATGTTGTATTGATGAATCATGGTATTGGCCCATGGTATTATAACAAAGTCTATTTACAAGTTAATAATATCTATGACAAAGTGGACATGAATATCCATGGTTAAACATATTGTTATATTGTTATATTGTAAGTTTGTTGTAACTATTAAAGTTATTAAAGTTTTTATATGCTTAGTAATTAAATTTAAATATGGGTACATAATCATTATTCTATTTTATAAGATGGATCTTAATTTATTGGTGCTACTTATATATTTTAATGTAAAATGTATAATATGATTTTCTTTTATCTAAAAAAATATTAGTAATTTTATTAATTAAAACAAAACAAAAAAATTGTATGTGCTTAGTAATTAAATTTAAATATGTTTACAGAATCATTATTCTATTATTTTATAAGCTAAAATAAATATCTTAACTTATTGGTGCTACTTATATATTTTAATGTAATAGGCATAATATGATTTTCTTTTATCTAAAAGATATTAATAATTTTATTAATTAAAACAAAATTACAATGTAATAAATTGAATTTTATTATTTTTAAGTTTCTATAGACAATACAACATCTCTCACTGAGCTCTATATTACTTTTATTTTAATCTATATGTAAAAATTCCCTTACATTACACCTACACATCATCCCTATACTATATATTTTCATCTCAACAAAATTCTTATTTAAAAATAAAAAATACTAAATAATAGTATAATAAAAACTTGGTAAATTTACTACCAAATAACTCTTAACTAAAAATTAGAATAATCATACTAAAAATCAACCCATGCCAAATTAATATAAAATCAACCTAATTACCGATTCTTCTTCGAATTAATTAACTAAATTTAAACATCGCACCATTCACATCTCAATATTGATAATAAATGACATGTAATTATGCAATATTGATAATAAATGACATGTAATTAAACGCATTAATATAAATTCGTTTTAATTGGAAAATTTTAAGTATCCTCAAATTTATATGCTTTTTTTAGCACGAAAAAAAGCTATATATTCATATTGTATATTTAGCAAGATTGTTTTACATATACATTTGCACGAATTCCTCCACATCTAGCAAAATGGCAGAGTTTAGATGTATGTCTGGGATATATACAAAATATACTGTTGGATATAGCAGCATATTATCTTCAGCTAAAGACAAAAACTGTTTAAAGACAGCAGAGGAATATATGTTCTTACCTGGCTGTGGATGTCCCGAAATATCTCAGAGAGTAAGAAAATACATACCATATAAACCATTGCTATTGATTTATATGTCAGGAAGACAGAAGTCCGGAATTTGAAAGCAGTTGGTTGCCGTTTTAATCTGCATTCTCCACACCCTTGGGAGAGTAGATAGGCCTTGTTTGGATGATGCATCAGCTTCTCTGTTGTTTGTTCTGGCTGTATGAGAAATAGAATAATTTTTCTTGTTGATCCATAAAGCTGTTATTCTATCCAGCGATCCAGCAAGATGGATGTTTTCTATGTTATGCTTTGACAAACATGTTCAATAATTAATTTAGAGTCTCCATAGATATGTAGCTCTGGAATATCTAGAAAAGTACAAAAAAGAAAGGAGTCTCGCTAATGCCACCGCCTCAGCTCTGTTGTTGGAGCCCCGTCCTGCATTCCAATGGATTTCAAAACACTGATCCTCTGTTGTTTTGATGAAAACACCGCATGCACTCGTTCCCTGTTGTGCTGCACCATCGAAAAAAGCACATGGTGGAACCATGGATATCCTTGCCGAATGATTCCTATCGCCTTCATGACTGTTGTCTATTGTTGTGTTGTTTTCCCTTTTACTTCTTCTGATTTGTCCAGCCATATCCAGGGAGTTGTATTGGGATATAATAGATGACATAACAGAGGTATTGGGTTCCACTTTAGCCTCGAAGAGCCGGCCATTTCTCCATTTCCATATAGACCAAATGGTCAATAAAGGAATAGGCCTCCATCCTTTGTACATAGCACTCCAGCTTTTGAAGGCCACAGGAATTGAAGAGAAAGAGCCATGTGTGAAACCAAAATGAGCCGCTAAATTTTCCCATATAAGTTGCACCTGTGAGCATGTGAAAAATAGATGAAAATTACTCTCCGAATAGTTTCTACAAAGGAGGCAAATTGCAGGGCCTTGCCATTTCCTTTTTTGCAAGTTTTCCCACGTAAGGTTCTTGTCGTGGAACACCAGCCATGCAAATATAATAATCTTCCTGGGGCATCCTATTTTCTAGAAAGCAGTGGGAAAAACTTCTCCGTTAGTACCCGCCTCCGTGGATAAAAGTTGCTGGTATATTAATTTAACCTGGACCGCCGAGGATCCACCCAGGCCATTCCAAATGAGAAAGTCGTTGTCAGTCACGCGAAAAATGCCATGGACACGAAGCTTTAATAAAAACATTATTCCATTGAAACTTTAAATCCTCCCGCAGCTGAAGTTCCTCTGCAGTTTTCCAATGTGGGATGGCCCCCTCCCATTTGCTAATAACGCTGGCCCAGAAGAAAATTCCATGATTATGGAGCGCTTGCAGCAAAAATGGGCCAATATGTATTTTCCCGACGCCTCCAGCTATCTCATCCTATCCAATTATTAATTTTGCACCTGTCTGGAATTCCCAAATGAGATTGTCCGGATCAGAATGACATGTCCCTATTATTCATGTATTTAGCATGAATTGCCAAGCTCCACATTGAGTTTCCCAGGATGGCTTTCCACATCGACTTACATAGCAGTGCCTTTCGGAATTTTGATAATTTTAAAATGCCCCATCCTCCCATATATTTGGGCCAAGTCAGAGCAGATAGTCTGGAAAGATGATATTTGAATTGGTACATTTTACATCCCCATATAAACCTGGCAATCATCCTGTTCATGTTGTTTATAATTGCAGATGGAACATAAAATAAGTGTGCCCAGTAAACCATTGTCTGAACGAGAACGGTTTGGGTCAGAATCAAGCATCCACCTTTTGATAGGTAAGTATGTTCCCCAGCAGCAATTTTCTTATAAAAAAGTTCTGCTATCCATGACCAGGCCATCACCCAGTACCCATTAGCTTTCAGATTAAAAACCAAGTATTTGAAGCCGTTCTGGATGGAGTTGACTTTGATATTAAATAATTGAGAAAGGAAAATAATTAAATTCCCATTTATGTCTTGGACATAAAAGGATGATTTCCCTTCGTTAATATTCATATCTGTGGCGCATTGAAATCTTCCCAAGATTCTATGAAGGCAAATCCAGGAAACCCTGCACAGCATAGCGGTGATGAGAATGTCGTCGACAAAAAGGTTGTGAGATATGGATATTCCTCTGCATATAGGGAGGGGCCGGCAGAAATTTATTTATTTATTTTTTTCCAGTGGGGGAGAGAATCTCCGCTGAAGAATCATAATATATTTTATATCGCCGAAGCGAGCAGAATACATCATCATCCATCACGTAACGTCATCATCAATGAGCAGAATACGTCATCATGAACATCGAACATCGAAATGTTGCAGCAGCTAACGCGCATCGCACAAGATTCTAACGTGATTGGGGTGCGAAAGCCAACCGCCCCAACCACCACATCATTCACACCGGGTGCAAGGACGGCACAAATTTTGTTGTATCATATCCTCTAAAAATATTTGTAAAGAAGTATACATTCTTTTATATAATACAATTTTGTCATATAATTTCGTTTTATTAAAAAAACGGAAAGGGGAGTTCAAAACATTTTATGAAATTCAAACAAAATCTGGTTGTTATTTTCTTGCAATTGAGAAACTTCTTCAATATTCTCTGCTTTTTCCTCGCAACTGGCAACAACTTGTTCAAGAGTTTTGATAACAACTTCTTCAATATTCTCTGCTTTTTCCTCGCAACTGGCAACAACTTGTTCAAGAGTTTTTCTGTTATCAAGGGTCTCGCTATCACAAAGGGAGAAGAATTTCCACAATGAATGTTTGATGGCTAATTACAAAGAACTTCCACAACAAATCAAAGGGAAGGTTACTGTAATTACAATATGTAAACATGTACATTGCAGAAAGTAAAAATTCCCATTTTCTTTACATTGCAGAACGTACAGTTTTCAATTTTAGGACTCGAGCTCTCACCTAGGCGAAAAGACAGCCAGATTGCTACCGCTTCTCTTTCAATATTTCCCTGCAGATTTGCTTGAACGAGGCCTTCAACATCAATATACGAAGCACCATGGCTCGCTGACTGAGAAAGTAAGTCTGTGAGCTGAACATCCCATGGCTGAACACCGTGGCAACACCTATCTGCTATGTAGCATGTGCATTAAACTGCAACCTTTACCCTTGAACATATAATAAGCCCAGCGGTTGTGGTCTCACCTATAGTTAGGTGGTTAGATTTGGTTTTCATAGGTTTTGGTCCAAAACTATGTATTCTGGAGAGCTGCTCCAGGCGTCATTGCGAAAAACAAAAAAGAAAAAAATAACTGACGAATGAGTGATCCACATATTGTGAACCATTTTTTTTGGTTGAATTTATGATTAAATTGTCTGAAATTGTACAGCCTGATTGGCATAGATGGATTCAGTAACAAATATCTACTTCACCCTCGTTATGCACAGTGCGTCTGATACTTCACCCTCGTTATGCACAGTGGGTCTGATATAAAATTTTATCAAACAAACAAATAATTTGATTAAAACTGTGGTTTTTGATGGTATAGATGGATTCAACAACAAACATAGTGGGTTTGATATAAAATTTTATCAAACAAACAAATAATTTGATTAAAACTGTGGTTTTTGATGGTATAAATGGATTCAATAACAAACATATACTGCACATTGATTATGCAATATCTGATATACAATTTCTTCAAATAAACAAGCAATTTGTTTGAAATTGTGATCCAATCCTGGACAAGATTATGTACTCCTGAGAGCTGCTCCGGGAGCCATTTCATAGTGTGAAAAAAATAAAGTAACTGGATTGATCCACATACTTGGTAAACCAATTTTTGTTGAAATTTATGACGAAATTGTCTGAAATTGTACAGCCTGATTGGCATAGATGGATTCAGTAACAAATATCTACTTCACACTCATTATGCACCGTGGGTCTGTTATAAAATTTTATCTATCAAACAAACAAACAATTTGACTAAAATTGTAGTTTTTGATGATATAGATGGATTCAACAACAAACATATACTGCACTCTGATTAACAAACATATACTGCACTCTGATTATGCAATATCTGATATACAATTTCTTCAAATAAACAAGCACTTTGTTTGAAATTGTAAATTTTGATGGCATAGATGGATTCAGCATAAAACAGATTATTGCATCAGGATTATGCAAGTTGTGACATACAATTTTATGTTTCAAACAAAAGACAATATTTTTACAAATGAGGGCCAAGGTCGCCATTAAATGCACATTCTACATAACATATAATAGCGCCAAACAAAACATTACTCAGAATATGTGTAACATTACTCAGAATATGTGTGATTCTTTTCTTGATTGCAGATTCTGGGAATATATTGGAATCGGACAATCAGATTCCAAGATATATAAAGATACCCATGGTTGTTGATCATAAACCACCTTTGCTCCCCTGAAAACACAGCACTGCTATCAAAGAGAGGGAAATTGCAAGAATCACAAACAAACGAAAAAGACCGCTAAAAAATTGTTGCTTGTTGCAGAATTTTACTCTACAAATAGTCCTAGTACTCTTCTGTTCCTTTCTTGCTTGTAGGTATAGTATCTGTCCTTACCTTTGAGTATATTGGCTGAAATAAGAAGTGTGCTGAAGCAGAGGACACCATCAACAGCAGCAGTAGCATAGGAGGTTTCCAGTAGTCATTAATGTAATCTCTTGATTTCTCCATGAGTCCTCTTGATTTTTCCATGAGTCCTGTGAATGTGAATGTGTTCCAAGGTCAGCCCAGTCGAGCCTACTCTGTTTCATTTATTCATATGAGAGCCCGATATGCAGGGGTACCCCCTTCTGAAACTGAGAGTCCAAGAATGTCTGTAATTTTTTGAGATGAGATCGATAGAAAAGGAGGGGCCGAAATCTGGTAGTACAAGCAGTACAAGTGAAGTGCAGAGATGGCTCTGAGATATTTGTTTGAGTTAGGTCGAACTAAAATGGTTTTACACAATCTTGGCTGCATCAATGTTAGTGCTTAATCCCCAAATTTAGGTAGAATTAAGTGGGGAAGGTGCCGTGATGGGAGATTGGTACGAGACTGCCCTGGGCAATGTATGAAGTGTACTCCAGTACTAATTTTTTGAGCAAAAAATTGAATATACACACAATAATACATTATTATAGTAATAGAACAAATTGAAGTACATTTGAAGGGTCAAAGACACTGTGAATGCTTACGTGGCTATGAGACATAGTTATAGTAATGGCTGCTTCACATTATTTATAATTTTTCCAATTATGGAAATTTCCTCCGAAAGTTTGTTCCTGTTGTAAGATTTTCCTTTTTTAACTGATGAAAATGCAGTGGAATATTTATTTGGTATTTCTAATGGGTCAAATGATCTTGGTTTAGGTTAATGATTTAGGTAAATAGCCTATGTTCAGGTAAATAGTCCTGGCTTATTTTCCAAAATGGTTTTAATTGTTTTACCTTTTGAAATTATTTTATTTGTATAATAATTCATTTTTATTATGATGTGATTGATTTTAATAGTATATGAGTGTAAAAAGTAAAACTATTATACTACTCTCGATTTAATTTAATTTTATCGTGACATTTTATATTAATATATTAAACATGGTTATACCTTATATTCTAATTTTTATATATTTTGGTTGGTAATGTAAGTGGATTTGTTTGATCAATGATTGAGGACACTTATGTTATAATTGAAGAACAAACATTCTCCTCATCCTTTCCCACGTAATGGTTGGATTTTGGTTAAGGAGGGTGTTTGTGGAGTTGTGTTTCATTGTAATAGTGTGTTGAGTAATGTGTATGAGATTAAAGTTGTTTTAAGACTTATATAACTTTGTAGATATGATTGTTTAGAAAAGACCATCTAACTTCCAAGTATTTGGGGGTGCTTCTTGTTATGTACCACAATCAAGCAGTTAACTGGGAAGATCTCATGGAAAGGAGCTGACAAAAGGTCAGTAACTGGACTTTTTGGGCCTTTAATTTCCCAAACCGCCTAATATTGACCAAAGCAATATTACAAGCTATAATTCCAAATTATCAACTAGTGGTAATGTCGATTCCAAGTACAGTTTGCTAATGCCTCTACTCTATTTAGAATAACTTCTTATGGAGAGGTATAGCTAAAATGAACAAGTGGGCCCTTGTAGGATGGAATAAATTGACTATAGTAAGATCAATGGGGGCATTGGGTCTCCAAGATCCTCAATTGATCAGTTCTACTTATGGTATGAAACTATGGTGGTTGTGGATTCAGGGAGGCCCACAAATCTGGAAACAAATTTGGCTCAGAAAGTATTTTCCATTGCACACACAAAATGAGTGATTACACTTTGAAGCAAAAATTCAAGGCTCTGGTATATGGACCTAGGTGCAAGCAGGTCAGGATCTTGCTAGACATTATGCATTTTGGGAGGTTAAAGGGGGAATGATAGCATCCTTTTGGGAGGATTCCTAGCAGCAACATCCTCATTTAGTGGAGAATGAGAGGCTCCAAACCATTAAAACTCTATCAAAGGCTTTGGGGGCTCATAAGCTAGTAGATTTATGGAAACCATTAGATTAGAATCAATACGTATGACAATGGAGGGATAAAAGCGACTAGACCCATACAAATGGGATTCACCCGTGGGAGGAGTTCCAAGAGATACTTGAAAATAGACAAATAAAAGTCTCTCAACTGCGGAACATTCTATGGTGGGGCACAATCATCGAGAGCCTTCTCAATAAAAGAAGCATACTCCTTACTGGAATGGTTTTAAATAAATGACAAGGAATTGATATGGCAACGGTTGTGGGAAGGTTCATCGTGGCCAAAGATCTCAAATTTCCTTTGGTTGATAGCTTGGGGGCATTCAATCACTTGGGATCGCCTTCGAAAAAAGGGTTATGAGGTCTGACCTCTATTTCTACTATGTTCTCAAGCAGAAGAATCAACATAACATCTTTTTATTACATGTCTCTTTGCCAAAAGAATTTGGGAACTCATCCCACAAATCTTCAGATGTAACTTACCAAGTTCGGTCAATGTCAAAAATTGGATGGAACAATGGTTTGGTCATCGGTTTAAAAATCATGTTGTCTTACGAGCCTAGCATTTGACTCTAGGTTTTACCCTTCGGAACTTGTGGAAAGAGATAAATTTGAGAGCTTTTGAAATGAAAAAAAGGACTACATCTTTGTTAAAATAAATCATCATCCTTAACATTTGGAAAATTGTAATGGTATCCATTTTTTCTTCAGAGAATTGGTAAGTGGATGAGTCCGAGGAACATATTTTAGAAAGCCTTTACCTGCATCCTACTATGTTTACTTCCTCTTCATCAACTGAACAAGGGCCTAATCACTCAAGTGAGAATTCATTTTCACCAAATCTAAGAGCCTTCATCAAATTGAATTTTAATGGAGCTTTTGAAGGAAATCTTGGAGCGGTAGGTTATGGTGGGATCATCAGGGATGAGAACTCTCACCCTTTACATGTCTATTCTTTTTCCTATGGTGTCGAAACAAACAACCTTGCATAGATTTTGGCACTTGAGAAAGGTCTACAAATTGATATCAGAGAAGGGTATTGTATGATATAGGTTCATGGAGACTCTCAACTTGTCATACACTATGTACGTAAGTTTTTATATGGCCACCTGATAGAGACACTGACCCACATTTGGCACCTTCAGGAAGTGGTCATCAATATCAAAAAAATTCAACTATATTATCCCCCAGCACACTCAGCGGGAGGGTAATAAGGTATCAAATACATTGGAAAATTGGGGTAGCATAGAGAGGCACCTAGATTTTGATGAGTCATGGATAGTTGCATCATGTAGGGACGACATCCATGCAATAATGAGGTGGATGGAATATGATAAATTATCAGTGGAGACTAACGTTCTCGATGGGGGTGGTATTACAGTTAACGTCTTTCGTTAGGCTACATGATTAACATGTCGATCAAATGAATGACACATCGGGTGGTGGCCCTTGGTTTGATAGACATGCTCTCCACCTATCATCTCGTGCTCCTTGTGTGGCATCCTCACCATTTACAAGCCTTAGATCACCTACTCTGGTCCTATCGACTTAAATGTGTGCAGGGGGTTGCATTTGGATATGAGTACGAAATTATTTTTGGCACCGGGTTTCATCATTTTTCATCTGAGATGGGTAGGCTCTCTCATAGCAGATTGGTCGCGAGTAGAGGACTTCCTGACACATAGGTAGAGCTCATGATTCTTGAGTTTATTGGGCTAGTTAAGGAACATGCCCTATCATATGCCTGTTTTGCCATGGATATCACTCACATTGGTTATTTCACTCAATGGCTCCACCCTCGCATATCCTCACCCTGATATATATGCGTGGGTAAGCTCTTAGGGTGGTGACATATTTATGGTTTATTTTCTGTTGGTGAGGTATTATAATCATCAAGTTTTGCTTGGATGAGTAAGGTATTCACTTCTGGCCCTCAAGGAGGTTTTTTTTCTTATCATTCTCCTTCATCTTCTTATGTTTGTTCATCAATTAGTCATTAAATGGTTTGGTACTTGCTCTGTAGTTTGGTGAGCCACAATAAGAGTCAATGTTATTTGTTCTCTTTTTACATAATTCGAGGTTTGATCCTTCTTTTGAACTGGTGGTTGTGTTGCCTTTTGTGTCACCTCAAATGCTCGAATCTGCCGAAATTTCTTTTAGTTGTCCAATTCCAGTATGTGGATTCTGGTACCATGGTACCTTCTCCATTTGGTTTAGAAAATTTCTATTTCTCGATTAGAATTACATTTACTATAAAGTTTCTTCCCTCCTTTACTCTTTGTTCCTTCAAAGTTTGGGGTTTCAGGGAGTTAAGGGTGCCTTTTGTTTTCAAGCTTTGTGGCCTCCTTTTATGTTTTCTTTTGCCACATAGTTCACCCTCTCTCATTACCTTAGCAGTTTTTGTTTTCATGAAGCAGAGATCCTACCCACCCTTAACATTGGGTATCCTTATCTCTCTTCTTTCACATGCTGCCATACAAAAAATATCCAAAGTTTATATGTAAACATGGCCCCTCGACAGAGACCACCCAACTGTCATTGTTAGGGTCCAACCCTAACCCCTTTATTTATGTAATAATCCCAATGGGCGGAGTCGGAGTCATAGTTAGTTAGAGAGTCAATAAATACCGCATTAATTATTGTAAGTGGTTGACCCGCATTAGAGAAAAACGACCACAGTTAGTTGTAAACAGGGCATAGTTAATAAATAAAGTGGTTAACCCGTGTTATGCAAGGGACCAATAGTTAGGGTTTTGGATGTCATATAGCTATAAATAGTCTTAGTTAGTAAGGGAAAGATCATCGAGTCTTATTGTAATTGAGCTCTGCTCTGTTGGAGGTAGCCCCCTCAAAGAGGCAAGTGAACATTGAATATGTTTCTAAATAATAAAATAATTTGTAGTTTTTCTCATTTCATGTGATAATTCTGTGTTCTGGGCTATATTTCTTTGTATTTTTACTATTTTGGGTTTCTCGCAGGTCAAGAGCATAATAAGTGGTATCAGAGCACTTTCCAGGGCCAATTGTACCTCCAATTTATACATTTTTTTTAGGTTAGAGACGTGTTTCAGCGTATTTAAACCACAAGATTTGTCATTGAGTGCATAAACCTACAGATTTGGGGAAGCATGCATGCAGGAAATACAAGAAGTGGTCACACTTGTTGGAATCCTTGTAACCCATGTGGGTACCCCTTTAAGTAGTAGCACATTAGACATAACCGTGCATGGACTGCACTTCCACTTACCCTTGGGTATATCGGAAGGCCCCTAGGCTCACCTAAAACCTAACCCTAGATAAGCCATCAACTGTCTTGCTGTTATAGTATGCTGAGAACAACACTCTGGGAGATAACTCGCACATACAATAGGGTAGTCGGGTAGTACATCTAAGGGTACGGTCAATCCTCCCTAGTTAGCACCCTGAAAGATTGGGCCAAGTATTATTGTTGGACCCCTACGTATATTGTGATCTATGGCACCTGACACTCGTTTGTGACCATGGTTCCTTTTATTATCTGAAGATCACCCTCTACCTTATCTTCCAGATTAGATCTAGCAGTTGGGGTTCTGTCAGCACCATACAACTCAGATTCAGCAGTTGGGGTTTTCATAATGCAGATCAGATTGTTTGTGCAGTGAGGGTTTTGGCCGCCATAATCCAGATCATATTATCGCAACACATTTGATAGGACCAAGACCTTGGGGTTTCTGTTACTACAGTCTAGGCCCGATTTTCGCAGGACATTCAGTAGTATCAAGATTTCTGGAATTCGGCCACTGTAGTATCAACGAGGAGTAAAACTCCTTTCAGAGTAAAAAAAAAAAGAGTGAGAGACCATCACAAGATAGTTGCAAGAGACTTAACGCATAAGATTTAGGACGACGAACTGGTCGCAGTGGTAGCATTCACTTGTAAGCACACAATTTTCGACGATGCCAATTTTTTTTCCGACACGACTTCAAGTGACCCACTTCATTAGACTCCCAAGTTTTCCCTCTTTCCAGGCAGACTACTCTTAAGTAAGATCAAAAAAATTGACTGAGATTGGTGTATGTTGGGTACTAGATCTCAAGTTATGGCTGTGGAAAAGCCAGTCGAGAGGGTCAACAACCTTGAAGACAAAATCGAGGAAATCACCGCTCTTCCAACCACCGGACACCCAAGCTAGACATGTACAAATTTGATGGCTTTAACCCTGTAGTCTGGGTAGCACAAATGGAACAATATTTCTCCCTTAATGATATCCTTGAAGATGAAACTAAACTACATGTGGGAGCCCTTTACTTGGACCAAGAGAGATGGAAGTGGTGGAAGTGGCATTAGAAATGTTATCCAGGGATAGCAACTTCGAACATGTTCTCAAAAGCCATATGTGATCACTTTGACTAGGAATCTAATTTTTTGGGTTGTCTCACAAAGCTCTGGAAAACAGGTACATTAAAGGACTACATTGCATCCTTTGAGCAATTGGCCATCAAAATTGGTGGTCTAGGAGATGAATTCTACTTGGAATGTTTCATCAGTGGCCTAAAAGAAGCCATCCAAGCCCATGTTTGGATGCATGACCCAATTACTTGGTTGGACGCATGCCACAAAGCTTTAGATGTGGAAATTGCCTTAAATGCCCAGTCCAATCATCCAAATTTTGTCTCCAAGGTATGTTCCACCCAGGCTCAGGGCCCCACCCAAACACTTAAGGTTCAAAAGGTGTCACCAGTAGAAATGGCCGAAAGATGAAAAAAATGACTGTGCTACTACTGTGATGACAAGTAATCCTCAAATTGATGCTACTGATAACAACTCGGCAGATGAAACTCCATCCCTTGAGGTGCCTGAAGAAGAAGCATGGGAAACCTAAACCGACAATGATCTCACAACTACGCCATATGAGTTGTTTATATCACTACATGCCTTGGCTTGCATTTCTTCGCCTCAGACTCTCAAAATCCAAGGCTTTATTAAACATAAACCAGTGGTAACACTCATAAATTTATCCATAAGAGTCATAGAAGCTTTTCATTGCTTTGTGTGGGCGATATCCAATTTCAAAGTCGTTATCGCTAATGGGGGCACCATGAAATGTGAAGGCCGCTGTGAAAATATTAAGCTTCAGTTTGGAGACTACCACCTAAAGGCCCACATGTTTTCTATTGAAATGGGTGGTTGCGACATTCTCCTGGGTGTTGAATGGCTTCATACACTGGGCCCTATCACAATGGATTTTCAGGATTTAAGGGGACTCCAGGCAAGTTCTCCTACTATCATCAGCATGCATCGAATGGAGAAGCTTTTAAAAAGGTCCATCATGGAGTAGTCGCCCAATTTAATTCCATTCAGGCCATTGAATCCACTACTCCTCATATTCATCCCGAGATGCAACAGGTATTAGATCACCACTAGTGGGTCTTTAACAAACCTAAAGAGCTTCCTCCCTCTAGGGGTGAACATGATCATAGCATCCCTTTGGTCCCAGGTGTCCAACCGCCTAATGTCCACCCATATTAATATCGTTTTGCCCAAAATAATGAATTTGAAAAATTCATCAAGGAACTCCTCGAAGCCAGTATTATCCGTCCCAACATCAACCCTTATTCATCTCCAATGGTCATGGTTCTAAAGAAAGATGGAGAATGACACATGTGTCCGGACTTTCGGGCCCTCAACAAGCTCACTATCAAGGAAAAATTTCCTATTTTGGATGTTAATGATCTACTTGAGGAACTACATGGTGCTCAATTATCTACCAAGCTAGACCTTCGCTCAGGCTATCACCAAATATGCATGAAGGAAGTATACATTCCCAAGGCCGCCTTTCGAACTCATGAAGGCCATTATGAATTCCTGGTCATGCCATTTGGTCTCTGTAATGCTCCATCTACTTTTCAAAGCCTCATGAACCACCTGCTAAAACCATATCTCTGCAAATTTGTCCTAGTATTTTACGATGACATTCTCATCTACAACATAACCTAGGACAAACATCTTTAGCGTGTAGATCAAATATTGAAAGTGCTCCGAGATCAAAAATTAATTGCCAAATTATCCATGTGCTCTTTTGGCGTGGAAGAAGTCGAGTTTTTGGTACACATTGTGGGTTGTGAAGGAGTGAGGGCTGATCCAAAAAATATTTAGGCAATGCAAGATTGGCCTCAACCAAAAGCCTTGAAGATTTTGAGGGGATTCTTGGGCCTCATTGGCTACTATCACATTTTTCCGCAATTTTGGTTGCATTGCTAGACCTCTCGCTAATATTCTCAAGAAAAATTCATTTCTCTGGATTGATGCAGCTCAGTAGGCCTTCTTGGCTCTCAAACAGACCATGTGCTCCACTCCTGTATTGGCCCTACAAGATGATGAGGCTCATCAATAGGTAAATTATATGGGCCTTAATTCCACTCTCCAACTTATTAAAATCAACTTTTCTCACATTTCTTTACATATTTTATTATATTTTTCTTAGTGAGAAGGGTAAAGGTGAGATGTTATGTCATGTGGCCTAATGTGCATTAATTGCAGGATTTGGAGCAGTTTTGGGCTAATTTAAGTGCAGGAAATCGAAGTAGAAAAGAAAGAGGGATTTTAGGAGATTTGGTCTCCCTCCTTAACTCCTCAATCACTCGAAGATTCCTCCACCAGATCTCATCAGCTTGGAGTTACAAGCAGCCAAGCCAACTGAGTTCATTGGCAGCCAAGCTAGTGATATTTGAATACAAGTCAATCTCAAGTTTGGAAGCCAAGCCTCCATAATTTTTAGGAATTTGTTGGTAGCTTCAGTTGTATAAATAAGAAGGCCTAGGGCCTCATTAGGATTCAAACTTTTTATTGTAGCCAAGAGGCAATTTCAAGTTAAGATATTGTGACTATTATACTCATGTTATTTTTGACATTTTGATGATAATGAAAAGGGTTTCTTTGATCCATCACTGAGTTGACTCAGAGGGCTGAAGCTCTTGGGTTAGGGCCCAAACCTAGCTGCAAATGTTCCTCTTTTTTTACATGTATTCTTAGATTAGAATCATAGTTTAGCTGCTGAAGTTATCTCTGCTTTGTTTAATTTATAAGTCTTTGAATGATTGGCTAGTTTTGTTTCCATTCGTTGGAAAAGTAGATCAGTGTTACAGTAGTGAAAGAAAATACTTCAGAGATGCTTTTGAAAAGAAACTCAATACACTCTTTTTTTGTTGAGTAAGGATTTTTGGAACGAGCGGAGGTCTAGTCTGAGTTAGGGTTGAAGGCGAGCTAGGGTTTGAACTGTGGGAAGCATGGCGGGAAGTGTAGGGGGGAGCACTGCTCCCTCCTACAGTCAGGTAGTTACAGGAAAGAATAAGGAAGCAGGAAAGCAACACTTTAAAAAACCTCCGAAAAGGTAGCAGAAGCAAAAGGCAAAGGAACATTGGATAGAATGGACTTCAAGAACAACAAGGGGATAAACTGGAAACAAACAGAGAGGAGGAGAATGGAGGAAGCCATGGAAAACATCCTTCCATAAGGAAAACAGGGGCCTGTAAACCCAAGTCAAATACCATTCCACGGGTCATATTGAGTGATCCTGCGCTTCAAGCACATAGGGATCATATGACGGAACATGCGATCATTTGCAAGTTTATGGGGCTATGGCCGACGGAGAGGGCGCTACATATCTGGATAAGGAGTCATTGGAAGCCTAAGGGGGAAATACACCTACATCTGGGGTCTAAGGGATTCTTTACAGTGGTGTTCATGAGCCTAGAGGATAAGGACAAAGTGTTTGAAGGAGGTCCATATTTCTATGCTGCGGCAGGACTCTACATGCGGCCATGGAAGATGAACTTTGTCCTGGAGCGTGAAACCTTCACATCGGTACCGGTATGGATTAGACTGTACTCTCTTCCTCTGGATTATTGGTTACTAGAATCTCTGAAAACAATAGGCAATAAGCTAGGGAATTTCCTAAAGATCTCAGAGGCAACTCTGAAAGGAAAATACACCTCCTTTGCCCGGATTTGTGTGGAAATGGACTTATCTGGAGCTCTTCTGGAAGCAATAATTCTGGAGGTGTATGATGAAGAATGGGTGCAAACTGTGGACTATGAGCACATCCCATTTAGGTGCCGAAAGTGTCATGAACATGGGCATCTATTCAGAGACTGCCCAACAAACAACAGGGAAGGAAATGTGAAAACTGCTGAAGATAATAATCAAGAGGGTTTCACCAAGGTCGAAAGTTGAGGGAAAGGTGGTAAACGTCCACAAAAGAAGATGAATGAGGATAGACAGTCAAGACACAATCAGTTAAAAATCTTAGAGGAAGAAGAGGGGAGCAAGGAAATAATCTAGGACATGGAGAAAATAATCAATGAAAAGGAGAAGGAAGACGACATGGAGGATATCACGGTCGAGTACCAACAAAAGGATGACTAACCGAGCTGCATGGAGATAAGTAAGGACCAGGAGATGACTCCAAGTGAAGTGGGAACGAAGGAATTTGAAATCCAAGAGATTCTAAATGAAGAAAATCTGGATCTAGAAAAATTTCTGGAACAAGGGATGACTATAGGAGTGGACTCCCTGCCAAGGGAGGACTATGACAGGGTTCAACAACTCTTTCTATGGAGATCACAAGCAAAGGGAGCTGGAGTCAAAATAAATCATGAAAGTCAAGAGCACAATGGAGTCATAACAATGGAAAATGTACAGGCACAATCGTCAAAGAACTCAGGAAGGAAAAAAGGAAGGAAAAGACAGAATGAGTTGCTCAATGAATGTGGGAAACTATTGATTAACTCAGGTAAGATGAAAGATCTTACCAGCTACTCCTTTACTAATATTTCTTAATGAAGCTCACAACTTGGAATATCAGAGGCATAGGAAATAAAAGGAAACAAAGGACTCTCAGTCACAGAATTAAGGAAGAAAAACCAGATATGATCTTTATTCAGGAGACAAAATGTTCGATGGAAAAGATTAGAGAAATTCATAATAAGTGGCTAATCAGATATGAGTACTTAGAGGTTAAAGCAAAAAACTCGGTGGGGGGGATTCTCACGTTGTGGGATCCACAGAAATTTGGGATCCTGGATGCTGAAGCATCCAGGAACTATCTTTCTATGGTTTGTCAACCTATAGGGGATAAGGAAGTCTACATGATAACAAATGTTTATGGACCGCAAAAGCAAGCAGACAAACTCAAGCTTCTCATCTCCCTTGAGGATCTCAGAGCTAGATACCCCAATTTGCCCTGGATTGTTGCAGGAGATTTCAATATGATAAGATCTCTCTCAGAAAAAAAAAGGGAGGTACTAGACAGCTAGGAAGAGATTCCTTGGCCTTCCAGAATTTTATAATGAACATGGGGCTAGTGGACACTGAAACAATAAATGGAACCTTCACCTGGAACAACAAGAGGGGAGGAGCTGCTCAAGTTGCTTCCAAACTGGATAGATTTATTATTTCAAAGGATCTCCTTCTCGCAGGCCTAGCCATAAAAGCTTCTATTCTGCCCTTTGGTGGATCGGATCACTGGCCTGTACAACTGGAAGCCACATTTATGGGCACGCCCAGGAACAGACCTTTCAGGTTTGAAAATGCCTAGCTAACTCACCCTGAATTCATCAGTAATATTGGGAAATGGTGGAGAGAAGATATGAACATCCAAGGCACTAAAATGTTCATGCTCCATCAGAGACTCAAATACATCAAATCCAAGCTTAAAGAGTGGAACAAAAAGGAATTTGGGGATATCTTCAGAGCCAAAAAAGAAGTGGAGTAGAAGCTACAGGAGATTAATCAGATAAACATCACAGATGGATTTACCGAGGAGTGGCTAAAGCTTACAAACTCTTTGCAGGAAGAATGGGAAGAGCGATGCTTGCAAGAGGAAATTTTTTGGCAGTAGAAATCAAGGATACAGTGGATTAGGGAGGGGGAAAGGAATACAATTTTTTTTCATAAATCCACCATGGCTCACAGGGCACATAACAGAATCACCAAGCTCAAAGATTCTCAAGGAATAGAGCTTGTCTCTCACAACAATATGGAATCAATCCTTGTACAACACTTCCTCAATATAGCAGAGGAACCCTTGGAGGATAGATCCAGGTTCATTGAACAATTTACTCAATACATCCCTCAACTGGTCACCAGAGAAGATAACCACAATCTCAACAGGCCAGTGTCAGAAGAGGAAGTCAACGGAGTGATCAATGAAATGAAAAATGGAAAAGCCCCAGGCCCAGATGGGTTCAATGTGGACTTCTTCAAAGCCTGCTGGGAAACAGTCAAACAGGATATCCTTGAGGTTGTGGAAGACTCCAGAAAATCAAAAAAGGTTCTAAAGGCTCTTAATGCTTCCTTCATAACTCTGATCCCAAAACAGGAGAATGCCATGACTCCGGATGGTTTCAGACCCATAGCCTTATGTAATGTGGTGTACAAAATCATTTCCAAAGTCATAGCCAATAGAATCAAGCCCCTTATAACATCTCTAATCTCGGAGGAGCAAACGGGCTACGTGGAAGGAAGAAAAATCCTCATCAACATCATACAAACACATGAGGTGGTACACTCTCTCAAAAGCAACAAACAATCGGGTATGATCATTCAGTTGAACCTAGTGAAAGCCTATGACAAACTAAGTTGGTCTGATATAAAAGCAATTCTAAGGGCCTATGGATTCGACCAAAATTGGATAAGATGGGTTATGGCACTGGTTAACATGACCAGTTTCTCTATACTGCTCAATGGAGTTCCATCAAGAACCTTCACTCCATCAAGAGGTCTTAGACAGGTAGATCCACTCTCACCTTTCCTCTTCGTTCTCATGATGGAAGGGCTAGGTAGAGCGTTTAAAGTGGCAAATATTGAAGGACGTATCCAGGGCATCAAACTCACCGAAGATGGAGAAGAAAACACTCATCAACAATTTGTGGATGATACGATGCTACAGGGTATACCCACAGTTAGGGAAGCCAAAGAGATCAAACATATCTTGAATGACTTTGCTATGGCAGCAGGCATAGAGGTAAGCCTCAACAAATCCAAAGTTTTTTTCTTTAATACCAATATTTCTATTCAGAGGAATATTACCAAAATTCTTGGGTTTCAAAGGGAACAGCTACCCTCCAAGTATCTGGGCATACCTCTTACTGACAAACCCCTGAGCAAGAGTGTGTGGGAGCCAATGATCAACAAACTACAGGACAAGGTCAGGAAATGGACACACAGGTCACTAAATTTGGCAGGACGCCTTGTGCTCACACAAGCGGTCTTGCAGGCTATTCCCTTATTCATGTTCTCAGCTCTTCCAGCTCCTAAAGGCATTATGCAACAGATCAAGAGTATACAAAGGGATTTCCTGTGGGGCAGAGGTGAGGAAAAAAATAAGTGGGCCTTAGTAGCCTGGGACAAGATATGCAAGCCCAAAAACCATGGTGGCTTGGGGCTTCATGACCCTGAAACCCTTAGTAGAGTTTCGGGAGCCAAAATTTGGTGGAGATGGATTAAGGAAGTGGTAGCTCCATGGGCTAAGCTGTGGAAACAAAAATATGCCAAGTATTGGCAGGAAAAGGATCACATTAGAATGTCAGGGCAAATCAGGGGCTCCCATATTTGGAATCTGGCATGGGAGAATAAAAGCATTGTTCAGCAACACAGCTTCTGGGAAATTCGAGCAGGGAACCTAGCAAGATTTTGGGAGGACAACTGGCAACAGGAACCCATCCTATATAAGGATGGTTTAGTAGCTCTCAAGAGAGACACGGATAATAAAGGGCTGATTATGGTTAAAGATTTCTAGGACCAGGATGGGGATAATGAAAAATGGAGGAATTGGAAGGATCTGGGCTACAATGATGATAGTCCTTTGAAGGCCCTGGCAAGAACTCTCGCCCAGGAGCTAGAGCACAGAAGGATTCTAGTTTCCTCCTTACCTAACCAACTAAGATGGGGAAAGAACCCCGAAAGTAACTTTAACCTCAAAGAAGCCAAATAGGAAGTAACAGGATTTAACTATACGAATATTATTCTAATCTGGAAGAATCTATGTTAAAGCCCCCACTCGATGAAAATAAAGTTATTCATCTGGTTAGTGCACCAAAGGAAAACCTTAACCTGGGAGAATCTAAAAAAAAAGTCTTTATTGGCCCCTACCAATGCTATCTCTGTGGCTCTCAAGAGGAGACAATGAATCACCTTCTCAACCTCTGTCCTTTCACATCAAATGTATGGGATTGGGTAGCCTCAATCTTTAGGCAAATGGACAGGGACAGTCTCAGCATTTCTAATACCTTGAAGAATTGGCGAGTAAATTTCTCAGGGAATGAAATCATTAACAAAGCCTGGATTTCAGTTTCAGGTTTTGTTATCTGGAATGTTTGGAAAGAGCGCAACAATAGGATCTTCAAAGACAAAGTGAGAAAGCCCAAACACATAATTGCTCAAATATTGAGGCAGCTCAAAGATACAATCAGAAGCTTGTTAAGGAATCTTCCTACGGATCCTCCACTGCCCCAAGACGCGTGCATTCTTATGTAGTTGGGTCTACAGTCCATAAACCCTCAGAGCTTAACCAAGGGGGTGAGCCAAATTAGCGCAAACATTAATATTTGGCAGCCCCCTCCGCATGGCTTCCTAAAGGTTAATATAGACGGAGCTTCTAAAGGCAATCTAGGGCTAGCTGGCTTTGGAGGGGTTATAAGAGATGAAGAGGGTCAAATAAAGAAAATCTTCCATGGCCACTTGGGCAAAGCTACTAACAACATGGCAGAGCTTATGACACTAGAACAAGGCTTGGAAATTTTGTTAGTTTCTAATTTGCACAATGTCATCATAGAAGCAGATTCAGAATTGATTATTAGAGCGGCCTAGAAAATCTATAATGGTACTTCTCCAAACAAAGTTTCAAAGCACTGGAGGCTTTTGCAAGTCTTTCACTGTATCCAATCCCACCTACAAACCTTAAAAACGGTCGGATTTGTCCATGTGAAGAGGAAAGCTAACATGTTAGTGTATTGCTTGGTGAATGAGGGGTCACCAATATGGATAGGGATTCTCGGTTTGATTGGGATCTTGTACCACCAGGCAAGTTGTTGGAGGAGTGTCTCTGTCAGGCAGACAAAGACATAGAGTTATGGTTTCATAGGAAGGAATAAGATGGGACAAAAGATAGGAGGGAGGACAGGGGACCCTTAATTATCTGCCCTCATGGGGGGTGGGTTGAAATCCACAGCTCAATACTCCCTTGGACCTACTCTGGATGTACTACAGGATGGGACATCTATGGAACAGATCTTTAGGTGGAAAGGCTGATAATGTTTTTGGTTCAACTGTGATTTTGGAAGGACAACAAAAGAACCATCCGATGTGTTTGATCAACGGCAACCACTTGGCGAAAGAGCATGGTAGTTATTCCGTGAGGCATAGTTTTCCAAAACCACAAGAGGTTTATTGGGGGGGATCTAAGCGGTGTCGGGTTTTTTGGAGGAAGGCTCCAATTCCACTCATTATGCAACACGTAGCAGGGAGAGGTGAGAGAATACCACTCGTATCAGATGGTTATTCCGTGTGCAACTTGTCCTCCCGATATCTCGGTACACCATTGTATCATTGGCTGGAGATCAACGGTGTATGGTTGATCATGCAAGTCAGCTTGGGTCTCGAACCTGGAAAAAATTTTAGAGGGCAGAAATAAAGTTTACATCGGGTCTGTAAGAATGGTTTGGTGTGGGTTGTTGTGGGCCTATGGTTGTTGGTGCTATTGTGGGCCATGGTTGGTGTTGTGGTTGTGGGTCAGAGCAGGCCTAATGGATATTGTCAAGTCGACTCGGATGGTGCGCGGCTCTACTTGCTCTTTCAAGTTACTTGTTGATCTTCCTAGTTGAAAGTCTGGTGGAACCTCACTTGATGCTTCTTTTGGAGGCTCGTTTTCTTTCAGCCCTAGAAAACATGACCATTTGTTCTTCTGTTTGCCTGCTAGCCATTGTAAACGGAGGTAACTCCTAGAATATTTTGTTTGGATTGCGCACGGTTTTGGTTGCGCGTACAACTTTTGTTTGCACAACTGTCGGTTGAACTCTCATGGGGCTGCAACTTGTAATTTATGTAATTTTAACTTGATTAATAGAAGGTTCTACTCTTACCTGATCAAAAAAAGAAGGAAAATACTTCAGAAAAGTTTGTGACAATGGAATCTTCCTCCTCTCCCTCATGAGATCATGGTTTGAAGGCCCCACTCTCACAACCCCAAAAAAAGATTTATCGTTTGGTCATTGCATAACTTAGGATTTCTTGTTGAGTAGATTATTGTTTATGATTTCTTAGAAGCACGTGCAATTGTCATTTTGGTTTCATGATTTTTTTGTAGATTAGAAAGCATTCCATTCCATAGATTTAAGCCATTAGCCATCAATAAATCAGTTTCTCAAATTCAATTCATATTTTCCACATTTACAAATTTTTTTGCATGAATGAAGAAAATAATATGTGTTGTTGTAGGAGTTTTTGATCTGCAGGGAGGAACTCATTCCACCAGCCTCATCTAAGTCTTCTCCACCTCTCGCCCAATCCTACCAACCACTAATTCATATTTATGTTTTGTAGCCACCATGGACAACCACCTTGAGCAAATCCAACCATCCTGAAAAGTTCCGCTAGTCCTTGGGTAGTGTGCACCTTCCCCATACCTTATTCTACCATCATAAATCTTCCCAACACTTCCTTTCACCTTCCCTACCTTCCTACAACCTTTAGCTAAGTTTCCTGTAGTAAACCAGGACATCCTGTAGTAACTACATGAAAACCTATAGTAACTACAAGAAACCCTGTAGTAGCTTATTTTAGACTATTTTGGGTAGAAATGGTGATCAGAGCCTAGGGTAGGCCTTCAACTTGACTTCCATACCCTTCAATTTCCCTTTTGGACCAACTTTTCCATATTATTACCTTAGCATTTACATTTCTAAATTGAAAACCAAAAGACTATTTTTTGCAATATTTAGTTAGTACATGCATACATTAGTCATAACAGTGTTAGGATAATTTCCATGCCTACTTAGTCCAGATAGCTAGATGATAGAATGCAAGGTTAAATTAGGTATCTTCTGCAAGTAATGTGTGTTAATTCTTAGCTAGGTAATTTCATGTCATTTCATAGCACTTTATATTCAACACTTTCATTTCCTTAAAATAGGCAAGCATTACTATTTTTATGAGAAAAAAATTGAAATAGTAATAGAAAAAATTGAAGTACATAAAGGTTTGAAGGTGTCAAAGACATTGTGAATGCTTACGTGGCCATGAGACCTACTTATAGTAATGGTTACTTCACAATGTTTATAATTTTTCCAATTATGGAAATTCCCTCCGAAAGTTTGTTACTATTGTAAGAATTTTTTTTAACTGATAAAAATGCAGTGGAATATTTATTTAGTATTTCTAATTGGTCAAATGATATTGCTTTAGGTTAATTATTTAGGTAAATAGCCTATGTTCAGTTAAATATTCATTGTTTATTTTCCAAAATGGTTTTAATTGTTTTATTTTTGAAATTATTTTATTTGTATATTAATTAATTTTGATTATGATGTGATTGATTTTAATAGTAGATGAGTTTAAAAAATAAAATCCAGGTAGTTCAACTCGAATGAATCTAAAAATCCAGGTAGTTCAACCCGAAGGGATCTACTCGTCGGCCAAACTAGCAAGGCCTAACCCCAAGGGTGTTGAGGAGATTTGACCCCGTGACCTCCTGATAGGCAAGGTACTTAGCAACAGGAACTCGACCAACTGAGCTATCCCTTGGGGCTTAAAAATTAAAACCATTATACTACTCTCGATTTAATTTAATTTTATCATGACATCTTATATTAATATATTAAACATTAATATTAGTGTATTAAATATGGATATACATTATATTTTAATTTTCATATATTTTGGTTGGCAACGTAAGTGGATTTGTTTGATAAATAATGGAGGAGATTTATGTTATAATTGAAGAACAAACATTCTCCTCATCCTCCTCCTCTTAATGGTTGAATTTTGGTTTTGTAGGGTGTTTGTGGAATTGTGTTTTATTGTAATAGTGTGTTGAGTAATGTGTATGAGATTAAAGTTGTGTTAAGAGTTGTATAACTTTGTAGATATGGTTATTAGAAAAGGCCATTTTCCTTCCAAGTATTTGGAAGTGCCTCTTGTTATATACCACAATCAGACAACTAACTAGGAAGATCTCATAGAAAGGAACTGACGAAAGGTTAGTCACTGGGCTTTCCGGGCTCTTAATTTCCCAAACCTCCTTATATTGACCAAAGCAATATTACAAGCTATAATTCCAAATTATTAGCTAGTAGTAATACCTATTCCAAGTACAGTTTGCCAACGCCTCTACTCTATTTGGAGTAACTTCTTATGGACAGGTACAACTAAAACACACAAGTGGGCCCTTGTAGGATGGAATAAATTGACTACACCAAGAATAATGGGGGGACTGGGTATCCAGGATCCTCAACTGATTAGTTTTGCTTATGGTATGAAACTATGGTGGTTGTGGATTCAGGGAGGCCCACAAATCTGGAAACAATTTTGGCTTAGAAAGTATTTTCCATTGCACACACAAAAGGAGTGATTACACTTTGAAGCAAATTCATGGCTCTGATATCTTGACCTAGGTGCAGGAAGGTCAGGATCTCATTAGATGTTATTCATTTTGGGAGGTTAAAGGGGGGATGGTAACATCCTTTTGGAAGGATTCCTAGCAGAAACATCCTCGTTTGGTGGAGAATGAGAGGCTCCAATCCATTAAAACTCTATCAAAGGCTTTGGGGGATCATAAGCTAGTATATTTGTGGAAACCCTTAGATGAGAATCAATACTTATGATAATGGAAGGATAAAAGCAACTAGACCCATACAAATGGGATTCACCCATGGGAGGAGTTCCAAGAGATACTTGAAAATAGATAAATAAAATTCTCTCAACAACAGGACATTCTATGATGGGGGCGGAAATCACTAGGAGCCTTCCCAATAAAAGAAGCATACTCCTTACTTGTAGGGCTTCAAACAAATGATAAGGAAGTGATATGGAAACGGTTGTGGGAAGGCTCATGGTGGCCAAATATCTGAAATTTCCTTTGGTTGATAGCTTGGGGGCGTTCAATCACCTGGGATCACCTTCGAAAAAAGGGATATGAGGTCCCACCTCTATGTCTACTATGTTCTCAAGCGGAAGAATCAACATAGCATCTTTTTATTACATGTCCTTTTGCCAAAATAATTTGGGAGCTCATCCCACAAATCTTCAGATGCAACTTACCCAGTTCGATCAATGTCAAAACCTGGATGGAATAATGGTTTGGTCATCGGTTTAAAAATAATGTTGTCTTGCGAGCCTGGCATTTGACTCTATGTTTTACCCTTTGGAAAGCCTTGTGGAAAGAGAGAAATTTGAGAGTTTTTGAAATGAAAAAAAGGACTTCGTCTTTGTTAAAATAAATCATCCTCCTTAACATTCGTGAAATTGTAATGGTCTCCAATTTTTCTTCAGAGAATTGGTAAGTGGATGAGTCTGAGGAACATATTTTAGAAAGCCTCGACCTCCATCCTACTATGTTTACTTCCTCTTCATCAACTGAACAAGGGCCTAATCACTTAAGTGAGAATTCATTTTCACCAACTCCAAGAGCCTTCATCAAATTGAATTTTGATGGATCTTCTGAAGGAAATCCTAGAGTGGTAGGTTATGGTGGGATCATCTAGGATGAGAACTCTCACCCTTTACATGTCTATGATTTTTCCTGCGGTGTCGCAACAAACAACCTTGCAGAGTTTTTGGCACTTGAGAAAGGTCTACAAATTGCTGTTAGAGAAGGGTATTGCATGATACAGGTTCATGGAGACTCTCAACTCATCATACACTGTGTATTTAAGTTGTTACATGGCCACCTGATAGAGAGAATGCCCCACAATTGGCAGCTTCATCAAGTGGTCGTCAATATCAAAAATTTGCTATTAACATTCGACTATATTACCCCCAAGCACACTCAGCGGGAGGGCAATAAAGTATCAGACACATTAGCAAATTGGGGTAGCATAGAGAGACACCTAGATTTTGATGATTCATGGATAGTTGCGTCCATGCAATAAAGAGGTGGGTGGAATATGATAAATTATCAATGGAGACTAATGTCCCTGATGGGGGTGGTATTATAGTTAACATCTTATGTCAAGAAGCATGATTAACATGTCGATCAAACGAATGACACATAGGGTGGTGGCCCTTGATTTTAGAGCCATGCTCTCCACCTATCATTTTGTGCTCCTTGCATGGCATCATCACCATTTACGAGCCTTATATCACCTACTCTAGTCCTATCGACTTAAATGTGT
Source organism: Pinus tabuliformis (assembly GCA_031772625.1). Lineage (NCBI taxonomy): Eukaryota > Viridiplantae > Streptophyta > Pinopsida > Pinales > Pinaceae > Pinus > Pinus tabuliformis. Next base: position 558,877,499 of record CM062807.1, read on the forward strand.
GCAGGTGGTTGCATTTGGATATGAGTATGAAATTCTTTTTGGCACTGGGTTTCATCCTTTGTCATTTGAGATGGGTAGGCTCTCTCATGTTGGATTGGTCACGGGTAGAGGACTTCCTGACACACAGGTAGATCTCATTCAAGAGCTCATGATTCTTAAGTTTATTGGGTTGGTTAAGGAACATTCCCTGTCGTACACATGTCTTGCCATGGATATCACTCAGAGTGGTTATTTCACTCAACGGATCTGACCTAAAGCATGCTCACCTGGATATATATGCATGGGTAAGCTCTGAGGGCAACGACATTTTTATGGTTTAGTTTCTATTGGTGAGGGATTATAATCATCAAGTTGTGCCTGAATGAGTAAGGTAGTCACTTCTGGCCATCAGGGAGGTTTTTTTTCTTGTCATTCTACTTCGTCTTCTTACGTTTATTCATCAGTTAGTCATTCAATGGTCTGGTACTTGATCTGTAGTTTGGTGAGACACTGTAAGAGTCAATATTCTTTGTTCTCTTTTTACATAATTCGAGGTCTAGTCCTTCTTTTGAACTAGTGGTTGTGTTGCCTTCTGTTTCACCTCAAATGCCTGACTCTATCGAACTTTCTTTTAGTTGTCCAGTGCCAATATGTGGAGTCTGGTACCCTGGTACCTTCTCCATTTGGTTTTGAAAATTTCTATTGCTCAATTAGAATTAAAATTTCTCTAAAGTTTATGTCATACTTTACTCTCTGTTCCTTCAAAGTTTCAGGTTTCGGGGAGTTAAGGGTGTCTTTTGCTTTAAAGTTTTGTGGCCTCCTTTTATGTTTTCTTTTGCTACATAATTCTCCCTCTCTCATTACCTTAGTGGTTGTTGTTTTCCTGAAGCAGAGACCCTACCCACCCTTAACATTGGGTATCCTTGTCCCTCTTCTTTCACACGTTTCCTTTCTCTACCATGTCCAAAGTTTATATGTAACCATGGTCCCTCGCCAGAGACCACCCAATTGTCGTGATGGTGCACCAGGTTCATTTTATTCTCGTAGCTAGCATTTATTTAGATGGGATTAAGTGGCCAAACACTTCGACTCAGTTCCTCTTGAAGTGAGGAAATGAATTATTCACTTATAGGCAAAGGAGTTTGGGGACCACATATATTTCTTTGATTCAGAGATTGGAAGCAATAACCTCAAGTGGGTTCTCGATCCAGGGAAATTCCACAAGCGAAGGCTTCACTTCCTCCATTCTATTTCTTTGCATTGTCAGTTGGAAAATCTACTAAATATGGTCATTCATGATAAGCAAGTCGATAATTACAATCTATTTTCAGGTCATGAGGAGATCAAAATAATTCTATGAGACATTCACTACAACTTGGATGACATCGTGGACAGGTTGACTAGGGTGGAGCGGTTTTTCATATCTAACTCAAATATTGACTCAAATGAGAAACATGAGGTTCTCGCAGTCATTAATGCTTTTGTTGTGATCTCTCCTCAAGCAAACTCCTCTCCCCTCTCTCCCGTCATCATCTTAGACTAATAGTCCACCAAGGGTATTGCACTAGTTTCTACTACTAGTTACTATATGTTCTTTTGTTCCAAGTTTCATAGTGGATTGGCATTTTTATTAATGGTTTGATGATATACTATTGTTTAGTGTCGTTTTGTCTTTTGTCTAGGTCTATTTCAGAGTCAAATGGGGGTTGGCGGTTTGTAAACATTGGTGATGTAGTTGCCTTGTTTTGCATTGTCTCACGGTAGTCTCAACTTGATAATTTTTTACCTCTGGTAGCAATGGTGTCCATGTTGTCACCCTTGGTTGAAGAAATGATCTCCCAGGGTGTTTTTGGTATATGAAGAAATCTTATTGTAATATCTTTATTAGTAACAGAAATCTTTTGACGCAACTTAAAAAAAATTGTTTTGAGATGAAAATTTATACTTTAGTGTTTGGGATATAAATCATGATGCCTTTTTGATGATGCTAACAAAATCTAAGATCATTTTGTCAAATAAGGATTAGCTTTTAAATTGTGTTCAAATCCCCATGTATGCCACTCGCCTTCTTCTATATTAAAAAATAGTTTGTCTTTACTTAGTGAAAGTAAAGACTGTAATTTTTTAATAGATTGAAATAGAAATAAAAATACAAAAAATAAAGTACCAAATGAAACAAACTTTAATAACTATTATCATCATTGTATAGCTAGTTGCCAAATTGATATATAAGATCTTTATATGGGATCTTCTCCACATAAAATGTGCACACCCTATACTCTTTCAATCTAACTTCAAAGAATGGTACAAATATTTTTTTACTTATTAATATTGTGCTAAGATAAAAATACATTATATAACAAAAATAGTGAAGTAGACTCCTAAAATTCTAACTACACTATATTGGTTCATTCACTTACACGTACTCTATTCTAACGATCCATATAGAAGTGCTCTATACTTATATGGTGTGTTGTATTCAATTAAAACAATATACCCTATATGCCCAAGTAAATCCCAAAATATTATTCTACAATTTCTATAGATGTGACACTTCCACTTAGACTAATATTTCTCAACCACGTTGCAATAGATTGAATCATGTTCTTAAAATTCAAAATTGATTCTTGGTAGTGTCTTTTTCTTAATTTATTCATGAATGAAATATTAATGTGTCCTTATATTCTTAACTTTCCCATGATACTTTAAATGCTCTATCATGGCTACTATGATACTTTAAATGCTCTATGTGACTCCATTGTGCTCTTGAAATATTAATGTGTCCTTATATTCTTAACTTTCCCATGATACTTTAAATGCTCTATACTAGACATGCTACTAGGTTCTTTGTTATGCATTGGAAAGAGAAGTTGTTTAATGTTTCCTTTCTACCCACAAAACTACACCTCCATTAAGGATAACATAATGTCCTAAAGTTGAACTCTTGTTATCAATGCCCCCTACCCAATTTATGTCACAATAACTTGTACGCTTCAAAGATTCATTAGAACTCCCATTGAATGTAATTCCATACTTAGTTGTTGCTTGAATGTATTTGAAATTTCTTTTGACCATTTCACAATGTTGTGATCCAAGATTACTAGAAAATTGCTTGCAATGTTTATAAATTGTGTAATATTATGTCTACTGCAAATTATTTCATACATTAATCTCCCAATAATGTTCAATAATGGAACAAAGAGAATTTGATTCTTCCTGTGTGACATAATTTGAGTGAAAGTTCTTACCTACTTCCACTCTAGTAATTAGTTTTTCATTTTTCCAATGTTCCTAATACACTTCTTTTGAGTAATATGGATTTGCCTCCTTTCCCTGTCTTTTAAAATTAAAATGCCAAAACAATAATAAATTTCATTGTAATTAGTCATATTAAATTATACAATGAGTAGAGACCTAAACAAGTGTAACATTTTAATGTCATAAACATATAAAACTAAAATGATCACCAACTCACCAATATGTTTGATGCAAACATTCGAAATAGCACAACTTACGTATCCTTCATTTGAAAGAAACCCGTCAATATTCTTATATTATGCTCTCACACACCGTTTCAATTCATAAAGTGTCTTCTAAAGCTTGCATACCAAGTAGTCCTACTTATCATTGTATCCTTATAATTTAAAAATGTTTTTTTTTCATATTTAGCTAATGTACATTAAAAACTAATGGTGTTTCCATTGTTAATAAAAATCTAACAAAAGTTGACTACAAGTGAGAATTTTTCTGGACTAAATTCAATGTTAGGATATTCTGACATAGGAAATTGTTAAGTATAACTTGGTCTAGTGTCGAGTTAGGTAAAGTATGTTTCTTTACTATGTACTTTTGTAACTTACAATCTGACGGTCACTATATGTTCTAGACATGAAGTGATCTGACGGTTCATTCTCTCCTCAGTATTACTGACACTTGATCCGTGGCTTAACACCAATTGATCCATGATCTCTATTTAAAGAGCATGGAGGGTCATTTGTAGGGTGACCGTTCATGAGAGAAGCTTATGTAAATTTTTTTTTTTTTATTAATAAATTGCCTAAAGTGGCCACGTTGGCTTAGGCCATGAACTGTTTCCCTCTTTGAGGGTTTTAACCACGTCAAGAATACTGGTGTATTGATATGTGATATGTTTGTGAGCGGTGTCCTTTGTGTTCTATCTGAGGAACTTACCTTGTAAATTCCTACATGGTATCATAGCTATTTGAGGGTCGCATACATTTGTGATCCAAATCTGAAGCCGGTACAATTGCATCTGATTTTCGTTTCCTAGATCTACTGTTTCCTATTGCTTTATTGTGTTAGGAGCACCTGTTCCAGTGAGGAACCCCTTTCGTTTCATGCGAAAAGGTTTCCAGTAGCCCTAGCTACATCATTTTTAAGATATGGAGGTATACAATCTTTATTTGCAGTTTTAGTTATTCATCTTTTTGTTTATTTCGGTTTATTTAGCTCTTTGTTTTTTATAACCAGATCTATACCTTTGATTTCTGTGTATTCTCTTTGCCCCGTGACTCTGTGCGATCTGGGCAAATCATAAACAAAAAGGAAGGATTTTTCTCATGTGTATGTTCTTTTCCACCACGCCTTAGTGTGATCTCGGAAAATCAAAAACATTGACGAAAATATTTAGTTTCCGGTGAAAGCTAACCTAAAGCCATAAGGTTTGGTTTTCTTTGCATGTCCATGTTGGATTGTGTGGTTTTTTTTTTGTAGGAAAAAAAAAAAATTCAAGCAAGCACACACCCCAAAGCTTTAGTGACTTAAATAAAATAAAAAAAACTTTTCCTCTTTTCCAAAAATTACTAACCTTTTAAACTAGCTCACTTGGTCCAAAGTTATTTTATGAGAATAGAGGTCTTGGGTTCAAGTCTTTCTTTTGTTGAGTTACTTTTTCAAAAAACACATGTAACTTATGTTTTAAAGTTACTTTATGTAAAAGCGTTCTCACTCATTATAAAAGTGAGTCACTTATAATTCTAAAGTCTCTTTATCTTTTATTTAAGTTATAATTTAGTGAGTAGCTCATAAAGTACCATTGTAAAAGTGACTTTAACTTATTTATAAAAGTGGGTCACATAAAATCTTTTTTAAAGTGAACTAATTAGTTTGGAAATGAGGGGGGATTTTTTTTAAATATAACATTATCATTCATTTCCGCACATTCACGCACTTCATCGGCATCTTCAACAACTTTTCTTCAAAAAGCCATAACTTCTTCATCCGGAAGCTGTTTTCAGAGCCCTTTTTTTTAATCGGCCTAATTTTTTGAGATCTTTCCATTGGAACACTTAGTTTCAGCATCTACAGCTTCAGTTTCTGTTAAAATGAAAAGTCCATGCCAATTTATTCTTGACAATTCCAACTCCTCCTAATGGTGGTCCTACATTGTGGATTTACTTAAAAGTAAAGGTCTTTACATGATAGCCTCAAGCCAAGAAACTAAACCTAAAGATGAAGATAAGGCATCCAAATGGAAAAATAGGAAAGATCAAGCACATGGGTTAATAGGGATGTCTATTTCTCCAGACCTTAGATTCCATATCGCAGAACTTGATACCCCTAATGAAGCAATGAAACAACTCACTAAAGTTTTTGGAATTAAAAATGAAATTAGATCCCATCAACTCGAAAATGAATTGCTTATGTTGGACCCCAATAATTTTTCTTCCATTGAAGATTTTTTGTCCAAGTTCAAAACCCTTAGACTTTTCTTGGAAGGTGTTAAGGTTAAGAAAGAAGATGGTAGCATTATTTATTCCATTCTTACTAAGTTGGGACCAACCTACTCTATGTTTATTTCCACCTTCCATTCTACTAGAGAAGCCTTCATTTCTCAAGGACAAGACTACAAGTCCCCCTCTTTTGATGCCTTTTGTGATTATTTAATAAGAGAACAAGAAAAACTCTTACATCTTGGTCTTCTTAATCTTGGAAACTCTTCTAAGAAAGCCTTAGCCACCAAAAAACAACCAAATTCAAAGAATCCTAAGAAGCAGTATCCTAAAAAGAATGGTCATAAACCAAACAAGGGTCCTAAGAAATTTCATTCTCAAAATGAAAAATCAATTCAACAAAATGATAAGGCAAATAAAAACAAAAAGAAGAAGACTGATAAACATTGCAACTTTTGTAATCGAGATGGCCACTTAGAATCTAAATGCTTTAAGAAGATGGAAGCCTTGGAAGCAGCAATGAAGAAGCATAACATCCATTTTGAGCACTCTTCAACTTCAACTTCATCTTTAGGAATTGCACTTTCTGCATGTGGTTCTCAAGCATCTCAGTCTGGTTATGCACTAAATGTATCTTTTTCTTATCATTCTCATGAGTGGCTCATTGATTCTGGAGCTTCTTATCACATGGAAAAAAACAAAGCCATGTTTTTTTCTTTAAATGATTTTAACACCAAAAATATATATGTTGGTGATGATAGATCTCTTAGTGTTGTAGGGACTGGAACTGTTCATCTAGACAATGGTCAATTTAATGATGTATTATGTGTTCCAACCTTATCTTGCAACCTTCTATTTGTATATCAGATAACTCATTCAGGTGATGGTAAAATCGTTGAATTTTCACCTCATGATGTTGTAATTAAGGACCTAAGAGATCCTAGACAGATTTTAGCTACTGGCATTGCTGATGATTCTACAAGGTTGTATAAGTTTAAAAATTTTGGGTCATCAACTCTTCCCTCGGTATTTGTTGCTCATAATGATGAAGTGAGAAAACTTTGGCACGAGCGATTTGGTCACTTAAACTATCGCTCCCTTCAAAATCTATGTAAAGAAAATATGGTGACAAATCTTCCTATGGTATCTTGTAGAGATGATGTTTGTTCCAGATGTGTACTCGGAAAACATCATCGGGATAGTTTTGAAAAACATGCCTCTTGGCACGCCTCAGCCCCTTTACAACTCATGCATAGTGATTTATGTGGTCCACTTCCAGTTGTTCCATTCTCTGGCTACAAGTATTTCTTAACTTTCATTGATGATTTCTCCAAACGCACTTGGATATACTTCTTAAAACTCAAGAGTGAAGTATTTAACATGTTCTTGGCCTTTAAGGCCTTTGTTGAGAAACAATATGGACATCAAATTCTTAAGCTAAGATCTGATAATGGCGGAGAATATGTTAACAACAAATTCATCAACTTTTGCATTGAGCATGGAATTCAAATGCAACATATTGTTCCATATACTCCACAACAAAATGGTGTAGCTGAAAGGAAGAATTGCACCTTAAAGGAAATGGCTAATTGTATGCTTCAATCTAAAGGACTTAGTCTTAATTTTTGGGCAGAAGCAATTAACTGTGCAAATTACATAGTAAATCGCACTCCTACTAAGGTTTTAAAGAATATCACTCCAGAAGAAGCATGGAGCTCAATTAAACCAGATGTAAGTCAATTTCATGTTTTTGGAAGTGAAGCATGGGCCCATATTCCAGATGAGAAACACAAAGCCTTAGAGCCTAAGAGTGAAAAATGTATTTTTGTTTGATATTCTGAAGATGTCAAAGGATATAGACTTAAAAGAGATGTAAAGTTTGCTGAAAATATATCAACCTATGAGCCTAGTTTGGCGGATGTGCCACCTCTCTCTATCCCTTCTACTTCTGAAAACATTTCTTCTTCAGCAGGTGCTCTTGCAGGTGATCCTACAGATGAGCGATGTACACGTTCTCAGTTCGATAGAGCCTCTTCTTTACTAGCTCAAGCTTCAACGAATTATGATCCTGACACCTTTGCAGAAGCTTTAGGCCATCCAGATTGGGACGCAACTATGAATGAAGAATATCGTTCATTATTGGCAAATGATACATGGAATATTGTTTCTCTTCCAAAGGGATGAAAACTTGTTAGATGCAAATGGGTTTACAGAACCAAGTTTGGACCAGATGGAAAAACTGATAAACATAAAGCTCGTCTTGTTGCTAAGTGTTTTTCACAAGTTGAAGGCATTGACTATACTGAAACCTTCTCCCCTGTTTCCAAAATGAACTCTATCCGCCTTGTTCCTTCCCTTGCAATCTCTTTCAAATGGGAAGTCCATCACATGGATGTTAAATCTGCCTTCTTGCATGGGAACTTGCATGAAGAAATCTATATGGAACAACCTCCTGGCTTTATAAAAACAGACTCCAGCCTTGTATGTCGGCTTAAGAAATCCCTTTATGGTCTCAAGCAAGCCCCTCAGGCTTGGTATGCCAAAATGGATAGCTTTCTTCTAGATACTAGCTTTTCTAGGTGTCATTCTGACAATACTGTCTACGCAAAGAAAGTAGGTAATTCTGTTATCATTCTTGTTCTTTATGTTGATGATCTTATCCTTACTGGTAGTTATCCCAACCTTATAAAACATGTTAAGTCCAACCTTAAAAAGTAGTTTGAAATGACAGACTTAGGACACTTGCATTATTTTCTTGGTCTTCAAGTCTTGCAATCCAAGGAAGGTATTTCCCTTTTGCAGTCCAAGTATGCCAGTTTCACATGGAAGACTGTAAGCCAGCGCCTTCTCCCTTTTAGTCTGGAGCCAAACTTTCAGCCACTTGTACTTCCCTTGAAATTGATGCTACCTTATACTGTCAGCTTGTAGGAAAACTTTTGTATCTCACCCATACCCATCTCGACCTTTCCTTTTTTGTTGGCCTTATTGCTCTGTTTATGCAAAAGACACATGAAATTCATTGGAAAGCAGCTAAAAGAATACTTCATTATGTTCGAGGTACAATTCAGTTTGGGATTCATTACAGTGCAGAAGCATCTCCTCTATTGGTTGGTTTCACTGATTCTGATTGGGCTGGTGACCCTGATGATCGGAAGTCTATTGCAGGTTATGTCTTCACTCTTGGTTCTGGACCTATTACATGGTCTTGCAAGAAAAAAAGTGTCATTTCTCTTTCTTTAGCAAAAGCAGAGTACCGTGGTGCCGTAGAATCTAGTAAGGAAGCCATGTGGCTTCATCAGATCCTATCAGAGTTTGGCTTTCAACAGTAGCATCCGTCTACACTTTGGTGTGATAATCAAAGTGTCATTCAACTATGAAAAGATCCAGTTCAACATCAGCACAACAAACACATTGAACTACACATGCACTTTATCAGAAAGCTCATTCATGACCATGTTCTTGAAGTGCAATATTGTTCAACCAATGATCAAGTTGCAGACATCTTTACAAAGACTCTCACAGAGGCAAAGTTTACTAAACTTCGATTTATGGTTGGAGTTCAGGAAGTTGTCACTAAGGTGGGATAGGCTCCAATTCCTCCTTCCTTCTCCTATTGTGTCATATTTGTACATCCTTCAATCCTATCCCAAGTTTTTCTTAAGGGGGGATGTTTCCAACACATAGGAAATAGTTAAGTATAACTTGGTCTAGTGTAGAGTTAGGTAAAGTGTGTTTCTTTACTATGTACTTTTGTAACTTACAATCTGACGGTCACTATATGTTCTAGACATGAAGTGATTTGATGGTTCATTCTCTCCTCGGTATTACCGACACTTGATTTGTGGCTTAACACCCGATTGGTCCATGATATCTATTTAAAGAGCATGGAGGGTCATTTGTAGGATGACCGTTCATGAGAGAAGCTTATGTAATTTTTCTTTCTTTTATTAATAAATTGCCTGAAGTGGTTGCGTTGGCTCAGGCCATGGACTGTTTCCCTCTTTGAGGGTTTTAACCATGTTAAGAATACTGATGTATTGATCTGTGATATGTTTGTGAGCGGTGTCCTTTGGTGTTCTATCTGAGGAACTTAACCTGTAAATTCCTACATTCAAATCTACAAATTGAGTGTGTAATTTTGTGTGATTTTGTTACTGAATAAGATTTGTAGTGCTCTATTGATCTATCTTACCTATATTTTTATTTTTTATTTGAACAATCACTTACACCTAACTATTATCCTTTTAGGTGGTGTTGAGAAATCTAGGGGCTACTTAATGTACTTGTAGTTAGCTTCTTCTTTTACTTGATTATTATTACGTTTTTATCATAAAATAACTACCAAACAATGAAACAAGACAAGATGACACAAAGTATAGGCTGCTATCCAGGGCCAAAAGCTCTCCTCTTGAGAGGAAAACCCACAAGAATTCTTCTCTTCTTATAGAATCTTCAAATGACGAATTCCAAGATCTATGACCCTTGACAAAGACTACTCCAAGACTAAGTCAAACCTCTTCTTAATGAACTTGCTTCTCACAAAGTCAACCAAAGTCAAACTTTCCTTTTAGCTGCTGGAACTTTCTCCTTTGACCAAAATTTTGGACTTGCAATTTTGACTACAACTCTTCAAGTACAAGCTCAACTCTTCAAGTACCAATAGATCAATTCAAAACAAGATATATAGACTTGGTACAACTATAAGGTGTGACTCACATTGTAATATGGTCAGGAGTCTATTATTATTCAACACAATGCTCAATATTTTACCTTCATTTGTCCAACATGCGACCTCATCACAGGAAACTCCCATATTCTCTTCTCCTTCTACTACTCATACATTCTCCACACTACAAAGCTCTACATGCTCCATGCAACAACTCTATGCAACATATCTATGCTTATCCCTCATAGTCCACACACCCTAAAGAAACTACAATTCCATGCAATTCTATGGAATAAAGAGTTGAATGCCACCAATTGGGCCATTCATGTCTGCAAGAATTCTCACTAATTTTCTATAAAATCACCAACCAACATCACCATTAAAATCCATATTTTCCTTATGATACTTCCACATATGAACTTCATTATCGAGTTTTAGTATATCACCAAGCAATTGTAATCGACGTTACAAATCACAAAACTGATAATCACCTCTAGATCCTTAACTCTAGAACCCTGCAATCTCAACTTTTGTTGCAATCATAACCTCTTCCTCCTCAATGCCTTGGAATGGTTTGTGGTCCCACGATTTTACTAGAAGTAACCCAAATTTGATTCTCAACACAATCCTATATGTTGTACAAGAAATTCATGATGCTATAAGTCAAGAATTCAATCCTGACCTAGCAAAAAATTGACTGATTTCTGGAAACCAAACCTCCTAATTTCTTGCATCCTCTCAATGTCTTTAGAATCCCTATCCAATAACAATATCTGGAAACAATTTCTCCAACCCATTATCAAACAAATCTATTAAATTCAAAGCTTAACTTGATGGACGCATACTGGGATAATGCAGACTGAATTTAGATGAGACAATCTTGCATGAAGCTCTGCCCATTATCGGGATTCCTTGGCACATGACACAATTCACCTATATTCAAACACCCACACTTCTATTATCTCGCAATAGTGACAAATCTAGCTCATAGTGAATTCTTCATATTCTGATATAATCCCAACGTTATATTTAATATTTTCATCTGTGGGATGGTCCCACCAATTCTTTCGATGATAGTAGCAATATTGTCGCCTTTATCCATTGCAATCTACTAGTGGCCCTCACCAAATGATGGAAAAAAAAAATACACAACACATTATCTACTCTCAGTAGCTTCCATTACCTTGGCCCTCCTTCAAGGGAGCCAAACGCAATCCCGCGTTGATGCTACGTTATGTTTAGAAAGTAGATATCATTACACACATAAAATTGTGTTAAGTGCTTTACATTAATCAAATAACAATACAAATATAAATACATAAATGTTATTTTGAGATAGGCAAACTATCTTGATTATGATATCTAAACAATGGAGAAAATACCTTGACCTCACACCAATATAGGAAGCATCTAATTGGAGAGAATCTCTCAAATCCAACGGGTCCTAATAACCTCCTAAAGACTAGGAATAGACTACATGTAGAGATCAACTCCACCTAATAATTAGCATTAACCATAACAATCAATATGATCACACACACATAAGAACAATAGGAGCTACATACTCTAACAATCTTCTTTCTTGAATAATATTTTAAATGGTCACATCTTCATCATTTATTATCTTTTCTTTTGCCACTCTATATCTTCATATTTAGTCTTCTATGATCTTTGGTATTATTCATTCCTCGTCATCGTTCTTCTTCATCTTGTACCTGCAAAACATAAACATTGTTGAAGTCCATATAAAAAGTAGCCATCCATTAGAATACCTGGGTCACTAACCATTTTATCCACCAATTCTCTAGGAAACTATTTCTCATATATGTTTCATCAACCATTCTTCTATCACACGTTTTCATACATATAATCTTTTTATTTTTTATTTTATTATTTTTTTTTTTCCGCCTACATTATCGTCACAATCATCCTCATCTTGGGCTTTTAGCTTACATGTAACTATACTCTCGATGCTCTTGCATCATTATCAAACATTGAGTGGTTCATTAATTTTTACATAAAGTGTATATGATTACAATTCCATTTAAGTATGCTTTTGAGGTCTTGTTAATATTCGAAGTTGCATCCCACCTTTTCCATTACCTATGTATTGTATGGCTACAAGTTATATTAGCCTTTCTAGAATAGTATCCTCATGCATAGATTCTTCTTTACATATATGATCATAAAACCTTGATTTCTAAATCCTTAATATTTTGTATCTTTGTTGATTTATGTGTTGGGTGTGTGTTATATTATTTCCATGTGTCACGGTGTCCGGGGAAGTGCCTTGATATTTTATTTTATTTTATGCGGACCCAAGGATGGGGGTGGACCCAAATATGGTGGGTGGACCTACCCATGGTTTTGTGCATGGGGTTTGCACATGGTTTTGGGCATGATGGTTTTTTACCTATGGTATTTTGTAGATCCGGTCAAGGGAATTATAGTTATATTCTATTGATCTATATATGAAACTGTTTGAGGTTTATGTAAAATTGCAAGTGATTAAATTTGAGTTTTAAGGCTCTTATGTCAAATTCATAAACACATAAACATGAATTTAAACTTCATAAATCGCAGAATATTATAGACAATATCACCATAATAGTAAACGCAAAACAACAAGTTATAAATGAGTTCACCCCTCCTAGGCTACGTTTCTTGGTTCGGCTTCCAATTTTTGGGCCTATATCATTATTCTCATAAAAATAATGATTAAAACATGTTACAATGCTCAAATGGATTCAACAATAGATCCATTGGCTTCACAGCTATCAAAAACCCCCGTCTAGCCTATTTCTTCTCCCAAAAAGACCAAAAACTGAGAAAGTTATGCCTCTTTCCTCCTTTTCGCAAGTTCTGCAGCTAACCATCCTACAATTTGGCCAAATCCTGGCTCATGCATCCCAAACGCGGAAGCTGCAAATTAAACCTGGCACGATTCCTGCTTGGCATGCAAAGTTGTAGGATAGATAAGGGTGCCTTTAAGCCCCCAGTCCTGAAAATTTTGGTCACGTGGCTGCATATGACCACGTTGAGTGCCAAAATTCAGGGTTCTTATTGGCTGGCCCTGCTCTACACGCGCACCTCGTTGTATGGGGTCCCGATAGGACCTGGGTCTAGCCCCCTCTTCTGGCAGTCTTCCTTAACTGTCAGAACTGGTCACATGTGGCATGATTATGGATTGGCGGTTTCAGGGCGCGGTTATGTCTAACGATTAGGCGAATTGGTCACATATGGCGGGCTTTGTACACGGTTAGGGCCGGTCACATGGTGGGATTTGTATGTTGTTAGGGCCTATCACATGGGCAGTTAGTTTACGGTTTAACATGTAACATAATCGGGGGTTGTGGTTAGCCCCTAACCCTGGTCCACGGATTGGGGTTGAGGGTTAACCAAGGTCCCAACTTCCAAATAGGCACAAACTAAAATGTAAATAATGTTTTGCACCCATTGTTTAACAAGTATCACTTGTGGTTCAATTTGTGAGGTTGCGGTTATTGCATGTGAGGTCTTAGGTTTGTGGTTCGATCCACCGGAGGCTTGATTCAAGAATTAACCAAAAAAAATTGGCCACCGAGGTGCCATGTGGCAGCCTGTGGTTAGGCCACATGGCAGCTTGTGGTTGGTAACATAAACCATAATCATCCTCCAATCAAATTCGACCCAATCAGCGCCAATAGAAAATTTCCACTTGTCGCACTGAGATTGACCCCTAGAGCCAAGTCACCCTGCTAAGTCAGCAAGCCCAGTCAGCTGTATAGACTGCTGAATGGGCAGCCTGCACACTGCCTTTTTTTTTAAATTTAGTTGTTTCCAAAATCAATCAGAACTCGTTTTTGGGAGCTCACAACATCTGTTTTTCGCAAAATGAGTTGTGACGAATTCAGAATAACGAGATTTATCCATTTGTTCCATTTTTGAGCCATTCAAAAAACTTTCATTTTTGAGCATATTTTTTAGCACCAGATCACTCCTTCCCACTGGAAGCTTTTGGACCCCAAAAGCTCTTTATTACTGAAAAATTAGATGAGTGTAAAACCCCCTCACCCTTCCAGTCTCAGCCCACTAGAATTTTCCTAAATTCAACAATTTGAGCTTTTCATGAAAACTGATCTTTTCCTTGATCTTGGAGACCTTGTCTTGTTGTTGTAGATACCATCTTGCTATGATTTCCCAGAATTTGCAAAACAAAAATTTGTCCTTGAAGGAAAAAACATATTCCTTCCTCGGTCGTCAATCGAAGGAAACTTAAACAACTTGAAATTATTCTCACCTCGAACACTGTCGACATGACGATGTTTAGCTTGTCTTACCTTGTGCTTGGCAATACTATTGACTAGGTGTTTTCACCATTGCCAGGCACCATTTTGAAATCCCCAAGAAGAACTTCTGGAACCTATGCGTTCTTTGTCAAATTTATTTGACACTTTCTCTTTGACCTTTGCATTCTTTAGCATCGACATCTTGTTCCCATCACTGTTCAACAATGATGTATGCTGCTACAAATTTTCCTCATCTTGTTTACCACTTTTAGGAGACAAATGTTAGAATAGTGAAATAACTTATCACAACCATTAGAAACCTTAATGAAATCATATTTTTCATTTTATGCATTTCCTTGAAAGACCTCATTCACAACATCTTGATGCTTGAACATTAACAAAGAAAAATTTTGACTTGCATTCACAATTCTCTTCATTTTTCCAGCATGCATAAGAGACAAACTCATCTTCTTACGATGCACTCTAGCTATGTACTCAATTCCATTATTGATTAACTGATACTTATTCTCATGACGATGAAAAATTTCTCTCCTGTCATAAAGGTATGGGATTCCCAAAACTATACCACATATATCTAATGGCACTACATCAAGCTCAACTTCGTCAAGAAAGTTTGCAACGATTGCAAATCTAAGGATGCACTTCCTTGTCACCTGCAAATTTGCACTATTACATATCTAGCCTAAAGGATAAGGTCTTGGATGTGGAATGGCTTCCAAGTTCAAACTTTTGACAATGTTTTCAAAGATGAGATTGGATTGAGAGCCACTATCAAAAAGAGTGTCAATTTTGGTATGCTTTGAAACAACTCTAACGTGGAAAAGTTCAATTCTTATTTCATCATTTTGAGTGTCATCGGAACAACTTGAAGAAATAGTGACTGATGTGTTCTTACCTTTCAAACCCATCGTTGTAATCTTGGCTTCCTCTCCTGATTCAAAGCCTAAGTCATGTTCTATACTTGCAACTGTTTTCTCCTTCTCCTTGTTTTTAAGTTTTTTGGGTTTCATTTCTGGATGGAGTTTCCAGCAATGATCTTCATCATGGCCATTTTTAAAACAATGTTTGCATGTGAGTTTTTCCTTTTCCATTCTAATAGAAGTATTCTTCTTCCCTTTTCCCTTAGACTTACCCTTTCCTTTTTCTCCAAATTCAAGGGAACTATCATCTTAAATATTTTTCCCTCTTGCTTCTAGATGTGTGGTTTGAACACAAACCTCATCTAAATTTGTGGGATTGAACATGAGAATAGTATGCCTTAGATAACTATTTAAACCTCTAATATATTTTAACAAAGTGTCTTAAGAGAACAAATCTACACCCAATATTAGTGCTCTTCTCCTAAACTCTTAAGTATAGTTCTGTACACTTTGTCCTTTTAATTGCCTAAAATTCTGCCAATCCATGATAGCCTTCTGCATATAAGTTAATGGATAAAATTGTCTTCTAAGTGCAACAATAAAATCAATCCAAGAGGTTGAGACCTTACCATGCTTTTTGATTTCCTTGTGTTTTGGCTTCCCACCAAATCAGTGTTGCACTCTCCAACCTTAATGAAGCAAGCTGAATCTTTGTTTCATCATCCTTGATGTTTTGAATCTTGCAATATACTTCAAGTTGACGAACCCAATTATCTAGTCTTTTAGCATTAACGTCACCGTTATACATAGGTAATTCGAATTTAATATCAAGTTTCAACAAGGGAGTTGTACCATGTCCCTTTGTTAAATGTCAATTTGTTGCCATGACACTTGATCAATTTATGGGTCTTTTTACCATCCGTGAACATGTTTGAATGAACTCCCTTAGAAGTCAAACAACCCAAAATATCTTGAAGTAGATGAGAAAGTTGGGGAAAATAGTTGTCACACCTTGTTAAGTTTCACCTGCGTTGATTTTTCTAGATTTTCCTGTGCATTTTCTGGAATAAACTCTGAGAAAAGCACAGAGTTGTGCTTTTTTTGCCACTATAAACCCGCACAGGTGAATTCAAGAAAGTAAAAATAAAAAGTACATTCTAGAAACATAGTTGTTCGAATATTTCCCAACTAAAAGCTTCCAGGTGATGACTATTCGAACTATTACCATTAGATGATGCATCTTAATCCTTTTTCTCATGGAAACGTAATCCTCAATTAAGGAGTCTCATCCTCCTCTTTTGGATCTGAAACTTCTTCCTCTTGGCCTATAAAATGACTAGAGGGATTAAGGAGGTCAAAACTCAGAGAAGATAAACTTATGTTGTTAGTTTGAGATTGGAAAGCTTGTCATCTAAGGAGGAGATTCAAGGCATTTGGGAGGGACCTCACAACATCAAGACAAAGGTTGTAAGGCTTCTCTTTATCTTTGATTAATACAAATGAACACTTACTCCCATTGATTTGTCTTATTGGAGTGATGAATGGTTTATAACTGTTTATAATGTTTATTAAGGCAAATTCAATTCCTAATTTCCTTGATCATTAAGTTAAGTTTTGATTGGATTATTATAGTTGAAATACGGCAACAAGAATATTCCAATTTAATTTTTCCTTGAATTAAATTGTGAATTAAAATCGGATTTAGTCTTAACAACTACTTGGAAATAATTAATTAATTTATTTTAAATTAATTAGTTGGAGAAATTCAAGTTAGAAGTCTTTCTGAAGTCATGCAAGAGTTATCCCTTAAATTAAGGAGATAAGATTGAGTTATATTTGAGTTGTAATTAATTAAGTCATTTTTTTGAGTTAAGTCCAGTTAAATTAGTTCCAAATTGTTTGAGGAACTACTAGAGATTCAACGGTCAGTTGATGCATGCATGCACTCAACTAGTGCTACTCTAGTTAACTGAAGATTCCCTCATCAGAACCTCATGCATGTCTATTATGAGAAAGACCCAGTTGAGATTAAAGTCAAGGACAATGTACTATTAGTTGCATGTGTTTTCTCATGGAGAAAACTCATGCATGCAGTCAAGGATTTAATCCTTGAGGATTGCGCAGTTTTGGAGGAGATCATCCACTTGGTGATAGGAGAATCATCCACAAGGAAAAACACAAGGAAGTAGGAGCTTGGAGGGAAGAGAGGAAGGCTAGAGAGAAGCCAAGATTGCCTGTGAGCATCTGTGAGGATTCTACTGAGAGCTGGCTAGCTATAAGAGCTAAGGCTTTGTATAATTCCTATGTATTTCCACCATGAATGATAATACAATAGTGTGGTGTTTTTATTTGAGGCTTTCCCTAAAGTATTTTCATGTGTATTGTGCTATTGATTCTTCTTCTTCTAGTTATTGTTTAGCTCGATCTTTAAGCTTCCACAAATTGATAGTAGAAGTAGGTTATATTATTCTGCTTTGATTTATATTGCATTATCGGGTTAACCTACCAACAGATTTTCTACATGGTATGAGAGCTGGATTTGTAGAAATTTTCTATATGGTATCGGAGTGGTGAACAGTATACTGAGAAGAGAATTCGAAGTTTGAAGTTCGGGGTTGCAGGTGAAAATCGAATTCATATCATACTTCAAGGTTGGAAAATGGCATTCTATGGCTTGAGACTCGAGTATGCCTTGGAAGGTAGCTTGAATTACATAACATGGAAAGATAGAATGGAGGCTGTATTAGAAGACAATGGCTTGAAGGAATTCATTGATCAAGAAATCCCAAAGCCAGCTTCAACTAATGCACAAGAGTTGGCTGAGTGGAAGAAATGTGTGGCAAAGGCGAGACGGTCATCCTTGAGGGAGTTCGAGACCATATTGTCTCGAGTCTCCATGGGAAGGATACTCCATTTTCAATGTGGAAGACATTGAAGGACCTATACCAGAACAGTAGCGACCAGAGAAAATTGACGCTCAAGGATAAGCTTCGAAGAATCAAGATGGAGAAGGGCGATACTATTTCCACATATCTGAAAAAGCTCACCACCTGTAGAGACGAGCTTGGCAGTGTGGGAATAACTACTGTCGATGATGATATGGTGAGCCTCGCTCTCCTTGGCATTCCAAAGAGTTTGAATAGCTACGAGTACTCTGTGAATGGAAGGGAGAAACTGTCGAATTGGGAATGACTGTGGTCGGATCTTATGCAGGAGGAGATCAGGAGGAGCACACGAGATGGTTCTTCATCCAAGAATGATGATGAAGAAAATCTGGCCTTAGCAAGTAAGGCAAGGAAAGGGAAGGGGAAGGCTTCCCATTTCAAATCAAATCCTTCTAATGGAGGGAAGAAGGGTGACATGTCTAAAGTAAGAGGCTTTAATTGTCATAAGATGGGACATATGCGACTAATTTCCCATCGAAGAAGTCCAAGAAGGGATCCTCGGAAGGATTGGAAGGTGAGGCATTAGCCTCTCAGTTCGAAATGGACTTTACCCTCATCGCATGCATGGTGTCATCGATGATGGGTTGTGTCTAGTATCTTGATAGTGGAGCCTCATTCCACATGACCGGTGATAAAAATTTATTCAGTGCCTTGGAGGAGAAAGACCTCAATATGCGCATAGAGATGGGTGACGACGGAAGGTATAGTGTTTTAGGAGTGGGCACGGTTGCTTTTCAGAGGGAGCATGGAGCTCCTCTCACCTTGACAGATGCGATGTATGTTCCTGAACTAAAGAAGAACTTGGTATCAGTCACGATGTTGGAGGACAAAGCTATGATGTTGTCTTCAGTAAAGGAAAGGCGTTCCTAAGACACATAGCCACGGGTCAGACCAACAGGATAGGGATTCGGGTGAAGAGTTTCTATAAACTAGAGGTAGATGATTGTGCAGCATTGAGTATGAAAGAAGAATTGGTGCAAAGCCAAGACATTGGTGAGTTGTGGCAGACGCGGTTGAGCCATTTGCATCATGGGGCTTTGAAGATAATGCAACAGATATCTACAAGACTTCCCAAAGGTAAACTTGAGAAAGTTGACACAAGCAAAGGTTGTACCTTGGGAAAGTACACCAAGTCTTCCTTTCATGATTGAGACAGTCTAGTAGAGGCTATCTTAGAGTGAGTTTATACTGATTTGTGTGGAACATTCTCGACGACATCCACAGCGAAGCAAAGGTATTATGTGATTTTAATTGATGACTATTCTCGTAAATGCTGGATTTATTTCATGCAGAAGAAGTACCAAACTTTCACAAATTTTTGTGAGTTATAAGCTTTGGCTGAGAAATAGTCAGGGAAGAAGATCAAGGCCTTGAGAAGCGACAATGGTGGAGAATATGTCTCTCAAGAGTTTAAGGACTTCTGTGCAGTGGAAGGAATTAAACAAGAGTTGACGGCACCTCATAACCCACAGCAGAATGGGGTGGCCGAGAGGAAGAACAGAAATCTTGTAGGGGCAGCTCGGGAAATGCTGCATGACCAATCCCTACCACTTCGCTTGTGGGCTGAGGCATGCAACACAACAGTCCATTTGCAGAATAGAGGCCCACATCGCATACTTGGGATGAAGACACCAAAGGAAGCTTTCTCCAGTAAGAGACTAGATGTGGGTCACTTCAGGATCTTTGGGTCATTAGCATATTGCCATGTGACAAAGGATGCACGGAAGAAGCTTGAGCCAACATCAGCGTTGGGGATATTTGTGCAGTACACTGATACACCTCATAACTATCGTGTGTACTTGCCTACCAGTCGGAGGACAATGGTTCACAGAGATCTCAAGTTTGATGAGTAGAAGGCCATGTGAGTTTCCCTTGAGAGGGAGCTCCAACTATAGGCTGTGGAGGAACTGTTGGTTCCTAAGGAGGAGGAGCCTGAGACTGATGAGGAGCAGCCGCATGTAGAGGTTCCAAGAGTGGAGACATCCACTCAAGGAAAGTCTTCCAGAGATGGACGGAAGCGCACAAGAGAAGCTAACAGATTGTTGGAGGATACGAGAGAGAATGTGGGAGCACCATCTTCTCAGCGCAAACAGAGGAGGTCACCTGAGAAGTACACTGGATACATGGCCCTTGCTGGGGAATGTGTTGAGACCGAGCCATCTTCCTTTGAGGAAGTAGTGCAGCAATCAATTTGGGTTGATGCTATGGTGGAGGAGTATGACTCCATAGTTCGTAACAGTGTTTGGGATGTGGTTCTGAGACTGTAGAACAAGTCAGTTGTGAGTTCTCGTTGGCTTTACAAGGTAAAGCAAGTTGCTGATGGTAGTGTGGAGAAGCATAAGGAAAGATTTTTTGCCCATGGATTTTCACAGGTTGAGGGGATTGACTATGATGAGACTTTTGCTCCTGTCGCAAGGTACTCATCTATCAGATCCATGTTGGCACTATCAGCATAGATGGGTCAGAAGATCCATCAAATGGATGTGAAGACTGCATTCCTCAATGGCCAGTTTGAGGAAGAGGTGTACATAGAGAAGCTGGAAGGTTTTGAGACCTTTGATTGTGAGTCGCATGTGTGTCGAATCAAGAGAGCATTATACGGGCTGAAGCAAGCACCCAGTGCTTGGTACACCAGGATAAACAACTACTTCACTGGGTTGGGCTTCACAAAGAGTGAAGCGGATGCGAACCTGTACCACATCATGGTGAAAGGTAAGTTGTTGATCATCGTACTTTATGTTGATGATCTCATATTAACTGGTGATGATTAGTTGATTGTGTCTTGCAAGGAGGACCTTGCAAGAGAATTCGAGATGAAATACATGGGTCTCATGCATTACTTCCTTGGCATGGAAGTGTGGCAGAAGGATGGGGAGTTGTTTGTGTCTCAAGGCAAGTATGCCAACGAGATACTCAGGAGATTCCACATGGAGAAGTGCAAGCCCATGCAGACTCCTCTAGCATGTAACTGGAGGAAGGAGGTTGCTACTTCAAAATAAGTGGTAGAGACTACTGTGTATAGGCAGCTTGTGGGTTCACTGATTTACTTAGTGAACACACAACAGATTTGTGCTATCCGGTGAACCAGCTGAGTTAAGCGATGGTTCAGCCTACCAAGATGTTTTGGAAGGCGGCAAAGCATGTATTGAGATACCTTAGAGGCACATCTCAGTATGGATTATGGTACAAACGGACAGAGGGAGTGAAGCTACAGGGCTTCATTGATGCAGATTGGGCAGAGAATCCATCAGATCGGAAGAGCACATTAGGAGGGATTTTCAACCTTGGGTCAGCGGAAATTTCTTGTTACATCAGGAAACAGAGTTCGGTTGCACTCAGCTCGAAAGAGGCAGAATACATGGCTGCAATTCAGACAGCATGTGAGGCCATCTGGATGCGGAAAATCCTAGTTGGTTTGTTTGATTAGAGGATGGATCCAACTGTGATCTATTGTGATAATCAGAGTTGTATTAAACTCTCTGTGAATCCAGTATTTCATGATAGGTCCAAGCACATCGACATCCGGTATCATCATATCAGAGACTATGTATCATGGAGGATCATGTTGCTATAGTATATTTCGAGAGAGGAGCAAGATGCTGACATTTTGACAAAGTCATTGTCAAAGTGTAAATTCGAGTTCCATAGAGACAGGATCGGGGTGGTAGATAATCCCTTTCTTGTTGAGAGGGAGTGTTGAAATATGGCAACATGAATATTCCAATTTAATTTGTCCATGAATTAAATTGTGAATTAAAATCCAATTTAGTCTTAAAAGCTACTTGTAAATAATTAATTAATTTATTTTAAATTAATTAGTTGGAGAAATTCAAGTTAGAAGTCTTTCTGAAGTCATGCAAGAGTTATCCCTTAAATTAAGGAGATAAGATTGAGTTATATTTGAGTTGTAATTAGTTAACTCAGTTTACTGAGTTAAGTCCAGTTATATTAGTTCCAAACTGTTTGAGGAACTAATAGAGAGTTAACAGTTAGTTGATGCATGCATGCACTCAACTAGTGCTACTCTAGTTAACTGAAGATTCCCTCATCAGAAACTCATGCATGTCTATTCTAAGAAAGACCCAGTTGAGATTAAAGTCAAGGATAATGTACTATCAGTTTAGTGTGTTTTCTCGTGGAGAAAACTCATGCATGCAGTCAAGGATTTAATCCTCGAGGATTGTGCAGTTTTGGAGGAGAACATCCACTTGGTAACAGGAGAATCATCCACAAGGAACAACACAAGGAAATAGGAGCTTGGAGGGCAGACAGGAAGGCTGGAGAGAAGACAAGATTGCCTGTGAGCATCTATGAGGATTCTACTGAGAGCTAGCTAGCTGTGAGAGCTAAGGCTTTGTATAATTCCTATGTATTTCCACCATGTATGATAATACAATAGTGTGGGGTTTTTAGTTGAGGATTTCCCCAAAGTATTTTCATGTGTATTGTGCTATTGATTCGTCTTCTTCTGGTTATATTGTTCAACTCGATATTTAAGCTTCCGCAAATTGATAGTAGAAGTAGGTTATAGTATTCTGCTTTGATTTATATTGTAGTATCGGGTTAACCTACCAACATATTTTCTACATTATGTCGCATGTGATTTTGATCCTTTTATGGTCGATATTTGCAGGTTTGATCAAGCATTGATGAGCTGCATCAAATCACAACAAGGGATCTTCATCGAGCATTTCGTGAAATAGGTAAGAGGCTCATCCATTAGCCTTAATTCATATAATTCAAACAAGTCCAACTTAGGGAACGAGTCACTTTAATTGTCTTTCTTGTTTCTAGCTTCTGTCAAGGATCTAGGGAGATCCCTCTTGTCTGCAAGAGGGATTTGTTCAGTGTAACAAATTGGCGACCATACTGGGGGAACGTCTATATTATTGTCTTTTTCCCTAGTTTTGCTTTCTGATTCTTTTGATCTATCTCAACCTGAGTCTTTATGAACTAATGACCTTCCAGATCTGTGTGGTTGATTCCTTGAATTTTTATTTTTTCTTGGGTTTATTACACTTGCGTTGTTTTCATTTGCTAATAGAGCACAGTTTTGTGCCTGTTTCACCTTAGCAATCAGGTGCATGTGCTCTATTTTTTATTGTTGACCTGCACAGGCCTTGAGAATTTTTGAAAAATTGGCTTTTGCTTCAACCCATACCTGAGTTTATTTTTCTGGAAGTGTCACTATCTTTGTTTAGACCATGTTATGTCTCTTCTGAACTCATTTGAGTGCTATGTTAATAATTTTTGAGAATTAGGTCTCTTTGAAGAAACTGGTTAGGGTTTTGCCTGGTTGATTTGTTGATTGATCAAAACAAGATAGGTTGTCCTTTTGCTTGTGATATTCCTATTTTGTTCTGTCAAATACACCAGTTAGCCTTAATTTTGTCTTATTTGTGATCAAACTCATTTTGAATTGCAAATTAACGTTTCTTGAGATCTAGTGCTTTTGTGAAGAAATTTTGGTAATTTTTGTTTGATAAAGGAAATTGTTGCTTTCATTTTTGTGAATTTCTCACAATTACACTATTGTTATCATTAAATCAAAGC
Organism: Pinus tabuliformis; assembly: GCA_031772625.1. Lineage (NCBI taxonomy): Eukaryota > Viridiplantae > Streptophyta > Pinopsida > Pinales > Pinaceae > Pinus > Pinus tabuliformis. Next base: position 558,901,484 of record CM062807.1, read on the forward strand.
ATTCATAGGGAAAATGTGTTTTTCTCCAACTCTCTTGATTGATTTATGTGTACTTGAAAGTTTTGAGGGAAATCAGAAACTTGTTTGTTTTCTGCATTTTCATTGCATTAAGATGAAATTGGTTGTTTTAGAAAAATTGGAAAATTTGTGAGTTTTTCATTTCATTTCGGGAAAATCAAAGAAACTCTTTCTTTCCTATAAATAGTATTTCATCGAATTTGAAAGTTGCTATTGCATTTTTTAGTGCATTAATATTTTGGGACGTGTAATAACATCACGAGTTTTACCTTCATAACTTAATAATATAGTGTTAATTAAAATTTATCTAGAATTTTACATTTTTTAGGGCTCTTGCCACCTAAAGTAGCTTAAATATAGGGATTTGGAATAGGGAAGGAAGTAAACTTTCCAAACCTACAAATGAAAATAGAATCTTGAGTTAGGGAGAGAAAATCCAATTATTTCCGTTTTGCTCTAGGAAGCTCTTCTTGTACATGAGTTAAGCACGAGATCATGTCGAATCTGGTGAAGTGATCATACACACTTCATTGGCCTAGGTATAGTGATTTTCACGTATTACAATGGTACCGAAAGGTACTTGGGGTAACTTGAAAATAAACGTCCAATTGATCATGTGGAGGAGCCTTCAAGGGGCTTGAGCTTGTTACTCTACCCTTGCGTGTACGTCCAATTTGTGACTGTCCCCCCAGGTAAAATTTTTGTATTGGGTGAACTTAGTGATTATAATCCTAGGGCTCTACCTATGGTGATGGCAAAGGGATGATACTAATGTACCTGGAACATACGTTGACTAGAATCACTTGGAATTATCGGAGGGTAATCTTTGCTCGAGATGGTTTATAGCAAAGTTACTTGCACCACATTGCTTCATTAAGTAGGTTGTCAGGGTAACTGGTTCCAAATGCTCATTTCTATAAATATTTTCACCTTGGTCACTACAACATTGAATTTCATCACCAACTAGTAATTATTGATCTCTGTGAAGAGTCAGTTTGTATGGTTTGAACTCCTAGATTTTTAGCATGTGTTACTTTCTGGGTTGTTTTTTCTTTTACTTTTTAGAGACTTTAGGTGTAATTTAGATATTTTGTAATTTATTAATTGGAAAATTTTCATTGTGGCGGAACTACCAAGACAATCACGTAGGATACTCGGGGACCCCCCTAAGTATACACCGAGTCAGTTAGAAAAGATAAAAGCCAAAAAATATAAATCATCGGGATCCGGAACTGCAGCAAAAATTGAAACTTCTACTATTATAGACTCTGATGTAAAAGGAATTGAAGTTAATCAACCAGAAACATCTACTATCTTAGGCCTTGAAGTGAAATAAACTGAACTTGATCAAACTCAGAGATTAACATCACACAGAAGGAAGAGATTTACAAATTACTGAACTCATTTGAACTGAATAAGGTACTGGAGACTTTTCAGATACAAATCCCATTTTTGAACCTGAGACTTATACGCCTGCTACAATGCATATTCCAGACCCTCCACATTCATCGCGTGTGAAACATGTTATTACTGATAGGCTCCCTCCTGGTCTCATTAGCATCAAAGAACTTGTCTCGGATGAATAGGAAGAACCAATAGTTTCTACCAGTGAATCATTAGATATTTCAGATCTTTTGTTTAGATCTCTTCACCTTGACCCTTAGTATTTCACACCCTTGAACTTTTTAGGACAAGGGATTCCATGATACACAACTCCTTACTCTACCATACCAGGTTTTGACTGGTTTATGATGGCTTCTAGAAGTACCTTATCAGATACATCTATGTTTTCTACTTCTCCGGAGTCAACATTATATGGTGGTTTTCTACTGCTTGGATATCACTCTCTTGCTGGAGCTTATTCAGGAGCTTCTTCCTCAAATTCATCTTCAAATATGTCAACTGGTGTAATTAATCCTACCAATGAAGGTTTGACATTTGAACAATTTATTAATATGATTTTCGGTAATCTTGGTAATCCTCAAATCAACCCAACAGGTGGTTATTACCCGCTCGGGGGTCAACCATCGTATCCTCCACCTAGAGGACAACCTTTAGGTGGATCTTACCCTACATCTGGGGGGAAACCCTCTATCGGAAATTATCTTAAAAATGCACAAATGCCTCAAACCGGTCTTAGTCAACATGTTATGCCTCAACCTGTCGTTGGAATGTCTTACCCTGGATGTACTAAAATCTAGTACCCTTCGTTAAATCAACAGTCAATTCCAGTTGCTTCTCAAGTGCGCATGTATCAACCTATTCAACCTATTGGACAACCTGTATAACAATTACCTTTTCAAGGTATGCCTTTTCAAGTCCAACCGACTGCCCAGGTTAATCCATCGACACCTAACCAGCAACCACTCCAGCATCTTGTCCCGAGTACTCCTCAAACCTTGGTGCATTATGTTGTACCAACGACTCTTCAGAACCTAGGTCTAGGTTCACCTTAAACTCCCATTCTATGAGTATCGCAGGTAACAGTGCAACCCCTTGTTCAATCTATCCCTTAGGTATTTGTTGTTCAATCTATTCCTACAATTCTATCCATGCCCCAAATACCTGGAGTACAGCCTAACGTCCCATATATACAAGTGTCGTTTCATGGGAAACCTTTCCTAGGTCAACCCCATAATCAACTTTTTCAAGGTCCATCTTTTCAAACTCAATTTCTCCAAGGTCAACCTTTGCAAAATCAAGCCTTTCAAGGACAGTTCATTCAAGGTCAAATGGGTCAGAGTCTTCCGTTTCAGAATCAACCATACCCAAGTCATATGTTTCAAGTACCTATGCAGCCGCAATATGGTATGGCTCATCCTGGATATCCAGGAGGTATGCAGATTCCAACTGCTCAGGCTATTCCAGGATATCCTGGGTATCCTCCTCCCAGTACAGGACTCATCCCTCAGGGTTATCAATATCCATCTCAGGATCCTAACCACCAGTTGCCTTTCATTGCAACTTTGGATTTGCCTAACCTCTCTCAGTTAACTAATGATCCTCTTCTTTATTTACCATTTTGGCCAGCCATTCCTACTAAGTTTCCTAGTGACATTCCTAAGTTTGAAGGTAAGTCGGGCGAAGATCCATCAAACCATGTTATGACCTATCATCTTTGGTGCGCGTCCAACTCATTAATCGACGATTCTATTATATTACGACTTTTTCAACGAACCTTAACTGGTTCAGCAACCAAATGGTATGTAGAATTGCCACGCGCTTCCTTCAGTACATTTAATGCCCTTGCTACAACTTTTTTGACCCATTTCTAGTTGCCCATTCGATATGATAATGGAACTGAACTTTTAACTTCTTTAAAGTAGTCAACGTCAACCCATATCTCAGATCACATTCATGAATGGAGACGAAGATGTCGCCTGGTTAAAGTTTACATTCCATACCAGATTTTGGCCGAATGGTTCATAAAATCTCTTTTACCAGTAATAACTGAAGATGTTGCCAAAGGAGGTGTTGTAACTAAGGAGCAAGTAATTGCTCGTGCTCAATACCTTGATCTTGTTTATACTTAGTTTGGTACTTTGTATGAAAAGATCCTAGATTTACCCCGCCCTGGTCAAACTAATCCAACCCTTATAAGATCACATGCCGCTGATGGTATGATTGGTTACGTGAGCCAAAAATATAAGAATAAAAAGAAAAATTCTAAGAAAACTCAAATTTTGACTCTATCTGATTCACTTGAAGAAGATCCCACTCCCGAAATTACTTCGGAAATTAACACCATAGAATCATCTACCGGCAAGGGTAAGCAATCCGGAAATAAGAAAAAGGGAAAAGGGAAAGCTAAACAAGACACTCGTTCTAAGGAGAAATCAAACAAGAATGAACCATCTGATGAAAAGAAGAAACCTCGTTATCCTTGCCTAATTTGTGATGAAGATCATTACACCAAGGAGTGCCCACATGGTGTCGAAGTTTCTAAATTTGTCAAAGGTGCACCCACTCTTGCTGTTTTGAAGGACCCCTTTCCTCCCCAAGATAGAAAAATAGTTTCTCATGACCAATCCTCCTCATCTGCGTCAGCATATATCATGATGATGTCTTCCAAAGTTATGGTAGCAATGAGATCCAAAGATTACACATCAAAGAGTCTTGTTGAATATGGAGATGACTCTAGTCCAGCTGGTCAAACTTCCACATCTACTCCTCCTTCTGAACCATTACATATTGAGAAACCAAACCCTGATAGGATAATTCGCCCGCCTTCTAAGGGTATGCTTCGAAAGTCAGCCTGTAACCCTCATGCTAGGGTTGCTCAAAACTATAACATCGTTGAAGATTTGGCTATGTCACCTTCGACAATGTTGGCTCTTGATGTTCTGCGGACTTGTCCAACACAAAGGAATTTATTATTATCATCCATAGGAGCAGTAGATCCTCATGACTCCAATTTGATTATTTTCGATCTTGAAAATCATGTCTCGCGTCTCCCGCACCAACTGGCTTTTCAGATACTAGTTCATGTCAAAACTCGACGAGTTTTTTGAACAGTGATTGACGAAGGAGCATCAACATGTATTATGTCCATTTCTTGTTGGAAAGCTTTAGGTTCTCCAACAATCAATCAATCTCCCACAACTTTGAAAGCCTTTGATGGAAGAGGTTTTCATCCTTATGGTATTTTAAATGATTTACCAATCGAATTAGAGGGTAAAATGGTTGCAATAGACATTGAGGTTGTTGATGCTCAACTTGACTATAACCTTTTGCTTGGTCGAAGTTGGACTTATGCCATGTCGGCAGTAGTCTCATCATATTTTAGAATGATCATGTTTCTTCACAAAGGGAGAATTGTGAAGGTAGACCAATTATCCTACTATACCTTAGACACTAATTTCACTAGTAGTGTGCCTTTTGTTGGAAAATCAATGACTTCATATGAAGAAGTTGTCGTTGGTCTTCTCAAAGACTCATCTTTGATGGGAACTTTCGCATTCCCTCCACCCAATTTCGCTCATAATGATGCCCAGATTAATATGATTACATCAAGTACGTTCGAATTAGGAGATCTGTGGAAAGTACCTTCAGAGTCAGAAATAGTCTTATAGTCTTATATGGCAGTGAGATGCTTCATAGCCCTTTTGAGTTAGCTTATGAGATAATTCAGTCTTTTTCCAACTCATCAACATCTGAAAACAATCAAATGAATACGATTATTGATGAATATTCTCATTTGTCACACTTGGAACCAATCTCTATGCCTGATCCTTTTAACACAAATTTCTTAAATGATGAAGGGATTATGAAAATTATGACCTTGGACGAAGTAAATTGGGGTGAGTATCCATGGTTAAAAATCTTGTTATATGGTAAATATTATTTTGATTGTGAAATGAGAGATCGTTTTTGGACATGTGGTATTGATGAGCCATCATATTGGCCCATGGTATGGTATGGTAAATAATATCCATGGTAAAGTGGGGGTGAATATCCGTGTTTAAAAATCTTGTTATATTGTAAGTATTAAGTTTTTATGTCTTTATTAATGAAATTTAAATATGGTTACAAAATTATCATTTTAATTTATATGGTAATATGAATCTTAATTTATAGCTGCTATTTATATCTGATATATTATAATGTGATAGAGGTGTAGAGATATCTCAAAAGTAATTATAATCCTTTTAATCAAAAAAATATTATAAAATTAAATTCAAATTAAATATTTATAAAATGTTTTGATTGTGAAATAAGAGATGGCTTTTGGGCATATTATATTGAGGAGTCATGGTATTGGCCCATGGTATTATAACAAACTCTATTTACAAGTTAATAATATCTATGACAAAGTGGACAAGTATATCCATGGTTAAACATATTGTTAGATTGTAAGTTTGTTGTAACTATTAAAGTTATTAAAGTTTTTATGTGCTTAATAATTAAATTTAAATATGGGTACATAATTATTATTCTATTTTATAAAATGGATCTTAACTTATTGGTGCTATTTATATATTTTAATGTAAAATGTATAATATGATTTTCTTTTATCTAAAAAAATATTAGTAATTTTATTAATTAAAACAACACAAAAAAATTGTATGTGGCAAAATCAGAATCATTATTCTGTATCGTGGTTGTTATTTTCTTGCAGTTGAGAAACTCCTTCAATATTCTGTCTGTTATTTTCTTGCAATTGATAAACTTCTTCAATATTCTCTGCTTTTTGCTCGCAACTAGGCAACAACTTGTTCAAGATTTTGTCTGTTATTTTCTGGCCCGCTAGAAATTTCAAGGGTCTCGCTATCACAAAGGGGAGAAGAATTCCCGCAATGAATGTTGATGGCTAATCACAAAGAACTTCCACAACAAATCAAAGGGAAGGTTACTGTAATTACAATATGTAAACATGTACATTGCAGAAAGTAAAAATTCCAATTTTCTTTACATTGCAGAACGTACGATTTTCAATTTTAGGACTCGAGCTCTCATCTAGGCGAGAAGACAGCCAGATTGCTATCGCTTCTCTTTCAATATTTCCCTGCAGATTTGATTGAACGAGGTCTTCAACATCAATATACCAGTACGAATCACCATGGCTCGCTGACTGAGAAAGTAAGTCTGTGAGCTGAACATCCCATGGCTGAACACCGTGGCAACACCTATCTGCTATGTACCATGTGCATTAAACGGCAACTTTTACTCTTAACACATAATAAGCCTAGCCTTCTAGTCTCACCTATAGTTCGGTGGGAAGGTTTGGCCTTTTGGTCTAATCCCAAACAAGATTATGTATTCCAGAGCTGCTTCAGGCGTCACTATTTCATAGTGTGAAAAAAAGAAAAAAAATAACTGAAGAATGAGTGATCTGTGAACCATTTTTTTTTGTTTGAAATTTATGATTAAATTGTCTGAAATTGTACAGCCTAATTGGCATAGATGGGTATAGATGGATTTAGTAACAAATATCTACTTCACCCTCATTATGCACCATGGGTCTGATAAAAAATTTATCAAACAAACAAATAATTTGATTAAAACTGTGGTTTTCGATGGTATAAATAGATTCAGCAACAAAACATATACTGCACACTGATTATGCAATATCTGATATACAATTTCTTCAAATAAACAAGCAATTTGTTTGAAATTGTGGTCCAATCCCAGGCAAGTTATGTACTCCTGAGAGCTGCTCCGGGAGCCATTTCATAGTGTGAAAAAAATAGAGTAACTGCCGAATGATTGATCCACATACTTGGTAAACCAATTTTTGTTGAAATTTATGACAAAATTGTCTGAAATTGTACAGCCTGATTGGCATAGATGAATTCAGTAACAAATATCTACTTCACACTCATTATGAACCAACAAACAAATAATTCAAACAAATAATTTGACTAAAACTGTAGTTTTTGATGGTATAGATAGATTGAGCAACAAACATATACTGCACTCTGATTATGCAATATCTGATATACAATTTCTTCAAATAAACAAGCACTTGGTTTGAAATTGTAGATTTTAATGGTATACTGCACTCTGATTATGCAATATCTGATATCCAATTTCTTCAAATAAACCAGCACTTTGTTTCAAATTGTAGATTTTAATGGGATAGATGGATTCAGCGACAAACAGATTATTGCATCAGGATTATGCAAGTTGTGACATACAATTTTATGTATCGAACAAACAACAATGTTTATACAAATGAGAGCCAAGGTCGCCATTAAATGCACATTCTACCTAACATATAATAGTGCCAAACAAAACATTACTCAGAATATGTGTGATTCCTTGTTGAATTAATCTTGATTACAGATTCTGGGAATATATTGGAATTCAACAATAAGATTTCAAGATATAAAAATATCCATAGTTGTTGATCATAAACCACATCTGCTCCCCTGAAAATACAGCACTGCTATTCAAGAGAGGGAAATTGCAAGAATCACAAACAAAGGAAAAATAACGCTAAAAAATTGTTGCTTGTTGCAGAATTTTACTCTACAAATAGTCCTAGTACTCTTCTGTTCCTCTCTTGCTTGCAGGTATAGTATCTGTCCTTACCTTTGAGTATATTGGCTGAAATAAGAAGTGTGCTGAAGCAGAGGACACCATTAACAGCAGCAGTAGCAGAGGAGGTTTCCACCGGGGCGACCTGGGATCACGTCCACATTAATGTAATCTCTTGATTTCTCCATGAGTCCTGTGAATGTGAATGTGTTCCAAGGTCATCCCAGTCGGGCCTACTCTATTTCATTTATTCATATGAGCCCAATATGCAGGGGCAACCCCTTCTGAAACTAAGAGCCATATTTCCTATGCTATCCGGCCATAAATGAAGGGCGGGTGTATATACCCACCGGCATTAACAAAATCCAACGATGCGATAGCATAGGATTTTATTGGTACCCGACTGCACTGGGCAATGTATGAAGTGTACTACAGTACTATTTTTTTGAGCAAAAAAATTGAATAGTATTATAGTAATAGAACAAATTGAAGTACATTTGAAGGGGTCAAAGAATGCTTACGTGGCTATGAGACTTAGTTATAGTAATGGCTGCTTCACATTATTTATAATTTTTCCAATTATGGAAATTTCCTCCGAAAGTTTGTTACTGTTGTAAGATTTTTTTTAACTGATGAAAATGCAGTGGAATGTTTATTTGGTATTTCTAATTGGTCAAATGATCTTGCTTTAGGTTAATGATTTAGGTAAATAGCCTATGTTCAGGGAAATGTCATGGTTTATTTTCCAAAATGGTTTTAATTGTTTTACCTTTTGAAACTATTTTATCTGTATAATAATTCATTTTTATTATGATGTGATTGATTTTAATAGTATATGAGTTTAAAAAGTAAAACTATTATACTATTTTCTATTTAATTTAACTTTATCATGACATTTTATATTAATATATTAAACATGGTTATACCTTATATTCTAATTTTTATATATTTTTATATTAATATATTAAACATGGTTATATCTTATATTCTAATTTTTATATATTTTGGTTGGTAATGTGAGTGGATTTGTTTGATCAATGATTGAGGACACTTATGTTATAATTGAAGAATAAACATTCTCCGCATCTTTTCCCACTTAATGGTTGGATTTTGGTTAAGTAGGGTGTTTGTGGAGTTGTGTTTCATTGTAATAGTGTGTTGAGTAATGTGTGAGATTATAGTTGTTTTAAGACTTATATAACTTTGTAGATATGATTGTTTAGAAAAGACCATCTGACTTCCAAGTATTTGGGGGTGCTTCTTGTTATGTACCTCAATCAAGTAGTTAACTGGGAAGATCTCATGGAAAGGAGCCGACGAAAGGTTAGTAACTGGACTTTTTGGGCCTTTAATTTCCCAAACTGCCTAATATTGACCAAAGCAATATTACAAGCTATACTTCCAAATTATCAGCTAGTGGTAATGTCGATTCCAAGTATAGTTTGCTAATGCCTCTACTCTATTTAGAGTAACTTCTTATGGAGAGGTATAGCTAAAATGCACAAGTGGGCCCTTGTAGGATTGAATATCAAGATCAATGGGGGCATTGGGTCTCCAAGATCCTCAATTGATCAATTCTACTTATGGTATGAAACTATGGTGGTTGTGGATTCAGGGAGGCCCACAAATCTGGAAACAAATTTGGCTCAGAAAGTATTTTACATTGCACACACAAAATGAGTGATTACACTCTGAAGAAAAAATTCAAGGCTCTGGTATCTAGACTTGGGTGCAGGCAGGTCAGGATCTCGCTAGACGTTATGCATTTTAGGAGGTTAAAGGAGGAATGATAGCATCCTTTTGGGAGGATTCCTGGCAGCAACATCTTCGTTTAGTGGAGAATGAGAGGCTCCAAACCATTAAAACTCTATCAAAGGCTTTGGGGGCTCATAAGCTAGTAGATTTATGGAAACCATTAGATGAGGATCAATACATATGACAATGGAGGGATAAAAGCGACTAGACCAATACAAATGGCATTCACCCGTGGGAGGAGTTCCAAGAGATACTTGAAAATAGACAAGTAAAAGTCTCTCAACGGCGAGACATTCTATGCTGGGGCGCAATCATCGGGAGACTTCTCAATAAAAGAAGCATACTCCTTACTTGAAGGGTTTTAAATAAATGATAGGGAAGTGATATGGCAACGGTTGTAGGAAGGTTCATCGTGGCCAAAGATCTCAAATTTCCTTTGGTTGATAGCTTGGGGGCATTCAATCACCTGGGATCGCCTTCAAAAAAAGGGTTATGAGGTCCGACCTCTATGTCTACTATGTTCTCAAGCAGAAGAATCAACATAACATCTTTTTATTGCATGTCTCTTTGCCAAAAGAATTTGGGAACTCATCCCACAAATATTCAGATGCAACTTACCTAGTTCAGTCAATGTAAAAAATTGGATGGAATAATGGTTTGGTCATCGGTTTAAAAATCATGTTGTCTTATGAGCCTAGCATTTGACTCTAGGTTTTACCCTTTGGAACTTGTGGAAAGAGATAAATTTGAGAGTTTTTGAAATGAAAAAAAGGACTGCGTCTTTGTTAAAATAAATCATCGTCCTTAACATTTGGAAAATTGTAATGGTATCCATTTTTTCTTCAGAGAATTGGTAAGTGGATGAGTTCGAGGAACATATTTTAGAAAGCCTCGACCTCCATCCTACTATGTTTACTTCCTCTTCATCAACTGAACAAGGGCCTAATCACTCAAGTGAGAATTCATTTTCACCAAATCTAAGAGCCTTCATCAAATTGAATTTTAATGGAGCTTTTGAAGGAAATCTTGGAGCGGTAGGTTATGGTGGGATCATCAGGGACTAGAACCCTCACCCTTTACATGTATATGCTTTTTCCTGCGGTGTCGAAACAAACAACCTTGCATAGCTTTTGGCACTTGAGAAAGGTCTACAAATTGATATCAGAGAAAGGTATTGTATGATACAGGTTCACGGAGACTCTCAACTTGTCATACACTGTGTACGCAAGTTGTTATATGGCCACCTGATAGAGACACTTACCCACATTTGGCACCTTCAGGAAGTGGTCATCACTATAAAAAATTTGCTATTAAAATTCAACTATATTATCCCCCAACACACTCAGCGGGAGGGTAATAAGGTATCAGATACATTGGAAAATTGGGGTAGCATAGAGAGGCACCTAGATTTTGATGAGTCATGGATAGTTGCATCACGTAGGGACGACATCCATGTAATAATGAGGTGGATGGAATATGATAAATTATCAGTGGAGACTAACGTTCTCGATGGGCGCGGTATTACAGTTAACGTCTTTCGTTAGGCTGCCCGATTAACATGTCAATCAAATGAATGACACATCAGGTGGTGGCCCTTGGTTTGATAGCCATGCTCTCCACCTATCATCTCGTGCTCCTTGTGTGGTATCCTCACCATTTACAAGCCTTAGATCACCTACTCTGGTCCTATCGACTTAAATGTGTGCAGGTGGTTGCATTTGGATATGAGTATGAAATTATTTTTGTTAGGATATTCCGACACATAGGAAATAGTTAAGTACAACTTGGTCTAGTATAGAGCTAGGTAAAGTGTGTTTCTTTACCGTTGTACATTTTGTAACTTACAATCCGACGGTCATGATATGTAGTGATCCGACGGTTCATTCTCTCCTCGGTATTACCGACACTTGATCCGTAGCTTGACACCCGATTGGTCCATGATTTCTATTTAAAGCGCATGGAGGGTCATTTGTAGGGTAATCCGTGCATGAGAGAAACATATGTAAATTTTCATTCTTTTATTAATAAATTGCCTGAAGTGGCCGCGTTGGCTCAGGCCGTGGACTGTTTCCCTCTTTGAGGGTTTTAACCATGTCAAAAATACTGGTGTATTGATCTGCGATCTCGTTGTGAGCGGTGTCCTTTGGTGTTCTGTCTGAGGAACTTACCCTGTAAATTCCTACATGGTATCAGAGCCATTTGAGGGCCGCGTCCGTTGGTGATCCAAATCTGAAGCCGGTAGAACTGCATCCGACTGCTGTTTCTGACTGCTTTCAGGCCGAGAGGACTGCTCTGTTGTGTTGGGAGCATCTGTTCTAGTGAGGAACCCCTTTCGTTTCACGCGTAAAGGTTTCCAGTAGCCCTAGCTGCGTCATTTTTAAGATCTGGAGGTATACAATGTTTATTTGCAGTTTACTGTTATTTTCTCTCTGTTTATTTCGGTTTCAGTTTATTTAGCTTTTTTTATTACCGGATCTATACCTTTCATTTTTGCGTATGCTCTTTGCCCTGCGACTCTGTGCGATCTGGGCAAATCAGAAACAGAAAGGAAGGATTTTTCTCATGCGTATGCTCTTTTCCCTACGCCTTAGGGTGATCTCGGAAAATCAGAAACATTGAGGAAAATATTTAGTTTCCGGCTAAAGCTAACTTTGAGCCGCAAGGTTCATTTTTGAAAATATTTAGTTTTTCGGCTAAAGCTAACTTCGAGCCGTAAGGTTCGTTTTCTTTGCATGTCCGTGTTGGGTTTTGTGTTTTTTGTTTTGTAGGGAAAAAAAGCTTTCTCAAAGCAAGCATGCAACCCAAAGCCCCCCCCCCCCCCCCCCCCCCCTCTCTCTCTCAAATTTTTTGTATAGCTCAATTGGTTCAAAGCTATTTTAAGAGAGTAGAGGTCTTGGGTTCAAGTCTCCATTTTGTGGGGGCGGACTTTTTCATTTCCGCACATTCCCGCACTTCGTCGGCAACTTCATCAACTTTTTTCAAAAAGTCATAATTTCTTCATTCGGAAGCCGCTTTCAGAGCCGTTTTTTTTAAACCAGCCTAATTTTTCGAGATCTATCCATTGGAACACTTTTTTTCAACATCTTTAGCTTCAGTTTCCGTTGAAATGGAAAGCCAATACCAAGTTACCCTTGACAGCACCAACTATTTCCAATGGTTGGCCTACATTGAGGATTTACTTAGAAGTAAAGGTCTCTACAGAATAGCCTCAGGCCAAGAAAAGAAACCGAAGGATGAAGATAAGGCTGCTAAATGGGAAAATAGGCAAGATCAAGCACGTGGATTGATAGGAATGTCTATTTCTCCAGATCTTAGATTCCATATTGTAGAACTTGATACTCCTGATGAAGCAATGAAACAAATCAATAAAGTTTTTGGGATTAAAAATGAACTTAGAGCCCATCAACTTGAAAATGAGTTGCTTACATTGGACCCTAATAATTTTTCTTGCATTGAAGATTTCTTGTCCAAGTTCAAGACCCTTAGATATCTCTTGGAAGGTGTTAAAGTTAAGAAAGAAGATAGTAACCTTATCTATTCCATTCTTACTAAGTTGGGACCAGCCTACTCTGTGTTTGTTTCCACCTTCCATTCTACAAGAGAAGCCTTCATTTCTCAAGGAACAGACTACAAGTCCCCTTCCTTTGACTCTTTTTGTGATTCTTTAATAAGAGAACAAGAAAAACTCTTACACCTTGGTCTTCTTAATCTTGGAAACTCTTCCAAGAAAGCGTTAGCCGCCCAGCAGCAACCAAATTCAAAGAATCCTAAGAAGTCATATCCTAAAAAGAATGGTCCTAAACCAAACAAGGGTCCTAAGCAATTTCAGCCCCAAAATGAAAAATCATTTCAACAAAATGATAAGACAAATAAAAACAAAGGGAAGAAGATTGATAGACATTGCAATTTTTGTAATCGAGATGGCCACTTAGAATCAAAATGCTTTAATAAGATGGAAGCCTTGGAAGCAGCAATGAAGAAGCATAACATCCATTTGGGGCAATCTTCAACTTCAACTTCATCTTCAGGAATGGCACTTTCTACATGTGGTTGTCAAGCATCTCAGTCTGGCTATGCATTAAATGTATCTTCTTCTTCTCATTCTCATGAGTGGCTCATTGATTCTGGAGCTTCTTATCACATGGCCAAAAACAAAGCCATGTTTTCTTCTTTAAATGATTGTAACACCAAAAATATATATGTTGGTGATGATAGATCTCTTAGTGTTGTAGGGACTGGAACTGTTCATCTAGACAATGGTCAGTTTAATGATGTATTATGTGTTCCAACCTTATCCTGCAACCTTCTGTCTGTATATCAGATAACTCATTCAGGTGAAGGTAAAATCGTTGAATTTTCACCTCATGATGTTGTAATCAAGGACCTAAGAGATCCTAAACAGATTTTGGCTACTGGCATTGCTGATGATTCTACAAGGTTGTATAAGTTTCACAACTTTGGGTCATCAAATCTTCCCTCAGTATTTGTTGCTCATAACGATGAAGTGAGCAAACTTTGGCATGAGCGATTTGGTCACTTAAACTATCGCTCCCTTCAGCATCTATGTAAAGAAAATATGGTGACAGGTCTTCCCAAGGTATCTTGCAGAGATGGTGTTTGTTCCGGATGTGTACTCGGAAAACATCATCGGGACAGTTTTGAAAAATGTGCCTCTTGGCACGCCTCAACCCCTTTACAGCTTGTGCATAGTGATTTATGTGGTCCACTTCTTGTTGTTTCATTCTGGCTACAAATATTTCTTAACTTTCATTGATGATTTCTCTAGACGCACTTGGGTATACTTCTTAAAACTCAAGAGTGAAGTATTTAACACATTTTTGGCCTTCAAGGCCTTTGTTGAAAAATAATATGGACATCAAATTCTTAAGCTAAGATCTGATAATGGCGGAGAATATGTTAAAAACACATTCATCAACTTTTGCACTGAGAATGGAATTCAAATGCAACATACTGTTCCATATACTCCACAACAAAATGGTGTAGCTGAAAGGAAGAATCACACCTTAAAGGAAATGGCTAATTGTATGCTACAATCTAAAGGACTTGGTCTTAGTTTTTGGGCAGAAGCAATTAACTGTGCAAATTACATAATAAATCGCACTCCTACTAAGGCTTTAAAGAATATCACTCCAGAAGAAGCATGGAGCTCAATCAAACCAAATGTAAGTCACTTTCGTGTTTTTGGAAGTGAAGCATGGGCCCATATTCCAGATGAAAAGCATAAAGCTTTAGAACCTAAGAGTGAAAAATGTACTTTTGTTGGATATTCTGAAGATGTCAAAGGCTATAGACTTATTCCATTTAAGTCCAAAAATGTTATCATTAGAAGAGATGTAAAATTTGATGAAAATATATCGGCCTGTGAGCCTAGTCCGGCGGATGTGCCACCTCTCCCTATCTCTTCTACTTTTGAAAACATTTCTTCTTCAGATGATGATAGTGAGGATGACAATCCTCCCCCACCTTCTCAGGATCCTCCTTCAGCTCCTCAGCTTCCAAAATGGGTCTGTGCTACTCGGGATGCAGCAGGTGATCTTGCCGGTGATCCTACAGATCAGCGACGTACACGTTCTCAGTTCGAGAGAGCCTCTTCTTTACTGGCTCAAGCTCCAGTAAATTATGATCCTGACACCTTTGCAGAAGCTTCAGGCCATCCAGATTGGGAAGCAGCTATGAATGAAGAATATCATTCATTGTTGGAAAATGATACATGGGATCTTGTTCCTCTACCAAAGGGACGAAAACTTGTTAGATGCAAATGGGTTTACAGAACCAAGTATGGACTAGATGGGAAAGTTGATAAACATAAAGCTCGTCTTGTTGCTAAAGGTTTTTCACAGGTTGAAGGCATTGACTACACTGAAACCTTCTCCCCTGTTGCCAAAATGAACTCTATCCGCCTTTTTCTTTCCTTTGCTGCCTCGTTCAAATGGGAAGTCCATCAGATGGATGTTAAATCTGCCTTCTTGCATGGGGACTTGCATGAAGAAATCTACATGGAACAACCCATTGGCTTCATAAAAACATACTCCAGCCTTGTATGTCGGCTTAAGAAATCCCTTTATGGTCTCAAGCAAGCTCCTCGAGCTTGGTATGCCAAAATGGATAGCTTTCTTTTAGAATCTGGCTTTTCTAGGTGTCATTCTGACAATACTGTCTACACCAAGAAAGTGGGCAAGTCTCTTATCATTCTTGTTCTTTATGTTGATGATATTATCCTTACCGGTAGTGATCCCAACCTTATCAACCATGTGAAGTCTAGCCTTAAAAGGAAGTTTGAAATGACAGACTTAGGACACTTACATTATTTTCTCGGTCTTCAAGTCTTGAAATCCAAGGAAGGTATTTCCCTTTCTCAGTCAAAGTATGCCTGTGATATTCTACGCCACTTTCACATGGAAGACTGTAAGCCAACCCCTTCTCCCTTTCATTTTGGAGTCAAACTTTCAGTCACTTGTACTTCTCCTGAAGTTGATGCTACCTTATACCGTCAACTTGTAGGAAAACTTTTGTATCTAACCCATACTCGTCCTGACCTTTCCTTTGCTGTTGGCCTTGTTGCTCGGTTCATGCAAAACCCCCGTGAAAGTCATTGGAAAGAAGCTAATAGAATACTTCGTTATGTTCGAGGTACAGTTCAGTTTTGGATTCATTACAGTGCCGAAGCATCTCCTCTATTGGTTGGTTTCACTGATTCCTATTGGGCTGGTGACCCTGATGATCGGAAGTCTACTACCGGTTATGTGTTCACTCTTGGTTCAAGACCTATTACATGGGCTTGCAAGAAACAAGGTGCCATTTCTCTTTCATCAGCAGAAGCAGAGTATCGTGGTGCCGTAGAAGCTAGTAAGGAAGCCTTGTGGCTTCGTCAGATCCTGTCAGAGTTTGGCTTTGAGCAGCAGCATCCGACTACACTTTGGTGTGATAATCAAAGTGCCATTCAGCTATGCAAAGATCCAGTCCAACATCAGCGCAACAAACACATTGAACTGCACATGCACTTCATCAGAAAGCTCATTCACGACCATGTTCTTGAAGTGCAATATTGTTCAACAGATGATCAAGTTGCAGACATCTTCACAAAGGCTCTCATAGAGGCGAAGTTCACTAAACTTAGATTTATGGTTTGAGTTCAGGAAGTTGTCAATAAGGGGGGATAGGCTCTAGTGCCTCCTTCCTTCTCCTATTGCGTCATATTTGTAAATCCTTCAATCCTATCCCAAGTTGTTCTTAAGGGGGGATGTTAGGATATTCTGACACATAGGAAATAGTTAAGTACAACTTGGTCTAGTATAGAGTTAGGTATAGAGTTAGGTAAAGTGTGTTTCTTTACCGTTGTACATTTTGTAACTTACAATCCGACGGTCACGATATGTAGTGATCCAACGGTTCATTCTCTCCTCGGTATTACCGACACTTGATCCGTGGCTTGACACCTGATTGGTCCATGATTTCTATTTAAAGCGCATGGAGGGTCATTTGTAGGGTAATCCGTGCATGAGAGAAACATATGTAATTTTTCATTCTTTTATTAATAAATTGCCTGAAGTGGCCATGTTGGCTCAGGCCGTGGACTGTTTCCCTCTTTGAGGGTTTTAACCACGTCAAAAATACTGGTGTATTGATCTACGATCTGGTTGTGAGCGGTGTCCTTTGGTGTTCTGTCTAAGGAACTTACCCTGTAAATTCCTACAATTTTTGGCACTGGGTTTCATCCTTTTTCATCTGAGATGGGTAGGATCTCTCATAGCGAATTTGTCGCGAGTATAGGACTTCCTGACACATAGGTAGAGCTCATGATTCTTGAGTTTATTGGACTAGTTAAGGAACATGCCCCGTCGTATGCTTGTTTTTCCATGGATATCACTCACATTGGTTATTTCACTCAATGGCTCCACCCTTGTACATTCTCACCCTGATATATATGCATGGGTAAGCTCTTAGGGTGGCAACATATTTATGGTTTATTTTCTGTTGGTGAGGTATTATAATCATCAAGTTGTGCTTGGATGAGTAAGGTATTCACTTCTGGCCCTCAAGGAGGTTTTTTTTCTTGTCATTCTCCTTCGTCTTCTTATGTTTGTTCATCAGTTAGTCATTAAATGGTTTGGTACTTGCTATGTAGTTTGGTGAGCCACTGTAAGAGTCAATGTTATTTGTTCTCTTTTTACATAATTCGAGGTTTGATCCTTCTTTTAAACTGGTGGTTGTGTTGCCTTCTGTGTCACCTCAAATGCCCAACTTTGCCGAAATTTCTTTCAGTTGTCCAATGCCAGTATGTGGATTCTGGTACCATGGTACCTTCTCCATTTGGTTTTGAAAATTTCTATTTCTCGATTAGAATTACAATTACTATAAAGTTTTTTCCCTCCTTTACTCTTTTTTCCTTCAAAGTTTGGGGTTTCAGGGAGTTAAGGGTGCATTTTGTTTTCAAGCTTTGTGGCCTCATTTTATGTTTTCTTTTGACACACAATTCACCCTCTCTCATTACCTTAGCAGTTTTTGTTTTCATGAAGCAGAGTTCCTACCCACCCTTAACACTGGGTATCCTTATCTCTCTTCTTTTCACACGTTGCCATACAAAAAATGTCCAAAGTTTATATGTAAACATGGCCCCTTGACAGAGACCGCCCAACTGTCATTGTTAGGGTCCAACCCTAACCCCTTTATTTATGTAATAATCCCAATGGGCGGAGTCAGAGTCATAGTTAGTTAGAGAGTCAATAAATCCCGCATTAATTATTGTAAATGGTTGACCCGCATTAGAGAAAAGGGACCACAGCTAGTTGTAAACGGGCCATAGTTAATAAATAAAGTGGTTAACCCGTGTTATGCAAGGGACCACTAGTAGTTAGGGTTTTGGATGTCATATAGCTATAAATAGTCTTAGTTAGTAATGGAAAGATCATCAAGTCTTATTGTAATTGAGCTCTACTCTGTTGGAGGTAGCCCCTTCGAAGAGGCAAGTGAACATTGAATATGTTTCTAAATAATAAAATAATTTGTAGTTTTTCTCATTTCATGTGATAATTCTGTGTTCTGGGCTATATTTCTTCGTATTTCTAATATTTTAGGTTTCTGGCAGGTCAACAGCATAATAAGCTGTATCAGAGAACTTTCCAGGGCCAGTTGTACCTCCAATTTATACAAAAAAAAAATTAGGCTAGAGACGTGTTTCAACGTATTTAAACCACAAGATTTGTTGTTGAGCACATAAACCTACAGATTTGGGGAAGCATGCACGCAGGAAATACGAGAAGTGGTCACACTTGTTGGACTCGCTTGTAACCCATGTGGGTACCTCTTTGAGTAGTAGCGCATTAGACAAAACCACGCATGGACGGCACTTCCACTTACCCTTGGGTATATCAGAAGGCCCCTAGGCTCACCTGAAACCTAACCCTAGATAAGCCATCAACCATCTTGCTGCTATAGTACACTGAGAATAACACTTGGGGAGATAACTTGCACGTACAATAGGGTAGTCGGGTAGTACGTCTAAGGGTACGATCAATCCTCCCTAGTTAGTGTCCTGAAAGATTGGGTCGAGTATTATTGTTGGACCCCTACGTATATTGTGATCTGTAGCACCTAACACTCCTTTGTGACCATGGTTCCTTCTATTATTTGAAGATCACCCTCTACCTTCTCTTCCAGATTATATTTAGCAGTTGGGGTTCTGTTGGCGCCATACAACTCAGATTCAGCAGTTGGGGTTTTCATAGTGTAGATCAGATTGTTTGTGTAGTGAGGGTTTTGGCCGCCATTGTCCAGATCATATTATCACAACACATTTGACAGGACCAAGACATTGGGGTTTCTATTACTACAGTCCAGGCCCGATTTTCACAGGTTATTCGGTAGTATCAAGATTTTTGGAATTCGACCACTGTAGTATTGATCAACGGGGAGTAAAACTCCTTTGGGAGTAAAAAAAAAAAAGAGTGAGAGACCATCACAGGACAGTTGCAAGAGACTTAACCCATAAGATTTAGGACGACGAATTGGTCGCAGTGGTAGCATTCACTTGTAATTACCCAATTTTTGACGATGCTAATTTTTTTTCCGACACGACTTCAAGTGACCCACTTCATTAGACTCCCGAGTTTTCCTCTTTCCAGGCATACTACTCTTAAGTAAGCTCAAAAAAATTGACCGAGATTGGTGTATGCTGGGTACTAGATCTCAAGTTATGGTTGCGGAAAAGCCAGTCGAGAGGGTCAACAACCTTGAAGACAAAATCAAGGCATTTGAGGCAAGATTACCCAACAATTCTCAGAAATAGAAGCCCTTATAAGACCACCTCATACAGAGGAGCCTAGTTTTGATTCACACATATAAGGAGAATCCAGCCATCACATTCACTTGCATGGAAATCACCGCTCTTCCAACCACTGGACACCCAAGCTAGACATGTACAAATTTGATGGCTTTAACCCTGTAGTATGGGTATCACAAATGGAACAATATTTCTCCCTTAATGGTATCCGCGAAGATGAAACTAAACTACATGTGGGAGCCCTTTACTTGGACTAAGGGAGATGGAAGTGGTGGAAGTGGCATCAGAAATGTTATCCAGGGATAGCAACTTCGAACATGTTCTCAAAAGCCATATGTGATCGCTTTGACTAAGAATCTAATTTTTTGGGTTGTCTCATAAAGCTCTTCAAAACAAGTACAGTAAAGGACTACATTGCATCCTTTGAGCAATTGGCCATCAAAATTGGCGGTCTAGGAGATGAATTCTACTTGGAATGTTTCATCAGTGGCCTAAAAGAAGCCATCCAAGCCCATGTTTGGATGCATGACCCAATTACTTGGTTGGACGCATGCCACAAAGCATTAGATGTGGAAATTGCCTTAAATGCCTAGTCCAATCATCCAAATTTCGTCTCTAAGGTGTGTTCCACCCAGGCTTAGGGCCCCACCCAAACACTTAAGGTTCAAAAGGTGTCACCAGTAGAAATGGTAGAAAGACGAAAAAAATGACTGTGCTACTACTGTGATGACAAGTACTCCCCCTGGACATAAGTGAAAGGAACCAAAATTCTTTCAAATTGATGCTACTGATAACAACTCGACAGATGAAGCTCCATCCCTTGAGGTGCCCGAGGAAGAAGCAGGGGAAACCTAAACCGACAATGATCTCACAACTAGGCCAAATGAGTTGTTTATATCACTACATGCCTTGGCTTGCATTTCTTCGCCTCAGACCCTCAAAATCTGAGGCTTTATTAAACATAAACTAGTGGCAGCACTCATAAATTTATCCATAAGAGAGTCATAGAAGCTTTTCATTGCTTTGTGTGGTGATATCCAATTTCCAAGTCCTTATCGCTGATGGGAGGACCATGAAATGTGAAGGCCGCTGTGAAAATATTAAGCTTCAATTGGGAGACCACCACCTAAAGGCCCACATGTTTTCTATTGAAATGGGTGGTTGCGACATTCTCCTGGGTGTTGAATGGCTTCGTACACTGGGCCCTATCACAATGGATTTCCAGGATTTATATATGAGCTTTAAGCAGAATGACCACATTCATACATTAAGGGGACTCTAGGTAGGTGATCCTACTATCATCAGCCTGCATTGAATGGAGAAGCGTTTAAAAAAGGGCCATCATGGAGTAGTCACCCAATTTAATTCCATTCAAGTCATTGAATCCACTACTCCTCATATTCATCCTGAGATGCAATAGGTATTAGATCACCACTAGTGGGTCTTTAACAAACCTAAAGAGCTTCCACCCTCTAGGGGTGAACATGATCATAGTATCCCTTTGGTCCCAGGTGCCCCACCGTCTAATGTCCACCCATATCGATATCCTTTTGCCCAAAATAATGAATTTGAAAAATTCAAGAAGGAACTCCTCGAAGCCAGTGTTATCCGTCCCAACATCAACCCTTATTCATCTCCAATGGTCATGGTGATGAGCCCCAAAAATGGACAATTATTTGGGCTCATTCAACCTCCTAATTTGACTTAATCCACCATTCTCATTAGTTTATTGCATGTTTTTGATTATATTTATGTTAATAGAGTGAACTTGGTTAGTCATTATGCCAACAAGTCTGATGGGTGCTTTGTGTAGCCTTTTTGGTCAATTTGGAGACAAAATTGAAGGTCTTAATGAGCACTTGGCAGCCAAATTCGTGGGAGAACAAGGGAGAGGATTTGTAGGAAGGTGTCCCCCTCATTATGGTCCCTTACCTCGAATTCTCCACCATCAGCTCGGAGTTCAAGGGCCACCGAATCAATCAACACAAGGGCAGCCAAGCAAGTCAAGTAGGACTGCTGTTAACTACAAGTCTTGGGCAGCCGAGTCCCTAAATTTTAGGAGGACTGTTGGGTCCTCAAATTGTATAAATAAGAAGGCTTAGGGCCTCATTTTGGTTAGCCAGTGGATGTTAGCTAGTAACCAATAGATAGTAGCTAGTGATTAGTCATTTTGTAGCCAATAGTTAGCTAGCTTGTAGTTCGATTTTTATGCAATAGATTAGCTTTGCTCTCAGCTCATTTTCAAGTCCTTCTTGTGGACAGTTTTGATGTAACCCATCATTTCTTGATCAATAAAGATGAATCCAGCTTTGCACCAGCTCTAAATCTCTCTTTGGAGGCTGTAGCTCTTGGGGTTGGGCCCATCTCAAGCGCCCAGTACCTCCTTTGTTTATCTTTATGTGTTTTGCTGCGTTCTTAAAATAAAATCTGCTATCTAGATTTAGATCTTTCTTTGTTATCTAGATTTCTTTTGATGGTTAAAGTAGCTTTTTATGTTTGGAATAGAGTGGTAGGATTTAGTCATGCATTCAGATCTTTTGGATTGTTCTTGCTCACGTGTTGTACATGGTTTCCTTGCAAATAAAGCTGTTGTCCATTCTTGCTATTGTTAGCTAGATCATATTAGGGTAGCATAACTAGATCTTTGTTTTCTTGCATGTCTTTGTATATTCAGTTTGAAAAACCACTTGCAGAGTACCTGTTATCCTTCCTTACCTGCCCATACTCCATCCAACCTACCTGCTTCATCCTTCACTTATAAACCTTACCTTACATTTGCCTCATCCGCTTACTTTGCCATGATTCTCATCTTCTTGTGCAACATCGCTTCATCCATCCTTGAACAAATCCAATCGCGCCTTAGCCTCATCCACCAAGTCCTAGACCTCTTCCCACCCCTATTTCACCTCCATACTCATTCCATCATCTTTTTCCCTCCATCCATGCTCCAAAATTCAATTACAGAACATCCTGTAGAAATCCCAGAACATCCTGTAGAACCCCTGCAGACTTCCTGTAGAAGCTCATAAACACGGTTTCTTGGCAGCCAAACTTTGTGAGACTCTCGGAAAGAATGTTAGGGATCCCTTAGACCCTCTCTGTACCTTCCTGACCTCTTCCATGCATTTCTCCTCCTTGATCCACCTCTGCATAGTGAAAAGCTAGTTAAAAGCACATGCATGATAATTCTAATAATTTAATCAAAAATACAAAAAGATGTTTTCTTCAGATAGTGATAACTTAGACACATGCATTTTACCTTCCTAGAAGTAATGGCATCTCTTTTCGTAGTTTTCATTCTCTCCTTTGCATCAGTAGGACTAGCTGGTAGAATTAGGGTTTGCTAGGGTTTGTGTTTCTTTTTGGCTTTCAGTTTCTTTCCGCAAGTAGATTAGCTGCCTTTGAGTTAGCTTTCGTCCATCAGTTAAAAAGCTTCTTCTAAGAGCTCATAGAAGTTGGCTTGAGCCCCTAGCGGACTTGTGCCAGCTGACCAAGTGACAGCTGCGGCAAGAGCTAGTACTTGTGCATACAGCATCGTCGCTTCCAAGTTTGTTACGAACTACCGGGTTGATAAAATTAAAGAAGGGAGTTCCAGGAGTTGTAGCATTATTGCTACAATACTGGGGCTGTTATAGACATTTTTGTGCCTTACAGCATGAAGCATGAAATGTCAATAATCTAAGGGATCCAAAGTCCCTAAACATGTTGTTCCTACCCCTAGAGGAACAAGGTCAGCAAACCGCAGCACTAAATATCAGTTCTCCACCTGAAAACACTAAAAAACAAGCAAATTCTGGATCATGTCAACTGCTACACTGGCTACCTGCACTGAATGTCAACTGCTACACTGGCTACCTGCGCTGAATGTCAACTCCAACACTAGCTACCTGCGCTGAACGAGTTTGGACATGTGGCAGACTCATTCCTCAAGGTGTCAGAGCCCAGGAAGCTTCCAAAGTGACACTTGCATCAAGGAATTCGACTGGTGATGAGTAAGAGGGTCTAGATCTCCAAGTAGAAGCAAGAACCTCCAAGTGGACTCAAGAACTGAAGAATAACTGAAGTGGGAGAGGACACTAGTCAGCTTCATGCCAGCTACAAGCTGACTCATCCTTTCTCCAAAACTCCTATATATAGAGCTCTCTCATGAGGTCTAGGGAGGCTGGAATCTTGTGAATGTAAGGAAGTGATGTTGGTTTGAGTATAGAACTATTGGGTGATTGCTTTGAAGGAGGTGAAGAGGAGATTTCTTTCTGCTGGGAGGTGTTGCTGGGTTGGGCCTCTTATGGTTGTAACACTCTCAGAACTTTACTTCTTCCATTAATAAAGCATTTGAGGTTCTTCTATATACATGTGTCTCTGTGGCATATTGATGCTTGTATATTTGATTTATTCTAATCCTTGAATCAATTATGGATGTATGCTTCTTGTAGTTTCCCTTTCTTGTGCTTTTGCAGGATCTTTGTGTAGCTGGGCCAGTGAAAGAGCAAGGAGCTGGAAGCAAGCAGCAAGGAGAGAAGATTGGATCAAACATTAGCGGAAGACAACGGTTAGTGGATCTCTTTCTCCCCTCTCTTACATCTCATAAAGAAGTAATCTTGAATAGCTTTGCATTCGGTTGTTGCTGAGGTAATATCACCCTTAGAGTGGGATAGGGTCATTCTGTATTGGATACTTTTCCCAACAACAGGGGCCCACCACATGGTTCTAAAGAAAGATGGAGAATGATGCATGTTTCCGGACTTTCGAGCCCTCAATAAGCTCATTATCAAGGAAAAATTTCCTGTTCTAGATGTTGATGATCTGCTTGATGAACTACATGGTGCTCAATTTTTTACCAAGCTAGACCTCCACTCACGCTATCACCAAATATGCACGAAGGGAGTATACATTCCCAAGGCTGCCTTTTGAACTCATGAAGGCCATTATGAATTCCTGGTCATGCCATTTGGTCTCTGTAATGCTCCATCTACTTTTCAAAGCCTCATGAACCACCTGCTGAAACCATATCTCCGCAAATTTATCCTAGTATTTTATGATGACATTCTCATCTACAACATAACCTAGGACAAACATCTTTAGCGTGTAGATCAGATATTGAAACTGCTCTGAGATCAAAAATTAATTGCCAAATTATCCAAGTGCTCTTTTGGTGTGGAAGAAGTCGAGTATTTGGTACACATTGTGGGTTGTGAAGGAGTGAGGGCTGATCCAAAAAGATTTAGGCAATGCACGATTGGCCTCAACCAAAAACCTTGAATATTTTGAGGGGATTCTTGGGCCTCACTGCCTACTATCACATTTTTCTGCAATTTAGGTCACATTGCTAGGCCCCTCGCTAATATTCTCAAGAAAAATTCATTTCTCTGGACTGATGCAGCTCAGTAGGCCTTCTTGGCTCTCAAACAGGCCATGTGCTCCACTCCCGTATTGGCCCTACAAGATGATGAGGCTCATCTATAGGTAAATTATATGGGCCTTAATTCCACTCTCTAGCTTATTAAAATCAACTTTTCTCACATTTCTTTACATATTTTATTATATTTTTCTTAGTGAGAAGGGTAAAGGTGAGATGTTATGTCATGTGGCCTAATGTGCATTAATTGCAGGATTTGGAGCAGTTTTGGACTAATTTAAGTGTAGGAAATAGAAGTAGAAAAGAATGAGGGATTTTAAGAGATTTGGTCTCCCTCCTTAACTCCTCAATCACTCGAAGATTCCTCCACCAGATCTCATCAGCTTGGAGTTATAAGCAGCCAAGCCAGTGATAGTTGAAGACAAGTCAATCTCAAGTTTGGGAGCCAAGCTTCCCTAATTTTTAGGAAGTTTCTGGTAGCTTCAGTTGTATAAATAAGAAGGCCTAGGGCCTCATTAGGATTCAAACTTTTTATTGTAGCCAAGAGGCAATTTCATGTTAAGATATTGTGACTATTATACTCATGTTATTTTTGACATTTTGATGACAATGAAAAGGGTTTCTTTGATCCAGCACTGAGTTGACTCAGAGGGCTGAAGCTCTTCGGTTAGGGCCCAAACTTAGCTGCAGAGGTTCCTCTATTTTTACATGTATTCTTAGATTAGAATCATAGTTTAGTTGCTGAAGTTATCTCTGCTTTATTTAATTTATAAGTCTTTGAATGATTGGCTAGTTTTGTTTCCATTAGTTGGAAAAGTAGATTAATGTTACAGTAGTGAAAGAAAATACTTCAGAAATTTTTTTGACAATGGACTCTTCCTCCTCTTCCTCATGAGATCATGGTTTGAAGGCCCCACTCTCACAACCCCAAAAACAGATTTATCTTTTGGTCATTACATAACTTAAGAATTTTTGTTGAGTAGATTATTGTTTATGATTTCTTAGAAGCACTTGCAATTGTCATTTTGGTTTCATTATTTTTTTTGTAGATTAGAAAGCATTCCATTCCATAGATTTAAGCCATTAGCCATCAATAAATCAGTTTCTCAAATTCAACTCATCTTTTCCACATTTACATAAAGTTGTGCATGAATGAAGAAAAGAATATGTGTTGTTGTAGGAGTTGTTGATCTGCAGGGAGGAACTCATTCCACCAGCCTCATCTAAGTCTTCTCCACCTCTTGCCCAATCCTACCAACCACTAATTCATATTTATGTTTTGTAGCCACCATGGACAACCACCTTGAGCAAATCCAACCATCTTGAAGAGTTCGGTTGGTCTTTGGGTAGTGTGCACCTTCCCCATACCTTATTATACCATCATACATCTTCCCAAAACTTCCTTTCACCTTCCCTACCTTCCTGCAACCTTTAGCTAAGTTTCCCGTAGTAAACCAGGACATCCTATAATAACTACATGAAAACCTATAGTAACTACAGGAAACCCTGTAGCAGCCTATTTTAGACTATTTTGGGTAGAAATGATAATCAGAGCCTAGGGTAGGCCTTCAACTTGACTTCCATACCCCTCAATTTCCCTTTTGGACCAACTTTTCCATACATTCCTCCATTGTAAAAGATCATATTATTACCTTAGCATTTACATTTCTAAATTGAAAACCAAAAGACTATTTTTTGCAATATTTAGTTAGTACATGCATACATCAGTGGTAATAGTGTTAGGATAATTTCCATGCCTACTTAGTCCAGATAGCTAGATGATAGAATGCAAGGTTAAATTAGGTCTCTTCTGCAAGTAATGTGTGTTAATTCTTAGCTAGGTAATTTCATGTCATTTAATAGCACTTTATATTCAACGCTTTCATTTCCTTAAAATAGGCAAGCATTACTATTTTTATGAGAAAAAAATTGAATAGTACACACAATAATACATTATTATAGTAATAGAATAAAATGAAGTACATAAAGGTTTGAAGGTGTCAAAGACATTGTGGATGCTTACGTGGCCATGAGACTTACTTATAGTAATGGTTGCTTCACAATGTTTATAATTTTTCCAATTATGGAAATTCCCTCCGAAAGTTTGTTACTGTTGTAAGAAATTTTTTTAACTGATAAAAATGCAGTGGAATATTTATTTAGTATTTCTAATTGGTCAAATGATATTGCTTTAGGTTAATTATTTAGGTAAGCCTATGTTCAGGGAAATATTCATTGTTCATTTTCCAAAATGGTTTTAATTGTTTTATTTTTGAAATTATTTTATTTGTATATTAATTAATTTTGATTATGATGTGATTGATTTTAATAGTATATGAGTTTAAAAATTAAAATCCAAGTATTTCAACTCCAATGAATCTAAAAATCCAGGTAGTTCAACCCGAAGGGATCTACTTGTCGTCCAAACTAGCAAGGCCTAACCCCAAGGGTGTTGAGGAGATTTGACCCTGTGATCTCCTGATAGGCTAGGTAATTAGCAACAGGAACTCGATCAACTGAGCTATCCCTTGGGGCTTAAAAAGTAAAACCATTATACTACTCTCGATTTAATTTAATTTTATCATGACATATTATATTAATATATTAAACATTAATATTAGTATATTAAATATGGATATACATTATATTTTAACTTTCATATATTTTGGTTGGTAACGTAAGTGGATTTGTTTGATAAATAATGGAGGAGATTTATGTTATAATTGAAGAACAAACATTCTCCTCATCCTCCTCCTCTTAATGGTTGAATTTTGGTTTTGTAGGGTGTTTGTGGAATTGTGTTTTATTGTAATAGTGTGTTGAGTAATGTGTATGAGATTAAAGTTGTGTTAAGAGTTGTATAACTTTGTAGATATGGTTGTTAGAAAAGGCCATCTACCTTCCAAGTATTTGGAAGTGCCTCTTTTTATATACCATAATCAGACAACTAACTAGGAAGATCTCATAGAAAGGACCCGACGAAAGGTCAGTCACTGGGCTTTCCGGGCTCTTAATTTCCCAAACCTCCTAATATTGACCAAAGCAATATTACAAGCTATAATTCTAAATTATTATCTAGCATTAATACCTATTCCAAGTACAGTTTGCCAACGCCTCTACTTTATTTGGAGTAACTTCTTATGGAGAGGTATAGCTAAAACACACAAGTGGGCCCTTGTAGGATGGAATAAATTGACTACACCAAGATCAATGGGGGGACTAGGTATTCGAGATCCTCAACTGATTAGTTTTGCTTATGGTATGAAACTATGGTGGTTTTGGATTCAGGGAGGCCCACAAATCTAGAAACAATTTTGGCTCAAAAAGTATTTGCCATTGCACACACAAAACAAGTGATTACACTTTGAAGCAAAAATTCAAGGCTCCGATATCTTGACCTAGGTGCAAGAAGGCTAGGATCTCATTAGACGTTATGCATTTTGGGAGGTTAAAGGGGGGATGATAAAATACTTTTGGAAGGATTCCTAGCAGAAACATCCTCGTTTGGTGGAGAATGAGAGGCTCCAACCCATTAAAACTCTATCAAAGGCTTTGGGGGCTCATAAGCTAGTAGATTTATGGAAACCATTAGATGAAAATCAATATTTATGACAATGGAAGGATAAAAGTGACTAGACCCATACAAATGGGATTCACCCATGGGAGGAGTTCCAAGAGATACTTGAAAATAGTCAAATAAAATTCTCTCAACAACAGGACATTCTATGATGGGGGCGTAAATCACCAGGAGCCTTCCCAATAAAAGAACCATACTCCTTACTTGCAGGGTTTCAAATAAATGATAAGGAAGTGATATGGAAGCAGTTGTGGGAAGGCTCATGGTGGCCAAATATCTCAAATTTCCTTTGGTTGATAGCCTGGGGGTGTTCAATCACCTGGGATTGCCTTCAAAAAAAAGGTTTTGAGGTCCCACCTCTATGTCTACTATGTTCTCAAGTGGAAGAATCAATATAGCATCTTTTTATTACATGTCCTTTTGCCAAAATAATTTTGGAGCTCATCCCAAAAATCTTCATATGCAACTTACCCAATTCGGTCAATGTCAAAACCTGGATGGAACAATGGTTTGGTCATCGGTTTAAAAATAATGTGGTCTTGCGAGCTTGGCATTTGGCTCTATGTTTTACCCTTTGGAAAGCCTTGTGGAAAGAGAAAAATTTGAGAATTTTTGAAATGAAAAAAAGGACTTCATCTTTGTTAAAATAAATCATCCTCCTTAACATTCGAGAAACTGTAATGGTCTCCAGCTTTTCTTCAGAGAGTTGGTAAGTGGATGAGTCTGAGGAACATATTTTAGAAAGCCTTGACCTCCATCCTACTATGTTTACTTCCTCTTCATCAACTGAACAAGGGCCTAATCACTTAAGTGAGAATTCATTTTCACCAACTCCAAGAGCCTTCATCAAATTGAATTTTGATGGATCTTTTGAAGGAAATCCTAGAGTGGTAGGTTATGGTGGGATCATCTGGGATGAGAACTCTCACCCTTTACATGTCTATGATTTTTCCTGCGGTGTCGCAACAAACAACCTTGCAAAGTTTTTGGCACTTGAGAAAGGTCTACAAATTGCTGTCAGAGAAGGGTATTGTATGATACAGGTTCATGGAGACTCTCAACTCATCATACACTGTGTATGTAAGTTGTTACATGGCCATCTGATAGAGAGAATGCCCGACAGTTGGAACCTTCAGGAAGTGGTCATCAATATCAAAAATTTGCTATTAACATTCGAATATATTACCCCCAAGCACACTCAGCGGGAGGGAAATAAAGTATCAGACACATTGGAAAATTGGGGTAGCATAGAGAGACACCTAGATTTTTATTATTCATGGATAGTTGCATCCATGCAATAAAGAGGTGGGTGGAATATGATAAATTATCAGTGGAGACTAATGTCCCTGATGGGGGTGGTATTATAGTTAACGTCTTATGTCAGGAAGCATGATTAACATGTCGATCAAATGAATGACACATGGAGTGGTGGCCCTTGGTTTTAGAGCCATGCTCTCCACCTATCATTTTTTGCTCCTCACGTGACATCATCACCATTTACGAGCCTTATATCACCTACTCTAGTCCTATCGATTTAAATGTGTGCAGGTGGTTGCATTTCGATATGAGTATGAAATTATTTTTGGCACTGGGTTTCATCCTTTGTTATCTGAGATGGGTAGGCTCTCTCATGTCGGATTGGTCGTAGGTAGAGGTCTTCCTGACACACAAGTATAGCTCATTCAAGAGCTCAGCATTCTTGATTTTATTGGGTTGGTTAAGGAACATTCCCCGTCGTAGACATGTCTTGCCATGGATATCACTCAGAGTGGTTATTTAACTCAACGGATCTGACCTCAAGCATCCTCATCTGGCTATATATGCATGGGTAAGCTCTGAGGGTGACGACATTTTTATGGTTTAGTTTTTATTGGTGAGGGATTATAATCATCAAGTTGTGCCTGAATGAGCAAGGTAGTCACTTCTGGCCATCAGGGAGGTTTTTTTCCTTGTCATTCTCATTCGTCTTCTTACGTTTATTCATCAGTTAGTCATTCAATGGTCTGGTACTTGATCTGTAGTTTGGTGAGAGACTGTAAGAGTCAATATTCTTTGTTTTCTTTTTACATAATTCGAGTTCTAGTCCTTCTTTTGAACTAGTGGTTTTGTTGCCTTCTGTGTCACCTCAAATGCCTAACTCTCCCGAAATTTCTTTCAGTTGTCCAGTGCAAATATGTGGAGTCTGGTACCCTGGTACCTTCTCCATTTGGTTTTGAAAATTTCTATTGCTCAATCAGAATTAAAATTGCTCTAATGTTTATGTTGTACTTTACTCTCTGTTCCTTCAAAGTTTGGGGTTTCGGGGAGTTAAGGGTGTCTTTTTTTTAATGTTTTGTGGCCTCCTTTTATGTTTTCTTTGCCACACAGTTCGCCCTCTCCCATTACCTTAGTGGTTATTGTTTTCCTGAAGCAAAGACCCTACCCACCCTTAACATTGGGTATCCTTGTCCCTCTTCTTTCACACGCTGCTTTTCTCTACCATGTCCAAAGTTTATATGTAACCATGTTCCCTTGCCAGAGACCACCCAATTATCATGATGGTGCACCAGGTTCATTTTCTTCTCGTAGCTAGCATTTGTTTAAATGGGATTAAGAGGCCAACCACTTCGACTCAGTTCCTCTTGAAGTGAGGAAATGAATTATTCACTTAGAGGCAAAGGAGTTTGGGGACCACATATATTTCTTTGATTTAGAGATTGGAAGCAACAACCTCAAGTGGGTTCCCGATCCAGGGAAATTCCACAAGCAAAGGCTTCACTTCCTCCATTCTATTTCTTTGCATCTTCAATTGGAAAATCTATTAAATATGGTCATTCATGATAAGCAAGACAATAATTACAATCTATTTTCAGGTCATGAGGAGATCAAAAGAATTATACGAGACATTCACTACAATTTGAATGACATCGTGGACAAGTTGACTAGGGTGGAGCGGTTTGTCATATCTGACTCAAATATTGACTTAAATGAGAAACATGAGGTTCTCACAGTCATTAATGCTCCTGTTGAGATCTCTCCTCAAGCAAACTCCTCTCCCCTGTCTCCCATCATCATCTTAAACTAATAGTCCACCAAGGGTATTGCACTAGTTTCTATTGCTAGTTACTATATGTTTTTTTGTTCCAAGTTTCATAGTGGATTGGCATTTTTATCAATGGTTTGATGATATACTATTGTTTAGCACCATTTTTTCTTTTGTTTAGGTCTATTTCAGAGTCAAATGGGGTTTGTCAGTTTGTAAACATTGGTGATGTAGTTACCTTGTTTTGCATTGTCTCACGGTAGTCTCAACTTGGTAATTTTTGACCTCTGGTAGCAATGGTGTCCATGTCGTCACCCTTGGTTGAAGAAATGATCTCCCAAGGTGTTTTTTTGGTATATGAAGAAATCTTATTGTAATATCTTTATTAGTAATAGAAATCTTTTGACATAACTTAAAAAAAAATTGTTTTGAGATGAAAATTTATACTTTAGTGTTTGGGATATAAATCATGATTCCTTTGTGATGATGCTAACAAAATCTAAGATCATTTTTTCAAATAAGGATTAGCTTTTAAATTGTGTTCAAATCCCCATGTATGCCACTCACCTTCTTCTATATTAAAAAATAGTTTGTCTTTACTTAGTGAAAGTAAAGACTCTAATTTTTTAATAGATTGAAATAGAAATAAAAATACAAAAAATAAAGTACCAAATAAAACAAACTTTTAATAATTATTATCATCATTGTATAGCTAGTTGCCAAATTGATATATAAGATCTTTATATGGGATCTTCTCCACATAAAATGTGCACACCCTATACTCTTTCAATCTCGAACTTGTAACTTCAAAGAATGGTACACATATTTTTTACTTATTAATATTGTGCTAAGATAAAAATACATTATATAACAAAAATAGTGAAGTAGACTCCTAAAATTCTAACTACACTATATTGGTTCATTCACTTACACGTACTCTATTCTAACGATCCATATAGAAGTGCTCTATACTTATATGGTGTGTTGTATTCAAGTAAAACAGAATACCCTATATGCCCAAGTTCTACAATTTCTATAGATGTGACACTTCCACTTAGACTAATATTTCTCAACCATGTTGCAATAGATTGAATCATGTTCTTAAAATTCAAAATTGATTCCTGGTAGTGTCTTTTTCTTAATTTATTCATGAATGAAATATTAATGTGTCCTTATATTCTTAACTTTCCCATGATACTTTAAATGCTCTATCATGGCTATATAACGTTTGGCTTGCTTGGAGTAACCTCAATGCATTACAATTATTGTATCTACCATATAAATTATTTTGTGACTGGACATGCCACTAGGTTCTTTGTTATGCATTGGAAAGAGAAGTTGTTTAATGTTTCTTTTCTACCCACAAAACTACACCTCCATTAAGGATAACATAATGTCCTAAAGTTGAACTCTTGTTATCAATGCCCCCTACCCAATTTATGTCACAATGACTTGTATGCTTCAAAGATTCATTAGAACTCCCATTGAATGTAATTCCATACTTAGTTGTTGCTTGAATGTATTTGAAATTTCTTTTGACCATTTCACAATGTTGTGATCCAAGATTACTAGAAAATTGCTCACAATAATTATAAACTGTGTAATATTATGTCTACTGCAAATTATTTCATACATTAATCTCCCAATAATGTTCAATTATGGAACAAAGAGAATTTGATTCTCCCTGCGTGACATAATTTGAGTGAAAGTTCTTACCTACTTCCACTAGAGTAATTAGTTTTGCAATTTTCCAATGTTCCTAATACACTTCTTTTGAGTAATATGGATTTGCCTCCTTTCCCTGTATTTTAAAATTAAAATGCCAAAGCAATAATAAATTTCACTGTAATTAGTCATATTGAATTATAAAATTAGTAGAGACCTAAACAAGTGTAACATTTTAATGTCATAAACATATAAAACTAAAAGGATCCCCAACTCACCAATATGTTTGATGTAGACATTCGAAATAGCACAACTTACGTATCCTTCATTTGAAATAAACCCTATCCTTCAATCCTATCCCAAGTTGTTCTTAAGGGGGGATGTCTCCGACACATAGGAAATAGTTAAGTATAACTTGGTCTAGTGTAGAGTTAGGTAAAGTGTGTTTCTTTACTATGTACTTTTGTAACTTACAATTTGACAGTCACTATATGTTCTAGACATGAAGTGATCTGATGGTTCATTCTCTCCTATTACCGACACTTGATCCGTGGCTTAACACCCGATAGGTCCATGATCGCTATTTAAAGAGCATGGAGGGTCATTTGTAGGGTGACCGTTCATGAGAGAAACTTATGTAATTTTTCTTTCTTTTATTAATAAATTGCCTGAAGTGGCCGTGTTGGCTCAGGCCATGGATTGTTTCCCTCTTTGAGGGTTTTAACCACGTCAAGAATATTGGTGTATTGATCTATGATCTGTTTGTGAGCGGTGTCCTTTGGTGTTCTATCTGAGGAACTTATCCTGTAAATTCCTACATTCAAATCTACAATTTGAGTGTGTGATTTTGTGTGATTTTGTTACTGAATAAGCTTTGTAGTGCTCTATTGACCCATCTGACCTATATTTTTATTTTTTATTTAAACAATCACTTACACCTAACTATTATCCTTTTAGGTGGTGTTGAGAAATCTAGGGGCAACTTAATGTACTTGTAGTTAGCTTCTTCTTTTGCTTGATTATTATTATGTTTTTATCATCAAATAGCTACCAAACAATGAAACGAGACAAGACGACACAAAGTATAGGCTGCTATCCAGGGCCAAAAGCTCTCCTCTTGAGAGGAAAACCCACAAGAATTCTTCTCTTCTTATAGAATCTTCAAATGACGAATTCCAAGATATATGACCCTTGACAAAGACTACTCCAAGACTAAGTCAATCCTCTTCTTGATGAACTTGATTCTCACAAAGTCAAACTTGCCTTTTAGCTGATGCAACTTTATCCTTTGACCAAAATTTTGGACTTGCAATTCTGACTACAACTCTTCAAGTACAAGCTCAACTCTTCAAGTACCAATAGATCAATTCAAAACAAGATATATAGACTTGGTACAACTATAAGGTGTGACTCACATTGTAATATGGTTAGGAGTCTATTATTATTCAACACAATGCTCAATATTTTACCTTCATCTGTCCAACATGCAACCTCATCACAGGAAACTCCCATATTCTCTTCTCCTTCTACTACTCATCCATTCTCCACACTGCAAATATCTACATGCTCCGTGCAACAAATCTATGCAGCATATCTATGCTTACCTCTCATAATCCACACACCCTAAAGAAACTACAATTCCATGCAATATCTCAGATTTACTCAATGATACTCTAAGCCTCCAAGCTTGCTCCACATAATCTTGATGGCTCGTCATGCTGCAACTCCTCATCTCCTTCCCTTGAAATCTTGCAATTCTATGGAATAAAGAGTTGAATGCCACCAATTGGGCCATTCATGTCTGCAAGAATTCTCACTAATTTTCTATAAAATCACCAACCAACATCACCATTAAAATCCATATTTTCCTTATGATACTTCCACATATGCACTTTATTATCGAGTTTTAGTATATCACCAATCAATTGTAATCGACGTTACAAATCACAAAACTGATAATCACCTCTAGATCCTTAACTCTAGAACCCTGGAATCTAAACTTTTGTTGCAATCATAACCTCTTCCTCCTCAATGCCTTGGAATGGTTTGTGGTCCCACGATTTTACTAGAAGTAACCCAAATTTGATTCTCAACACAATCCTATATGTTTTACAAGAAATTGAAGATGCTATAAGTCAAGATTTCAATCCCGATCTAGCAAAAAATTGACTGATTTCTGGAAACCAAACCTCCTAATTTCTTGCATCCTCTCAATGTCTTTAGAATCCCTATCCAATAATAATATTCGAAAACAATTTCTCTAACCCATTATCAAACAAATCTATTAAATTCAAAGCTTAACTTGATGGACGCATACTGGGATAATGCAGAGTGAATTTAGATGAGCCAATATTGCATGAAGCTCTGCCCATTATCGGGATTCCTTGGCACATGACACAATTCACCTATATTCAACCACCCATACTTCTATTATCTCGCAATAGTGACAAATCTAGCTCACAGTGAATTCTTCATATTCTGATATAATGCCAACGTTATATTCAATATTTTCATCTGTGGGATGGTCCCACCAATTCTTTCGATGACAGTAGTAATATTGTCGCCTTTATCCACTGCAATCTACTAGTGGCCCTCACCAAATGATGGAAAAAAAAATGCACAACACATTATCTACTCTCAGTAGCTTCCATTACCTTGGCCCTCCTTCAAGGGAGCCAAACCCAATCTTGCGTTGACGCTATGTTATGTTTAGGAAGTAGATATCATTACACACATAAAATTGTGTTAAGTGCTTTACATTAATCAAATAACAATACAAATATAAATACATAAATGTTATTTTGAGATAGGCAAACTATATTGATTATGCTATCTAAACGGTGGAGAAAATACCTTGACCTCACACCAGTATAGGAAGCATCTAATTGGAGAGAATCTCTCAAATCCAACAGGTCCTAATAACCTCCTAAAGACTAGGAATAGACTACATGTAGAGATCAACTCCACCTAATAATTAGCATTAACCATAACAGTCAATATGACCAAACACACATAAGAACAATAGGAGCTACATACTCTGACAATCTTCTTTCTTGAATAATATTTTAAATGGTCACATCTTTATCATTTATTATCTTTTATTTTGCCACTCTATATCTTCATATTTAGTCTTCTATGATCTTTGGTCTTATTCATTCCTCGTCATCGTTCTTCTTCATCTTGTACCTGCAAAACATAAACATTGTTGAAGTCCATATAAAAAGTAACCATCCATTGGAATACTTGGGTCACTAACCATTTTATCCACCAATTCTCTAGGAAACTATTTCTCATATATGTTTCATCAACCATTCTTCTATCAAACGTTTTCATACATATAATTTTTTATTTTTCCTACATTATCGTCACAATCATCCTCATCTTGGGCTTTTAGCTTACATGTAACTATACTCTCGATGCTCTTGCATCATTATCAAACATTGAGTGGTTCATTAATTTTTGCATAAAGTGTATATGATTACAATTCCATTTAAGTATGCTTTTGAGGTCTTGTTAATATTCGAAGTTGCATCCCACCTTTTCCATTACTTATGTATTGTATGGCTACAAGTTATATTAACCTTTCTAGAATAGTATCCTCATGCATAGATTCTTCTTTACATATATGATCATAAAACCTTGATTTCTAAATCCTTAATATTTTCTATCTTTGTTGATTTATGTGTTGGGTTTGTTATATTCTTTCCACGCGTCACGGTGTCTGGGGAAGTGCCTCGATATTTTATTTTATTTTATGTGGACCCAAGGATGGGGGTGGACCCAAATATGGTGGGTGGACCTACCCATGGTTTTGTGCATGGGGTTTGCACATGTTTTGGGCATGATGGTTTTTTACCTATGGTATTTTGTAGATCCGGTCAAGAGATTTATAGTTATATTCTAATGATCTGTATATGAAACTGTTTGAGGTTTATGTAAAATTGCAAGTGATTAAATTTGAGTTTTTAAGGCTCTTATGTCAAATTCATAAACACATAAACATGAATTTAAACTTCCTAAATTGCAGAATATTATAGACAATATCACCATAATAGTAAACACAAAACAACAAGTTATGAATGAGTTCAACCCTTCTAGGCTACGTCTCCTGGTCCGGCTTCCAATTTTTGGGCTTATATCATTATGCTCATAAAAATAATGATTAAAACATGTTACAGTGCTCAAATGGCTTCAACAATAGATCCATTGGCTTCACAGCTATCAAAACCCTTGTTTAACCTCTTTCTGCTCCCAAAAAGACCAAAAACTAAGAAAGTTATGCCTCTTTCCTCCTTTTCCCAAGTTTTGCAGTGAACCATCCTACAATTTGGCCAAAACCTGGCTCGTGTGCCCCGAACGCAGAAGCTTCCCATTAAACCTGGCACGATTCCCGCTCGGCATGCAAAGTTGTAGGATAGATAAGGCACCTTTAAGCCCCCAGTCGAGGGTTGTGGTTAGCCGCTAACCCTGGTCCATGGATTGGGGTCGAGGGTTAACCATGGTCCCAACCCCCAAATCGGCGCAAACTAAAACATAAATAATGTTTTGGGCCCATTGTTTAACAAGTATCACTTGTGGTTCAATTTGTGAGGTTGCAGTTACTGCATGTGAGGTCTTAAGTTTGAGGTTCGATCCACCAGAGGCTTGATTCAAGAATTAACCAAAAATATTTGGCCACCGAGGTGCCATGCTGCCTATGGTTGGGCCACGTGGCAACCTGTGGTTGGTCCACATCAACCATAATCATCCTCCAATCAAATTCGACCCAATCAGCACCAATAGAAAATTTCCACTTGTCGCATTGAGATTGGCCCCTAGAGCCAGGTCACCTTGCCAAGTCAGCAGGCCCAGTCAACTGTACAGACTGCTGAATGGTTAGCCTACACAATGCCTTTTTTTTTAAATTTAGTTGTTTCCAAAATCAATCAGAACTCGTTTTTGGGACATACACCATCCGTTTTCCATGAAACAAGTTGTGACAGATTCAGAATAATGAGATCTATCCATTCGTTCCACTTTTGAGCCATTCAAAAACTTTCATTTTTGAGCATATTTTTTAGCACCAGATCACTCCTTCCCACTGGAAGCTTTTGGACCCCAAAAGCTCTTTATTATTGAAAAATTAGATGAGTGTAAAACCCCCTCACCCTTCCAGTCTCAACCCACTGGAATTTGCCTAAATTCAACAATTTGAGCTTTTCATCAAAACTGATCTTTTTCCTTGATTTTGGAGACCTTGTGTTGTTATTGTAGATACCATCTTGCTACGATTTCCTAGAATTTGCAAAACAAAAATTTGTCCTTGAAGGAACAAACATATTCCTTCCTCGGTCGTCAATCGAAGGAAACTTAAACAGCTTGAAAGTATTCTCACCTCGAACACTGTCGACATGACGATGTTTAACTTGTCTTACCTTGTGCTTGGCTCGACTGTTGACCAAGTGTTTTCACCATTGCCAGGCACCATTTTGAAAACCCCAAGAAGAACTTGTGGAACCTATGTGTGCTTTGTCAAATTTCTTTGACACTTTCTCTTTGACCTTTGCACTCTTTAGCATCGACATCTTGTTCCCATCACTGTTCAACAATGATGTATGCTGCTACAAATTTTCCTCATCATGTTTACCTCTTTTAGGAGACAACATGTTAGAATAGTGAAATAAGTTATCACAACCATTAGAAACCTTAATGAAATCATATTTTTCATTTGATGCATTTCCTTGAAAGACCTCATTCATAACATTTTGATGCTTGAACATTAACAAAGCAAAATTTTGACTTGCATTCACACTTCTCTTCATTTTTCTAGCATGCATAAGAGACAAACTCATCTTCTTACGATGCACTCTAACTATGTACCCAATTCCATTATTGAATAACTGATACTTATTCTCATGACAATGAAAAATTTCTCTCCTGTCATAAAGGTATGGGATTCCCAAAACTATACCACATATATCTAATGGCACTACATCAAGCTCAACTTCGTCAAGAAAGTTTGTAGTGATTGCATGTTGGGTCCCTATAATACTAGTGATTACCCCACTACTATTGTAGTTATACCCCTTATTTATATTTTTGTGCCCCTATTACCCCCTTGTTGTTATTTCTGTGCCCCATAGAATCCCTCTATTGTTATTTTTGTGGCTTTATATTATTATTGTTAGGTCGGCTGGATTATATTGTGACTCCTTAGACTCCTATATATAGAAAGGAGGTTTTGTCATTTGTATCATCCAAGAATTTTTCATTTATATAATGTAAAGGAGGTTTCCCCCCTCGAAGAGGCTGAATTCTAAGGCGTGAATCTCTCTTTTCTATCTTTTTGTGAGCTGGTTTCATAACATTTGGTATCAGAGCTTTAGATTCTAGGGTTTCGCTGCTCCAAACAGGTCATCGTGGCATTTTCGCTATAACTTTTTTTCTGTGACGTTTCAGAAGTCACAAAAAAAACCCATTTGAAAAGAAATCGTGCTGAACCTCGGGTCCGAATTTCAGAGCTTTTCGCGCGATATTTGCGGAGATATGATCTGAGGAATTTGGTCTTTTTGCAGACTCCTGAATTACATTCAAAACAGGTGACCTGGGGAAAATCGTCATAACTTTCTCTCTGGGGATCGGATTGAAATTTCGTAAGAAGGTAAAGAAAGAGGACATACTGCAGTTTTTTGTATGCGTGTTTCAGATTCAAAGGTTGAAATAATGACTCGTGGTACGTCGTACAAGTTCGCTCTACTGAACCAGTCTAAAAGAAAGTCACTGTGGGATATTTCACATAACGCTTCCTTGGAGAATCCAATTTGGGTCAGACTTGTGGCATTGGAAAGAGGACATAGAAGGCTACTACAGGTTGAAATTTTAGAATTGTATGATCCGAAATTACAGAGATACATCAGATTCAATATCAGGCTTCTATAAAGTGAAAAAAAAGGTGTGTAGTTTTTTTTTATTTTTTGTGTAAGCTTGGTTTAACGGAATTCAAAGGGCATAGTAAAGAATTATTATCGGTAACTGATGCCCCGAGGAAAGAAAATGCAAACACCTAGTAAGGAACCTGAAAGCTCTAGCATGACTCATGAAGAAGAGGAAGAAATGCTACATGATATATCAAAATTACAAGAACAAGTGCAACAAATGTCACGCTCACAAAAGCTAACAGAAGCTAAGATAAGTGGCATGGAATCTAAGATAAATGGCGTGGAATCTAAGATAAATGGCGTGGAAGCTAAGATGGACGATTTGAAGATAGATTTGAAGAAAGACATGGCAAATTTGAAGACAGATTTGAAGACAGACATGGCAGATTTGAAGACAGATTTGACAAATTTTCTACAAGAGATACTTACTAATGGTGAAAAGGTTGTAAAGGAAACTCATGATGTGAACAAAAGTAATGTTAATCATGATTCCATAGATTCTAATGTTGGATCGAAGACCCACCATATTCCAAAAATCGATATGAGGAAGTTTGATGGCAAGGATCCCGCCACATGGATATTACAGATGGAGCAATTCTTCGATCTCAATAATGTGCAAAACACACAAAAGGTACGTATGGAAACTGTATATTTGCAACTGTATGGAAACTGTATATTTGCAACTGTATATTACGGATGAATTGATAGCACATTATGAAGATACAAAAAGCAACACTTTTTTAGCCAATTGATAAGTCTCAAACAAAAGGGTTCAGTAATGGAGCACATTGAGGAGTTCCAAAAATTGAACATAAGGGTAAAAGATATTCCAGAGGAGCATAGGATTGATGTGTTCATAGGGTCTTTAAAGGATAATATCCAACATGATGTTCGCCTTTGGGAACCTGATTCATTAGAGAAGGCATTCAGGTTAGCAAGAAAAATGGAAAGCAAAATTATGGCAACCAGGAAGCATACCACTCACAACTATAAAGACGGAAGTGTTGTTGCCCCTAGTCTTCCACAACCTATAAGGTTGACACCACAACAATTGGAAGAAAAAAGAGCAAAAGGGCTTTGTTACAGTTGTGATAGCAAATACACTAAAGGTCATAAGTGTGCTGAGAAGAAATTATTCTACATAGATTGTGAAGAGGAAGAAGAAAAGGAGCAAGAAAGGTCAAAAGAAGAAGATATACTCCAGGAACAAAGCCTAGATGAAGAACAAATAAATCCGACCATATCTTGTAATGCATTGGCGGGAATTACCACTCCTCAAACCATCAAGATAGAAGGACAAATCAAGAAGAAAAAGGTAATAGTGTTGATTGATTCAGGAAGCACCCACAATTTTATTCATTGTAGGGTAGCAAAAGAATTGAATTGCTTCCTATATCCAGCACCAGAGTGTCAAGTGATGATTGCAAATGGAGGAACAATAAATTGCTCTGGAAAGTGCCATAATATCAAGCTATCCATGGGAGAATATGTATTGACTAGCCCAATGCTTTCCATTCCAATGGGAGGTGCTGATGTTGTACTAGGAGTCCAATGGCTACAATCCTTGGGTACAATAGCTTTTAATTTTCAAGAACTTTTCATCAAATTTTCTACGGAAGGAAAGGAAGTTGAATTAAGGGGTATTGCAGGGAAACCAGGAAAGATAATCAGCTCTAATGGTATGACAAAGCTTCTAAAAAAGGAGCAAAGAGGTGTAATTGCACAATTATGTTCGCTAGATGTTTCCACATCGGAATCATCTATTTCTCCAGATCTCCAAAAAGTCCTGGACAATCATTCCAAGGTATTTGAGACTCCCAAAGGTCTCCCACCTATGCGTGATCATGATCATGCTATTCATCTGATTCCAGGAAGTGTTCCTCCAAACATCAGGCCGTACAGATATCCCTATGTCCAAAAAAGTGAAATTGAACGTATGGTTGCAGAAATGCTAGAGGCTGGTATAATTCAACCAAGTCAAAGTTCTTTCTCTGCTCCAGTAGTATTGGTGCACAAGAAGGATGGATCATGGCGCATGTGTCCGGATTATAGGGAGCTCAACAAGCTCACTAT
Source organism: Pinus tabuliformis (assembly GCA_031772625.1). NCBI lineage: Eukaryota > Viridiplantae > Streptophyta > Pinopsida > Pinales > Pinaceae > Pinus > Pinus tabuliformis. The sequence continues at coordinate 558,944,147 of CM062807.1, forward strand.
TAAAGATAAGTTCCCCATTCCTGTCATTGATGAATTACTGGATGAATTGCATGGATCAATTTACTTCACCAAGTTGGATCTTCGTTCGGGATATCATCAAATCAGAATGAAGATTGAAGACATTCCGAAAACGGCATTTAGAACTCATGAGGGTCATTATGAATTTTTGGTCATGCCTTTTGGCCTTACCAATGCACCTTCAACATTTCAAGGTTTGATGAATTCAATTTTCAAACCATTCCTTAGAAAATTTGTGTTAGTATTTTTTGATGATATACTAATCTACAACAAGTCTTGGAAGGATCATGTTGAACATGTTGACAGGGTGCTACAACTATTGGAGGAGAAACAATTATATGCAAAAAGATCCAAATGTTTCTTTGGAGTCCAGGAGGTGGAATATTTGGGTCATATTGTATCTCATGAAGGAGTTAAGGTAGACCCTAGCAAAATTAAAGCCATTAAGGAATGGAAAATCCCCACATCCATAAAGCATCTGCGAGGATTTCTTGGGTTGACAGGGTATTATCGCAAGTTTGTTAAGAATTATGGGAGAATAGCAGCACCTCTAACAACATTATTGAAGAAAGATGCATTTTCATGGACTCCGGAAGCAACAAAGGCCTTTGAACATCTTAAAGAGGCAATGTGCCAAGCACCGGTCTTAGCTACACCGGACTTCACAAAAACCTTTATTGTGGAATGTGATGCTTCAGGAAATGGAATTGGTGCTGTTCTAATGCAAGATGAAAGACCCATTGCTTTTGAAAGTCGTCCAATCAAGGGAAAGTTTTTAAGCAAAGCTATTTATGAGAAGGAAATGTTGGCAATACTCCATGCACTTAAGAAATGGCGACCCTACCTAATGGGAAGACACTTCAAGGTAAAAACGGATCATGATAGCCTTAAATACTTTTTAGAACAAAGATTATCCTCTGAAGAGCAACAAAAGTGGGTCACAAAGATGTTGGGTTATGACTTTGAAATCATCTACAAAAAAGGGAAGCAAAATGTGGTGGCAGATGCACTCTCAAGAAAGGATGAGGATGTGGAAGCATTGTTGTGCGCCATTTCTATTATCCAACCAGATTGGATAAACGAAGCAAGGGAGGAATGGAAGAATGATGAAGAAGTGTGGGCACTTATTCGAAAGCTACAACAAGATTCCAGTACGTCTGATACATTTAGCTGGCAAAATGATTCATTATGGTACAAAGATCGCTTATACCTCTGTAAGAATTCCCAGCTAAAACAAAAGATTCTTATGGAATTGCACACTTCTCCCTTAGGAGGGCACTCAGGATTTTTAAAAACTTACCACAGGGTTAAGAAGGAATTTTTTTGGGATGGCCTTAAATCAGATATTCAAAAGTTTGTGGCGCAATGTTTGGTTTGCCAACAAAATAAAGTTGAAACAATTAAGACACCAGGTCTATTACAACCTTTATCCATTCCAAGCCAACGTTGGGAGGAGGTTTCAATGGATTTTATCACAGGTTTACCCAAGTCTGAGGGAAAGAGTGTCATCATGGTGGTAGTTGACAGACTTACCAAGTATGCACACTTTTGTGCATTATCACATCCATTTAAAGCCAGTACAGTTTCTACTGCATTTATGGAAACAATTCAAAAGCTACATGGAAACCCAAAGATTATTGTAAGTGACAGAGATCCCATTTTCACTGGAAATTTTTGGACATAATTATTTTCTTGTCTTGGTACTCAGTTAGCTCATAGCTCATCTTATCATCCTCAATCTGATGGGCAAACTGAGATAGTAAACAAATGTTTGGAAGGATATCTTCGTTGCTTTGTATCTGATAAACAGACACAATGGGTCAAATGGTTGCCTCTGGCTGAATGGTGGTATAACACTTCCTTCCATACAGCAACAAAAATGACCCCATTTATGGCACTTTATGGGTATCAACCACCATCCATCACATCATATTTAAGAGAAAATTCTAAGGTTCAGGCAGTGGAACATCACATCGAACATCAACAACAAGTCCTCCAACTCTTAAAGGATAACCTCGTGTTGGCACAAAATAGAATGAAACAACAGGCAGATCAACATCGTAGTCAAAGAAGTTTTGATGTAGGTGATTGGGTATTCATACGGCTACAACCATCTAAGAAAATGTCCCTAAAGCAAGCTAAGAAGGATAATAAATTATCACCAAAGTATTATGGTCCGTACAAGGTGTTGCAAAAGATTGCTACTATGGCATACAAATTGGAGCTTCCTGCAGCCTCTTGATTGCACCCAGTTTTCCATGTTTCATGTTTAAAGAAAGTTATAGGCAACAAGCTCCCAGTTCAAACAATATTGCCAGAACTTGACGAGGAAGGAAAAATTATATTGGAACTGGAAGCAGTCACAGAAATAAGAACTCGACAGCTATGAAATCAATCAATTTCAGAGTATCTTATCAAGTGGAAGAACTTATCCGCTGAAGATTCCACATGGGAGGATGAGAATTTTATGCAGAAGTATCCAGAACTACTCAAGCGTTGAGGACAACACTTTTTTGAAGGAGAGGGGCATGTTGGGTCCCTATAATACTAGTGATTACCCCATTACTATTGTAGTTATACCCCTTATTTATATTGTTGTGCCCCTATTACCCCCTTGTTGTTATTTCTGTGCCCCATAGAATCCCTCTATTGTTATTTTTGTGGCTTTATATTATTATTGTTAGGTCGGCTGGATTATATTGTGACTCCTTAGACTCCTATATATAGAAAGGAGGTTTTGTCATTTGTATCATCCAATAATTGTTCATTTATGTAATGTAAAGGAGGTTGCCCCCTCGAAGAGGCTGAATTCTAAGGCGTGGATCTCTCTTTTCTATCTTTTTGTGAGCTGGTTTCATAACATTGCAAATCTAAGGATGCACTTCCTTGTCACCTGCAAATTTGCATTCTTACATATCTAGCCTAAAGGATAAGGTCTTGGATGTGGAATGGCTTCCAAGTTCAAACTTTTGACAATGTTTTCAAAGATGAGATTGGATTGAGAGCCACTATAAAAAAGAGTGTCAATTTTGGTATGCTTTGAAACAACTCTAACGTGGAAAAGTTCAATTGTTATTTCATCATTTTGAGTGTCATTGGAACAACTTGAACAACTAGTGCTTGATGTGTTCTTACCTTTCAAACCCATTGCTGTAATCTTGGTTTCCTCTCTTGAATCAGAACCTAAGTCATGTTCTATAATTGCAACTGTTTTCTCCTTCTCTTTGTTTTTAAGTTTGTTGGGTCTCATTTCTGGATGGAGTTTCCAGCAATGATCTTCATCATGGCCATTTTTAAAACAATGTTTGCATGTGAGTTTTTCTTTTTCCATTTTAATAGAAGCATTCTTCTTCCCTTTTCCCTTAGACTTACCCTTTCCTTTTTCTCCAAATTCAAGAGAACTATCATCTTAAATATTTTTCCCTCTTGCTTCTAGATGTGTGGTTTGAACACAAACCTCATCTAAATTTGTGGGATTGAACATGAGAATAGTTTGCCTTAGATAACTATTTAAACCTCTAATATATTTTAACAAAGTGTCTTAAGATGACAAATCTACACCCAATATTAGTGCTCTTCTCCTAAACTCTTGAGTATAGTTTTGTACACTTTGTCCTTTTAATTGCCTAAAATTATGCCAATCCATAATAGCCTTCTGCATATAAGCTAATGGATAAAACTATCTTCTAAGTGCAGCAATAAAATCAATCCAAGAGGTTGAGACCTTACCATGCTTTTTCATTTCCTCTTGTGTTTTGGCTTCCCACCAAATCAGTGTTGCACTCTCCAACCTTAATGAAGCCAGCTGAATCTTTGTTTCATCATCCTTGATGTTTTGAATCTTGCAATATACTTCAAGTTGACAAACCCAATTATCTAGACTTTTAGCATTAACCTCACCGTTATACATAGGTAATTCGAATTTAATATCAAGTTTCAACAAGGGAGTTGTACCATGTCCCTTTGTTAAATGTCAATTTGTTGCCATGACACTTGATCAATTTATGGGTCTTTTTACCATCCGTGAACATGTTTGAATGAACTCCCTTAGAAGTCAAACAACCCAAAATATCTTGAAGTAGATGAGAAATTTGGGGAAAATAGTTGTCACACCTTGTTAAGTTTCACCTGCATTGATTTTTATAGATTTTCTTGCGCATTTGCTGGAATAAACTCTAAGAAAAGCACAGAGCTGCACTTTGTTTGCCACTATAAACCCGCGCAGGTGAATTCAAGAAAGTAAAAATAAAAAGTACATTATAGAAACATAGTTGGTCGAATATTTCCCAACTAAAAGCTTCTAGGTGATGACTATTCGAACCATAACTCTCAGATGATGCATCTTAATCCCTTTTCTCATGGAAATGTAATCCTCAATTAAGGAGTCTCATCCTCCTCTTTTCGATCTGAAACTTCTTCCTCTTGGCCTATAAGATGACTAGAGGGATTAAGGAGGTCAAAACTCAGAGAAGATAAACTTATGTTGTTAGTTTGAGATTGGAAAGCTTGTCATCTAAGGAGGAGATTGAAGGCATTTGGGAGGGACCTCACAACATCAAGACAAAGTTTGTAAGGTTCCTCTTTATCTTTGATTAATACAAATGAACACTTTCTCCCATCGATTTGTCTTATTGGAGTGATGAATGGTTTATAACTATTTATAATGTTTATTAAGGAAAATTCAATTCCTAATTTTGTCGATCATTAGGTTAAGTTTTGATTGGATTATTATATGTTGAAATATGGCAACAAGAATATTCCAATTTAATTTGTCCTTGAATTAAATTGTGAATTAAAATCGAATTTAGTCTTAACAACTACTTGGAAATAATTAATTAATTTATTTTAAATTAATTAGTTGGAGAAATTCAAGTTAGAAGTCTTTCTGAAGTCATGCAAGAGTTATCCCTTAAATTAAGGAGATAAGATTGAGTTATATTTGAGTTGTAATTACTTAACTTAGTTTACTGAGTTAAGTCCAGTTAAATTAGTTCCAAACTGTTATAGGAACTAATAGAGAGTTAACAGTCAGTTGATGCATGCATGCACTCAACTAGTGCTACTCCAGTTAACTAAAGATTCCCTCATCAGAAGCTCATGCATGTCTATTCTGAGAAAGACCCAGTTGAGATTAAAGTCAAGGACAATGTACTATTGGTTGCATGTGTTTTCTCATGGAGAAAACTCATGAATGCAGTCAAGGATTTAATCCTTGAGGATTGTGCAATTTTGGAGGAGATCATCCACTTGGTAACAGGAGAATCATCCACAAGGAGCAACGCAAGGAAATAGGAGCTTGGAGGGAAGAGAGGAAGGCTGGAGAGAAGACAAGATTGTCTGTGAGCATCTGTGAGGATTCTACTGAGAGCTGGCTAGCTGTCAGAGCTAAGGCTTTGTATGTATTTCCACCATGTATGATAATACAATAGTGTGGGGTTTTTAGCTGAGGCTTTCCATAAACTATTTTCATGTGTATTGTGCTATTGATTCTTCTTCTTTTGGTTATGTTGTTTAGCTCGATCTTTAAGCTTCCACAAATTGATACTAGAAGTAGGTTATAGTCTTCTGCTTTGATTTATATCGCATTATCGGGTTAACCTACCAGCAGATTTTCTACATGGTATCGGAGCTGGATTTGTAGAAATTTTCTACATGGTATCATAGCAGTGAACAGTATACTGAGAAGAGAATTTGAAGTTTGAAGTTCGGGGTTGCAGGTGAAAATCGAATTCATATCATACTTCAAGGTTGGCCAATGACGTTCTATGGCTTGAGACTCGAGTATGCCTTGGAAGGTAGCTCGAATTACATAACATGGAACGATAGAATGGAGGCTGTATTAGAAGACAATGGCTTGAAGGAATTCATTGATCAAGAAATCACGAAGCCAACTTCAACTAATGCACAAGAGTTGGCTGAGTGGAAGAAATGTGTGGCGAAGGCAAGATGGATCATCCTTGAGGGAGTTCAAGACCATATTGTCTCGAGTCTCCATGGGAAGGATACTCCATTTTCAATGTGGAAGACATTAAAGGACCTCTACCAAAACAGTAGCGACTAGAGGAAATTGGCGCTCAAGGATAAGCTTCGAAGAATCAAGATGGAGAAGGGCGATACTATTTCCACATATCTGAATAAGCTCACCACCTATAGAGATGAGCTTGGCAGTGTGGGAATAACTACTGTTGATGATGATATGGTGAGCCTTGGTCTCCTTGGCCTTCCAAAGAGTTGGAATAGCTACAAGTACTCTGTGAATGGAAGGGAGAAACTATCGGATTGGGAATGATTGTGGTCCGATCTTATGCAGGAGGAGATCAGGAGGAGCACACGAGATGGTTTTTCATCCAAGAATGACGATGAAGAAAATATGGCCTTAGCAAGTAAGGCAAGGAAAGGGAAGGGGAAGGCTTCCCATTTCAAATCGAATCCTTCTATTGGAGGGAATAAGGGTGACATGTCTAAAGTAAGATGCTTAATTGTGATAAGATGTGATATATGTGACTAATTGCCCATCGTAGAAGTCCAAGAAGGGATCCTCGAAAGGATCGGAAGGTGAGGCATTAGCCTCTCAGTTCGAAATGGACTTTACCCTCATCGCATGCATGGTGTCATCGATGATGGGTTGTGTCTGGTATCTTGACAATGGAGCCTCATTCCGCATGACCGGTCATAAAAAATTATTCAGTGCCTTGGAGGAGAAAGACCTCAATATGCGCATAGAAATGGGTGACAATGGAAGGTATAGTGTTTTAGGAGTGGGCACGATTGCTTTTTAGAGGGAGCATGAAGCTCCTCTCACCTTGACAGATGTGATGTATGTGCCTAGACAGAAGAAGAACTTGGTATCGGTCGCGATGTTGGAGGAAAAAGGCTACGATGTTGTCTTCAGTAGAGGAAAGGCATTCCTAAGACACATAGCCATGGGTCATGTTATCACAAAATCATGTACTAAGGGCTGCTACCTAGCAAGATTTCATGAAACTATTTCAAACCAGGCTTTAGACTAAGGCTTAGCCTCCTTAGTCAGAGAGGGCTCTCTCACAAATGTTTCTTCTTGATATAAATTAAGGGCAAGAAAAGATGGCTAACTCTTAAAACAGTATGTTGAAAATAAGCTGGTTGGAACAACAAAATAAGACCTCTTCCATTGGGCTCATGGAGTCAAACACTTCTGCAGTAAATAATCAATTACTCATTCATGGAAGCCAAGGCATACTATGTCTAAATCCTCAGAACATTTCTCAAGAAGAACTCAACTCATAAACATACACAGGAAGTCTGAGCACTAGGTGAATTCAGAGTGATTGCATATTTAGTGAGCTGTAAAACAAGAAGAATAAAGACCAAACTACATATACTCTGAGCATTTTAACACATGATGAATCTTGGGAAGAAAAAGTACTGCTTGTATTACTGTCAAAGTCCTTTTTTACAAAAGACAATATGAAAACTCTGTTTTTTTATAAATCTCCCAACCCTGAATACATAGATGATCTAGCCATATATAGGAGTATGCTTCTAACTACCTGGAGCTTCCTCCTCCAGCATGAGGGGAGCTCGATTCTACCTATGATGACACCTACTAACCTTTAACTAACTAATAATTACAGCTGACTATTCATTGACAGCGCTGGAATCCTAAAACAATTAAAACTCTACTTCTACATCATGCTGGAAATAGCATTTATTACAATCAAACTGGTGCTCCTGCGAGGAAAATGAGAGAACAGGTTCATCCTCTGACAAATGGCTTCTTTAAGTTTGGCTGTGACAGGTGTCTGTAGTTGCTTGCTGGTCTTTAATATAACATGTTCTCCAACACCCTGAAATATAGGAAACTGTTCCTGATTGTCGGTCTTTGGTTTGCCTCAACATATTCGAATCCAAAGGAGTATGCTTTTAACCTTTCATTAACCCAAATAGAGCGGATTGCCACATCCTGGATGAGCTGTAGGCTGTATTGATGGACAGGTGTCTCTCTTTTTAAAATTCCCGCTTGTATACCAAACTGCCTGTTTATGTTAAAAACACCACCTACAGCAGTTTCGTAGCGCGCTACGAAACTGCTGTGTGATTTAAAAAAAAACACTGTCTTCCTCTAAACTCCTCACAAAATTAAATAGATGCTGTTGCCATTCTTCAGTTTCACCTTTGCTATGCTGGGATTCAGAATCACATTCTCTGTATTCTTCATAAGGCTAGAGTGGGTTACCTTCTTTTCTTCATCAAAGATCACCTCAAGCTTAAACCTAACATAATTATTGAGAACTGAAACACACAAAATCGATGCCCTTTTTATATTTTTTATCTCTGTCTCATCCTCCTGACTGACTTTAACAAACTGTAATCCCTCAACCAACTCAATTTCCTTAATCTGTAGCTCTTTTTCTAAGAAGCCATTAATACTCTTTGACATCTTCTGTGTAATCTTGTCTTCTAAAATAGAAACCAACACTGCTACAAATCAAAGCAATTGTCTGCATCACCATCTCTTGATGTATATTTTTGAAGGGCATATACATTATCTCTGAATAGATTCTAAATTTACATAACCTTTTGCTCAAGATACTCCTCACATCTGAAGGAGATAGATTTGTCACATATCACAAATAAATCAAGCATTCATAAGAAAACCATGAAGCACACTGTTCTAGCCATGAAGCACACTGTTCTTAGCTATCAACCATGGTGATCTTATGAGAACAATCCAATATCCAGTTAAATTATCTCAGCATAAATCTTTGGAGTCTGAGTGCACAAAATGAGATTGAATATTGCTCAAACCGCGCATCAAACATCCAAATTGCATCTAGTTAGAAGCTAAAGTGTTGAAACTGGAAGGCTGGTTCTGTAAGATCTCAGTTTCGCTTCAACAGATATGAAAACATGCATGAAGTTCAGCCACCCCAACTTTACACTTTTATCTAGCAGACTATCTCCTCTTTGGCTGGCAATTGGGATTCTGTTGAAACTAAAACTAGTTCTGGAGAAGAAATACCAGCTTCCCTGGCTTAGCTTAAAAAGATAGCAACTCTGAATATCTGCCTCGTCAGTAAATGTTAGTTGGTGCATACAAGGAGATCCTTTGAGTTTTTTGAAAAGCCATAAACCAGAGCTGAACAGAGTATTTGAACTGTGTAAATATCCTAAATGAGGCCCCGAAATGGACATATAGGTGTACAGATTTTTCAGATAGGGCTTCATTGCAGCATCTGTTAAGGCAGATCTAATCTTGATAACGCATCACTCATTGTTAATGCTATTGACACCCTTAGAAACCTCACTGTACTTGCCCCCTTTTCGCACAACCTCATAGTTTTCCTAATCACTTTTACAGTGCAAGTAAGGTGAATCGATCTCAAAACCCTCTGCTTTTCCTGTTTCGGTTTCTTGCCGGAGACACAAAAACCTTCTTTGCAATGGGAGGCACCGGCTTAGAACACGACCCCCAGACACCAGCACTATCATATGATCCTTGTTGAGCAGCTGTAGCTGCATATTGCAGTCGAATTAAGCTAACTACAATTCCTTGCACATAGTTCACAAGAGAAACGCGTCCAATCTCCACAGAACGCCCGTAAGACATGATATCCAATTCATACACAAGCTGATCTCTTTGGTCCGTAATAACTGAATTCGGCAAAAAGGAAACCTCCAGAGAACTGATCTCTACGTATTTTTCAGCAGTGTCATCTTCTATAGCTGTAATATAATGGAAAGAACAACGACAGAGAAATATCCAGCCAATGAAACTTATTGCCACCTGTGACTTTGTCTGGTGATTAACGTTGTGTTGACATTGAAAACCACAAGCGGATTGTGGAGGAGTTGCTTGCTGGTAACTGGATTTCAACCTGGGAATGCGTAATCCACCACACAGTGCCATGTTTTCATTACCATGCTCGAATGCTGGCTACAAAATAGAAAATCTTTCTCCAAAGGAACACAATTGATATTTTATAGATTTCCAACAACAGAGATATCTTGGGAGAATATAGACAGATGTCGACAGAGAGTGTATTCCATCTTGACTAATACAACCCCTTTTCACACATATATATATTTATTAATGCATCCCTCAGGCGCAACCCATTCTTGGAATTTGAAATATCTTCCATTCCATTCCATGCCCCTGTCTCAATCTGCTAGCCCGAGATTCATTTGATTTGGATCAGATAAGGACCTAAAGGAACAAGGCAATATTAATCACGTAAAAACCGCCAAGGTCTGCAAGGAATAATACAGGTCCCATGATCTCCTCAGTATCATTCTCAACAATATAGTAAGAAATCTCATAAGCTGTATCCCCAGCGTTTGCCAGAAACAATGAAGTGACAACAAAGAGATATGCATATTGCAAACGAACCATATAATCCTCCTCCTTCAATGGAGTACAGGCCCACATATAACAGTTTGACAAACCTCGTTTCCTGCAGTATTTCCATCAATTCACCTTAAATATCTGTCATTTCCCAATTTCGTAGCACAGCCAGTGCAAGGTCAGTGTTTTCGCTACGAAATCACTAAAACAGATGGCGCTGCGAAACTGCTAACGGATTTATGCGCTGCGACAACACCCTGTCTTTAAGCTAGGCAAAAAAAATTTGGCAACAAACTTTTCAGTGATAACAACGGCTCCACTTGGGATAGTGTGCCCTTGTGGTGCACTAAGAACCTGCAGCTCCAGTGCCTTATAGAATCTATTTGACAAACAGAAATTTGCTTGACCAGCATGACTGTAGGAGAAAGAAAGTTATTTCTACTGAAAGATGCTCAGTTGACCTTGAGCTTATTTTGCATTTACCTCTACCTACCTACCCTAACAATTTCAACTTCTTTCTGCTCAATCAATATGAAATTTCCAATGTAGCCAATCATTTATCTTATCTGACATTTGAGTCCTTTGGCTGCATCGGAGTTCAGAGCTACAATGATATTGGGATGACCGCTGCCACTGGAATTGTCTCTGATCTTTATAGGAAAACTGAAACACTGAGGAGTAGAACTCTTCCATGTAATCAGCTATAGGATCCCGAAATATATGATCAGCTTGATGACTCTTGCAGTTTTCAGGTTGTGCAAACTGATCTTCAACAACAGTGTTCAGTTCCTCAACCGTGAAGGCGAAAGGGACCAACATTCTCTCCTTGCATTCTGCCATAGAAAACTTCTGAAAATAATGATCATGATCATGAAAATTATATGCCTGAATTTGACTTTCTAAACCTTCAATGTCTTTCTCGATGTCTTTGGCAAATTCATCAAAAAATTTCATCTTATCCTCTACCTTGCAATCAAAGGATTTTAGATATGAGGACAAGGACAAAGAAAAATATTCATTTGTTTCTTCTTTACTCTGATCATTATTCCATTGTTTGAAACCCTCAACTGAAGGAGAGTCCACCACCACCTCTGACCTATCTATCCATTCCTCCAAAAACATAAGCCAAAAGTCTTGAAATGACTTAATGAATTTAACAGGAAAGCTTTCAACCCATTGTTTGCATTTCCCTTGAAGTGAATCATAGAATAACCTTATGCAAACATCCTCATGTTTAACTCTAAGAAGCTCAGCAAAATGACAAAAATCTGAGATATGCTTCAGAGTTAAACTTAAATCTTTTCCATTAAATTTGGGACCAGTCCTTAGAAAATATGCATCCTTGGGAAAATGATTTGGGAAACCATGAATTCCTGAGAAATCTATGCATGCATACCTTGAACTAAGAATGGCAGCTTCTGGGTCCTTCATAACTCCAGTGGAATCACCATGAATGTATGAACTTTGAATTCTTCAACAATGGAGTCGCCAAGGTAGATTTGCAGCCTCGAAAAACCTCTTTGAACTCCTGCTACCTTCAGAAATTCAATCTTAAAATTACGGGAGTGAGTAATCTTCAGTCTCCCGGCAGACGCACCAAAATGTTATCACAAAATCATGTACTAAGGGCTGCTACCTAGCAAGATTTCATGAAACTATTTCAAACCAGGCTTTAGACTAAGGCTTAGCCTCCTTAGTCAGAGAGGGCTCTCTCACAAATGTTTCTTCTTGATATAAATTAAGGGCAAGAAAAGATGGCTAACTCTTAAAACAGTATGTTGAAAATAAGCTGGTTGGAACAACAAAATAAGACCTCTTCCATTGGGCTCATGGAGTCAAACACTTCTGCAGTAAATAATCAATTACTCATTCATGGAAGCCAAGGCATACTATGTCTAAATCCTCAGAACATTTCTCAAGAAGAACTCAACTCATAAACATACACAGGAAGTCTGAGCACTAGGTGAATTCAGAGTGATTGCATATTTAGTGAGCTGTAAAACAAGAAGAATAAAGACCAAACTACATATACTCTGAGCATTTTAACACATGATGAATCTTGGGAAGAAAAAGTACTGCTTGTATTACTGTCAAAGTCCTTTTTTACAAAAGCCAATATGAAAACTCTGTTTTTTTATAAATCTCCCAACCCTGAATACATAGATGATCTAGCCATATATAGGAGTATGCTTCTAACTACCTGGAGCTTCCTCCTCCAGCATGAGGGGAGCTCGATTCTACCTATGATGACACCTACTAACCTTTAACTAACTAATAATTACAGCTGACTATTCATTGACAGCGCTGGAATCCTAAAACAATTAAAACTCTACTTCTACATCATGCTGGAAATAGCATTTATTACAATCAAACTGGTGCTCCTGCGAGGAAAATGAGAGAACAGGTTCATCCTCTGACAAATGGCTTCTTTAAGTTTGGCTGTGACAGGTGTCTGTAGTTGCTTGCTGGTCTTTAATATAACATGTTCTCCAACACCCTGAAATATAGGAAACTGTTCCTGATTGTCGGTCTTTGGTTTGCCTCAACATATTCGAATCCAAAGGAGTATGCTTTTAACCTTTCATTAACCCAAATAGAGCGGATTGCCACATCCTGGATGAGCTGTAGGCTGTATTGATGGACAGGTGTCTCTCTTTTTAAAATTCCCGCTTGTATACCAAACTGCCTGTTTATGTTAAAAACACCACCTACAGCAGTTTCGTAGCGCGCTACGAAACTGCTGTGTGATTTAAAAAAAAACACTGTCTTCCTCTAAACTCCTCACAAAATTAAATAGATGTTGTTGCCATTCTTCAGTTTCACCTTTGCTATGTTGGGATTCAGAATCACATTCTCTGTATTCTTCATAAGGCTAGAGTGGGTTACCTTCTTTTCTTCATCAAAGATCACCTCAAGCTTAGGCCTAACATAATTATTGAGAACTGAAACACACAAAATCGATGCCCTTTTTATATTTTTTATCTCTGTCTCATCCTCCTGACTGACTTTAACAAACTGTAATCCCTCAACCAACTCAATTTCCTTAATCTGTATCTCTTTTTCTAAGAAGCCATTAATACTCTTTGACATCTTCTGTGTCATCTTGTCTTCTAAAATAGAAACCAACACTGCTGCAAATCAAAGCAATTGTCTGCATCACCATCTCTTGATGTATATTTTTGAAGGGCATATACATTATCTCTGAATAGATTCTAAATTTACATAACCTTTTGCTCAAGATACTCCTCACATCTGAAGGAGATAGATTTGTCACATATCACAAATAAATCAAGCATTCATAAGAAAACCATGAAGCACACTGTTCTAGCCATGAAGCACACTGTTCTTAGCTATCAACCATGGTGATCTTATGAGAACAATCCAATATCTAGTTAAATTATCTCAGCATAAATCTTTGGAGTCTGAGTGCACAAAATGAGATTGAATATTGCTCAAACCGCGCATCAAACATCCAAACTGCATCTAGTTAGAAGCTAAAGTGTTGAAACTGGAAGGCTGGTTCTGTAAGATCTCAGTTTCGCTTCAACAGATATGAAAACATGCATGAAGTTCAGCCACCCCAACTTTACACTTTTATCTAGCAGACTATCTCCTCTTTGGCTGGCAATTGGGATTCTGTTGAAACTAAAACCAGTTCTGGAGAAGAAATACCAGCTTCCCTGGCTTAGCTTAAAAAGATAGCAACTCTAAATATCTGCCTCGTCAGTAAATGTTAGTTGGTGCATACAAGGAGATCCTTTGATTTTTTTGAAAAGCCATAAACCAGAGCTGAACAGAGTATTTGAACTGTGTAAATATCCTAAATGAGGCCCCGAAATGGACATATAGGTGTACAGATTTTTCAGATAGGGCTTCATTGCAGCATCTGTTAAGGCAGATCTAATCTTGATAACGCATCACTCATTGTTAATGCTATTGACACCCTTAGAAACCTCACTGTACTTGCCCCCTTTTCGCACAACCTCATAGTTTTCCTAATCACTTTTGCAGTGCAAGTAAGGTGAATCGATCTCAAAACCCTCTGCTTTTCCTGTTTCGGTTTCTTGCCGGAGACAAAAAAACCTTCTTTGCAATGGGAGGCACCGGCTTAGAACACGACCCCCAGACACCAGCACTATCATATGATCCTTGTCGAGCAGCTGCAGCTGCATATTGCAGTCGAATTAAGCTAACTACAATTCCTTGCACATAGTTCACAAGAGAAACGCGTCCAATCTCCACAGAACGCCCGTAAGACATGATATCCAATTCATACACAAGCTGATCTCTTTGGTCCGTAATAACTGAATTCGGAAAAAAGGAAACCTCCAGAGAACTGATCTCTACGTATTTTTCAGCAGTGTCATCTTCTATAGCTGTAATATAATGGAAAGAACAACGACAGAGAAATATCCAGCCAATGAAACTTACTGCCACCTGTGACTTTGTCTGGTGATTAACGTTGTGTTGACATTGAAAACCACAAGCGGATTGTGGAGGAGTTGCTTGCTGGTAACTGGATTTCAACCTGGGAATGCGTAATCCACCACACAGTGCCATGTTTTCATTACCATGCTCGAATGCTGGCTACAAAATAGAAAATCTTTCTCCAAAGGAACACAATTGATATTTTATAGATTTCCAACAACAGAGATATCTTGGGAGAATAAAGACAGATGTCGACAGAGAGTGTATTCCATCTTGACTAATACGACCCCTTTTCACACATATATATATTTATTAATGCATCCCTCAGGCGCAACCCATTCTTGGAATTTGAAATATCTTCCATTCCATTCCATGCCCCTGTCTCAATCTGCTAGCCCGAGATTCATTAGATTTGGATCAGATAAGGACCTAAAGGAACAAGGCAATATTAATCACGTAAAAACCGCCAAGGTCTGCAAGGAATAATACAGGTCCCATGATCTCCTCAGTATAATTCTCAACAATATAGTAAGAAATCTCATAAGCTGTATCCCCAGCGTTTGCCAGAAACAATGAAGTGACAACAAAGAGATATGCATATTGCAAACGAACCATATAATCCTCTTCCTTCAATGGAGTACAGGCCCACATATAACAGCTTGACAAACCTCGTTTCCTGCAGTGTTTCCATCAATTCACCTTAAATATCTGTCATTTCCCAATTTCGTAGCGCAGCCAGTGCAAGGTCAGTGTTTTCGCTACGAAATCACTAAAACAGATGGCGCTGCGAAACTGCTAACGGATTTATGCGCTGCGAAAACACCCTGTCTTTAAGCTAGGCAAAAAAAATTTGGCAACAGACTTTTCAGTGATAACAGCGGCTCCACTTGGGATAGTGTGCCCTTGTGGTGCACTAAGAACCTGCAGCTCCAGTGCCTTATAGAATTTATTTGACAAACAGAAATTTGCTTGACCAGCATGACTGTAGGAGAAAGAAAGTTATTTCTACTGAAAGATGCTCAGTTGACCTTGAGCTTATTTTGCATTTACCTCTACCTACCTACCCTAACAATTTCAACTTCTTTCTGCTCAATCAATATGAAATTTCCAATGTAGCCAATCATTTATCTTATCTGACATTTGAGTCCTTTGGCTGCATCGGAGTTCAGAGCTACAATGATATTGTGATGACCGCTGCCACTGAATTTGTCTCTGATCTTTATAGGAAAACTGAAACACTGAGGAGTAGAACTCTTCCATGTAATCAGCTATAGGATCCCGAAATATATGATCAGCTTGATGACTCTTGCAGTTTTCAGGTTGTGCAAACTGATCTTCAACAACAGTGTTCAGTTCCTCAACCGTGAAGGCGAAAGGGACCAACATTCTCTCCTTGCGTTCTGCCATAGAAAACTTCTGAAAATAATGATCATGATCATGAAAATTATATGCCTGAATTTGACTTTCTAAACCTTCAATGTCTTTCTCGATGTCTTTGGCAAATTCATCAAAAAATTTCATCTTATCCTCTACCTTGCAATCAAAGGATTTTAGATATGAGGACAAGGACAAAGAAAAATATTCATTTGTTTCTTCTTTACTCTGATCATTATTCCATTGTTTGAAACCCTCAACTGAAGGAGAGTCCACCACCACCTCTGACCTATCTATCCATTCCTCCAAAAACATAAGCCAAAAGTCTTGAAATGACTTAATGAATTTAACAGGAAAGCTTTCAACCCATTGTTTGCATTTCCCTTGAAGTGAATCATAGAATAACCTTATGCAAACATCCTCATGTTTAACTCTAAGAAGCTCAACAAAATGACAAAAATCTGAGATATGCTTCAGAGTTAAACTTAAATCTTTTCCATTAAATTTGGGACCAGTCCTTAGAAAATATGCATCCTTGGGAAAATGATTTGGGAAACCATGAATTCCTGAGAAATCTATGCATGCATACCTTGAACTAAGAATGGCAGCTTCTGGGTCCTTCATAACTCCAGTGGAATCACCATGAATGTATGAACTTTGAATTCTTCAACAATGGAGTCGCCAAGGTAGATTTGCAGCCTCGAAAAACCTCTTTGAACTCCTGCTACCTTCAGAAATTCAATCTTAAAATTACGGGAGTGAGTAATCTTCAGTCTCCCGGCAGATGCACCAAAATGTTATCACAAAATCATGTACTAAGGGATGCTACCTAGCAAGATTTCATGAAACTATTTCAAACCAGGCTTTAGACTAAGGCTTAGCCTCCTTAGTCAGAGAGGGCTCTCTCACAAATGTTTCTTCTTGATATAAATTAAGGGCAAGAAAAGATGGCTAACTCTTAAAACAGTATGTTGAAAATAAGCTGGTTGGAACAACAAAATAAGACCTCTTCCATTGGGCTCATGGAGTCAAACACTTCTGCAGTAAATAATCAATTACTCATTCATGGAAGCCAAGGCATACTATGTCTAAATCCTCAGAACATTTCTCAAGAAGAACTCAACTCATAAACATACACAGGAAGTCTGAGCACTAGGTGAATTCAGAGTGATTGCATATTTAGTGAGCTGTAAAACAAGAAGAATAAAGACCAAACTACATATACTCTGAGCATTTTAACACATGATGAATCTTGGGAAGAAAAAGTACTGCTTGTATTACTGTCAAAGTCTTTTTTACAAAAGCCAATATGAAAACTCTGTTTTTTTTTTATAAAACTCCAACCTTGAATACATAGATGATCTAGCCATATATAGGAATATGCTTCTAACTACCTGGAGCTTCCTCCTCCAGCATGAGGGGAGCTCGATTCTACCTATGATGACACCTACTAACCTTTAACTAACTAATAATTACAGCTGACTATTCATTGACAGCGCTGGAATCCTAAAACAATTAAAACTCTACTTCTACATCATGCTGGAAATAGCATTTATTACAATCAAACTGGTGCTCCTGCGAGGAAAATGAGAGAACAGGTTCATCCTCTGACAAATGGCTTCTTTAAGTTTGGCTGTGACAGGTGTCTGTAGTTGCTTGCTGGCCTTTAATATAACATGTTCTCCAACACCCTGAAATATAGGAAACTGTTCCTGATTGTCGGTCTTTGGTTTGCCTCAACATATTCGAATCCAAAGGAGTATGCTTTTAACCTTTCATTAACCCAAATAGAGCGGATTGCCACATCCTGGATGAGCTGTAGGCTGTATTGATGGACAGGTGTCTCTCTTTTTAAAATTCCCGCTTGTATACCAAACTGCCTGTTTATGTTAAAAACACCACCTACAGCAGTTTCGTAGCGCGCTACGAAACTGCTGTGTGATTTAAAAAAAAACACTGTCTTCCTCTAAACTCCTCACAAAATTAAATAGATGCTGTTGCCATTCTTCAGTTTCACCTTTGCTATGCTGGGATTCAGAATCACATTCTCTGTATTCTTCATAAGGCTAGAGTGGGTTACCTTCTTTTCTTCATCAAAGATCACCTCAAGCTTAGGCCTAACATAATTATTGAGAACTGAAACACACAAAATCGATGCCCTTTTTATATTTTTTATCTCTGTCTCATCCTCCTGACTGACTTTAACAAACTGTAATCCCTCAACCAACTCAATTTCCTTAATCTGTAGCTCTTTTTCTAAGAAGCCATTAATACTCTTTGACATCTTGTGTTCTAAAATAGAAACCAACACTGCTACAAATCAAAGCAATTGTCTGCATCACCATCTCTTGATGTATATTTTTGAAGGGCATATACATTATCTCTGAATAGATTCTAAATTTACATAACCTTTTGCTCAAGATACTCCTCACATCTGAAGGAGATAGATTTGTCACATATCACAAATAAATCAAGCATTCATAAGAAAACCATGAAGCACACTGTTCTAGCCATGAAGCACACTGTTCTTAGCTATCAACCATGGTGATCTTATGAGAACAATCCAATATCCAGTTAAATTATCTCAGCATAAATCTTTGGAGTCTGAGTGCACAAAATGAGATTGAATATTGCTCAAACTGCGCATCAAACATCCAAACTGCATCTAGTTAGAAGCTAAAGTGTTGAAACTGGAAGGCTGGTTCTGTAAGATCTCAGTTTCGCTTCAACAGATATGAAAACATGCATGAAGTTCAGCCACCCCAACTTTACACTTTTATCTAGCAGACTATCTCCTCTTTGGCTGGCAATTGGGATTCTGTTGAAACTAAAACCAGTTCTGGAGAAGAAATACCAGCTTCCCTGGCTTAGCTTAAAAAGATAGCAACTCTGAATATCTGCCTCGTCAGTGAATGTTAGTTGGTGCATACAAGGAGATCCTTTGAGTTTTTTGAAAAGCCATAAACCAGAGTTGAACAGAGTATTTGAACTGTGTAAATATCCTAAATGAGGCCCCGAAATGGACATATAGGTGTACAGATTTTTCAGATAGGGCTTCATTGCAGCATCTGTTAAGGCAGATCTAATCTTGATAACGCATCACTCATTGTTAATGCTATTGACACCCTTAGAAACCTCACTGTACTTGCCCCCTTTTCGCACAACCTCATAGTTTTCCTAATCACTTTTGCAGTGCAAGTAAGGTGAATCGATCTCAAAACCCTCTGCTTTTCCTGTTTCAGTTTCTTGCCGGAGACACAAAAACCTTCTTTGCAATGGGAGGCACCGGCTTAGAACACGACCCCCAGACACCAGCACTATCATATGATCCTTGTCGAGCAGCTGCAGCTGCATATTGCAGTCGAATTAAGCTAACTACAATTCCTTGCACATAGTTCACAAGAGAAACGCGTCCAATCTCCACAGAACGCCCGTAAGACATGATATCCAATTCATACACAAGCTGATCTCTTTGGTCTGTAATAACTGAATTCGGAAAAAAGGAAACCTCCAGAGAACTGATCTCTACGTATTTTTCAGCAGTGTCATCTTCTATAGCTGTAATATAATGGAAAGAACAACGACAGATAAATATCCAGCCAATGAAACTTACTGCCACCTGTGACTTTGTCTGGTGATTAACGTTGTGTTGACATTGAAAACCACAAGCGGATTGTGGAGGAGTTGCTTGCTGGTAACTGGATTTCAACCTGGGAATGCGTAATCCACCACACAGTGCCATGTTTTCATTACCATGCTCGAATGCTGGCTACAAAATAGAAAATCTTTCTCCAAAGGAACACAATTGATATTTTATAGATTTCCAACAACAGAGATATCTTGGGAGAATAAAGACAGATGTCGACAGAGAGTGTATTCCATCTTGACTAATACGACCCCTTTTCACATATATATATATTTATTAATGCATCCCTCAGGCGCAACCCATTCTTGGAATTTGAAATATCTTCCATTCCATTCCATGCCCCTGTCTTAATCTGCTAGCCCGAGATTCATTTGATTTGGATCAGATAAGGACCTAAAGGAACAAGGCAATATTAATCACGTAAAAACCGCCAAGGTCTGCAAGGAATAATACAGGTCCCATGATCTCCTCAGTATCATTCTCAACAATATAGTAAGAAATCTCATAAGTTGTATCCCCAGCGTTTGCCAGAAACAATGAAGTGACAACAAAGAGATATGCATATTGCAAATGAACCATATAATCCTCTTCCTTCAATGGAGTACAGGCCCAGATATAATAGCTTGACAAACCTCGTTTCCTACAGTATTTCCATCAATTCACCTTAAATATCTGTCATTTCCCAATTTCGTAGTGCAGCCAGTGCAAGGTTAGTGTTTTCGCTACGAAATCACTAAAACAGATGGCGCTGCGAAACTGCTAACGGATTTATGCACTGCGACAACACCCTGTCTTTAAGCTAGGCAAAAAAAATTTGGCAACAGACTTTTCAGTGATAACAGCGGCTCCACTTGGGATAGTGTGCCCTTGTGGTGCACTAAGAACCTGCAGCTCCAGTGCCTTATAGAATCTATTTGACAAACAGAAATTTGCTTAACCAGCATGACTGTAGGAGAAAGAAAGTTATTTCTACTGAAAGATGCTCAGTTGAGCTTGAGCTTATTTTGCATTTACCTCTACCTACCTACCCTAACAATTTCAACTTCTTTTTGCTCAATCAATATGAAATTTCCAATGTAGCCAATCATTTATCTTATCTGACATTTGAGTCCTTTGGCTGCATCGGAGTTCAGAGCTACAATGATATTGGGATGACCGCTGCCACTGGAATTGTCTCTGATCTTTATAGGAAAACTGAAACACTGAGGAGTAGAACTCTTCCATGTAATCAGCTATAGGATCCCGAAATATATGATCAGCTTGATGACTCTTGCAGTTTTCAGGTTGTGCAAACTGATCTTCAACAACAGTGTTCAGTTCCTCAACCGTGAAGGCGAAAGGGACCAACATTCTCTCCTTGCGTTCTGCCATAGAAAACTTCTGAAAATAATGATCATGATCATGAAAATTATATGCCTGAATTTGACTTTCTAAACCTTCAATGTCTTTCTCGATGTCTTTGGCAAATTCATCAAAAAATTTCATCTTATCCTCTACCTTGCAATCAAAGGATTTTAGATATGAGGACAAGGACAAAGAAAAATATTCATTTGTTTCTTCTTTACTCTGATCATTATTCCATTGTTTGAAACCCTCAACTGAAGGAGAGTCCACCACCACCTCTGACCTATCTATCCATTCCTCCAAAAACATAAGCCAAAAGTCTTGAAATGACTTAATGAATTTAACAGGAAAGCTTTCAACCCATTGTTTGCATTTCCCTTGAAGTGAATCATAGAATAACCTTATGCAAACATCCTCATGTTTAACTCTAAGAAGCTTAGCAAAATGACAAAAATCTGAGATATGCTTCAGAGTTAAACTTAAATCTTTTCCATTAAATTTGGGACCAGTCCTTAGAAAATATGCATCCTTGGGAAAATGATTTGGGAAACCATGAATTCCTGAGAAATCTATGCATGCATACCTTGAACTAAGAATGGCAGCTTCTGGGTCCTTCATAACTCCAGTGGAATCACCATGAATGTATGAACTTTGAATTCTTCAACAATGGAGTCGCCAAGGTAGATTTGCAGCCTCGAAAAACCTCTTTGAACTCCTGCTACCTTCATAAATTCAATCTTAAAATTACGGGAGTGAGTAATCTTCAGTCTCCCGGCAGACGCACCAAAATGTTATCACAAAATCATGTACTAAGGGCTGCTACCTAGCAAGATTTCATGAAACTATTTCAAACCAGGCTTTAGACTAAGGCTTAGCCTCCTTAGTCAGAGAGGGCTCTCTCACAAATGTTTCTTCTTGATATAAATTAAGGGCAAGAAAAGATGGCTAACTCTTAAAACAGTATGTTGAAAATAAGCTGGTTGGAACAACAAAATAAGACCTCTTCCATTGGGCTCATGGAGTCAAACACTTCTGCAGTAAATAATCAATTACTCATTCATGGAAGCCAAGGCATACTATGTCTAAATCCTCAGAACATTTCTCAAGAAGAACTCAACTCATAAACATACACAGGAAGTCTGAGCACTAGGTGAATTCAGAGTGATTGCATATTTAGTGAGCTGTAAAACAAGAAGAATAAAGACCAAACTACATATACTCTGAGCATTTTAACACATGATGAATCTTGGGAAGAAAAAGTACTGCTTGTATTACTGTCAAAGTCCTTTTTTACAAAAGCCAATATGAAAACTCTGTTTTTTTATAAATCTCCCAACCTTGAATACATAGATGATCTAGCCATATATAGGAGTATGTTTCTAACTACCTGGAGCTTCCTCCTCCAGCATGAGGGGAGCTCGATTCTACCTATGATGACACCTACTAACCTTTAACTAACTAATAATTACAGCTGACTATTCATTGACAGCGCTGGAATCCTAAAACAATTAAAACTCTACTTCTACATCATGCTGGAAATAGCATTTATTACAATCAAACTGGTGCTCCTGCGAGGAAAATGAGAGAACAGGTTCATCCTCTGACAAATGGCTTCTTTAAGTTTGGCTGTGACAGGTGTCTGTAGTTGCTTGCTGGTCTTTAATATAACATGTTCTCCAACACCCTGAAATATAGGAAACTGTTCCTGATTGTCGGTCTTTGGTTTGCCTCAACATATTCGAATCCAAAGGAGTATGCTTTTAACCTTTCATTAACCCAAATAGAGCGGATTGCCACATCCTGGATGAGCTGTAGGCTGTATTGATGGACAGGTGTCTCTCTTTTTAAAATTCCTGCTTGTATACCAAACTGTCTGTTTATGTTAAAAACACCACCTACAGCAGTTTCGTAGCGCGCTACGAAACTGCTGTGTGATTTAAAAAAAAACACTGTCTTCCTCTAAACTCCTCACAAAATTAAATAGATGCTGTTTCCATTCTTCAGTTTCACCTTTGCTATGCTGGGATTCAGAATCACATTCTCTGTATTCTTCATAAGGCTAGAGTGGGTTACCTTCTTTTCTTCATCAAAGATCACCTCAAGCTTAGGCCTAACATAATTATTGAGAACTGAAACACACAAAATCGATGCCCTTTTTATATTTTTTATCTCTGTCTCATCCTCCTGACTGACTTTAACAAACTGTAATCCCTCAACCAACTCAATTTCCTTAATCTGTATCTCTTTTTCTAAGAAGCCATTAATACTCTTTGACATCTTCTGTGTCATCTTGTCTTCTAAAATAGAAACCAACACTGCTGCAAATCAAAGCAATTGTCTGCATCACCATCTCTTGATGTATATTTTTGAAGGGCATATACATTATCTCTGAATAGATTCTAAATTTACATAACCTTTTGCTCAAGATACTCCTCACATCTGAAGGAGATAGATTTGTCACATATCACAAATAAATCAAGCATTCATAAGAAAACCATGAAGCACACTGTTCTAGCCATGAAGCACACTATTCTTAGCTATCAACCATGGTGATCTTATGAGAACAATCCAATATCCAGTTAAATTATCTCAGCATAAATCTTTGGAGTCTGAGTGCACAAAATGAGATTGAATATTGCTCAAACCGCGCATCAAACATCCAAACTGCATCTAGTTAGAAGCTAAAGTGTTGAAACTGGAAGGCTGGTTCTGTAAGATCTCAGTTTCGCTTCAACAGATATGAAAACATGCATGAAGTTCAGCCACCCCAACTTTACACTTTTATCTAGCAGACTATCTCCTCTTTGGCTGGCAATTGGGATTCTGTTGAAACTAAAACCAGTTCTGGAGAAGAAATACCAGCTTCCCTGGCTTAGCTTAAAAAGATAGCAACTCTGAATATCTGCCTCGTCAGTAAATGTTAGTTGGTGCATACAAGGAGATCCTTTGAGTTTTTTGAAAAGCCATAAACCAGAGCTGAACAGAGTATTTGAACTGTGTAAATATCCTAAATGAGGCCCCGAAATGGACATATAGGTGTACAGATTTTTCAGATAGGGCTTCATTGCAGCATCTGTTAAGGCAGATCTAATCTTGATAACGCATCACTCATTGTTAATGCTATTGACACCCTTAGAAACCTCACTGTACTTGCCCCCTTTTCGCACAACCTCATAGTTTTCCTAATCACTTTTGCAGTGCAAGTAAGGTGAATCGATCTCAAAACCCTCTGCTTTTCCTGTTTCGGTTTCTTCCCGGAGACACAAAAACCTTCTTTGCAATGGGAGGCACCGGCTTAGAACACGACCCCCAGACACCAGCACTATCATATGATCCTTGTCGAGCAGCTGCAGCTGCATATTGCAGTCGAATTAAGCTAACTACAATTCCTTGCACATAGTTCACAAGAGAAACGCGTCCAATCTCCACAGAACGCCCGTAAGACATGATATCCAATTCATACACAAGCTGATCTCTTTGGTCCGTAATAACTGAATTCGGAAAAAAGGAAACCTCCAGAGAACTGATATCTACGTATTTTTCAGTAGTGTCATCTTCTATAGCTGTAATATAATGGAAAGAACAACGACAGAGAAATATCCAGCCAATGAAACTTACTGCCACCTGTGACTTTGTCTGGTGATTAACGTTGTGTTGACATTGAAAACCACAAGCGGATTGTGGAGGAGTTGCTTGCTGGTAACTGGATTTCAACCTGGGAATGCGTAATCCACCACACAGTGCCATGTTTTCATTACCATGCTCGAATGCTGGCTACAAAATAGAAAATCTTTCTCCAAAGGAACATAATTGATATTTTATAGATTTCCAACAACAGAGATATCTTGGGAGAATAAAGACAGATGTCGACAGAGAGTGTATTCCATCTTGACTAATACGACCCCTTTTCACACATATATATATTTATTAATGCATCCCTCAGGCGCAACCCATTCTTGGAATTTGAAATATCTTCCATTCCATTCCATGCCCCTGTCTCAATCTGCTAGCCCGAGATTCATTAGATTTGGATCAGATAAGGACCTAAAGGAACAAGGCAATATTAATCACGTAAAAACCGCCAAGGTCTGCAAGGAATAATACAGGTCCCATGATCTCCTCAGTATAATTCTCAACAATATAGTAAGAAATCTCATAAGCTGTATCCCCAGCGTTTGCCAGAAACAATGAAGTGACAACAAAGAGATATGCATATTGCAAACGAACCATATAATCCTCTTCCTTCAATGGAGTACAGGCCCACATATAACAGCTTGACAAACCTCGTTTCCTGCAGTATTTCCATCAATTCACCTTAAATATCTGTCATTTCCCAATTTCGTAGCGCAGCCAGTGCAAGGTCAGTGTTTTCGCTACGAAATCACTAAAACAGATGGCGCTGCGAAACTGCTAACGGATTTATGCGCTGCGACAACACCCTGTCTTTAAGCTAGGCAAAAAAAATTTGGCAACAGACTTTTCAGTGATAACAACGGCTCCACTTGGGATAGTGTGCCCTTGTGGTGCACTAAGAACCTGCAGCTCCAGTGCCTTATAGAATCTATTTGACAAACAGAAATTTGCTTGACCAGCATGACTGTAGGAGAAAGAAAGTTATTTCTACTGAAAGATGCTCAGTTGACCTTGAGCTTATTTTGCATTTACCTCTACCTACCTACCCTAACAATTTCAACTTCTTTCTGCTCAATCAATATGAAATTTCCAATGTAGCCAATCATTTATCTTATCTGACATTTGAGTCCTTTGGCTGCATCGGAGTTCAGAGCTACAATGATATTGGGATGACCGCTGCCACTGGAATTGTCTCTGATCTTTATAGGAAAACTGAAACACTGAGGAGTAGAACTCTTCCATGTAATCAGCTATAGGATCCCGAAATATATGATCAGCTTGATGACTCTTGCAGTTTTCAGGTTGTGCAAACTGATCTTCAACAACAGTGTTCAGTTCCTCAACCGTGAAGGCGAAAGGGACCAACATTCTCTCCTTGCGTTCTGCCATAGAAAACTTCTGAAAATAATGATCATGATCATGAAAATTATATGCCTGAATTTGACTTTCTAAACCTTCAATGTCTTTCTCGATGTCTTTGGCAAATTCATCAAAAAATTTCATCTTATCCTCTACCTTGCAATCAAAGGATTTTAGATATGAGGACAAGGACAAAGAAAAATATTCATTTGTTTCTTCTTTACTCTGATCATTATTCCATTGTTTGAAACCCTCAACTGAAGGAGAGTCCACCACCACCTCTGACCTATCTATCCA
Organism: Pinus tabuliformis; assembly: GCA_031772625.1. Classification (NCBI taxonomy): domain Eukaryota; kingdom Viridiplantae; phylum Streptophyta; class Pinopsida; order Pinales; family Pinaceae; genus Pinus; species Pinus tabuliformis. The sequence continues at coordinate 558,970,570 of CM062807.1, forward strand.
TTCCTCCAAAAACATAAGCCAAAAGTCTTGAAATGACTTAATGAATTTAACAGGAAAGCTTTCAACCCATTGTTTGCATTTCCCTTGAAGTGAATCATAGAATAACCTTATGCAAACATCCTCATGTTTAACTCTAAGAAGCTCAGCAAAATGACAGAAATCTGAGATATGCTTCAGAGTTAAACTTAAATCTTTTCCATTAAATTTGGGACCAGTCCTTAGAAAATATGCATCCTTGGGAAAATGATTTGGGAAACCATGAATTCCTGAGAAATCTATGCATGCATACCTTGAACTAAGAATGGCAGCTTCTGGGTCCTTCATAACTCCAGTGGAATCACCATGAATGTATGAACTTTGAATTCTTCAACAATGGAGTCGCCAAGGTAGATTTGCAGCCTCGAAAAACCTCTTTGAACTCCTGCTACCTTCAGAAATTCAATCTTAAAATTACGGGAGTGAGTAATCTTCAGTCTCCCGGCAGACGCACCAAAATGTTATCACAAAATCATGTACTAAGGGATGCTACCTAGCAAGATTTCATGAAACTATTTCAAACCAGGCTTTAGACTAAGGCTTAGCCTCCTTAGTCAGAGAGGGCTCTCTCACAAATGTTTCTTCTTGATATAAATTAAGGGCAAGAAAAGATGGCTAACTCTTAAAACAGTATGTTGAAAATAAGCTGGTTGGAACAACAAAATAAGACCTCTTCCATTGGGCTCATGGAGTCAAACACTTCTGCAGTAAATAATCAATTACTCATTCATGGAAGCCAAGGCATACTATGTCTAAATCCTCAGAACATTTCTCAAGAAGAACTCAACTCATAAACATACACAGGAAGTCTGAGCACTAGGTGAATTCAGAGTGATTGCATATTTAGTGAGCTGTAAAACAAGAAGAATAAAGACCAAACTACATATACTCTGAGCATTTTAACACATGATGAATCTTGGGAAGAAAAAGTACTGCTTGTATTACTGTCAAAGTCCTTTTTTACAAAAGCCAATATGAAAACTCTGTTTTTTTATAAATCTCCCAACCTTGAATACATAGATGATCTAGCCATATATAGGAGTATGCTTCTAACTACCTTGAGCTTCCTCCTCCAGCATGAGGGGAGCTCGATTCTACCTATGATGACACCTACTAACCTTTAACTAACTAATAATTACAGCTGACTATTCATTGACAGCGCTGGAATCCTAAAACAATTAAAACTCTACTTCTACATCATGCTGGAAATAGCATTTATTACAATCAAACTGGTGCTCCTGCGAGGAAAATGAGAGAACAGGTTCATCCTCTGACAAATGGCTTCTTTAAGTTTGGCTGTGACAGGTGTCTGTAGTTGCTTGCTGGTCTTTAATATAACATGTTCTCCAACACCCTGAAATATAGGAAACTGTTCCTGATTGTCGGTCTTTGGTTTGCCTCAACATATTCGAATCCAAAGGAGTATGCTTTTAACCTTTCATTAACCCAAATAGAGCGGATTGCCACATCCTGGATGAGCTGTAGGCTGTATTGATGGACAGGTGTCTCTCTTTTTAAAATTCCCGCTTGTATACCAAACTGCCTGTTTATGTTAAAAACACCACCTACAGCAGTTTCGTAGCGCGCTACGAAACTGCTGTGTGATTTAAAAAAAAACACTGTCTTCCTCTAAACTCCTCACAAAATTAAATAGATGCTGTTGCCATTCTTCAGTTTCACCTTTGCTATGCTGGGATTCAGAATCACATTCTCTGTATTCTTCATAAGGCTAGAGTGGGTTACCTTCTTTTCTTCATCAAAGATCACCTCAAGCTTAGGCCTAACATAATTATTGAGAACTGAAACACACAAAATCGATGCCCTTTTTATATTTTTTATCTCTGTCTCATCCTCCTGACTGACTTTAACAAACTGTAATCCCTCAACCAACTCAATTTCCTTAATCTGTAGCTCTTTTTCTAAGAAGCCATTAATACTCTTTGACATCTTCTGTGTCATCTTGTCTTCTAAAATAGAAACCAACACTGCTGCAAATCAAAGCAATTGTCTGCATCACCATCTCTTGATGTATATTTTTGAAGGGCATATACATTATCTCTGAATAGATTCTAAATTTACATAACCTTTTGCTCAAGATACTCCTCACATCTGAAGGAGATAGATTTGTCACATATCACAAATAAATCAAGCATTCATAAGAAAACCATGAAGCACACTGTTCTAGCCATGAAGCACACTGTTCTTAGCTATCAACATTGGTGATCTTATGAGAACAATCCAATATCCAGTTAAATTATCTCAGCATAAATCTTTGGAGTCTGAGTGCACAAAATGAGATTGAATATTGCTCAAACCGCGCATCAAACATCCAAACTGCATCTAGTTAGAAGCTAAAGTGTTGAAACTGGAAGGCTGGTTCTGTAAGATCTCAGTTTCGCTTCAACAGATATGAAAACATGCATGAAGTTCAGCCACCCCAACTTTACACTTTTATCTAGCAGACTATCTCCTCTTTGGCTGGCAATTGGGATTCTGTTGAAACTAAAACCAGTTCTGGAGAAGAAATACCAGCTTCCCTGGCTTAGCTTAAAAAGATAGCAACTCTGAATATCTGCCTCGTCAGTAAATGTTAGTTGGTGCATACAAGGAGATCCTTTGAGTTTTTTGAAAAGCCATAAACCAGAGCTGAACAGAGTATTTGAACTGTGTAAATATCCTAAATGAGGCCCCGAAATGGACATATAGGTGTACAGATTTTTCAGATAGGGCTTCATTGCAGCATCTGTTAAGGCAGATCTAATCTTGATAACGCATCACTCATTGTTAATGCTATTGACACCCTTAGAAACCTCACTGTACTTGCCCCCTTTTCACACAACCTCATAGTTTTCCTAATCACTTTTGCAGTGCAAGTAAGGTGAATCGATCTCAAAACCCTCTGCTTTTCCTGTTTCGGTTTCTTGCCGAAGACACAAAAACCTTCTTTGCAGTGGGAGGCACCGGCTTGGAACACGACCCCTAGACACCAGCACTATCATATGATCCTTGTCGAGCAGCTGCAGCTGCATATTGCAGTCGAATTAAGCTAGCTACAATTCCTTGCACATAGTTCACAAGAGAAACGCGTCCAATCTCCACAGAACGCCCGTAAGACATGATATCCAATTCATACACAAGCTGATCTCTTTGGTCCGTAATAACTGAATTCGGCAAAAAGGAAACCTCCAGAGAACTGATCTCTACGTATTTTTCAGCAGTGTCATCTTCTATAGCTGTAATATAATGGAAAGAACAACGACAGAGAAATATCCAGCCAATGAAACTTACTGCCACCTGTGACTTTGTCTGGTGATTAACGTTGTGTTGACATTGAAAACCACAAGCGGATTGTGGAGGAGTTGCTTGCTGGTAACTGGATTTCAACCTGGGAATGCGTAATCCACCACACAGTGCCATGTTTTCATTACCATGCTCGAATGCTAGCTACAAAATAGAAAATCTTTCTCCAAAGGAACACAATTGATATTTTATAGATTTCCAACAACAGAGATATCTTGGGAGAATAAAGACAGATGTCGACAGAGAGTGTATTCCATCTTGACTAATACGACCCCTTTTCACACATATATATATTTATTAATGCATCCCTCAGGCGCAACCCATTCTTGGAATTTGAAATATCTTCCATTCCATTCCATGCCCCTGTCTCAATCTGCTAGCCCGAGATTCATTTGATTTGGATCAGATAAGGACCTAAAGGAACAAGGCAATATTAATCACGTAAAAACCGCCAAGGTCTGCAAGGAATAATACAGGTCCCATGATCTCCTCAGTATCATTCTCAACAATATAGTAAGAAATCTCATAAGCTGTATCCCCAGCGTTTGCCAGAAACAATGAAGTGACAACAAAGAGAATATGCATATTGCAAACGAACCATATAATCCTCTTCCTTCAATGGAGTACAGGCCCACATATAACAGCTTGACAAACCTCGTTTCCTGCAGTATTTCCATCAATTCACCTTAAATATCTGTCATTTCCCAATTTCGTAGCGCAGCCAGTGCAAGGTCAGTGTTTTCGCTACGAAATCACTAAAACAGATGGCGCTGCGAAACTGCTAACGGATTTATGCGCTGCAACAACACCCTGTCTTTAAGCTAGGCAAAAAAAATTTGGCAACAGACTTTTTAGTGATAATAGGTCAGACCAAGAGGATAGGGATTCGGGTGAAGAATCTCTATAAACTAGAGGTAGATGATTGTGCAACATTGAGTACGAAGGCAGAATTGGTGAGTTGTGGAATAGGCGGTTGGGCCATTTGCATCATGGGGCTTTGAAGATAATGCAGCAGATATCTACAAGACTTCCCAAAGGTAAACTTGAGCAAGTTGACACATGAAAAGGTTGTAGCTTGAGAAAGTACAGTAAGTCTTCCTTTCATGATCGAGACAGTCGAGCAGAGGCTATCTTAGAGCGAATGCATACTGATTTGTGTGGACCATTCTCAACGGAATCCACAGTGAAGCAAAGGTATTATGTGATTTTCGTTGATGACTATTCTCGTAAATGCTGGATTTATTTCATGTAGAAGAAGGACCAAACTTTCACAAATTTTTGTGAGTTCAAAGCTTTGGTCGAGAAAGAGTCAAGGAATAAGATCAAGGCCTTGAGAAGCGACAACGATGGAGAATATGTCTCTCAAGAGTTTAAGGACTTCTGTAAGCTGAAGGAATTAAACGAGATTTGACGACACCTCATAACCCACAACAGAATGGGGTGGCCGAGAGGAAGAACAGAGCTCTTGTAGGGGCAGCATAGGAAATGCTGCATGACCAAGGCCTACCACTTCACTTGTGGGCTGAGGCATGCAACACAGCGGTCTATTTGAATAATAGAAGCCCACATCGCATACTTGGGATGAAGACACCGAAGGAAACTTTCTTCGGTAAGAGACCAGGTGTGGGCCACTTTAGGATCTTTGGGTAATTGGCATATTGCCATGTGACAAAGGATGCACGGAAGAAGCTTGAGCCGAAAACATAGTTGGGGATATTTGTGGGGTACATTGATACACCTCACAACTATCAGGTGTACTTGCCTACCAGTCGGAGGACAGTGGTTCACAGAGATCTCAATTTTTGATGAGCAGAAGGCCATGTAAGTTTCCCTTGAGAGGGAGATCCAACTACAGGCTGTGGAGTAACTGTTGGTTCCTAAGGAGGAGGAGCCTGAGACTGATGCGGAGCATCCACATGCAGAGGTTCCAGGAGTGGAGACATCCACTCAAGCAGAGTCTTCCAAAGATGGATGGAAGTGCACAAGAGAAGCTGACAGATTATTGGAGGATGCGAGAGAGAATGTGGGAGCAGCATCTTCTCAGCTCAGACAGAGGAGGTCACCTGAGAGGTACACTGGATACATGGCCCTTGCTGGGGAATGTGTTGAGATCGAGCCATCTTCCTTTGAGGAAGCAGTGCAACAACCAATTTGGGTTGATGCTATGGTGGAGGAGTATGACTCCATAGTTTGTAACAGTGTTTGGGACATGGTTCCAAGACCGTAGAACAATTCAATTGTGAGTTCCCGTTGGCTTTACAAGGTAAAGCAAGCTGCTGATGGTAGTGTGGAGAAGCATAAGACAAGATTTGTTGCCCGTGGATTTTCACTAGTTGAGGGGATTTACTATGATGATACTTTTGCTCTTGTCGCAAGGTACTCATCTATCAGATCATTGTTGGCACTATCAGCACAGATGGGTTGGAAGATCCATTAGATGGATGTGAAGATTGCATTCCTCAATGCCCAGTTTGAGGAAGAGGTGTACATAGAGCAGCCGGAAGGTTTTGAGACGTTTGATCGTGAGTCACATGTGTGTCGACTCAAGAGAGCATTATACGGGCTGAAGCAAGCACCCGTGATTGGTACACCAGGATAAACAACTACTTCACTGGGTTGGGATTCACAAAGAGTGAAGTAGATGCGAACTTGTACCACATCATGGTAAAAGGTAAGTTTTTGATCATCGTACTTTATGTTGATGATCTCATATTGACTGGTGATGATCAGTTGATCATGTCTTGAAAGGAGGACCTTGCAAGAGAATTCAAGATGAAAGACATGGGTCTCATGCATTACTTCCTTGGCATGGAAGTGTGGCAGAAGGATAGGGAATTGTTTGTGTCCCAGGGAAAGTATGCCAACGAGATACTCAGGCGATTCCACATGGAGAGGTGCAAGCCCATGCAGACTCCTCTAGCAGGTAACTGGAGGAAGGAGGTTGCTACTTCAAGAGAAGTGGTAGAGGCTACTGTGTATAGGCAGCTTGTGGGTTCACTGATGTACTTAGTGAACACACGACCATATTTGTGCTATGCGGTGAACCAGCTGAGTCAAGCGATGGTTCAGCCTACCAAGATGTTTTGGAAGGCGGAAAAGCATGTATTGAGATACCTCATAGGCACATCTCAGTATGGATTATGGTACAAACGAACAGAGGGAGTGAAGCTACAAGGCTTCACTGATGCAAATTAGGCAGGGATTCCATCAGATCGGAAGAGCACATCAGGAGGGATTTTCAACCTTGGTTCAATGACAGTTTCTTGGTACAGCAGGAAACAGAGGTCGGTTGCACTCAGCTCGAAAGAGGCAGAATACATGGCTGCAAGTCAGGCAGCATGTGAGGCCATCTGGATGCGGAAAATGCTAGTTGGTTTGTTTGATCAGAGGATGGATCCAACTGTGATCTATTGTGATAATCGGAGTTGTATCAAACTCTATGAGAATCCAATATTTCATTATAGGTCCAAGCACATCGACATCCGGTATCATCATCTCAGAGACTATGTAGCAAGGAGGATCATGTTTCTATAGTATATTTCGACAGAGGAGAAATATGTTGACATTTTGACAAAGGCATTGCCAAAGTGTAAATTCGAGTTCCATAGAGACAAGATCAGGGTGGCAGATAATCCCTTTCTTGTTGAGAGGGAGTGTTGAAATATGGCAACAAGAATATTCCAATTTAATTTGTCCTTGAATTAAATTGTGAATTAAAATCGACTTTAGTCTTAAAAGCTACTTGGAAATAATTAATTAATTTATTTTAAATTAATTAGTTGGAGAAATTCAAGTTAGAAGTCTTTCTGAAGTCATGCAAGAGTTATCCCTTAAATTAAGGAGATAAGATTGAGTTATATTTGAGTTGTAATTAGTTAACTCAGTTTACTGAGTTAAGTCTAGTTAAATTAGTTCCAAACTGTTTGAGGAACTAATAGAGAGTTAACAATGAGTTGATGCATGCATGCACTCAACTAGTGCTACTCCAGTTAACTGAAGATTCCCTCATCAGAAACTCATGCATGTCTATTCTAAGAAAGACCCAGTTGAGATTAAAGTCAAGGACAATGTACTATCAGTTTCATGTGTTTTCTCATGGAGAAAACTCATGCATGCAGTCAAGGATTTAGTCCTTAAGGATTGCACAGTTTTGGAGGAGATCATCCACTTGGTAACAGGAGAATCATCCACAAGGAACAATGCAAGGAAATAGGAGCTTGGAGGGCAGACAGGAAGGCTGGAGAGAAGCCAAGATTTCCTGTGAGAATCTGTGAGGATTCTACTGAGAGCTGGCTAACTGTGAGAGCTAAGGCTTTCTATAATTCCTATGTATTTCCACCATGTATGATAATACAATAATGTGGGGTTTTTAGCTGAGGCTTTCCCCAAAGTATTTTCATGTTTATTGTGCTATTGATTCTTCTTCTTTTGGTTATATTGTTCAGCTTGATCTTTAAGCTTCCACAAATTGATAGTAGAAGTAGGTTACAATATTCTTCTTTGATTTATATCGCAGTATCGGATTAACCTACCAACAGATTTTCTACATTGTATCGCATGTGCTTTTGATCCTTTTATGGTTGATGTTTGCAGGTTTTATCAAGCATTGATGAGATGCATCAAATCACAACAAGGGATCTTCATCGAGCATTTCATGAAATAGGTAAGAGGCTCATCCATTAGCCTTAATTCTTATAATTCAAACAAGTCCAACTTAGGGAAAGAGTTAGTTCAATTGCCTTTCTTGTTTCTAGCTTCCATCAAGGATATAGGGAGATCACTCTTGTATGCAAGAGGGATTTGTTTGGTGTAACAAATTGGTGACGATACTGGGGGAACATCTATATTATTGTCTTTTTCCCTAGTTTTGCTTTCTGATTCTTCTGATCTATCTCGACTTTAGTCTTTATGAACTAATGACCTTCCAGATCTGTGTGGTTGATTCCTTGAATTTTTATTTTTTCTTGGGTTTATTACACCTGTGTTGTTTTCGTTTGCTAATAGAGCATAGTTTTGCACCTGTTTCACCTTGGAAATAGGGTGCATGTGCTCGGGTGAATACTTGAGTTTGTTTTTCTAGAAGTGTCACTATCTTTGTTTAGACCGTGTTATGTCTCTTCTGAACTCATTTGAGTGCTTTGTTAATAATTTTTGAGAATTAGGTCTCTTTGAAGAAACTAGTTAGGGTTTTTCCTAGTTGATTTGTTGATTGATCAAAACAAGATAGGTTGTCCTTCTGCTTGTAATATTCCTATTTTGTTCTATCAAATACACCAGTTAGCCTTAATTTTTTCTTATTTGTGATCAAACTCATTTTGAATTGCAAATTAGGGTTTCTTGAGATCTAGTGCTTTTGTGAAGAAATTTTGGTAATTTTTGTTTGATAAAGGAAATTCTTGCTTTCATTTTTGGGAATTTCTCACAATTACACTGTTGTTATCATTAAATCAAAGCATTCATAGGGAAAATGTGTTTTTCTCCAACTCTCTTGATTGATTTCTGTGTACATGAAAGTTTTGAGTGATAAAAGATAAAGAGTAGTTTGGTTTATTTGATATTTAGGGAAATCAGAAACTTGGTTTGTTTTCTACATTTTCATTGCATTAAGATGAAATTGGTTGTTTTAGAAAAATTGGAACATTTGTGAGTTTTTCATTTCATTTCGGGAAAATCAAAGAAACTCTTTCTTTCCTATAAATAGTATTTCATCGAATTTGAAAGTTTCTATTGCATTTTTTGAGTGCATTAATATTTTGAGTTGTGCAATAACATCATGAGTTTCACCTTCATTACCTATTGAGTAAAGAACAACTTAATAATATAGTGCTAATTAAAATTGATCTACAATTTTACATTTTTTAGGGCTCTTGCCACCTACAATAGCTTAAGTATAGGGAAGGAAGTAAACTTTCCAAAGCTACAAATGAAAATAGAATCTTGAGATAGGGAGAGAAAATCCAATTATTTCCATTTTGCTCTCGGAAGCTCCTCTTGTACATGATTTAAGCACGAGATCATGTCGAATTTGGTGAAGTGATCGTACACACTTCATCGGCCTAGGTATAGTGATTTTCATGTATTACAATGGTATCGGAAGGTACTTGGGATCACTTGAAAGTAAACCTCCAATTGATCATGTGGAGGAGCCTGCAAGGGGCTTGAGCTTGTTACTCTACCCTTGCGTGTACATCCGATCTACCACTGTCCCCTCAGGTAAATTTTTTGTATTTGGTGAACTTAGTGATTATAAGCCTAGGGCTCTACGTAAGGTGATGGCAGAGGGACGGTACTAATATACCTGGAACATACGTTGACTAGAATCACTTGGAATGTTTGGAGGGTAATATTTGCTCGAGATGGTTTATAGCAAAGTTACTTGCACCACACTGTTTCATTAAGTAGGTTGTCAGGGTAACTGGTTCCAAACACTCATTTATATAAATATTTTCACCTTGGTCACTACGACATTGAATTTCATCACCAACTAGTAGTTATTGATCTCTGTGAAGAGTCAGTTTGTATGGTTTGAACTCCTAGATTTTTAGTATGTGTTACTTTCTGGGTTGTTTTTTTTACTTTTTAGAGACTTTAGGTGTAATTTAGATATTGTGTAATTTATTAATTGGAAATTTTTCATTGTGGGGGAACTACCAAGACAATCATGTAGGATACTCGGGGACCCCCCTGAGTATACACCAAGTCAGTTAGAAAAGATAAAAGCCAAAAAATTTAAATCATCGGGATCCATAACTGCAGCAAAAATTGAAACTTCTACTATTATAGACTCTGATGCAAAAGGAATTGAAGTTAATCAACCAGAAACATCTACTATCTTAGGCCTTGAAGTGACATAAACTGAACTTGATCAAACTCAGAGATTAAAATCACACTAAGAAGGAACAGATTTACAAATTACTGAACTCATTTGAACTAAATTAGATACTGGAGACTTTTCAGATGAAAATCCTATTTCTGAACCTGAGACTTATACGCCTGCTACAAAGCATATTCCATACTCTCCACATTCACCGCATGTGAAACTTGTTATTATTGATAGTCTCCCTCCTGGTCTCATTAGCATCAAAGAACTTGTCTCGGATGAAGAGGAAGAACCAATAGTTTCTACCAGTGAATGGTTGGATATTTCAGATCTTTTGTTTAGATCTCTTCACCCTGACCCTTAGTATTTCACACCCTTGAACTTTTTAGGACAAGGGATTCCACGATACAAAACTCCTTACTCTACCATACCAGGTTTTGACTGGTCTATGATGGCTTCTAGAAGTACCTCATCAGATACATCTATGTTTTCTACTTCTTCGGAGTCAACATTATATGGTGGTTTCCTACCGCTTGGATATCACTCTCTTGCTAGAGCTTATTCAGGAGCTTCTTCCTCAAATTCATCTTCAAATATGCCAACTGGTGTAATTAATCCTACCAATGAAGGTTTGACATTTGAACAATTTATTAATATGATTTCCGGTAATGTTGGTAATCCTCAAATCAACCCAACAGGTGGTTATTACCCGTTCGGGGGTCAACCATCGTATCCTCCACTCGGAGGACAACCTTTAGGTGGATCTTACCCTACATCTGGGGGGAAACCCTCTACTGGAAATTATCTTAATTATGCTCAAATGCCTCAAACCGGTCTTATTCAACATGTTATGCATCAACCCGCCGTTGGAATGCCTTATCCTGGAATTAATACAATCTAGTACCCTTCGTTAAATCAATAGTCAATTCCAGTTGCTTCTCAAGTGCGCGTGTATCAACATGTTCAACCTATTGGACAACCTGTATAACAATTACCTTTTCAAGGTATGCCTTTTCAAGTCCAACCGACTACCCAGGTTAATCCATCGACACCTACCCAGCAACCACTCCAGCATCTTGTCCCGAGTACTCCTCAAACCTTGGTGTAGTTTGTTGTACCAACGACTCTTTAGAACCCAGGTTTAGGTTCATCTCAAACTCCCATTCTAGGAGTATCGCAGGTAACAGTCCCATTTACATCAGAAGTAATAGTGCAACCCCTTGTTCAGTCCATCCCTCAGGTATTTGTTGTTCAATCTATTCCTACAATTCTATCCATGCCCCAAATACCTGTTGTACAACCTAACGTCCCATATATGCAAGTGTTGCTTCAAGGGAAACCTTTCCTAGGTCAACCCCATAGTCAAATTTTTCAAGGTCCACCTTTTCAAACTCAATTTCTCGAAGGTTAACCTTTGCAAAATCAACCCTTTCAAGGACAGTTCATTCAAGGTCAAATGGGTCAGAGTCTTCCGTTTCAGAATCAACCATACCCAGGTCATACGTTTCAAGTACCTATGCAGCCGCAATATGGTATTGCTCATCTTGGATATCCAGGAGGTATGCAGATTCCAACTGCTCATGCTATTCCAGGATATCCTGGGTATCCTCCTCCCAGTACAGGACTCGTCCCTCAGGGTTATCAATATCCATCTTAGGATCCTAACCACCAATTGCCTTTCATTGCAACTTTGGATTTTCCTGACCTCTCTTAGTTAACTAATGATCCTCTTCTTTATTTACCATTTTGGCCAGCCATTCCTACTAAGTTTCCTAGTGACATTCCTAAGTTTGAAGGTAAGTCGGGCGAAGATCCATCAAACAATGTTATGAACTATCATCTTTGGTGCGTGTCCAACTCATTAATCGACGATTCTATTATATTACGACTTTTTCAACGAACCTTAACTGGTTCGGCAACCAAATGTTATGTAGAATTGCCACACGCTTCCTTCAGTACATTTAATTCCCTTGTTACAACTTTTTTGACCCATTTCCAATTGCTCGTTTAATATGATAATGGAATTGAACTTTTAACTTCTTTAAAGTAGTCAACGTCAACCCATATCTCAGATCACATTCATGAATGGAGACGAAGACATCGCCTGGTTAAAGTTTACATTCCAGACCAGATTTTGGCCAAATGGTTCATAAAATCTCTTTTACTAGTAATAACTGAAGATGTTTCCAAAGGAGGTGTTGTAACTGAGGAGCAAGTAATTGCTCGTGCTCAATACCTTGATCTTGTTTATACTCAGTCTGGTACTTTGTATGAAAAGATCCTAGATTTACCTCGCCCTAGTCAAACTAATCCAACCCTTACAAGATCACATGCCGCTGATGGTATGATTGGTTACATGAGCCAAAAATATAAGAATAAAAAGAAAAATTCTAAGAAAACTCAGAATTCGACTCTATTTGATTCACTTGAAGAAGATCCCAATCCCAAAATTACTTTGGAAATTAACGTCGTAGAATCATCTACCGGCAAGGGTAAGCAATCCGGAAATAAGAAAAATGGAAAAGGGAAAGCTAAACAAGACACTCGTTCTAAGGAGAAATCAAACAAGAATGAACCATCTGATGAAAAGAAGAAACCTCATTATCCTTGCCTAATTTGTGATGAAGATCATTACACCAAGGAGTGCCCACATGGTGTTGAAGTTTCTAAATTTGTCAAAGGTTCACCCACTCCTGCTGTTTTGAAGGACCCCTGTCTTCCCCAAGACAGAAAAATGGTTTCTCATGACCAAACCTCCTCATCCGCATCAGCATATATCACGATGATGTCTTCCAAAGTTATGGTAGCAACAAGATCCAAAGATTACACATCAAAGAGTCCTATTGAATATGGAGATGACTCTAGTCCAACTGGTCAAACTTCCACATCTACTCCTCCTTCTGAACCGTTACATATTGAAAAACCAAACCCTGATAGGATAATTCGCCCGCCTTCTAAGGGTATGCTTCGAAAGTCAGCCTTTAACCCTCATGCTAGGGTTGCTTAAAACTATAACATCGTTGAAGATTTGGCTATGTCACCTTCGACAATGTTGGCTCTTGAAGTTCTGCGAACTTGTCCAACACAAAGGAATTTGTTATTATCATCCATAGGAGCGGTAGATCCTCATGACTCCAATTTGATTGTTTTCAATCTCGAAAATCATGTCTTGCGTCTCCCACACCAACTGGCTTTTCAAATACCAGTTCATGTCAAAACTCGACAAGTTTTTTGAACACTGATTGACAAAGGAGCATCAACATGTATTATGTTCATTCCTTGTTGGAAAGGTTTAGGTTCTCCAACAATTAATCAATCTCCCACAACTTTGAAAGCCTTTGATGGAAGAGGTTTTCATCCTTATGGTCTTTTAAATGATTTACCAATCGAATTAGAGGGTAAAATGGTTGCAATAGACGTTGAGGTTGTTGATGCTCAACTTGACTATAACCTTTTGCTTGGTCGAAGTTGGACTTATGCCATGTCGGAAGTAGTCTCGTCATATTTTAGGATGATCATGTTTCTTCACAAAGGGAGAATTGTGAAGGTAGACCAATTATCCTACTATACCTTAGACACTAATTTCACTAGTAGTGTGCCTTTTGTTGGAAAATCAATGACTCCATATGAAGAAGTTGTCGTTGGTCTTCTCAAAGACTCATCTTTGATGGGAACTTTCACATTCCCTCCACCCAATTTCCCTCATAATGATGCCCAGATTAATATGATTACATCAAGTACGTTCAAATCAGGAGATCCGTGGAAGGTACCTTCAGAGTCAGAAATAGTCTTATAGTCTTATATGGCAGTGAGATGCTTTGTAGCCCTTTTGAGTTAGCTTATGAGACAATTCAATGCTTTTCCAACTCATCAACATCTGAAAACAATCGAATGAATACAATTATTGATGAATATTCTCATTTGTCACACTTGGAACCAATCTCTATGCCTGATCCTTTTTTAAATGATGAAGGGATTATGGAAATTATGACCTTGGATGAAGTAAATTGGGGTGAGTATCCATGATTAAAAATCTTGTTATATTGCAAATGTTATTTTGATTGTGAAATGAGAGATCGTTTTTGGACATGTGGTATTGATGAGCCATCATATTGGCCCAAGGTTTGGTATGGTAAATAATATCCATGGTAAAGTGGGGGTGAATATCCATGTCTAAAAATCTTGTTATGTTGTAAGTATTAAGTTTTTATGTCCTTATTAATGAAATTTAAATATGGTTACAAAATTATCATTTTAATTTATATGATAATATGAATCTTAATTTATAGCTGCTATTTATATTTGATATATTATAATGTGATAGATATGTAGATATATCTCAAAAGTAATTATAATCCTTTTAATCAAAAAAATATTATAAAATTAAATTCAAATTAAATATTTATAAAATGTTTTGATTGTGAAATAAGAGATGGTTTTTGGGCATGTTATATTGATGAGTCATGGTATTGGCCCATGGTATTATAACAAAGTCTATTTACAAGTTAATAATATCGATGACAAAGTAGACAAGAATATCCATGGTTAAACATATTGTTATATTGTAAGTTTGTTGTAACTATTAAAGCTATTAAAGTCTTTATGTGTTTAGTAATTAAATTTAAATATGGGTACATAATCATTATTCTATTTTATAAAATGGATCTTAACTTATTGGTGCTACTTATATATTTCAATGTAAAATGTATAATATGATTTTCTTTTATCTAACAAAATATTAGTAATTTTATTAATTAAAACAAAACAAAAAAATTGTATGTGCTTAGTAATTAAATTTAAATATGTTTAGAAAATCAGAATCATTATTATGTATTCTGCTTGTTATTTTCTTGCAGTTGAGAAACCCCTTCAATATTCTGTCTGTTATTTTCTTGCAATTGAGAAACTTCTTCAATATTTTCTGCTTTTTCCCCCGCAACTGGGCAACAACTTGTTCACGATTTTGTCTGTTATTTTCTGGCCCGCTAGAAATTTCAAGGGTCTCGCTATCACAAAGGGGAGAAGAATTCCCGCAACGAACTAATCACAAAGAACTTCTAGAACAAATCAAAGGGAAGGTTACTGTAATTACAATATGTAAACACAACAAATCAAAGGGAAGGTTACTGTAATTACAATATGTAAACATGTACATTGCAGAAAGTAAAAATTCCAATTTTCTTTACATTGCAGAACGTACAGAAATTTATGATTAAATTGTCTGAAATTGTACGGCCTGATTGGCATAGATGGGTATAGATGGATTCAGTAACAAATATCTACTTCACCCTCATTATGCACCGTGGGTCTGATATAAAATTTATCAAACAAACAAATAATTTGATTAAAACTGTAGTTTTTGATGGTATAGATGGATTCAACAACAAACATATACTGCACACTGATTATGCAATATCTGATATACAATTTCTTCAAATAAACAAGCAATTTGTTTGAAATTTTGGTCCAATCCCAGGCAAGATTATGTACTCCTGAGAGCTGCTCTGGGAGCCATTTCATAGTGTGAAAAAAATAGAGTAACTGCCGAATGATTGATCCACATACTTGGTAAACCAATTTTTGTTGAAATTTATGACGAAATTGTCTAAAATTGTACAGCCTGATTGGCATAGATGAATTCAGTAACAAATATCTACTTCACATTCATTATGCACCATGGGTCTGATATAAAATTTTATCAAAAAAACAAACAATTTGACTAAAACTGTAGTTTTTGATGGTATAGATAGATTCAACAACAAACATATACTGCACTCTGATTATGCAATATCTGATATACAATTTCTTCAAATAAACAAGCACTTTGTTTGAAATTGTAGATTTTAATGGTATACTGCACTCTGATTATGCAATATCTGATATACAATTTCTTCAAATAAACATGCACTTTGTTTGAAATTGTAGATTTTAATGGCATAGGTGGATTCAGCAACAAACAGATTATTGCATCAGGATTATGCAAGTTGTGACATACAATTTTATGTATCAAACAAACAACAATGTTTTTACAAATGAGAGCTAAGGTCGCCATTAAATGCACATCACTCAAGGGCCTAATCACTCAAGTGAGAATTCATTTTCACCAAATCTAAGAGCCTTCATCAAATTGAATTTTAATGGAGCTTTTGAAGGAAATATTGGAGCGGTAGGTTGTGGTAGGATCATCAAGGACTAGAAATCTCACCCTTTACATGTATATGTCTTTTCCTGCGGTGTCGAAACAAACAACCTTGCAAAGCTTTTGGCACTTGAGAAAGGTCTACAAATTGATATCAGAGAAGGGTATTGTATGATACAGGTTCACGGAGACTCTCAACTTTTCATACACTGTGTACGCAAGTTGTTATATGGCCACCTGATAGAGACACTGACCCACATTTGGCACCTTCAGGAAGTGGTCATCAATATCAAAAATTTGCTATTAAAATTCAACTATATTATCCCCCAACACACTCAACGGGAGGGTAATAAGGTATCAGATACATTGGAAAATTGGGGTAGCATAGAGAGGCACCTAGATTTTGATGAGTCATGGATAGTTGCATCACGTAGGGATGACATCCATGTAATAATGAGGTGGATGGAATATGATAAATTACCAGTGGAGATTAACGTTCTCGATGGGGGTGGTATTACAGTTAACGTCTTTCGTTAGGCCGCCCGATTAACATGTCAATCAAATGAATGACACATCGGGTGGTGGCCCTTGGTTTGATAGCCATGCTCTCCACCTATCATCTCATGCTCCTTGTGTGGTATCCTCACCATTTACAAGCCTTAAATCACCTACTCTGGTCCTATCGACTTAAATGTGTGCAGGTGGTTGCATTTGGATATGAGTACGAAAATATTTTTGGCACCGGGTTTCATCCTTTTTCATCTGAGATGGGTAGGCTCTTTCATAGCGGATTGGTCGCGAGTATAGGACTTCCTGACACATAGGTAGAGCTCATGATTCTTGAGTTTATTAGGCTAGTTAAGGAACATGCCCCGTCGTATGCTTGTTTTGCCATGGATATCACTCACATTGGTTATTTCACTCAATGGCTCCACTCTCGCACATTCTCACCCTGATATATATGCATGGGTAAGCTCTTAGGGTGGCAACATATTTATGGTTTATTTTCTGTTGGTGAGGTATTATAATCATCAAGTTGTGCTTGGATGACTAAGGTATTCACTTCTGGCCCTCAAGGAGGTTTTTTTTCTTGTCATTCCCCTTCGTCTTCTTATGTTTGTTCATCAGTTAGTCATTAAATGGTTTGGTACTTGCTCTGTAGTTTGGTGAGCCACTGTAAGAGTCAATGTTATTTGTTCTCTTTTTACATAATTCGAGGTTTGATCCTTCTTTTGAACTGGTGATTGTGTTGCCTTCTGTGTCACCTCAAATGCCCAACTTTGCCGAAATTTCTTTCAATTGTCCAATGCCAGTATGTGGATTCTGGTACCATGGTACCTTCTCCATTTGGTTTTGAAAATTTCTATTTCTCGATTAGAATTACAATTACTATAAAGTTTTTTCCCTCCTTTACTCTTTGTTCCTTCAAAGTTTGGGGTTTCAGGGAGTTAAGGGTGCCTTTTGTTTTCAAGCTTTGTGGCCTCATTTTATGTTTTATTTTGACACACAGTTCACCCTCTCTCATTACCTTAGCAGTTTTTGTTTTCATGAAGCAGAGATCCTACCCACCCTTAACACTGGGTATCCTTATCTCTCTTCTTTCACACGCTTCCATACAAAAAATGTCCAAAGTTTATATGTAAACATGGCCCCTTGACAGAGACCGCCCAACTGTCATTGTTAGGGTCCAACCCTAACCCCTTTATTTATGTAATAATCCCAATGGGCAGAGTCAGAGTCATAGTTAGTTAGAGAGTCAATAAATCCCGTATTAATAATTGTAAGTGGTTGACCCGCATTAGAGAAAAGGGACCACAGTTAGTTGTAAACGGGCCATAGTTAATAAATAAAGTGGTTAGCCCGTGTTATGCAAGGGACCAATAGTAGTTAGGGTTTTGGATGTCATATAGCTATAAATAGTCTTAGTTAGTAAGGGAAAGATCATCGAGTCTTATTGTAATTGAGCTCTACTCTGTTGGAGGTAGCCCCCTCGAAGAGGCAAGTGAACATTGAACATGTTTCTAAATAATAAAATAATCTGTAGTTTTTCTCATTTCATGTGATAATTCTGTGTTCTGGGCTATATTTCTTCGTATTTCTAATATTCTGGGTTTCTGGCAGGTCAACAGCATAATAAGTTGTATCAGAGAACTTTCCAGGGCCAGTTGTACCTCCAATTTATACAAAAAAAAATTTAGGCTAGAGACGTGTTTCAGCATATTTAAACCACAAGATTTGTTGTTGAGCACATAAACCTACAGATTTGGGGAAGCATGCACGCAGGAAATACAAGAAGTGGTCACACTTGTTGGACTCCCTTGTAACCCATGTGGGTACCCCTTTGAGTAGTAGCGCATTAGACAAAACCGTGCATGGACGGCACTTCCACTTACCCTTGGGTATATCGGAAGGCCCCTAGGTTCAGTTGAAACCTAACCCTAAATAAGCCATCAACCGTCTTGCTGCTATAGTACACTGAGAATAGCACTCGGGGAGATAACTTGCACGTACAATAGGGTAGTCGGGTAGTACGTCTAAGGGTACAGTCAATCCTCCCTAGTTAGTGTCCTGAAAGATTGGGTCGAGTATTATTGTTGGACCCCTGCGTATATTGTGATCTGTAGCACCTAACACCCCTTTGTGACCATGGTTCCTTCTATTATCTGAAGGTCGCCCTCTACCTTATCTTCCAAATTAGATTTAGCAGTTGGGGATCTGTCGGCACCATACAACTCAGATTCAGCAGTTGGGGTTTTCATAGTGCAGATCAGATTGTTTGTGCAGTGAGGGTTTTGGCTGCCATAGTCCAGATCATATTATCACAACACATTTGACATGACCAAGACCTTGGGGTTTCTGTCACTACAGTCCAGGCCCGATTTTCAAAGGTAATTCGGTAGTATCAAGATTTTTGGAATTCGGCCATTGTAGTATTGATCAACGGGGAGTAAAACTCCTTTCAGAGTAAAAAAAAAAAAGAGTGAGAGACCGTCACAGGACAGTTGCAAGAGACTTAACCCATAAGATTTAGGACGACAAATTGGTCGCAGTGGTAGCATTCACTTGTAAGCACCCAATTTTTGACGATGCCAATTTTTTTCCGACATGACTTCAAGTGACCCACTTCATTAGACTCCCGAGTTTTCCCTCTTTCCAGGCATACTACTCTTAAGTAAGCTCAAAAAAATTGACCGAGATTGGTGTATGCTGGGTACTAGATCTCAAGTTATGGTTACGGAAAAGCCAGTCGAGAGGGTCAACAACCTTGAAGACAAAATCGAGGCATTTGAGGCAAGATTACCCAACATTTCTCAGAAATAGAAGCCATTATAAGACTACCTCATACAGAGGAGCCTAGTTTTGATTCACACATATAAGGAGAATCCAGCCATCACATTCACTTGCATGGAAATCACTGCTCTTCCAACCACCGGACACCCAAGCTAGAAATGTACAAATTTGATGGCTTTAACCCTGTAGTATGGGTAGCACAAATGGAACAATATTTCTCCCTTAATGGTATCTGCGAAGATGAAACTAAACTACATGTGGGAGCCCTTTACTTGGACCAAGAGAGATGGAAGTGGTGGAAGTGGCATCAGAAATGTTATCCAGGGATAGCAACTTCGAACATGTTCTCAAAAGCCATATGTGATCGCTTTGACTAGGAATCTAATTTTTTGGGTCGTCTCACAAAGCTCTTCAAAAAAAGTACAGTAAAGGACTACATTGCATCCTTTGAGCAATTGGCCATCAGAATTCGTGGTCTAGGAGATGAATTCTACTTGGAATGTTTCATCAGTGGCCTAAAAGAAGCCATCCAAGCCCATGTTTGGATGCATGACCCAATTACTTGGTTGGACGCATGCCGGAAAGCCTTAGATGTGGATATTGCCTTAAATTCCCAGTCCAATCATCCAAATTTCGTCTCCAAGGTGTGTTCCACCCAGGCTTAGGGCCCCACCCAAAGACTTAAGGTTCAAAATGTGTCACCAATAGAAATGGCCGAAAGATGAAAAAAATGACTGTGCTACTACTGTGATGACAAGTACTCCCCTGGACATAAATGCAAGGAACCAAAATTATTTCAAATTGATGCTACTGATAACAACTTGGTAGATGAAGCTCCATCCCTTGAGGTGCTCGAGGAAGAAGCAGGGGAAACCTAAACCGACAATGATCTCACAACTACGCCAGATGAGTTGTTTATATCACTACATGCCTTGGCTTGCATTTCTTCGCCTCAGACTCTCAAAATCTGAGGCTTTATTAAACATAAACTAGTGGCAACACTCATAAATTTATCCATAAGAGAGTCATAGAAGCTTTTCATTGCTTTGTGTGGGTGATATACAATTTCCAAGTCCTTATCGCTGATGGGAGGACCATGAAATGTGAAGGCTGCTGTGAAATATTAAGCTTCAATTGGGAGACCACCACTTAAAGGCCCACATGTTTTCTATTGAAATGGGTGGTTGCGACATTCTCCTGGGTGTTGAATGGCTTCGTACACTGGGCCCTATCACAATGGATTTCTAGGATTTATATATGAACTTTAAGCAGAACGACCACATTCATACATTAAGGGGTTTCTAGGTAGGTTATCCTACTATCATCAGCATGCATTGAATGGAGAAGCGTTTAAAAAAGGGCTATCATGGAGTAGTCGCCCAATTTAATTCCATTCAAGCCATTGAATCCACTACTCCTCATATTCATCCTGAGATGCAACAGGTATTAGATCACCACTAGTGGGTCTTTAACAAACCTAAAGAGCTTCCACCCTCTAGGGGTGAACATGATCATAGCATCCCTTTGGTCCTAGGTGCCCCACCATCTTAAATGTCCACCCATATCAATATCCTTTTGCCCCAAATAATGAATTTGAAAAATTCATCAAGGAACTCCTCGAAGCCAGTGTTATCCGTCCCAACATCAACCCTTATTCATCTCCAATGGTCATGGTTCTAAAGAAAGATGGAGAATGATGCATGTGTTTGGACTTTCAAGCCCTCAACAAGTTCATTATCAAGGAAAAATTTCTTGTTCTAGATGTTGATGATCTGCTTGATGAACTACATGGTGCTCAATTTTTTACCAAGCTAGACCTCTGCTCAGGCTATCACCAAATATGCATGAAGGGAGTATACATTCCAAAGGCTGCCTTTCGAACTCATGAAGGCCATTATGAATTCTTGGTCATGCCATTTGGTCTTTGTAATGCTCCATCTACTTTTCAAAGCCTCATGAACCACCTGCTGAAACCATATCTCCACAAATTTATCCTAGTATTTTATGATGACATTCTCATCTAGAACATAACCTAGGGCAAACATCTTTAGCGTGTAGATCAGATATTGAAACTGCTCTGAGATCAAAACTTAATTGCCAAATTATCCAAGTGCTCTTTTGGTGTGGAAGAAGTCGAGTATTTGGTACACATTGTGGGTTGTGAAGGAGTGAGGGCTGATCCAAAAAAGATTTAGTCAATGCAAGATTGGCCTCAACCAAAAGCCTTGAATATTTTGAGGGGATTCTTGGGCCTCACTGGCTACTATCACATTTTTGCGCAATTTTGGTCACATTGCTAGACCCCTCGCTAATATTCTCAAGAAAAATTCATTTCTCTGGACTGATGCAGCTCAGTAGGCCTTATTGGCTCTCAAACAGGCCATGTGCTCCACTCCTGTATTGGCCCTACAAGATGATGATGCTCATCAATAGGTAAATTATATGGGCCTTAATGCCACTCTCCAGCTTATTAAAATCAACTTTTCTCACATTTCTTTACATATTTTATTATATTTTTCTTAGTGAGAAGGGTAAAGGTGAGATGTTATGTCATGTGGCCTAATGTGCATTAATTGCAGGATTTGGAGCAGTTTTGGGCTAATTTAAGTGCAGGAAATCGAAGTAGAAAAGAAAGAGGGATTTTAAGAGATTTGGTCTCCCTCCTTAACTCCTCAATCACTCGAAGATTCCTCCACCAGATCTCATCAGGTTGGAGTTATAAGCAGCCAAGCCAGTGATAGTTGAAGACAAGTCAATCTCAAGTTTGGGAGCCAAGCCTCCCTAAGTTTTACGAAGTTGTTGGTAGCTTCAGTTTTATAAATAAGAAGGCCTAGGGCCTCATTAGGATTCAAACTTTTTATTGATCCAGCACTAAGTTGACTCAGAGGGCTGAAGCTCTTGGGTTAGGGCCCAAACTTAGATGCAGAGGTTCCTCTTTTTTTACATGTATTCTGAGATTAGAATCATAGTTTAGCTGCTGAAGTTATCTCTGCTTTGTTTAATTTATAAGTCTTTGAATGATTGGCTAGTTTTGTTTCCATTAGTTGGAAAAGTAGATTAGTGTTACAGTAGTGAAAGAAAATACTTCAAAAAAGTTTGTGATAATGGACTCTTCCTCCTCTCCCTCATGAGATCATGGTTTGAAGGCCCCACTCTCACAACCCCAAAAACAGATTTATCTTTTGGTCATTGCATAACTTAAGATTTCTTGTTGAGTAGATTATTGTTTATGATTTCTTAGAAGCACTTGCAATTGTCATTTTGGTTTCATTATTTTTTTGTAGATTATAAAGCATTCCATTCCATAGATTTAAGCCATTAGCCATCAATAGATCAGTTTCTCAAATTCAACTCATCTTTTCCAAATTTACATAAAGTTGTGCATGAATGAAGAAAAGAATATGTGTTGTAGTAGGAGTTGTTGATCTGTAGGGAGGAACTCACTCCACTAGCCTCATCTAAGTCTTCTCCACCTCTCGCCCAATCCTACCAACCACTAATTCATATTTATGTTTTTTAGCCACCATGGACAACCACCTTGAGCAAATCCAACCATCTTGAAGAGTTCGGTTGCTCCTTGGGTAGTGTGCACCTTCCCCATACCTTATTATACCATCATACATCTTCCCAAAACTTCCTTTCACCTTCCCTACCTTCCTACAACCTTTAGCTAAGTTTCCTGTAGTAAACCAGGACATCCTATAGTAACTACATGAAAACCTATAGTAACTACAGGAAACCCTGTAGCAGCCTATTTTAGACTATTTTGGGTAGAAATGATGATCAGAGCCTAGGGTAGGCCTTCAACTTGACTTCCATACCCCTCAATTTCCCTTTTGGACCAAATTTTCCATACATTCCTCCACTGTAAAAGATCATATTATTACCTTAGCATTTACATTTCTAAATTGAAAACCAAAAGACTATTTTTTGCAATATTTAGTTAGTACATGCATACATCAGTCGTAATAGTGTTAGGATAATTTCCATGCCTACTTAGTCCAGATAGCTAGATGATAGAATCCAAGGTTAAATTAGGTCTCTTCTGCAAGTAATGTTTGTTAATTCTTAGCTAGGTAATTTCATGTCATTTCATAGCACTTTATATTCAACGCTTTCATTTCCTTAAAATAGGCAAGCATTACTATTTTTATGAGAAAAAATTGAATAGTACACACAATAATACATTATTATAGTAATAGAACAAAATGAAGTACATAAAGGTTTGAAGGTGTCAAAGACATTGTGAATGCTTACATGGCCATGAGACTTACTTATAGTAATGGTTGCTTCACAATTTTTATAGTTTTTCCAATTATGGAAATTCCTTCCGAAAGTTTGTCACTATTGTAAGAAATTTTTTTACTGATAAAAATGCAGTGGAATATTTATTTATTATTTCTAATTGGTCAAATGATATTGCTTTAGGTTAATTATTTAGGTAAATAGCCTATGTTCAGGGAAATATTCATTGTTTATTTTCCAAAATGGTTTTAATTGTTTTATTTTTGAAATTATTTTATTTGTATATTAATTAATTTTGATTATGATGTGATTGATTTTAATAGTATATGAGTTTAAAAATTAAAATCCAGGTATTTCAACTCCAATGAATCTAAAAATCCAGGTAGTTCAACCTGAAGGGATCTACTTGTCGGCCAAACTAGCAAGGCCTAACCCTAAGGGTGTTGAGGAGATTTGACCCTGTGACCTCCTGATAGGCTAGGTACTTAGCAACAGGAACTCGATCAACTGAGCTATCCCTTGGGGCTTAAAAAGTAAAACCATTATACTACTCTCGATTTAATTTAATTTTATCATGACATCTTATATTAATATATTAAACATTAATATTAGTATATTAAATATGGATATACATTATATTTTAATTTTCATATATTTTGGTTGGTAACGTATGTGGATTTGTTTGATAAATAATGGAGGAGATTTATGTTATAATTGAAGAACAAACATTCTCCTCATCCTCCTCCTCTTAATGGTTGAATCTTGGATTTGTAGGGTGTTTGTGGAATTGTGTTTTATTGTAATAGTGTGTTGAGTAATGTGTATGAGATTAAAGTTGTGTTAAGAGTTGTATAACTTTGTAGATATGGTTGTTAGAAAAGGCCATCTACCTTCCAAGTATTTGGAAGTGCCTCTTGTTATATACCATAATCAGACAACTAACTAGGAAGATCTCATAGAAAGGACCCGACGAAAGGTTAGTCACTGGGCTTTCCAGGCTCTTAATTTCCCAAACCTCCTAATATTGACCAAATCAATATTACAAGCTATAATTCTAAATTATTAGCTAGCGTTAATACCTATTCCAAGTACAGTTTGCCAATGCCTCTACTTTATTTGGAGTAACTTCTTATGGAGAGGTACAACTAAAACACACAAGTGGGCCCTTGTAGGATGGAATAAATTGACTACACCAAGATCAATGGGGGGACTAGGTATTCGGGATCCTCAACTGATTAGTTTTGCTTATGGTATGAAACTATGGTGGTTTTGGATTCATGGAGGCCCACAAATCTAGAAACAATTTTGGCTCAGAAAGTATTTGCCATTGCACACACAAAACGAGTGATTACACTTTGAAGCAAAAATTCAAGGCTTCGATATCTTGACCTAGGTGCAGGAAGGTCGGGATCTCATTAGACATTATGCATTTTGGAAGGTTAAAGGGGGGATGATAAAATACTTTTGGAAGGATTCCTAGCAGAAACATCCTCGTTTGGTGGAGAATGAGAGGCTCCAACCCATTAAAACTCTATCAAAGGCTTTGGGGGCTCATAAGCTAGTGTATTTATGGAAACCATTAGATGAAAATAAATATTTATGACAATGGAAGGATAAAAGTGACTAGAGCCATACAAATGGGATTCACCCATGGGAGGAGTTCAAAGAGATACTTGAAAGTAGACAAATAAAATTCTCTCAACAACAGGACATTCTATGAGGGGGGCGAAAATCACCGGGAGCCTTCCCAATAAAAGAAGCATACTCCTTACTTGCAGGGTTTAAAATAAATGATAAGGAAGTGATATGGAAGCGGTTGTGGGAAGGCTCATGGTGGCCAAATATCTCAAAATTCCTTTGGTTGATAGCTTGGGGGTGTTCAATCAGCTGGGATTGCCTTCGAAAAAAGGGTTTTGAGGTCCCACCTCTATATCTACTATGTTCTCAAGCGGAAGAATCAACATAGCATCTTTTTATTACATGTCCCTTTGCCAAAATAATTTTGGAGCTCATCCCACAAATCTTCAGATGCAACTTACCCAATTCGGTCAATGTCAAAACCTGGATGGAACAATGGTTTGGTCATCGGTTTAAAAATAATGTTGCCTTGCGAGCCTGGCATTTGGCTCTAGGTTTTACCCTTTGGAAAACCTTGTGGAAAGAGAAAAATTTGAGAATTTTTGAAATGAAAAAAAGGACTTCGTTTTTGTTAAAATAAATCATCCTCCTTAAAATTCAGGAAACTGTAATGGTCTCCGGTTTTTCTTCAGAGAGTTGGTAAGTGGATGAGTCTGAGGAACATATTTTAGAAAGCCTTGACCTCCATCCTACTATGTTTACTTCCTCTTCATCAACTGAACGAGGGCCTAATCACTTAAGTGAGAATTCTTTTTCACCAACTCCAAGAGCCTTCATCAAATTGAATTTTGATGGATCTTCTGAAGGAAATCCTAGAGTGGTAGGTTATGGTGGGATCATCTAGGATGAGAACTCTCACCCTTTTCATGTCTATGATTTTTCCTGCGGTGTCGCAAAAAACAACCATGCAAAGTTTTTGGCACTTGAGAAAGGTCTACAAATTGCTATCAGAGAAGGGTATTGTATGATACAGGTTCATGGAGACTCTCAACTCATCATACACTGTGTATGTAAGTTGTTACATGGCCACCTGGTAGAGAGAATGCCCCACAGTTGGCACCTTTAGGAAGTGGTCATCAATATCAAAAATTTGCTATTAACATTTGACTATATTACCCCCAAGCACACTCAGCGGGAGGAAAATAAAGTATCAGACACATTGGCAAATTGGGGTAGCATAGAGAGACACCTAGATTTTTATTATTCATGGATAGTTGCATCCATGCAATAAAGAGGTGGGTGGAATATGATAAATTATCAGTGGAGGCTAATGTCCCTGATGGGGGTGGTATTATAGTTAACGTCTTATGTCAGGAAGCATGATTAACATGTCAATCAAATGAATGACACATGGAGTGGTGGCCCTTGGTTTTAGAGCCATGCTCTCCACCTATCATTTTTTGCTCCTCGCGTGGCATCATCACCATTTACGAGCCTTATATCACCTACTCTAGTCCTATCGACTTAAATATGTGCAGGTGGTTGCATTTGGATATGAGTATGAAATTCTTTTTGGCACTGGGTTTCATCCTTTGTCATTTGAGATGGGTAGGCTCTCTCATGTTGGATTGGTCACGGGTAGAGGACTTCCTGACACACAAGTAGATCTCATTCAAGAGCTCATGATTCTTAAGTTTATTGGGTTGGTTAAGGAACATTCAACGTCGTACACATTTCTTGCCATGGATATCACTCAAAGTGGTTATTTCACTCAATAGATCTGACCTCAAGCATCCTCACCTGGCTATATATGCATGGGTAAGCTTTGAGGGCGACGACATTTTTATGGTTTAGTTTCTATTGGTGAGGGATTATAATCATCAAGTTGTGCCTGAATGAGTAAGGTAGTCACTTCTGGCCATCAGGGAGGTTTTTTTCCTTGTCATTCTCATTCGTCTTCTTACGTTTATTCATCAGTTAGTCACTCAATGGTCTGGTACTTGATCTGTAGTTTGGTGAGACACTGTAAGAGTCAATATTATTTGTTCTCTTTTTACATAATTCGAGTTCTAGTCCTTCTTTTGAACTAGTGGTTGTGTTGCCTTCTGTGTCACCTCAAATGCCCGACTCTCTTGAAATTTCTTTCAGTCGTCCAGTGCCAATATGTGGAGTCTGGTACCCTGGTACCTTCTCCATTTGGTTTTGAAAATTTCTATTGCTCAATTAGAATTAAAATTGCTCTAAATTTTATGTCGTACTTTACTCTCTGTTCCTTCAAAGTTTGGGGTTTCGGGGAGTTAAGGGTGTCTTTTTTTTAAGTTTTGTGGCCTCCTTTTATGTTTTCTTTTGCCACACAGTTTTCCCTCTCCCATTACCTTAGTGGTTGTTGTTTTCCTGAAGCAGAGACCCTACCCACCCTTAACATTGGGTATCCTTGTCCCTCTTCTTTCACACGCTGCTTTTCTCTACCATGTCCAAAGTTTATATGTAACCATGGTCCCTCGCCAGAGACCACCCAATTGTCATGATGGTGCACCAGGTTCATTTTCTTCTCGTAGATAGCATTTGTTTAGATGGGATTAAGTGGCCAACCACTTCGACTCAATTCCTCTTGAAGTGAGGAAATGAATTATTCACTTAGAGGCAAAGGAGTTTGGGGACCACATATATTTCTTTGATTCAGAGATTGGAAGCAACAACCTCAAGTGGGTTCCCAATCCAGGGAAATTCCACAAACAAAGGCTTCACTTCCTCCATTCTATTTCTTTGCATCTTCAATTGGAAAATCTACTAAATACGGTCATTCGTGATAAGCAAGACATTAATTACAATCTATTTTCAGGTCATGAGGAGATCAAAAGAATTATACGAGACATTCACTACAATTTGAATGACATCATGGACAAGTTGACTAGGGTGGAGCCGTTTGTCATATCTGACTCAAATATTGACTTAAATGAGAAACATGAGGTTCTCGCAGTCATTAATTCTCCTGCTGATATCTCTCCTCAAGCAAACTCCTCTCCCCTATCTCCCATCATCATCTTAAACTAATAGTCCACCAAGGGTATTGCACTAGTTTCTACTGCTAGTTACTATATGTTTTTTTGTTCCAAGTTTCATAGTGGATTGGCATTTTTATCAATGGTTTGATGATATAATATTGTTTAGCACCATTTTTTCTTTTGTCTAGGTCTATTCCAGAGTCAAATGGGGGTTGTCGGTTTGTAAACATTGGTGATGTAGTTACCTTGTTTTGCATTGTCTCACGGTAGTCTCAATTTGGTAATTTTTGACCTCTCTTAGCAATGTTGTCCATGTCGTCACCCTTGGTTGAAGAAATGATCTCCCAAGGTGTTCTTTTTGTATATGAAGAAATCTTATTGTAATATCTTTATTAGTAACAGAAATCTTTTGACGCAACTTAAAAAAAAAATTGTTTTCAGATGAAAATTTATACTTTAGTGTTGGGGATATAAATCATGATTCCTTTGTGATGATGCTAACAAAATCTAAGATCATTTTTTCAAATAAGGATTAGCTTTTAAATTGTGTTCAAATCCCCATGTATGCCACTCACCTTCTCCTATATTAAAAAATAGTTTGTCTTTACTTAGTGAAAGTAAAGACTCTAATTTTTTAATAGATTGAAATAGAAATAAAAATACAAAAAATAAAGTACCAATAAAACAAACTTTTAATAATTATTATCATCATTGTATAGCTAGTTTCCAAATTGATATATAAGATCTTTATATGGGATCTTCTCCACATAAAATGTGGACACCCTATACTTTTTCAATCTCGAACTTGTAACTTCAAAGAACGGTACACATATTTTTTACTTATTAATATTGTGCTAAGATAAAAATACATTATATAACAAAAATAGTGAAGTAGACTCCTAAAATTCTAACTACACTATATTGGTTCATTCACTTACACGTACTCTATTCTAATGATCCATATAGAAGTGCTCTATACTTATATGGTGTGTTGTATTCAATTAAAACAGAATACCCTATATGCCCAAGTAAATCCCAAAATATTATTCTACAATTTCTATAGATGTGACACTTCCACTTAGACTAATATTTCTCAACCATGTTGCAATAGATTGAATCATGTTCTTAAAATTCAAAATTGATTCTTGGTAGTGTCTTTTTCTTAATTTATTCATGAATGAAATATTAATGTGTCTTTATATTCTTAACTTTCCCATGATACTTTAAATGCTCTATCATGGCTATATAACGTTTGGCTTGCTTTGAGTAACCTCAATGCATTACAATTATTGTATCTACCATATAAATTATTTTGTGACTGGACATGCCACTAGGTTCTTTGTTATGCATTGGAAAGAGAAGTTGTTTAATGTTTCTTTTCTACCCACAAAACTACACCTCCATTAAGGATAACATAATGTCCTAAAGTTGAACTCTTGTTATCAATGCCCCCTACCCAATTTATGTCATAATGACTTGTACGCTTCAAAGATTCATTAGAACTCCCATTGAATGTAATTCCATACTTAGTTGTTGCTTGAATGTATTTGAAATTTCTTTTGACCATTTCACA
The DNA here is from genome assembly GCA_031772625.1 of Pinus tabuliformis. Classification (NCBI taxonomy): domain Eukaryota; kingdom Viridiplantae; phylum Streptophyta; class Pinopsida; order Pinales; family Pinaceae; genus Pinus; species Pinus tabuliformis. Next base: position 559,000,557 of record CM062807.1, read on the forward strand.
ATGTTGTGATCCAAGATTACTAGAAAATTTCTCGCAATGTTTATAAATTGTGTAATATTATGTCTACTGCAAATTATTTCATACATTAATCTCCCAATAATGTTCAATTATGGAACAAAGAGGATTTGATTCTCCCTGTGTGACATAATTTGAGTGAAAGTTCTTACCTACTTCCACTAGAGTAATTAGTTTTGCAATTTTCCAATGTTCCTAATACACTTCTTTTGAGTCATATGGATTTGCCTCCGTTCCCTGTCTTTTAAAATTAAAATGCCAAAACAATAATAAATTTCACTGTAATTAGTCATATTGAATTATAAAATTAGTACAGACCTAAACAAGTGTAACATTTTAATGTCATAAACATATAAAACTAAAATGATCACCAACTCACCAATATGTTTGATGTAGACATTCGAAATAGCACAACTTACGTATCCTTCATTTGAAAGAAACCCGTCAATATTTTTATGTTATTCTCTCACACACTGTTTCAATTCATAAAGTGTCTTCTAAAGCTTGCATACCAATTAGTCTTCCTTATCATTGTATCCTTATAATTTAAAAATGTTTCGTTTTTCATATTTAGCTAATGTACATTAAAAACTAATGGTGTTGCAATAGTTAATAAAACTCTAACAAATGTACATTAAAAAATAATTGTGTTTCCATTGTTAATATAAATCTAATAAAAGTTGACTACAAGTGAGAATTTGTCTGGACTAAATTCAATGTTAGGATATTCTGACACATAGGAAATACTTAAGTATAACTTGGTCTAGTGTAGAGATAGGTAAAGTGTGTTTCTTTACTATGTACTTTTGTAACTTACAATCTGACGGTCACTATATGTTCTAGACATTAAGTGATCTGACGATTCATTCTCTCCTCGGTATTACTGACACTTGATCCGTGGCTTAACACCCGATTGATCCATGATCTCTATTTAAAGAGCATGGAGGGTCATTTGTAAGGTAATTGTTCATGAAAGAAGCTTATGTAATTTTTTTTTCTTTTATTAATAAATTGCCTGAAGTGGCCACGTTGGCTTAGGCCATGGACTATTTCCCTCTTTGAGGGTTTTAACCACGTCAAGAATACTGGTGTATTGATATGTGATATGTTTGTGAGCAGTGTCCTTTGGTGTTATATCTAAGGAACTTCCTTGTAAATTCCTACATGGTATTAGAGCTATTTGAGGGTCGCATCTGTGGTGATCCAAATCTGAAGCCGGTACAACTGCATCTGATTGTCGTTTCCTAGATCTATTGTTTCTGACTGCTTTCGGACCGAGAGGATTGCTTTATTGTGTTAGGAGCATCTGTTCCAGTGAGGAACCCCTTTCGTTTCATGTGAAAAGGTTTCTGGTAGCCCTAGCTACGTCATTTTTAAGATCTGGAGGTATACAATCTTTATTTGCAGTTTTAGTTATTCATCTCTCTGTTTATTTCGGTTTATTTAGCTCTTTGTTTTTTTTAACAAGATCTATACCTTTCATTTCTGCGTATTTTCTTTGCCCTGCGACTCTGTCGATCTGGGCAAATCAGAAACAAAAAGGAAGAAATTTTCTCATGTGTATGTGCTTTTCCACCTCGCCTTAGTGTGATCTCGGAAAATCAGAAACATTGAGGAAAATATTTAGTTTTTGGTGAAAGCTAACCTAAATCCATAAGGTTTGGTCTTCTTTGCATGTCCATGTTGGATTGTGTGGTTTTTTGTTTTGTAGGAAAAAAAGGATTTTTCAAGCAAGCACGCACCCCAAAGCTTCAGTGACTTAAAAAAAAAAAAAAAAAAAACCCCTTCCTCTTTTCCAAAAATTACTAACTTTTTAAACTAGCGCACTTGGTCCAAAGTTACTTTATGAGAATAGAGGTCTTGGGTTCAAGTCTTTCTTTTTGTTGAGTTACTTTTTCAAAAAACACATGTAACTTATGTTTTAAAGTTACTTTATGTAAAATTGTTCTCACCCATTATAAAAGTGAGTCACTTATAATTCTAAAGTCTCTTTATCTTTTATTTGAGTTACAATTTAGTGAGTAGCTCATAAAGTACCATTGTAAAAGTGACTTTTACTTATTTATAAAAGTGGGTCACATAAAATCTTTTTTAAAGTGAGCTAATTAGTTTGGAAAGGGGGAGGGGCGAGGGGGGAGGAGGACGGGGGGGCGGGCACAGATTTTTTTTAAATATAACATTATCATTCACTTCCACACATTCACGCACTTCGTCGACATCTTCAACAACTTTTCTTCAAAAAGTCATAACTTCTTCATTTGGAAGCCGTTTTCAGAGCCGTTTTTTTTAATCGGCCTGATTTTTTGAGATCTTTCCATTGCAACACTTAGTTTTAGCATCTACAGCTTTAGTTTTTATTAAAATGGAAAGTTCATGCCAAGTTATTCTCGACAATACCAACTACTTCCAATTGTGGTCCTACATTGTGGATTTACTTAGAAGTAAAGGTCTTTACATAATATAATCAAGCCAAGAAACTAAACCTAAAGATGAAGATAAGGCATCCAAATGGGAAAATAGGAAATATCAAGCACATGGGTTAATAGGGATGTCTATTTCTCCAGACCTTAGATTCCATATCGCAGAACTTGATACCCCTAATGAAGCAATGAAACAACTCACTAAAGTTTTTGGAATTAAAAATGAAATTAGATCCCATCAACTCGAAAATGAGTTGCTTATGTTGGACCCCAATAATTTTTCTTCCATTGAAGATTTTTTGTCCAAGTTCAAAACCCTTAGACTTCTCTTCGAAGGTGTTAAGGTTAAGAAAGAAGATGGTAGCATTATCTATTCCATTCTTACTAAGTTGGGACCAGCCTACTCTATGCTTGTTTCCACCTTCCATTCTGCTAGAGAAGCCTTCATTTCTCAAGGACAAGACTACAAATCCCCCTCTTTTGATGCCTTTTGTGATTATTTAATAAGAGAACAAGAAAAACTATTACATCTTGGTCTTCTTAATCTTGGAAACTATTCTAAGAAAGCCTTAGCCGCCCAACAACAACCAAATTCAAAGAATCCTAAGAAGCAGTATCCTAAAAAGAATGGTCCTAAACCAAACAAGGGTCCTAAGAATTTTCATTCTCAAAATGAAAAATCAATTCAACAAAATGATAAGGCAAATAAAAACAAAAGGAAGAAGATTGATAAACATTGCAACTTTTGTAATCGAGATGGCCACTTAGAATCTAAATGCTTTAAGAAGATGGAAGCCTTGGAAGCAGCAATGAAGAAGAATAACATTCATTTTGAGCACTCTTCAACTTCAACTTCATCTTCAGGAATTGCACTTTCTGCATGTGGTTGTCAAGCATCTCAGTCTGGTTATGCACTAAATGTATCTTCTTCTTCTCATTCTCATGAGTGGCTCATTAATTCTGGAGCTTCTTATCACATGGCAAAAAACAAAGCCATGTTTTTTCTTTAAATGATTGTAACACCAAAAATATATATGTTGGTGATGATAGATCTCTTAGTGTTGTAGGGATTGGAACTGTTCATCTAGACAATGGTAAATTTAATGATGTATTATGTGTTCCAACGTTATCTTGCAACCTTCTATCTATATATCAGATAACTCATTCAGGTGATGGTAAAATCGTTGAATTTTCACCTCATGATGTTGTAATTAAGGGCCTGAGAGATGCTAGACAGATTTTAGTTACTGGCATTGCTGATGATTCTACAAGGTTGTATAAGTTTAACAATTTTGGGTCATCAACTCTTCCCTTGGTATTTGTTGCTCATAATGATGAAGTGAGAAAACTTTGGCATGAGCGATTTGGTCACTTAAAATATCGCTCCCTTCAAAATCTATGTAAAGAAAATATGGTGACAAATCTTCCTATGGTATCTTGCAGAGATGGTGTTTGTTACGGATGTGTACTCGGAAAACATCATCAAGATAGTTTTGAAAAACGTGCCTCTTGGCAAGCCTCAACCCCTTTACAACTTGTGCATAGTGATTTATGTGGTCCACTTCCAGTTGTTCCATTCTCTGGCTACAAATATTTCTTAAATTTCATTGATGATTTCTCCAAATGCACTTGGGTCTACTTCTTAAAACTCAAGAGTGAAGTATTTAACATGTTCTTGGCCTTTAGGGCCTTTGTTGAGAAACAATCTGGACATCAAATTCTTAAGCTAAGATCTGATAACGGAGGAGAATATGTTAACAAAAATTTCATCAACTTTTACATTGAGCATGGAATTCAAATGCAACATATTGTTCCATATACTCCACAACAAAATGGTGTAGCTGAAAGGAAGAATTTCACCTTAAAGGAAATGGCTAATTGTATGCTTCAATCTAAAGGACTTAGTCTTAGTTTTTGGGCAAAAGCAATTAACTGTGCAAATTACATTGTAAATCACACTCCTACTAAGGTTTTAAAGAATATCACTCCAGAAGAAGCATGGAGCTCAATTAAACCAAATGTAATGGAAGTGAAGCATGGGCCCATACTCCAGATGAGAAACATAAAGCCTTAGAACCTAAGAGTGAAAAATGTATTTTTGTTGGATATTCTTAAGATGTCAAAGGATATAGACTTATTCCACTTAAGTCCAAAAATGTTATCATTAGAAGAGATGTAAAGTTTGCTGAAAATATATCTGCCTATGAGCCTAGTTCGGCAAATGTGCTACCTCTCTCTATCCCTTCTACTTCAGAAAACACTTCTTCTTTAGATGATGACAATCCTCCCTCACCTTCTTAGGATCCTCCTTCAGCTCCTCAACTTCCAAAATGGGTTCGTGCTACTCGGGATGCAACGGGTGCTCTTGCAGGTGATGCTACAGATCAGTGACGTACACATTCTCAGTTCGACAGAGCCTCTTCTTTACTGGCTGAAGCTTCAACAAATTATGATCCTAACACCTTTGCAGAAGCTTTAGGTCATCCAGATTGGGACGCAACTATGAATGAAGAATATCGTTCATTATTGGCAAATGATACATGGGATATTGTTCCTCTTCCAAAGGGACGAAAAGTTGATAGATGCAAATGGGTTTACAGAACCAAGTTTGGACCAGATGGAAAAAATGATAAACATAAAGCTCGTCTTGTTGCTAAGGGTTTTTCACAAGTTGAAGGAATTGACTATACTGAAACCTTCTCCCCTGTTTCTAAAATGAACTCTATCCACCTTGTTCTTTCCCTTGCTACCTCTTTCAAATGGGAAGTCCATCAGATGGATGTTAAATCTACCTCTTTGCATGGGAACTTGCATGAAGAAATCTATATGGGACAACCTCCTGGCTTTATAAAAACAGACTCTAGCCTTGTATGTTGGCTTAAGAAATCCCTTTATGGTCTCGAGCAAGCCCCTCGGGCTTGGTATGCAAAAATGGATAGCTTTCTTTTAGATACTGGCTTTTCTAGGTGTCATCCTGACAATATTGTCTACACCAAGAAAGTAGGTTATTCTCTTATCATTCTTGTTCTTTATGTTGATGATCTTATCCTTACTAGTAGTTATCCCAACCTTATAAAACATGTGAAGTCCAACCTTAAAAGATAGTTTGAAATGACAGACTTATGACACTTGCATTATTTTCTTGGTCTTCAAGTCTTGCAATCCAAGGAAGGTATTTCCATTTCCTAGTCCAAGTATGCCTGTGATCTTCTACGCCAATTTCACATGGAAGACTGTAAGCCAGACCCTTCTCCCTTTCAGTCTAGAGCGAAACTTTCAACCACTTGTACTTCCCCTGATATTGATGCTACCTTATACCATTAGCTTGTAGGAAAACTTTTGTATCTCACCCATACCCTTCCCGGCCTTTCCTTTTTGGTTGGCCTTATTGCTCTGTTTATGCAAAACCCACATGAAAGTCATTAGAAAGCAACTAAAAGAATACTTCGTTATGTTCGAGGTACAATTCAGTTTGGGATTCATTACAGTGCAGAAGAATCTCCTCTATTGGTTGGTTTCACTGATTCCGATTGGGCTGGTGACCCTGATGATTGGATGTCTACTGCAGGTTATGTCTTCACTCTTGGTTCTGGACCTATTACATGGGCTTGCAAGAAAAAAAGTGCCATTTCTCTTTCTTCAGCAAAAGCAGAGTATCATGGTGCCGTAGAATCTAGTAAGGAAGCCATGTGGCTTCGTCAGATCCTGTCAGAGTTTGGCTTTCAGCAACAACATCCGTCTACACTTTGGTGTGATAATCAAAGTGTCATTAAACTATGAAAAAATCTAGTTCAACATGAGCACAACAAACACATTGAATTACACATGCAATTTAGCAGAAAGCTTATTCATGACCATGTTCTTGAAGTGCAATATTGTTCAACCAATGATCAAGTTGCAGACATCTTTACAAAGACTCTCACAGAGGCGAAGTTTACTAAACTTTGATTTATGGTTGGAGTTCAAGAAGTTGTCACTAAGGGGGGATAGGCTCCAATGCCTCCTTCCTTCTCCTATTGTGTCATATTTGTACATCCTTCAATCATATCCCAAGTTTTTCTTAAGGAGGGATGTTTCCAACACATAGGAAATAGTTAAGTATAACTTGGTCTAGTGTAGAGTTAGGTAAAGTGTGTTTCTTTACTATGTACTTTTGTAATTTACAATCTGACCGTCATTGTATGTTCTAGACATGAAGTGATCTGATGGTTCATTCTCTCCTCGGTATTACCGACACTTGATCCGTGGCTTAACACCCGATTGGTCCATGATCGCTATTTAAAGAGCATGGAGGGTCATTTGTAGGGTGACCGTTCATGAGAGAAGCTTATGTAATTTTTCTTTCTTTTATTAATAAATTGCCTGAAGTGGCCGCATTGTCTCAGGCCATGGATTGTTTCCCTCTTTGAGGGTTTTAACCACGTCAAGAATATTGGTGTATTGATCTATGATTTGTTTGTGAGCGGTGTCCTTTGGTGTTCTATCTGAGGAACTTATCCTATAAATTCCTACATTCAAATCTACAATTTGAGTGTGTGATTTTGTGTGATTTTGTTACTGAATAAGCTTTGTAGTGCTCTATTGACCCATCTGACCTATATTTTTATTTTTTATTTAAACAATCACTTACACCTAACTATTATCCTTTTAGGTGGCGTTGAGAAATCTAGGGGCAACTTAATGTACTTGTAGTTAGCTTCTTCTTTTACTTGATTATTATTATGTTTTTATCATCAAATAGTTTACCAAACAATGAAACGAGACAAGACGACACAAAGTATAGGCTTCTATCCAGGGTCAAAAGCTCTCCTCTTGAGAGGAAAACCCACAAGAATTCTTCTCTTCTTATAGAATCTTCAAATGACTAATTCCAAGATCTATGACCCTTGACAAAGACTAATCCAAGACTAAGTCAAACCTCTTCTTGATGAACTTGATCCTCACAAATTCAACCAAAGTCAAACTTGCCTTTTAGCTGATGCAACTTTCTCCTTTGACCAAAATTTTGGACCTGCAATTCTGACTACAACTCTTCAAGTATAAGCTCAAATCTTCAAGTACCAATAGATCAATTCAAAACAAGATATATAGACTTGGTACAACTATAAGGTGTGACTCACATTGTAATATGGTTAGGAGTCTATTATTATTCAACACAATGCTCAATATTTTACCTTCATCTGTCCAACATGCGACCTCATCATAGTAAACTCCCATATTCTCTTCTCCTTCTACTACTCATCGATTCTCCACACTGCAAAGATCTACATGCTCCATGCAACAAATCTATGCAACATATCTATGCTTACCTCTCATAATCCACACACCCTAAAGAAACTACAATTCCATGCAATATCTCAGATTTACTCAATGATACTCTAAGCCTCCAAGCTTGCTCCACATAATCTTGATGGCTCCTCATGCTGCAACTCCTCATCTCCTTCCCTTGAAATCTTGCAATTCTATGGAATAAAGAGTTGAATGCCACCAATTGGGCCATTCATGTCTGCAAGAATTCTCACTAATTTTCTATAAAATCACCAACCAACATCACCATTAAAATCCATATTTTCCTTATGATACTTCCACATATGCACTTCATTATCGAGTTTTAGTATATCACCAATCAATTGTAATCACGTTACAAATCACAAAACTGATAATCACCTCTAGACCTTAACTCTAGAACCCCGCAATCTCAACTTTTGTTGCAATCATAACCTCTTCCTCCTCGATGCCTTGGAATGGTTTGTGGTCCCACGATTTTACTAGAAGTAACCCAAATTTGATTCTCAACAGAATCCTATATGTTGTACAAGAAATTGATGATTCTATAAGTCAAGAGTTCAATCCCGATCTAGCAAAAAATTGACTGATTTCTGGAAACCAAACCTCCTAATTTCTTGCATCCTCTCAATGTCTTTAGAATCCCTATCCAATAACAATATTCGGAAACAATTTCTCCAACCCATTATCAAACAAATCTATTAAATTCAAAGCTTAACTTGATGGACGCATACTGGGATAATGCAGAGTGAATTTAGATGATCCAATCTTGCATGAAGTTCTGCCCATTATTGGGATTCCTTGGCACATGACACAATTCACCTATATTCAACCACCCATACTTCTATTATCTCGCAATAGTGACAAATCTAGCTCACAGTGAATTCTTCATATTCTAATATAATGCCAACGTTATATTCAATATTTTCATCTGTGGGATGGTCCCACCAATTCTTTCGATGACAGTAGTAATATTGTCGCCTTTATCCACTGCAATCTACTAGTGGCCCTCACCAAATGATGGAAAAAAATACAAAACACATTATCTACTCTCAGTAGCTTTCATTACCTTGGCCCTCCTTCAAGGGAGCCAAATCCAATCCCACGTTGATGCTATGTTATGTTTAGAAAGTAGATATCATTACACACATAAAATTGTGTTAAGTGCTTTACATTAATCAAATAACAATACAAATATAAATACATAAATGTTATTTTGAGATAGGCAAACTATATTGATTATGCTATCTAAACAGTGGAGAAAATACCTTGACCTCACACTAGTATAGGAAGCATCTAATTGGAGAGAATCTCTCAAATCCAACAGGTCCTAATAACCTCCTAAAGACTAGGAATAGAATACATGTAGAGATCAACTCCACCTAATAATTAGCATTAACCATAACAGTCAATATGATCCCACACACATAAGAACAATAGGAGCTACATACTCTGACAATCTTCTTTCTTGAATAATATTTTAAATGGTCACATCTTTATCATTTATTATCTTTTCTTTTGCCACTCTATATCTTCATATTTAGTCTTCTATGATCTTTGGTCTTATTCATTCCTCGTCATCGTTCTTCTTCATCTTGTACCTGCAAAATGTAAACATTGTTGAAGTCCATATAAAAAGTAACCATCCATTGGAATACCTGGGTCACTAACCATTTTATCCACCAATTCTCTTGGAAACTATTTCTCATATATGTTTCATCAACCATTCTTCTATCACACGTTTTCATACATATGATTTTTTATTCTGCCTACATTATCGTCACAATCATCCTCATCTTAGGCTTTTAGCTTACATGTAACTATACTCTCGATGCTCTTGCATCATTATCAAACATTGAGTGGTTCATTAATTTTTGCATAAAGTGTATATGATTACAATTCCATTTAAGTATGCATTTGAGGTATTGTTAATATTTGAAGTTGCATCCCACCTTTTCCATTACTTATGTATTGTATGGCTACAAGTTATATTAGCCTTTCTAGAATAGCATCCTCATGCATAGATTCTTCTTTACATATATGATCATAAAACCTTGATTTCTAAATCCTTAATATTTTCTATCTTTGTTGATTTATGTGTTGGGTGTGTTATATTCTTTCCACGCGTCACAGTGTCTGGGGAAGTGCCTCGATATTTTATTTTATTTTATGTGGACCCAAGGATGGGGGTGGACCCAAATATGGTGGGTGGACCTACCCATGGTTTTGTGCATGGGGTTTGCACATGGTTTTGGGCATGATGGTTTTTTACCTATGGTATTTTGTAGATCCGGTCAAGAGAATTATAGTTATATTCTAATGATATGTATATGAATCTGTTTGAGGTTTATGTAAAATTGCAAGTGATTAAATTTGAGTTTTTAAGGCTCTTATGTCAAATTCATAAACACATAAACATGAATTTAAACTTCATAAATTGCAGAATATTATAGACAATATCACCATAATAGTAAACACAAAACAACAAGTTATGAATGAGTTCAGCCCTTCTAGGCTACGTCTCCTGGTTCGGCTTCCAATTTTTGGGCTTATATCGTTATGCTCATAAAAATAATGATTAAAACATGTTACAGTGCTCAAATGGCTTCAACAATAGATCCATTGGCTTCACAGCTATCAAAAACCCCTGTTTAACCTCTTTCTGCTCCCAAAAAGACCAAAAACTAAGAAAGTTATGCCTCTTTCCTCCTTTTCCCAAGTTTTGCAGTGAACCATCCTACAATTTGGCCAAAACCTGGCTCGTGCGCCCTGAACGCAGAAGCTACCCATTAAACCTGGCACGATTCCCGCTCAGCATGCAAATTTGTAGGATAGATAAGGCACCTTTAAGCCCCCAGTCGGGGGTTGTGGTTAGCCGCTAACCCTGGTCCATGGATTGGGGTTGAGGGTTAACCACGGTCCCAACCCCCAAATCGGCGCAAACTAAAACATGAATAATGTTTTGCGCCCATTGTTTAACAAGTATCACTTGTGGTTCAATTTTTGAGGTTGCAGTTATTGCATGTGAGGTCTTAAGTTTGAGGTTCGATCCACCAGAGGCTTGATTCAAGAATTAACCAAAACAATTTAGCCACCGAGGTGCCATGCCTCCTGTGGTTGGGCCACGTGGCAACCTGTGGTTGGTCCACATCAACCATAATCATCCTCCAATCAAATTCGACCCAATCAGCGCCAATAGAAAATTTCCACTTGTCGCCTTGAGATTGGCCCCTAGAGCGAAGTCACCTTGCCAAGTCAGCAGACCCAGTCAACTGTATAGACTGCTGAATGGGCAACCTACACAATGCCTTTTTTTTAAATTTAGTTGTTTCCAAAATCAATCAGAACACGTTTTTGGGACATACAGCATCCGTTTTCCACGAAACAAGTTGTGACAAATTCAGAATAATGAGATCTATCCATTCGTTCCATTTTTGAGCCATTAAAAAAACTTTCATTTTTGAGCATATTTTTTAGCACCGAATCATTCCTTCCCACTGGAAGCTTTTGGACCCCAAAAGATATTTATTATTGAAAAATTAGATGAGGGTAAAACCCCCTCACCCTTCTAGTCTCAACCCATTGGAATTTGCCTGAATTCAACAATTTGAGCTTTTCATGAAAACTGATATTTTTCCTTGATTTTGGAGACCTTGTCTTGTTGTTGTAGATACCATCTTGCTACGATTTCCTAGAATTTGCAAAACAAAAATTTGTCCTTGAAGGAACAAACATATTCCTTCCTCGATCGTCAATCGAAGGAAACTTAAACAACTTGAAAGTATTCTCACCTCGAACACTGTTGACATGACGATGTTTAGCTTGTCTTACCTTGTGCTTGGATCGACTGTTGACCAAGTGTTTTCACCATTGCCAGGCACCATTTTGAAACCCCCAAGAAGAACTTGTGGAACCTGTGCATTCTTTGTCAAATTTCTTTGACACTTTCTCTTTGACCTTTGCATTCTTTAGCATCGACATCTTGTTCCCATCACTATTCAACAATGATGTATGCTGCTACAAATTTTCCTCATCTTGTTTACCTCTTTTAGGAGACAACATGTTAGAATAGTGAAATAATTTATCACAACCATTAGAAACCTTAATGAAGTCATATTTTTCATTTGATGCATTTCCTTGAAAGACCTCATTCACAACATTTTGATGCTTGAACATTAACAAAGAAAAATTTTGACTTGCATTCATACTTCTCTTCATTTTTCTAGCATGCATAAGAGACAAACTCATCTTCTTACGATGCACTCTAACTATGTACCCAATTCCATTATTGAATAATTGATACTTATTCTCATGACAATGAAAAATTGCCCTCCTGTCATAAAGGTATGGGATTCCCAAAACTATACCACATATATCTAATGGCACTACATCAAGCTCAACTTCGTCAAGAAAGTTTGCAGTGATTGCAAATCTAAGGATGCACTTCCTTGTCACCTGCAAATTTGCATTCTTACATATCTAGCCTAAAGGATAAGGTCTTGGATGTGGAATGGCTTCCAAGTTCAAACTTTTGACAATGTTTTCAAAGATGAGATTGGATTGAGAGCCACTATCAAAAAGAGTGTCAATTTTGGTATGCTTTGAAACAACTCTAACGTGGAAAAGTTCAATTCTTATTTCATTATTTTGAGTGTCATTGGAACAACTTGAAGAACTAGTTCTTGATGTGTTCTTACCTTTCAAACACATTGTTGTAATCTTGGTTTCCTCTCCTGAATTAGAACCTAAGTCATGTTCTATAATTGCAATTGTTTTCTCCTTCTCCTTGTTTCTAAGTTTGTTGGGTCTCATTTCCGGATGGAGTTTCCAGCAATGATCTTCATCATGGACATTTTTAAAACAATGTTTGCATGTGAGTTTTTCTTTTTCCATTCTAATAGAAGCATTCTTCTTCCCTTTTCCCTTAGACTTACCCTTTCCTTTTTCTCCAAATTCAAGAGAACTATCATCTTAAATATTTTTCCCTCTTGCTTCTAGATGTGTGGTTTGAACACAAACCTCATCTAAATTTGTGGGTTTGAACATGAGAATAGTTTGCCTTAGATAACTATTTAAACCTATAATATATTTTAACAAAGTGTCTTAAGATAACAAATCTACACCCAATATTAGTGCTCTTCTCCTAAACTCTTGAGTATAGTTTTGTACACTTTCTCCTTTTAATTGCCTAAAATTATGCCAATCCATAATAGCCTTCTGCATATAAGCTAATGGATAAAACTATCTTCTAAGTGCAGAAATAAAATCAATCCAAGAGGTTGAGACCTTACCATGCTTTTTGATTTCCTCTTGTGTTTTGGTTTCCCACCAAATCAGTGTTGCACTCTCCAACCTTAATGAAGCCAGCTGAATCTTTGTTTCATCATCCTTGATGTTTTGAATCTTGCAATATACTTCAAGTTGACAAACCCAATTATCTAGACTTTTAGCATTAACCTCACCGTTATACATAGGTAATTCAAATTTAATATCAAGTTTCAACAAGGGAGTTGTACCATGTCCCTTTGTTAAATGTCAATTTGTCGCCATGACACTTGATCAATTTATGGGTATTTTTACCATCCATGAACATGTTTGAATGAACTCCCTTAGAAGTCAAACAACCCAAAATATCTTGAAGTAGATGAGAAATTTGGGGAAAATAGTTGTCACACCTTGTTAAGTTTCACCTACGCTGATTTTTCTAGATTTTCCTGCGCATTTGCTGGAATAAACTCTAAGAAAAGCACAGAGCTGCACTTTGTTTGCCACTATAAACCCGCGCAGGTGAATTCAAGAAAGTAAAAATAAAAAGTACATTCTAGAAACATAGTTGGTCGAATATTTCCAAACTAAAAGCTTCTAGGTGATGACTATTCGAACTATAACCCTCAGATGATGCATCTTAATACCTTTTCTCATGGAAATGTGATCCTCAATTAAGGAGTCTCATCCTCGTCTTTTCGATCTGAAACTTCTTCCTCTTGGCCTATAACATGACTAGAGGGATTAAGGAGGTCAAAACTCAGAGAAGATAAACTTATGTTGTTAGTTTGAGATTGGAAAGCTTGTCATCTAAGGAGGAGATTGAAGGCATTTGGGAGGGACCTCACAACATCAAGACAAAGTTTGTAAGGCTCCTCTTTATCTTTGATTAATACAAATGAACACTTTCTCCCATTGATTTGTCTTATTGGAGTGATGAATGGTTTATAACTGTTTATAATGTTTATTAAGGCAAATTCAATTCCTAATTTCCTTGCTCATTAGGTTAAGTTTTGATTGGATTATTATATGTTGAAATATGGCAACAAGAATATTCCAATTTAATTTGTCCTTGAATTAAATTGTGAATTAAAATCCAATTTAGTCTTAACAACTACTTGGAAATAATTAATTAATTTATTTTAAATTAATTAGTTGGAGAAATTCAAGTTAGAAGTCTTTCTAAAGTCATGCAAGAGTTATCCCTTAAATCAAGGAGATAAGGTTGAGTTATATTTGAGTTGTAATTTGTTAACTCAGTTTACTGAGTTAAGTCCAGTTAAATTAGTTCCAAACTGTTTGAGGAACTAATAGAGAGTTAACAGTTAGTTGATGCATGCATGCACTCAACTAGTGCTACTCCAGTTAACTAAAGATTCCATCATCAGAAACTCATGCATGTCTATTCTAAGAAAGACCCAGTTGAGATTAAAGTCAAGGACAATGTACTATTGGTTGCATGTGTTTTCTCTTGGAGAAAACTCATGCATGCAGTCAAGGATTTAATCCTTGAGGATTGCGCAGTTTTGGAGGAGATCATCCACTTGGTAACTGGAGAATCATCCACAAGGAACAACGCAAGGAAATAGGAGCTTGGAGGGAAGAGAGGAAGGCTGGAGAGAAGCCAAGATTTCCTATGGGCATCTCTGAGGATTCTACTGAGAGCTGGCTAGCTGTGAGAGCTAAGGCTTTGTATAATTCCTATGTATTTCCACCATGTATGATAATACAATAGTGTGGGGTTTTTAGCTGAGGCTTTCCCTAAACTATTTTCATGTGTATTGTGCTATTGATTCTTCTTCTTTGGGTTATATTGTTTAGCTCGATCTTTAAGCTTCCACAAATTGATAGTAGAAGTAGGTTATTGTCTTCTGCTTTGATTTATATTGCATTATCGGGTTAACCTACTAGCAAATTTTCTACATGGTATCAGAGCTGGATTTGTAGAAATTTTCTACATGGTATCAGAGCGGTGAACAGTATACTGAGAAGAGAATTCGAAGTTTGAAGTTCGGAGTTGCAAGTAAAAATTGAAGTCATATCATACTTCAAGGTTGGCCAATGGTGTTCTATGGCTTGAGACTCGAGTATGCCTTGGAAGGTAGCTCAAATTACATAACATGGAAAGATAGAATGGAGGTTGTATTAGAAGACAATGGATTGAAGGAATTCATTGATCAAGAAATCCCAAAGCCAGCTTCAACTAATGCACAAGAGTTGGCTGAGTGGAAGAAATGTGTGGCGAAGGCGAGATGGATCATCCTTGAGGGAGTTCAAGACCATATTGTCTCGAGTCTCCATGGGAAGGATACTCAATTTTCAATGTGGAAGACATTAAAGGACCTCTACCAGAACAGTAGTGACCAGAGGAAATTGGCGCTCAAGGATAAGCTTCAAAGAATCAAGATGGAGAAGGGCGATACTATTTCCACGTATCTGAACAAGCTCACCACATGTAGAGATGAGCTTGGCAGTGTGGGAATAACTACTTTCGATGATGATATGGTGAGCCTTGGTCTCCTTGGCCTTCCAAAGAGTTGGAATAGCTACAAGTACTCTGTGAATGGAAGGGAGAAACTATCGGATTGGGAATGACTGTGGTCGGATCTTATGCAGGACGAGATCAGGAGGAGCACATGAGATGGTTCTTCATCCAAGAATGACGATGAAGAAAATATGGCCTTAGCAAGTAAGGCAAGGAAAGGGAAGGGAAAGGCTTCCCATTTCAAATCGAATCCTTCTATTGGAGGGAAGAAGGGTGACATGTCTAAAGTAAGATGCTTAATTGTCATAAGATGGGATATATGTGACTAATTGCCCATCGTAGAAGTCCAAGAAGGGATCCTCGGAAGGATCGGAAGGTGAGGCATTAGCCTCTCAGTTCGAAATGGACTTTACCCTCATCGCATGCATGGTGTCATCGATGATGGGTTGTGTCTGGTATCTTGACAGTGGAGCCTCATTCCACATCATTGGTCATAAAAAATTATTCAGTGCCTTGGAGGAGAAAGACCTCAATATGCGCATAGAGATGGGTGACAATGGAAGGTATAGTGTTTTAGGAGTGGGCACGGTTGCTTTTCAGAGGGAGCATGGAGCTCCTCTCACCTTGACAGATGTGATGTATGTGCCTGGACTGAAGAAGAACTTGGTATCGGTCGCGATGTTGGAGGACAAAGGCTACGATGTTGTCTTCAGTAAAGGAAAGGCATTCCTAAGACACATAGCCACGGGTCAGACCAAGAGGATAGGGATTCGGGTGAAGAATCTCTATAAACTAGAGGTAGATGATTGTGCAGCATTGAGTACGAAAGAAGAATTGGTGCAAAGCCAAGACATTGGTGAGTTGTGGCACAGGCGGTTGGGCCATTTGCATCATGGGGCTTTGAAGATAATGCAGCAGATATCTACAAGACTTCCCAAAGGTAAACTTGAGAAAGTTGACACATGCAAAGGTTGTACCTTGGGAAAGTACACCAAGTCTTCCTTTCATGATCGAGACAGTCGAGCAGAGGCTATCTTAGAGTGAGTTCATACTGATTTGTGTGGACCATTCTCAACAGCATCCACAACAAAGCAAATGTATTATGTGATTTTCATTGGTGACTATTCTCGTAAATGCTGGATTTATTTCATGTAGAAGAAGGACCAAACTTTCCCAAATTTTTGTGAGTTCAAAGCTTTGGTCGAGAAAGAGTCAGGGAATAAGATCAAGGCCTTGAGAAGCGACAACGGTGGAGAATATGTCTCTCAAGAGTTTAAGGACTTCTGTAAGCTGAAGGAATTAAACGAGAGTTGACGACACCTCATAACCCACAACAGAATGGGGTGGCCGAGAGGAAGAATAGAGCTCTTGTAGGGGCAGCACAGGAAATGCTGCATGACCAAGGCCTACCACTTCACTTGTGGGCTGAGGCATGCAACACAACGATCTATTTGCATAATAGAAGCTCGCATCGCATACTTGGGATGAAGACACCGAAGGAAGCTTTCTTCGGTAAGAGACCAGATGTGGGTCACTTTAGGATCTTTGGGTCATTGGCATATTGCCATGTGACAAAGGATGCACGGAAGAAGCTTGACCCGACAACAGAGTTTGGGATATTTGTGGGGTACACTGATACACCTCACGACTATCGGGTGTACTTTCCTACCAGTCGGAGGACAGTGGTTCACAGAGATCTCAAGTTTGATGAGAAGAAGGCCATGTAAGTTTCCCTTGAGAGGGAGCTCCAACTACAGGCTGTGGAGGAACTATTGGTTCCTAAGGAGGAGGAGCCTGAGACTGATGCAGAGCAGCCACATGCAAAGGTTCCAGGAGTGGAGACATCCACTCAAGCAGAGACTTCCAGAGATGGATGGAACTGCACAAGAGATGCTAAAAAATTATTGGAGGATGCGAGAGAGAATGTGGGAGCACCATCTTCTCAGCTCGGACAGAGGAGGTCACCTGAGAGGTACACTGGATACATGGCCCTTGCTGGGGAATGTGTTGAGATCGAGCCATCTTCCTTTGAGGAAGCAGTGCAACAACCAATTTGGGTTGATGATATGGTGGAGGAGTATGACTCCATAGTTTGTAACAGTGTTTGGGACGTCATTCCGAGACCGTAGAACAAGTCAATTGTGAGTTCCCGTTGGCTTTACAAGGTAAAGCAAGCTGCTAATGGTAGTGTGGAGAAGCATAAGACAAGATTTGTTGCCCGTGGATTTTCACAAGTCGAGGGGATTGACTATGATGAGACTTTTGCTCTTGTCGCAAGGTACTCATCTATCAGATCAATGTTGGCAGTATCAGCACAGATGGGTTGGAAGATCCATTAGATGGATGTGAAGATTGCATTCCTCAATGGCCAGTTTGAGGAAGAGGTGTACGTAGAGCAGCCGGAAGGTTTTGAGACCTTTGATCGTGAGTCACAAGTGTGTCAACTCCAGAGAGAATTATACGGGCTGAAGCAAGCACCCCGTGCTTGGTACACCAGGATAAACAATTACTTCACCGGGTTGGGCTTCACAAAGAGTGAAGCAGATGCAAACCTGTACCACATCATGGTAAAAGGTAAGTTGTTGATCATCGTACTTTATGTTGATGATCTCATTTTGATTGGTGATGATCAGTTGATCATGTCTTGAAAGGAGGACCTTGCAAGAGAATTCGAGATGAAAGACATGGGTCTCATGCATTACTTCCTTGGCATGGAAATGTGGCAGAAGGATGGGGAATTGTTTGTGTCCCAAGGAAAGTATGCCAACAAGATCGGGGTGGCAGATAATCCCTTTCTTGTTGAGAGGGAGTGTTAAAATATGGCAACAAGAATATTCCAATTTAATTTGTCCTTGAATTAAATTGTGAATTAAAATTGACTTCAGTCTTAAAAGCTACTTGGAAATAATTAATTAATTAATTTTAAATTAATTAGTTGGAGAAATTCAAGTTAGACGTCTTTCTGAAGTCATGCAAGAGTTATCCCTTAAATTAAGGAGATAAGATTGAGTTATATTTGAGTTGTAATTAGTTAACTCAGTTTACTGATTTAAGTCCAGTTAAATTAGTTCCAAAACTGTTTGAGGAACTAATAGAGAGTTAACAGTGAGTTGATGCATGCATGCACTCAACTAGTGCTACTCCAGTTAACTGAAGATTCTCTCATCAGAAACTCATGCATGTCTATTCGAAGAAAGACCCAGTTGAGATTAAAGTCAAGGACAGTGTACTATTAGTTTCATGTGTTTTCTTATGGAGAAAACTCATGCATGCAGTCAAGGATTTAATCCTTGAGGATTGCGCAGTTTTGGAGGAGATCATCCACTTGGTAACAGGAGAATCATCCACAAGGAACAATGCAAGGAAATAGGAGCTTGGAGGGCAGACAGGAAGGCTGGAGAGAAGCCAAGATTTCCTGTGAGAATCTGTGAGGATTCTACTGAGAGCTGGCTAGCTGTGAGAGCTAAGGGTTTGTATAATTCCTATGTATTTCCACCATGTATGATAATACAATAATGTGGGGTTTTTAGCTGAGGCTTTCCCCAAAGTATTTTCATGTGTATTGTGCTATTGATTCTTCTTCTTCTGGTTATATTGTTCAGCTCGATATTTAAGCTTCCACAAATTGATAGTAGAAGTAGGTTATAGTATTCTTCTTTGATTTATATTGCAGTATCAGATTAACCTACCAAAATATTTTATGCCTTGTATCGCATGTGCTTTTGATCCTTTTATGGTCGATGTTTGCAGGTTTTATCAAGCATTGATGAGATGCATAAAATCACAAGGGATCTTCATCGAGCATTTCGTTAAATAGGTAAGAGGCTCATCCATTAGCCTTAATTCTTATAATTCAAACAAGTCCAACTTAGGGAAAGAGTTAGTTCAATTTTCTTTTTTGTTTCTAGCTTCTGTCAAGGATATAGGGAGATCACTCTTGTCTGCAAGAGGGATTTGTTTGGTGTAACAAATTGGTGACCATACTGGGGGAACATCTATATTATTGTCTTTTTCCCTAGTTTTGCTTTTTGATTCTTCTAATCTATCTCGACCTGAGTCTTTATGAACTAATGACCTTCCAGATCTATGTGGTTGATTCCTTGAATTTTTATTTTTTCTTGGGTTTATTACACCTGTGTTGTTTTCGTTTGCTAATAGAGCATAGTTTTGTGCCTGTTTCACCTTAGAAATCAGGTGCATGCGCTCTGTTTTTATTGTTTCCCTGCATAGGCCTTGAGAATTTTGAAAATTTGGCTTTTGCTTCAACCCATACTTGAGTTTGTTTTTCTAGAAGTGTCACTATCTTTGTTTAGACCGTGTTATGTCTCTTCTGAACTCATTTGAGTGCTTTGTTAATAATTTTTGAGAATTAGGTCTCTTTGAAGAAACTAGTTAGGGTTTTGCTTGGTTGATTTGTTGATTGATCAAAACAAGATAGGTTGTCCTTCTGCTTGTGATATTCTTATTTTGTTCTATCAAATACACCAGTTAGCCTTAATTTTTTCTTATTTGTGATCAAACTCATTTTGAATTGCAAATTAGGGTTTCTTGAGATCTAGTGCTTTTGTGAAGAAATTTTGGTCATTTTTGTTTGATAAAGGAAATTGTTGCTTTCAATTTTGGGAATTTCTCACAATTACACTGTTGTTATCATTAAATCAAAGCATTCATAGGGAAAATGTGTTTTTCTCCAACTCTCTTGATTGATTTCTGTGTACTTGAAAGTTTTGAGTGATAAAAGATAAAGAGTAGTTTGGTTTATTTGATATTTAGGGAAATCAGAAACTTGGTTTGTTTTCTACATTTTCATTGCGTTAAGATGAAATTGGTTGTTTTAGAAAAATAGGAAAATTTGTGAGTTTTTCATTTCATTTTGGGAAAATCAAAGAAACTCTTTCTTTCCTATAAATAGTATTTCATTGAATTTGAAAGTTGCTATTGCATTTTTGAGTGCATTAATATTTTGAGTTGTGCAATAACATCATGAGTTTCACCTTCATTACCTATTGAGTAAAGAACAACTTAATAATATAGTGTTAATTAAAATTGATCTAGAATTTTACATTTTTTAGGGCTCTTGCCACCTACAGTAGCTTAAATATAGGGATTTGGAATAGGGAAGGAAGTAAACTTTCCAAAGCTACAAATGAAAATAGAATCTTGAGTTAGGGAGAGAAAATCCAATTATTTCCGTTTTGCTCTCGGAAGCTCTTCTTGTACATGAGTTAAGCACGAGATCATGTCGAATTTGGTGAAGTGATCGTACACACTTCATCGGCCTAGGTATAGTGATTTTCACGTATTACAATGGTACCGAAAGGTACTTGGGGTCACTTGAAAGTAAACCTCCAATTGATCATGTGGAGGAGCCTTCAAGGGGCTTGAGCTTGTTACTCTGCCCTTGCGTGTACGTCCAATCTACGACTGTCCCCCCACGTAAATTTTTTGTATTTGGTGAACTTAGTGATTATAATCCTAGGGCTCTACCTAAGGTGATGGCAGAGGGACGGTACCAATATACCTGGAACATACGTTGACTAGAATCACTTGGAATGTTTGGAGGGTAATCTTTGCTCGAGATGGTTTATAGCAAAGTTACTTGCACCACACTATTTCATTAAGTAGGTTGTCAGGGTAACTGGTTCCAAACACTCATTTATATAAATATTTTCACCTTGGTCACTACGACATTGAATTTCATCACCAACTAAGTTATTGATCCCTATGAAGAGTTAGTTTGTAGGGTTTGAACTCCTAGATTTTTAGCATGTGTTACTTTGTGGGTTGTTTTTTTTTTACTTTTTAGAGACTTTAGGTGTAATTTAGATATTGTGTAATTTATTAATTGGAAATTTTTCATTGTGGGAGAACTACCAAGACAATCATGTAGGATACTTGGGGACCCCTCTGAGTATACACTGAGTCAGTTAGAAAAGATAAAAGCCAAAAAATATAAATCATCGGGATCCAGAACTGCAGCAAAAATTGAAACTTATACTATTATAGACTCTGATGTAAAAGTAATTGAAGTTAATCAACTAGAAACATCTACTATCTTAGGCTTGAAGTGACATAAAATGAACTTGATCAAACTTAGAGATTAACATCACATTCAGAAGGAACAGATTTACAAGTTACTGAACTCATTTGAACTGAATTAGATACTGGAGACTTTTCAGATGCAAATCCCATTTCTGAACCTGAGACTTATACGCCTGCTACAACGCATATTCCATACCCTCCACATTCACCGCATGTGAAACTTGTTATTACTGATAGGCTCCCTCCTGGCCTCATTAGCATCAAAGAACTTGTCTCGGATGAAGAGGAAGAACCAATAGTTTCTACCAGTGAATGGTTAGATATTTCAGATCTTTTGTTTAGATCTCTTCACCCTGACCCTTAGTATTTCACACCCTTGAACTTTTTAGGACAAGGGATTCCACGATACAAAACTCCTTACTCTACCATAGCAGGTTTTGACTGGTCTATGATGGCTTCTAGAAGCACCTCATCAGATAAATCTATGTTTTCTACTTCTTCGGAGTCAACATTATATGGTGGTTTCCTACCGCTTAGATATCACTCTCTTGCTGGAGCTTATTCAGGAGCTTCTTCCTCAAATTCATCTTCAAATATGCCAACTGGTGTAATTAATCCTACCAATGAAGGTTTGACATTTGAACAATTTATTAATATGATTTCTGGTAATGTTGGTAATCCTAAAATCAACCCAACAGGTGGTTATTACCCGCTCGGGGGTCAACCATCGTATCCTCCACCCGGAGGACAACCTTTAGGTGGATCTTACCCTACATCTGGGGGAAACCCTCTACCGGAAATTATCTTAATTATGCTCAAATGCCTCAAACTGGTCTTATTCAACATGTTATGCGTCAACCCGCCGTTGGAATGCCTTATCCTGGAATTAATACAATCTAGTACCCTTCGTTAAATCAATAGTCAATTCCAGTTGCTTCTCAAGTGCGCGTGTATCAACCTGTTCAATCTATTGGACAACCTATATAACAATTACCTTTTCAAGGTATGCCTTTTCAAGTCCAACCGACTGCCCAGGTTAATCCATCGACACCTACCCAGCAACCACTCCAGCATCTTCCCGAGTACTCCTCAAACCTTGGTGTAGTTTGTTGTACCAACGACTCTTTAGAACCCAGGTTTAGGTTCATCTCAAACTCCCATTCTAGGAGTATCGCAGGTAACAGTCCCATTTACATCAGAAGTAACAGTGCAACCCCTTGTTCAGTCTATCCCTCAGATATTTGTTGTTCAATCTATTCCTACAATTCTATCCATGCCCCAAATACCTGTTGTACAACCTAACGTCCCATATATGCAAGTGTTGTTTCAAGGGAAACCTTTCCTAGGTCAACCCCATAGTCAATTTTTTCAAGGTCCATCTTTTCAAACTCAATTTCTCCAAGGTCAACCTTTGCAAAATCAACCCTTTCAAGGACAGTTCATTCAAGGTCAAATGGGTCAGAGTCTTCCGTTTCAGAATCAACCATACCCAGGTCATACATTTCAAGTACCTATGCAGCTGCAATATGGTATGGCTCATCCTGGATATCCAGGAGGTATGTAGATTCCAACTGCTCAGGCTATTCCAGGATATCCTGGGTATCCTCCTCCCGTACAGGACTCGTCCCTCAGGGTTATCAATATCCATCTCAGGATCCTAAGCACCAATTGCCTTTCTTTGCAACTTTGGATTTTCCTGACCTCTCTTAGTTAACTAATGATCCTCTTCTTTATTTACCAATTTGGCCAGCCATTCCTACTAAGTTGCCTAGTGACATTCCTAAGTTTGAAGGTAAGTCGGGTGAAGATCCATCAAACAATGTTATGACCTATCATCTTTGGTGCGCGTCCAACTCATTAATCGACGATTCTATTATATTACGACTTTTTCAATGAACCTTAACTGGTTCGGCAACCAAATGTTATGTAGAATTGCCACACGCTTCCTTCAGTACATTTAATGCCCTTGTTACAACTTTTTTGACCCATTTCCAGTTGCCCATTTGATATGATAATGGAACTGAACTTTTAACTTCTTTAAAGTAGTCAACGTCAACCCATATCTCAGATCACATTCATGAATGGAGACGAAGACATCGCTTGGTTAAAGTTTACATTCCAGACCAGATCTTAGCCAAATGGTTCATAAAATCTCTTTTACTAGTAATAACTGAAGATGTTGCCAAAGGAGGTGTTGTAACTGAGGAGCAAGTAATTGCTCGTGCTCAATACCTTGATCTTGTTTATACTCAGTCTGGTACTTTGTATGAAAAGATCCTAGATTTACCCCGCCCTGGTCAAACTAATCCAACCCTTACAAGATCACATGCCGCTAATGGTATGATTGGTTATGTGAGCCAAAAATATAAGAATAAAAAGAAAAATTCTAAGAAAACTCAGATTTTGACTCTATCTGATTCACTTGAAGAAGATCCCTCTCCCAAAATTACTTCAGAAATTAACGTCGTAGAATCATCTATCGACAAGGGTAAGCAATCTGGAAATAAGAAAAAGGGAAAAGGGAAAGCTAAACAAGACACTCGTTCTAAGGAGAAATCAAACAAGAATGAACCATCTGATGAAAAGAAGAAACCTCATTATCCTTGCCTAATTTGTGATGAAGATCATTACACCAAGGAGTGCCCACATGGTGTCGAAGTTTCTAAATTTGTCAAAGGTTCACCCACTCCTGCTGTTTTGAAGGACCCCTGTCCTCCTCAAGACAGAAAAATGGTTTCTCATGACCAAACCTCCTCATCCGCATCGGCATATATCATGATGATGTCTTCCAAAGTTATGGTAGCAACAAGATCCAAAGATTACACATCAAAGAGTCCTATTGAATATGGAGATGACTCTAGTCCAGCTGGTCAAACTTCCACATCTACTCCTCCTTCTGAACCGTTACATATTGAAAAACCAAACCCTGATAGGATAATTCGCCCGCCTTCTAAGGGTATGCTTCGAAAGTCAGCCTTTAACCCTCATGCTAGGGTTGCTTAAAACTATAACATCATTGAAGATTTGGCTATGTCACCTTCGACAATGTTGGCTCTTGAAGTTCTGCGGACTTGTCCAACACAAAGGAATTTATTATTATCATCCATAGGAGCAGTAGATCCTCATGACTCCAATTTGATTGTTTTCAATCTCGAAAATCATGTCTCGCGTCTCCCGCACCAACTGGCTTTTCAGATACTAGTTCATGTCAAAACTCGACGAGTTTTTCGAACAGTGATTGATGAAGGAGCATCAACATGTATTATGTCCATTTCCTGTTGGAAAGCTTTAGGTTCTCCAACAATCAATCAATCTCCCACAACTTTGAAAGCCTTTGATGGAAGAGGTTTTCATCCTTATGGTCTTTTAAATGATTTACCAATCGAATTAGAGGGTAAAATGGTTGCAATAGACGTTGAGGTTGTTGATGCTCAACTTGACTATAACCTTTTGCTTGGTCGAAGTTGGACTTATGCCATGTCGGCAGTAGTCTCGTCATATTTTAGGATGATCATGTTTCTTCACAAAGGGAGAATTGTGAAGGTAGACCAATTATCCTACTATACCTTAGACACTAATTTCAGTAGTAGTGTGCGTTTTGTTGGAAAATCAATGACTCCATATGAAGAAGTTGTCGTTGGTCTTCTCAAAGATTCATCTTTGATGGGAACTTTCGCATTCCCTCCACCCAATTTCCCTCATAATGATGCCCAGATTAATATGATTACATCAAGTACATTCGAATCAAGAGATCCGTGGAAAGTACCTTCAGAGTCAAAAATAGTCTTATAGTCTTATATGTCAGTGAGATGCTTTGTAGCCCTTTTGAGTTAGCTTATGAGACAATTCAGTGCTTTTCCAACTCATCAACATCTTAAAGCAATCGAATGAATACAATTATTGATGAATATTCTCATTTGTCATACTTGGAACCAATCTCTATGCCTGATCCTTTTAACACAAATTTCTTAAATGATGAAGGGATTATGGAAATTATGACCTTGGACGAAGTAAATTGGGGTGAGTATCTATGATTAAAAATCATGTTATATTGCAAATATTATTTTGAGAGTATCCATGATTAAAAATCTTGTTATATTGCAAATATTATTTTGATTGTGAAATGAGAGATCGTTTTTGGACATGTGGTATTGATGAGCCATCATATTGGCCCATGGTATGGTATGGTAAATAATATCCATGGTAAAGTGGGGGTGAATATCCATGTTTAAAAATCTTGTTATATTGTAAGTAATAAGTTTTTATGTCCTTATTAATGAAATTTAAATATGGCTACAAAATTATCATTTTAATTTATATGGTAATATGAATCTTAATTTATAGCTGCTATTTATATCTGATATATTATAATGTGGTAGAGGTGTAGATATATCTCAAAAGTAATTATAATCCTTTTAATCAAAAAAATATTATAAAATTAAATTCAAATTAAATATTTATAAAATGTTTTGATTGTGAAATAAGAGATGGTTTTTGGGCATGTTATATTGATGAGCCATGGTATTGGCCCATGGTACTATAACAAAGTCTATTTACAAGTTAATAATATCTATGACAAAGTGGACAAAAATATCCATGGTTAAACATATTGTTATATTGTAAGTTTGTTGTAACTATTAAAGTCTTTATGTGCTTAGTAATTAAATTTGGGTACATAATCATTATTTTATTTTATAAAATGGATCTTAACTTATTGGTACTACTTATATATTTTAATGTCAAATGTATAATATGATTTTCTTTTATCTAAAAAAATATTAGTAATTATATTAATAAAACAAAACAAAAAAATGATATGTGCTTAGTAATTAAATTTAAATATATTTACAAAATCATAATCATTATTCTGCATTCTGGTTGTTATTTTCTCGCAGTTGAGAAACTCCTTCAATATTCTGTCTGTTATTTTCTTGCAATTGAGAAACTTCTTCAATATTCTCTGCTTTTTCCTCGCAACTGGGCAACAACTTGTTCACGATTTTGTCTGTTATTTTCTGGCCCGCTAGAAATTTCAAGGGTCTCGCTATCACAAAGGGGAGAAGAATTCCCGCAATGAACTAATCACAAAGAACTTCTACAACAAATCAAAGGGAAGGTTACTGTAATTACAATATGTAAACATGTACATTGCAGAAAGTAAAAATTCCAATTTTCTTTACATTGCAGAACGTACAGTTTTCAATTTTAGGACTCGAGCTCTCATCTAGGCGAGAAGACAGCCAGATTGCTACCGCTTCTCTTTCAATATTTCCCTGCAGATTTGATTGAACGAGGCCTTCAACATCAATATACCAGTACGAATCACCATGGCTCGCTGACTGAAAAAGTAAGTCTGTGAGCTGAACATCCCATGGCTGAACACCGTGGCAAAACCTATCTGCTATGTACCATGTGCATTAAACTGCAACCCTTACTCTTAACACATAATAAGCCCAGCCGTGAAGTCTCACCTATAGTTAGGTGGGAGGTTTGGCCTTTTGGTCCAATCCCAAACAAGACTATATATTCTTGAGAGCGGTTCCAAGCGTCATTATTTTATAGTGTGAAAAAAAAAAAAAATAACTGAAGAATGGGTGATCCACATACTGTGCACCATTTTTTTTGATAGAAATTTATGATTAAATTGTCTGAAATTGTACAGCCTGATTGGCATAGATGGTATAGATGGATTCAGTAACAAATATACTTCACCCTCATCATGCACCGTGGGTCTGATATAAAATTTATCAAACAAACAAATAATTTGATTAAAACTGTGGTTTTTGATGGTATAGATGGATTCAGCAACAAACATATACTGGGCACTGATTATGCAATATCTGATATACAATTTTTTCAAATAAACAAGCAATTTGTTTGAAATTGTGGTCCAATTGGCAAGATTATGTACTTCTGAGAGCTGCTCCAGGAGCCATTTCATAGTGTGAAAAAAATAGAGTAACTGCCGAATGCTTGATCCACATACTTGGTAAACCAACTTTTGTTGAAATTTATGATGAAATTGTCTGAAATTGTACAGCCTGATTGGCATAGATGAATTCAGTAACAAATATCTACTTCACACTCATTATGCACTGTGTGTCGGATATAAAATTTCAAACAAACAAACAAACAATTTGACTAAAACTGTAGTTTTTGATGGTATAGATAGATTCAGCAACAAACATATACTGCACTCTGATTATGCAATTTCTTCAAATAAACAAGCACTTTGTTTGAAATTGTAGATTTTAAACATATACTGCACTCTGATTATGCAATTTCTTCAAATAAACAAGCACTTTGTTTGAAATTGTAGATTTTAATGGTACACTGCACTCTGATTATGCAATATCTGATATACAATTTCTTCAAATAAACAAGCACTTTGTTTGAAATTGTAGATTTTAATGGCATAGATGGATTCAGCAACAAACAGATTATTACATCAGGATTATGCAAGTTGTGACATACAATTTTATGTATCAAACAAAACAACAATGTTTTAAAAATGAGAGCCAAGGTAGCCATTAAATGCACATTCTACATAACATATAATAGTGCCAAACAAAACATTACTCAAAATATGTGTGATTCCTTGCTGAATTAATCTTGATTGCAGATTCTAGGAATATATTGGAATCCGACAATTAGATTTCAAGATATATAAAAATATCCATAATTGTTGATCATAAACCACATTTACTCTCCTGAAAACACAGCACTGGAAATTGCAAGAATTACAAACAAACGAAAGATACCGGTAAAAAATTGTTGCTTGTTGCAGAATTTTACTCTACAAATAGTCCTAGTACTCTTCTGTTCCTTTCTTGCTTGCAGGTATAGTATCTGTCCTTACCTTTGAGTATATTGGCTGAAATAAGAAGTGTGCTGAAGCAGAGGACACCATTAACAGCAGCAGTAGCAGAGGAGGTTTCCACGGGGCGACCTGGGAACACATCCACATTAATGTAATCTCTTGATTTCTCCATGAGTCCTGTGAATGTGAATGTGTTCCAAGGTCACCCCAGTCGGGCCTACTCTGTTTCATTTATTCATATGAGCCCAATATGCAGGGGCAACCCCTTCTGAAACTGAGAGTCCATGAATGTCTGTAATTTATTGAGATGAGATTGATAAAAAGGGAGAGAGGTTCCGAAATCTGGTAGTACAAGCAGTACAAGTGAAGTGCAGAGATGACCCTGAGATATTTGTTTGAGTTAGGTCGAACTAAAATGGTTTTACACAATCTCGGGTGCAGCAATGTTAATGCTTAATCCCCAGATTTAGGTAGAATTAAGTGGGGAAGGTGCCGTGATGGGAGGTTGGTACGAGACTGCACTGGGCAATGTATGAAGTGTACTCCAGTACTAATTTTTTGAGCAAAAAGATTGAAGAGTACACACAATAATACATTATTATAGTAATAGAACAAATTGAAGTACATAAAGGTTTGAAGTTGTCAAAGACAACTGTGAATGCTGACGTGGCTATGAGACTTAGTTTAGTAATGGCTGCTTCACATTATTTATAATTTTCCCAATTATGGAAATTTCCTGCGAAAGTTTGTTACTGTTGTAAGATTTTTTTTTTAACTGATGAAAATGCAGTGGAATGTTTATTTGGTATTTCTAATTGGTCAAATGATACTGCTATAGGTTAATGATTTAGGTAAATGGCCCATGTTCAGGTAAATAGTCATTATTTACCTTTGAAATTATTTTATTTGTATATTAATTAATTTTGATTATGCTGCGAATTGATTGTAATAGTATAGGAGTTTAAAAAGTAAAATCATTATATTATTCTCGCTTTAATTTAATTTAATTTAATTTTATCATGACATCTTATATTAATGTTATCATGAGATCATATGATATTAGTATATTAAATATGGTTACACATTATATTCTAATTTTCATATATTTTGGTTTGTAACCTAAGTGGACTTATTTATGTTATAATTGAAGAGCAAACATTCTCCTCATCCTCCCCCTTTAATGGTTGGATTTTGGTTGAGTAGGGTGTTTGTGGAGTTGTGTTTCATTGCAATAGTGTGTTGAGTAATGTAGTGTGTTGAGTAATGTGTATGAGATTAAAGTTGTTTTAAGACTTGTATAACTTTGTAGATATGGTTGTTTAGAAAAGGCCATTTGCCTTCCAAGTATTTGGGGAGCCTCTTGTTATGTACCACAATCAGGGAACTAATTGGGAAGATCTCATAGAAAGGACCCGACGAAAGGTCTGTAAATGGGCTTTCTGGGCTCTTAATTTCCCAAACCGCCTAATATTGACCAAAGCAATGTTACAAGCTATAATTCCAAAGTATTAACTAGTGGTAATACCTATTCCAAGTACAGTTTGCCAATGCCTTTGCTCTATTTGGAGTAACTTCTTATGGAGAGGTATAGCTAAAACGCACAAGTGGGCCCTTGTAGGATGGAATAAATTGGCCCTTGTAGGATGGAATAAATTGACTACACCAAGATCAATAGGGGGACTAGGTCTCCAGGATCCTCAACTAATCAGTTCTACTTATGGTATGGAACTATGGTGGTTGTGGATTCATGGAGGCCCACAAATCTGGAAACAAATTTGGCTCAGAAAGTATTTTCCATTGCACACACAAGAGGAGTGACTACACTTTGAAGCAAAAATTCAAGGCTCTGGTATCTGGAATTGGGTGCAGGCAGGTCAGGATCTCGATAGACATTATGCATTTTGGGAGGTTAGAGGGGGGATGATAGCATCCTTTTGGGAGGATTCCTTGAAGCAACATCCTCGTTTAGCAGAGAATGAGAGGCTCCAAACCATTAAAACTCTATCAACGGCTTTGGGGCTCATAAGCTAGTAAATTAATGGAAACCATTAGAAGAGAATCAATACTTATGACAATGGAAGGATAAAAGCGACTATACCCATACAAATGGGATTCACCTATGGGAGGAGTTCCAAGAGATACTTGAAAATAGACAAATAATCGTCTCTCAAAAGCAGGACATTCTATGATGGGGGCGACAATCATCTTGAGCCTTCTCAATAAAAGAAGCATACTCCTTACTTGAAGGGTTTTAAATAAATGACAAGGAAGTGATATGGCAACAGTTGTGGGAAGGTTCATGGTGGCCAAAGATCTCAAATTTCCTTTGGTTGATAGCTTGGGGGTGTTCAATCACCTAGCATTGCCTTCGAAAAAGGGTTATGAGGTCTCGCCTCTATGTCTACTATGTTCTCAAGCGGAAGAATCAGCATAAAATATTTTTATTACATGTCTCTTTGCCAAAAGAATTTGGGAACTCATCCTACAAATCTTTAGATGCAACTTACCCAGTTTGGTCAATGTCTAAACTTTGATGGAACAATGGTTTGGTCATCAGTTTAAAAATCATGTTGTCTTACGAGCCTGACATTTGACTCTAGATTTTACCCTTTGGAACTTGTGGAAAGAGAGAAATTTGAGAGTTTTTGAAATGAAAAAAGGACTGCGTCTTTGTTAAAAGAAATCATCATCCTTAACATTTGGGAAATTGTAATCGTCTCCAAGTTTTCTTCAGAGAATTGGTAAGTGGATGAGTCTGAGGAACATATTTTAGAAAGCCTTAGCCTCCATCCTACTCGGTTTACTTCCTCTTCATCAACTGAACAAGGGCCTAATCACTCAAGTGAGAATTCATTTTCACCAACTCCAAGAGCCTTCATCAAATTGAATTTTGATGGAGCTTCTGAAGGAAATCCTAGAGTGGTAGGTTATGGTGGGATCATCATGGATAAGAATTCTCACCCTTTACATGTCTATGCTTTTTCCTAAGGTGTCGAAACAAACAACCTTGCATAGTTTTTTGCACTTGAGAAAATACTACAAATTGCTATCAGAGAAGGGTATCATATGATACAGGTTCATGGAGACTCTCAACTCATCATACACTGTGTATGTAAGTTGTTATATGGCCACCTGATAGAGAGACTAACCCACATTTGGCACCTTCAGGAAGTGGTCATCAATATAAAAAAAATTCTATTAAAATTCGACTATATTATCCCCCAACACACTCAGCGGGAGGGCAATAAGGTATCAGACACATTGGAAAATTGGGGTAGCATAGAGAGACACCTATATTTTGATGAGTCATGGACAGTTGCGTCAAGTAGGGATGACATCCATGCAATAAAGAGGTGGGTGGAATATGATAAATTATCAGTGGAGACTAACGTTCTCGATGGGGTTGGTATTACAGTTGACATCTTTCGTTAGGCTGCATGATTAACATGTCGATCAAATGAATGGCACATGGGGTAGTGGCCCTTGGTTTGATAGCCATGCCATCCACCTATTATCTTGTGCTCCTCGTGTGGCATCCTCACCATTTACAAGCCTTAGATCACCTACTCTGGTCATATCAACTTAAATGTGTGCAGGTGGTTGCATTTGGATATGAGTACGAAATTATTTTTGGTAGTGGGTTTCATCCTTTGTCATCTTAGATGGGTAGGCTCTCTCATGGTGGATTGGTTGTGAGTGGAGGACTTCCTGACACACAGGTAGAGCTCATTCAAGAGCTCATGATTCTTGAGTTTATTGGGTTAGTTAAGGAACATGCCCTGTCATACACCTGCCTTGCCATGGATATCACTCACATTGGTTATTTCACTCAACAACTCTTCCCTCGCACATCCTCACACTGCATATGCATGGGTAAGCTCTTAGGGTGGCAACATTTTTATGGTTTAGTTTTTGTTGGTGAGGTATTATAATCATCAAGTTGTGCCTAGATGAGTAAGGTAGTCACTTCTGGCCCTTAGGGAGGTTTTTTGTCTTGTCATTCTCCTTCGTCTTCTTACGTTTGTTCATCAGTTAGTCATTCAATGGTTTAGTACTTTCTCTGTAGTTTGGTGAGCCACTCTAAGAGTCAATGTTCTTTGTGCTCTTTTTACATAATTCGAGGTTTGGTCCTTCTTTTCAACTGGTGGTTGTGTTGCCTTCTGCATCACCTCAAATGCTCGACTCTGCTAAAATTTCTTTCAGTTGTCCAATGCTTACTCTCTATTTCTTCAAAATTTGGGGTTTTGAGGGAGTTAAGGGTGTATTTTGTTTTCAAGCTTTGTTGCCTCCTTTTATGTTTTCGTTTTCCACACAGTTCACTCTCTCTCTCATTACCTTAGCAGTTGTTGTTTCCCGAGGTAGAGATCCTACCCACCCTTAACATTGGGTATCCTTATCTGTCTGCTTTCACACACTACCTTTCTCTACCATGTCCAAAGTTTATATGTAACCATGTCCCCTCGGCAGAGACCGCCCAACTGTCATTGTTAGGGTCTAACCCTAACACCTTTATCTATGTAATAATCCCAATGGGCCAATTCAGAGTCATAGTTAGTTAGAGAGTCAATAAATCCCACATTAATAATTGGAAGTGGTTGACCCACATTAGAGAAAAGGGACCATAGTTAGTTGTAAACGGGTCATAGTTAATAAATAAAGTGGTTAACCCATGTTATGCAAGGGACCACTAGTAGTTAAGGTTTTGGATGTCAGTCAGTTATAAATAGTCTTAGTTAGTAAGGGAAAGATCATCAAGTCTTATTGTAATTGATCTCTGCTCTGTTGGAGGTAGCCCCCTCAAAGAGGCAAGTGAACATTGAATCTGTTTTTGAATAATAAAATAATTTATATTTTTTCTCATTTGATTTTGTGTTTTGGGCTATATTTCTTCGTATTTATGGTATTTTGGATTTCTAGCAGGTCAAGAGCATAACAAGTAGTATCAGAGCACTTTCCAATGCCAGTTGTACCTCCAATTTTAACAGATTTTTTTTTAGGCTAGAGACGTGTTCCAAAGTCTAAAAAAACCACTGGATCTGTCGTTAAGCGCATAAACCTGTAGATTTGGGTAGGCATGCACATAAGAAATACAAGAGGTGGTCATGCTTTTTGGGCTCACTTGTAACCCCTGTGGGTACCCCTTCGAGTAGTAGCGCATTAAACAGAACCATGCACATACTGCACTTCCATGTACCCTTGGGTATATCGGAAGCCCCCTAGGCTCACCTAAAACCTAACCCTAGATAAGTCGCTAGTCGTCTTGCTACTACAGTACACTGAGAACAACACTCGGGGAGATTACTTGCACATACAATAGGGTAGTCAGGTAGTATGGCTAAGGGTACGATCGATCCTCCTTAGTTAGTGTCCTGAAAGATTTGGCCAAGTACTATTGTTAGACCTCTTGTATATTGCGATCTGTAGCACCTGACACTCCTTTGTGACCACAGTTCCCTCTGCTATCTAAAGATCGCCCTCTACCTTATCTTCTAGATTAGATCCAACAGTTGGGGTTATATCGCCATTGTACAACTCAGATTCAGTAGTTGAGGTTTTCACAGTGCAGATCAAATTATTTGTGCAGTGATGGTTTTGGTTGCCATAGTCCAGATCAGATTTTCGCAGCACATTCGACAAGACTAAGACCTTGGAGTTTCTATTACTATAGTCTAGGCGCAATTTTCGTAGGACATTGGGTAGTATCAAGCTTTTTGGAATTCAGCCACTGTAGTATTGATCAGCGGGGAGTAAAACTCCTTTCAGAGTAAAAAAAAAAATGAGTTAGAGACCATCACGGGACAGTTGCAAGAGACTTAGCCCATAAGATTCGGGACAAAAAACAGGTCGCATTCACTTGTAAGCCCCCAATTTTTCCGCGGTCCCAATTTTTTTTCCGATGTGGCTTCAAGTGACCCACATCATTAGATTCCCGAGCTTGCCCTCTTTCCAAGCAGACTACTCTTAAGTAAGCTCAAAAAGATTGATCGAGATTGGTGTATGCTGGGTACCAGATCTCAAGTTATGGATGCGGAAAATCCAATTGAGAGGATCAACAACCTTGAAGACAAAATCGAGGCATTCGAGGCCAATATTACCCAACAACTCTCAGAAATAGAAACCTTTATAAGACCGCCTCTTACAGAGAAGCCTAGTGTTGATTCATACAGAGAAGGGGAATCCATCCATCACATTCACTTCCATGGAAATCACCACTCTTCCAACCACCACACACCCAAGCTCGACATGTACAAATTTGATGGCTCTAACCCTGCAGTATGGGTAACACAAATGGAACAATATTTCTCCCCTAATGATATCCACGAAGATGAAACTAAACTACATGTGCGAGCCATTTACTTGGACCAAGAGAGATGGCAGTGGTGGAAGTGGCATCATAAATGTTATCCAACGATAGAAACTTGGAACATGTTCTCAAAAGCCATATGTGGTCACTTTGACTAGGAATCCAATTTTTCGGGATGTCTCACAAAGCTCTGGAAAATAGGTACAACAAATGACTACATTGTAGCCTTTGAGAAATTGGCCATCAGAACTGATAGTCTAGGAGATGACTTCTACATGGAATGTTTCATCAGTGACCTAAAAGAAGCCATCCAAGCCCATGTTTGGATCCACCACCCAGTCACTTGGTTGGATGCATGCCACAAGGAATTAGACGTGGAAATCATTTTAAATGGCCAATCCAATCGTTCAAATTTCACTGTCAAGGCGCATCCCACCTAGTTTCAGGGCCCCACCCAAACACTTGAGTTTCAAAAGGTGTCACCAACAGAAATGGCCGAAAGATGAAAACAAGGACTGTGTTACTATTGTGATGACAAGTACTCCCCTAGACATAAGTGAAAGGAACCAAAATTAGCTCAGCAGATGAAGCTCCATCCCTTGAGGTGCCCGAGGAATAAGTAGGGGAAACCCAAACCGAAAATGATCTCACAACTATGTCAGATGAGTCAGTTATATCACTACATGCCTTGGCTTGCATTTCTTCACCTCAGACTCTCAAAATCCAAAGCTTTATTAAACATCGACCAATAGTGGTAGCACTCATAAGTTTATCCATAAGATAGTCACATAAGATTTTCATTGCTTTGTGTGGGCGGTATCTAATTTCCAAGTCCTTATTGTTGATGGAGGGACCATGAAATGTGAAGGCCATTTTGAAAATATTAAGCTTCAGATGAGAGACTACCACCTAAAGACCCACATGTTTGCTATTGAAATGGGTGGTTGTGACATTGTCCTAGGTGTTGAATGGCTTCACACACTAGGCCCTATCACAATGGATTTCCAGGAGTTATATATGAGCTTTAAGCAGAATGAACACATTCATACATTAAGGTGACTCCAGGAAGGTGCTCCTACTATCATCAACTTGCATCGAATTGAGAAGCTTTTAAAAAAGGGCTATCATGGAGTAGTCGCCCAGTTTAATTCCATTCAATACATTTAATCCACTACTCCTCATATTCATCCTGAGATGCAATAGGTATTAGATCACCACCAATGGGTCTTTAACAAACCTAAAGAGATTCCACCCTCTAGGGGTGAACATGATCATAACATCCCTTTGGTCTCGGGTGCCCAATCGCCTAATGTCCACCCATATCAATATCCTTTTTCCCAAAAGAATGAAATTGAAAAAATCATCAAGGAACTCCTCGAATTTGGTGTTATCTGTCCCAACATCAACCCTTATTCATATCCAGTGGTCATGGTTCTAAAGAAAGATGGAGAATGACGCATATGTCCGGACTTTTGGGCCCTCAACAACCTCACTATCAAGGACAAATTTCCTATTCTGGTTGTTGATGATCTACTTGATGAACTACATGGTGCTCAATTCTTTACCAAGCTAGACCTCCACTCAACCTATCACCAAATACGCATGAAGGAAGTAGACATTCCCAAGACTGCCTTCCGAACTCGTGAAGGCCATTATGAATTCCTGGTCATGCCATTTTGTCTTTGCAATGCTCCATCTACTTTTCAAAGCCTCATGAACCACTTTCTGAAACCATATCTCCGCAAATTTGTCCTGGTCCTCTTCAATGACATTCTCATCTACAACATAACTTGGGACAAACATCTTTAGCATTTAGACCAGATATTGCAACTGCTCCAAGACCACAAATTAATTTCCAAATTATCCAAGTGCTCTTTTGGTGTGGAAGAATTTGAGTATTTGGAACACATTGTGGGTCGTGAAGGAGTGAGGGTTGATCCAAAAAAGATTCAGGCAATCCAAGATTGGCCCCAACCAAAAACCTTGAAGATTTTGAGGGGATTCTTGGGCCTCACTGGCTACTATCACAATTTTTCCTGCAATTATGGTTGCATTGCTAGACCCCTCACTAATATTCTCAAGAAAAAATCATTTCTCTGGACTGATGCAGCTCAACATTCCTTCTTGGCTCTCAAACAGGCCATGTGCTCCACTCTCGTATTGACCCTAACAAACTTCACCAATTTTTTTTTATTGAATGTGATGCTTCTGGTACCAGTATTAGAACGGTATTAATGTAGGAAGGTAGACCATTGGATTTCACCAGCCAACAACTCAGTGGCAAACATCTGGGTCAATCTACTTATGAGAAAGAAATGATGTCCATCTTACATGCAGTAGACACCTGGCGGCCATACTTGTTGGGACGACGTTTCCAAATCCGCATGTGTTACATAAAATTTTGTCACTGTCCCTATACTCCCCGTTCCTTGATCCCAAAGGACCTCTACAGTGAACCCTACATGCTCTCCCTTCATGAAGAAACTCCCATTGTGTCCCTCTTCATGAGAAGATCAATTCTCTTTTGCACCATTTCCCCTGAAACTCCTGTTTTGCCCAGTTTAGAAGACCGGCGCTAATGACCCTTGTGTTCCTCGCACCGATATGTAGGGATTAGAACTATCCCTAGCACCAACCAGAGCGACTGAGTTGTGTTCCAATCGCTCCGGTCCTGTTACAGAAAGTTTTTAAATTGAGAGCCGAAGCTTCCATCTCTAGAAGCTTCGTTACAGAAGTCTGGTAAATGGTTTGGCTGGATGGGGTCGAGGATGTCAGCTTGGGTTCCTTTCCCCTAGTTCAACTACCTCAAGGGATAAGACCTTCTCCCATGAGAAGAGGATCCATCTCCCATCCATTCATTCTATATAAACCTCCCTTTTTCCCAAGCACAAGCTAGTGTTAATGTTGTGTGCGAGTGCTATTTTGGTTTGGAGTAAACAACAAGCTATTCATAGTTGTAGCTCTCTAGTTGTGTGAGGGAGAAGTGTGATTTAGTTGGAGTGAAGCCTAAAGGGAAGAGCCTTAAAAATATTGTTGTTGAGGTCATCATGGAATGCTAGCAGTAGTGTGTAGGAACCTGGTCTTGTCAGAGGAGAACAACAACATCAAGACAATGGTTGTAATCTCTTCTTGATTCAATATATATGAAACTATCGATTGATTTCCTACATGTTTTGTCATCTTACATATTCATGGCTTAATGTTTCTTGACTTTTTAATTAGGTTGAATTATAATTTGTCTATTATCATGGTTGTTGTTTACTGTTATTTACTTGTTTTAGGTGTTTGAAGAAGGAAGTGAGAGATAGTTGGAGCGAGTGAACAAGGACATCATCAAACGGGATAAGCGTACTAAGAGGTATGCCCTCTTAATTGGTTCTAACCTAAGGAAATCTTCCATAGAATGTACCTATTGTGGCTAGAACCATTATCGGGCTAGAGGAATTTGTTTGTGTCTACACTTATAATTTTACTTCACCACAAATTGGTGACTCCACTGGGGAAACGTCCTTTTGTTTGTCTTGGATTTCATGATTTCGTGTGAACTTTTCTAGTTCCACTTTTTCCCTTTGGTTCTGTTTCTTTTCTCCTACTTACTGGCATGAGTTTGAAATTCATAGTAGCAAATCTGGTCCTTGTTTCAATTTTTTTTTTCTTGGCTCCCTCGATCAACGTGCTTAATCCGCTGACAGTCGTGACGATCATCATGATTTGCTGAGAAACAGTCATGCTGACCAGCCTCTGGCACTTGTTGTCAATTAAGCAGTTGCACCAATGCCTGTAAAAGAAGATTAGGGTTTGTCCCCAATCTTGGCGAGCATGTTTTTCTCTCATGATTTTGACCCCGTAAGCCTTTTAGACTGTTTTCTCCCTTACTAGAAAGCTGTTTTTCATTTGGTTTTGTTTGCTTGTTGGCTTATCATCTTCCTGCTTGATTTCTTGAGTCATTGAGTAGTCAGTGAAACTAGGGCATCTATATTGTCATCCATTCAGCTTATTGTGGACTTAGTGAGTCGAGTTGTAGGTGTACTTACTCGCATTTCGTTTGCGGTCCTTTTATGACTTTGACTTCCGTTACACAAGTTTGAAAAGTTTTTGTTTGCGTGTTTAAACGTTTCTTTTTGGCATGGATTATGTTGCTTGTCTTGTTGTTGGTAATTTTGGTTCTTCATTAGTTTGAATGAGCCTCTCTTTTCATGTTTTCATTTGCTTGAAGAGTTGATTGTCTTGGAAACTTGTTCATTGAAGTATTGTATGCGAAAAGTTTATTTCGTTGCTTCATGGAAAATATGAAATTCTACTTTGTTGTATCATTGTGCTACGATAGCTTGCATCACTTAAAGACTATTGCATTGGCATTTGAAAAAGGAAAATAACTCTTTTTTGCTTTTGAAAGGACTATTAGAAATGTGCTTGTCAGGAAATTAGGAATTGGAATGCATTTTTCATTAGTTTATTTTTTCGAAAAGTGAAGTAGTGAAAGATCATTTTGTTTTCAGTTGTTTGGTTTTTTGCCTTTGATGGTATAGTTTCTACCCTCTCTAGTGTAGGCATTCATCGAATTGAAAGGGTCTTGTCTCATTTAGTTGCATTTAAGGTTTTTCGAGTCGCATCGCTAAGATCTAAAAACTGAAACATAACTCAAGATAAACTTTAATTGAATTCAATTAATCTAAGGCGCATTTGACACTTAACGATCATATCTAGAAGGTCTAGGCTAGAGATGTGTTCCGGTATCGTTAAACCTAGCAGCTGTCGTTAGCTTCGTTATTAGACAGTGCTAGTACATATTTTTGCTCCTCATACCATCGAGTATATAATGGGAGAACCCTTTAGGCTACAATCCTTTATCCTTAGGAAGCCAAGTCAGTCGCTTTGTGAATGTGATACACCGAACACAACATTCAGGGAGATTGCCTGCTCCTACTTCTCGGTTCGCCGGGAGGTATTCTGTAGTTCACGGTTGCCTGGTAATCTTGTTTATCTAGGTCATCTAGAGCAGTCATTTGATCTTTTTAACTCATTAAACTTAAAAGATGATTTGATCACTTGTCCTTTCGAGCTCGTTTCCAATCGAAAGTGATAGTGTCATCTTTGTTTCTTTCTCAACTCTTAAAAAATGAAAGAGCACCAGTCTTTTATGCATCTTAATAATTGATTGCCCATGATCCGATAACACCCTGTTAGTCTTTTCTGAGACCAAACCGTGAGTTTCCCTTAAAGAACATTTTAAAGCCTTGAAGTGAATTTTTTTTTCGACTAAGATAAGGTCATCATGGTTGAACCATCTGGTTCACCCAATTCCTCTTCCTCTCCTCCGTCTAAAAGATTGACTGAGGAGCTGTTTCCTGAGTTACCGGAGTCACTCAAAGACCAAGGTGTTGAACTCAGAATTGTTCTGAGCATTCAACCTTTGTCATCTCGCCCTCCGCCCACTTTCAATACTGGGTCATCTGCTGATCTTGGCTTGAAGTCTCCAGACAATCCCGTTCAAACTCCTGAGAACTCGCTCACCACTGATGGTCAGCTTGGACTGGTTATCTACCCTTCGAATCCTTTGTTTGACCCTATTGTGATATCAGAGCAACGTCCTTACAATCCATAGGACCAGTCGGGTGTTCCTTTGGAACTATCCCCTCATACTTCTTTGGCCATTTGTCATCTTTTGTTCCCGAATATGCAACCCAAAGGCGGTGCTCCAGTCACCTCTCCGGAAGAGTTCGAATTATCTACTCCACACACTGTCAAGGAGGAAGAGCTTTCTTTTCCTCCTGAGGGTTTCCCCTATACCGGGGGTATTCTCGCCAGTTTTCCACCCAAATATGTGTCTTTGGCATAGTTGGTTTCAGGTACACCTAGTGCCTCATCACTTTACCATAATCCTATTTGGGCATCAAGTGCCATGCCTACTTCAAGTCCGTTTGTTGTGAACACGACTTCCCATCAGGTTGTTACCTCAGTCCTGGTGCAACCCACCATTCTGAACACCCTTGTATCGTCTCCCAGTTACCCATCCAGCACCAACAGTTTCAAAGAATGTCTCTGTTAGTTCCTCCATCCCTCTAGTCAGTGGCCAAGCTGTGCCACCGCTTGGGGGAAAAACCTGAATGTTTCTATGGTGTCAGGTGCCACCAATGTGAGTGGCTCACAAGCTCACATGGTTGGTATGAACCAACCTTCTTCTAGTGTTATTCATAACCCTGCTGATCTTACTGGATCAAGCAATGTCCAGTACCAACAGGTTCAGAATCCCGTTGGTCTGCCTAGATCGAACAATGTCTAGTATCAACAGCATTACGAGGCTCAGGTCCAATACCAAACTCCTTACGTTCCATATGGTTCTCAAGGAATGGTTATTCAACCTTACACCCTTCAGTCTGGGCAGTACATTCAACCTGGCTCGTCCACCTTCCAAGATGGTTATGGCTAGATTCAGTTCAGAAATTTTCTGGGCACTGTTCAAGTATCCTTGCAATAGCAAGGACAACCTCTACAACAACAAGGTAAAAATTTGTTTCCACAAGGGAAACCTTTGGTGCAGCAAGGGTTCTCCATGCAATAACAAGGGAAAATGATCCCATAGCAAGGTCAGCTGCAACAGCTGCAGGGTCAACCCTTGCATCAGTTGCAGCAAACTGGGCAGCAATAGATGCAATATGCTTCACACACCTCCCAGCCCATGCCCTCACAAGGCCAACCTATGCAGCCTCTAGGACAAATTTTGCAACCTCAAGGTCAACCCTTGCAACAACAAAACCAACCCGGGCAGTAGCAACCCTTGTATATGTATCAGCAGGGTCAACCCTTTCAGGGGCAGGGCCAAGGTCAAGTCTTGCAGCAGTAGGCCCAAAATCCTAATGTCCTATGTCAACAGGTTCAATATCCTTTTGTTGAAGGGTAGCAGGTACAGAATCCCTATGTCCAAGGGCAACAAGTGTATCAACCTTATGCCCAAGGACATTAGGTACAAAATCCTCTTGTTCAGGGACAATAGGTTCATCACCCATATGTTCAAGGACAACAATTCCAATACCCATATATCCAAGTTCAACAAGCTCAACAACCTTTCAACCCGTACGTTTCTTATCAACAACCTAAGAAACATATGAGTTAAGGCATCCTTTGATTCTATTATTTCGAAGACGTCTCTCGATACATACTCTCAATCCCCATGGCTTGGCACTTTGGAATCACCTGATCCCTTAGCCGAGACCTTCCTTGCTGATGAAGGTATCATGGAAGTCATGTCTCTGGAGGAACCACCTTGGATCGATACTCATCATCACTCCTCATTCCTGCCTCGCCTGGAGGTCATGTATGCCACTTTTGAAGAGTCCTCTTCTCCATTTCCACCACTGATCACAACTCATGAAGTATGGTCGGAAGGA
Organism: Pinus tabuliformis; assembly: GCA_031772625.1. Classification (NCBI taxonomy): domain Eukaryota; kingdom Viridiplantae; phylum Streptophyta; class Pinopsida; order Pinales; family Pinaceae; genus Pinus; species Pinus tabuliformis. The sequence continues at coordinate 559,042,582 of CM062807.1, forward strand.
AATCTGGGAAATATTACCAAAACGATGTCGATTGATATTTCTATCAAGCCTGGTATCATTGAACATGTTCACATTAGGGTATCTTGTTCTCGAGATGAGATCAAGACTTATACTCGTCTCTTTCAGGAGTTTCGTGATGTGTTTGTATGGTCCTATGAAGAAATGCCCGACATTGGTCCTAGCATCGTTGTGCATGAAATACCAACTTATCCACACGCGAAGCCTGTTCGCCAACGGCTCCGCCCAGTGCACCCTAGGAAGGCTGCTGCCATCAAGGGTGAAGTTGAAAAACTTCTCAAAGTTGGGTTCATCTATCCCATCCCTCTTACAGATTGGGTGTCCAATATTGTCCCGGTGACTAAAAAATAGGGCACGATCCACGTTTGCATTGATTATCGAGATCTCAATCGTGCTTGTCCTAAAGATAACTATCCTACTCCCTTCATTGATCAAATCATTGATGAATGTGCCGGGAGTGAGATCTTTTCCTTTATGGACAGTTTTTCTGGTTACAACCAGATCAACATTGCACCAACCGATCAAGAAAAGACAACTTTTATCTATCTGTGGGGTACGTTCGCATACAAAAGCTCCCTTTCGGCCTCAAAAATGCTGGGGCTACGTTTTAGCGGGCAATGTCCTATGTGTTTCATGATATCTGCAACACTGTCCAGCCTTACTTGGATGACCTTCCTGATCATTATCGTAAGCGCCAAGATCATCCGAACCATCTTCAGCAGATTTTTCTGCGCTGTAGGCATTATAACGTTTGGTTAAACCCACATAAATGTGTTTTCTGCGTAGAATCTAGACGACTCCTCAGCTTCATCGTTTCCAAGGATGGTATTTTCCTTGATCCACTGAAAGTCAAGGAAATTGTAAATTTACCCCCTCCATCTTCACTGCACCAACTCCAGAGCCTACAAAGAAAGGAAAATTTTCTCTGTCGTTTTATACCCAATTATGTTGGGCTAGCTACAGGATTTACCTGGTTGCTAAAACAAGGAACACCCTTTGTTTGGGATGAGGTAGCCCAAAAATCTTTTGATGATCTCAAGGCCATCCTCGTAAATGCTTCTTTGTTGAACCCTTCAAATTATTATCAAGATTACTTCCTTTACCTAGCTGCGGCCCCTAGCATTATTACTATGGTCTTGGTCCAAGACGACGATGAAGGCAATGGACATGTTATTTACTACCTTAGTCGTAATCTCCTTGACACTGAAACACGTTATGTACATGTCGAGAAGTTGGCTTTGGCTGTCGTCCAGGCTGTTCAATGCTTTTGACACTCCATTATTTTACGCACGACTACTGTGATTTTTGAATGCAACCCCATGACCTATATCCAGACTCGTTGGTTGCTCAGGGGAAAATATTCTAAATGGATTGTGATCCTGCAAGAATTTTATTTGGTATTTACTACTCCAAATCTAAGAAGTTACTTGTTTTCGCCGAATTGATTTGTTCCCTTCCCTCTAAGTCTCTCCCTGTTGGTGCAGATGAACAACTTCTGGATGAAACTCTCTTTCTGATTAGCACCCTTGACCCATGGTATGGTGATATCATCGTGTATCTCCAGATGTCCACGTTCCGGTTCGTGTTGACTAAGGATGATCACCAAAGGATTCGACATCACTGCCAACCCTACAGTATTATTGGTGATACTTTATATAGTGTTGGAGTCAATTCGGTTCTTTGTCGATGCCTTATGATCAAGGAAGCTGAAAGAGTTCTCAATGAATGACACTCTGGGGCATGTGGTGGTCATATGTCTGGATACACTACCACTCAAAAAATCCTTCGCGTTGGTTATTTCTGGCCGTCTATTTTTAAGGACTGCATCCTTGCTGTTTGCAAGTGCCATGAATGCCAAATTTATCAATGCAAGATGCGTGCCCCACCCACTCACCTACACCCCGTCATTACCATTGGTCCTTTTGCCAAATGAGGCAGTGATTATATGACATGTAACCCTCGTTCGGCCAGGGGGCATGTCTATATTATCATCACTGTGGATAAATTCACCAAATGGTCTGAAGCGATGCCTACATACTCTGTAGATGGTAAGACAATGACTCAATTCCTTTTCAACCATGTTATTTACAGGTTTGGCATACCTCAAGTCATTGTCACAGACCATGGCTCCCATTTCAGAGATTACATGATGGCTGAGTTGACATCTTCATTGGGCTTGCGCCACAATGGCTCGACCCCATATTATCCTCAGGCCAATGGCCAAGTTGAAGTCGTGAACAAGGTTTCGGTTACAATGCTTCAGTGTACTATTGGGATGCACAAGTCAAATTGGCATCTCATGCTCTTTTCAGCTCTGTGGGCTTACCGAACCTCAACCAAAGACATGACTGGTTTCACACCATTCCAACTGGTCTATGGTCTCGAAGCAACATTGCCAATCATATTCGAGATTCCTTCACTCAAGTTAGCTGTTGAACTCCTCCCTGAAACATCACCTCAGGAGGAACGCCTCTTATATTTAGAACGACTGGATGAGACTCGCTGTCTTGCTTCCTTGGTCATTGAAGCACAAAAGAAACGAGTCAAGTCCCATTTCGACCAATCGGTCTCCCCTCATGCGTTCTCTGAGGGTGATTTGGTTTTATTATACGACCAAGCTAATGATAAGCTGGGGGCATGCAAGTTCGAACCCATGTGGCATGGGCCCTACATTGTGAAATGTGTTTTGCAGAAAGGAGCCTACGAGATTATTGACTATGAAGTAAATCCTCTGGATAAGCCTCGAAACGAGCTTTACCTCAAGAAGTACTATGCTTAGGTCATCTTGCATGGTTACTTGTGTACATTAGTGTGCCATTCATTTTTGTGTAGTGTGGTTTTGTGTGTTAGTTTTCAAACAAGATTTCTTGTTTCCTATGCTTTTCTTGCTCTGCAGATGTCTTTGACTCCTCACATCAGTTTTGCTGACGGTGCTTACCATAGTATCCAAAATATCTCATTTGTGGCATGGGCTATTTATGACCCTAATGGTGAGTTGATTGACCTTCAAGGTATTTTTCTAGGTCGCACAACTAACAACATTGCTGAATAAAGTGCAGTCATCGAACTGTTGTCAGAAGCCATTGCTCTTGACATTAGAGAGTTGGTTTTCAACCTGGATTCACGGCCTGTCGTCCTTCAACTCAACTAGAAATATTCCATCAAAAACCCTCAAATATTGAGAATGTATCTCCGTATTCGTCTACTGGAAAGGCATTTTGATTACATTACATATCATCATATTCCTAGGCGCATGAATACATTGACAGATGCATTAGCTAATTATGTGTTGGATAGACATTTACGAAACATTTGAAAAGATAAAACAAACCATTTGTACCATTGCAAAAAAGAAAATACAACATATATATATATATATATATATATATATATGGTGATACTATATCCGTAGCATGCAGGCCTCAAAAATGAAAGTGCTGGACCTAGGAACTAATCAACATGGTGATTGTGGTAGCATGATACAGCTCGTGCAACACAAATCAGCAATCGATGGATCCGATCCGAGATTCCCACTTTGTCTCTGGTACTTACGAGGAATGTCTCCTACCCGAGCATACTCTAGGATACCATGAGTCAACCCCTCAAGGTTCCTCGCGATATCCTCCTCGTTGTCACTCCCCTCCTGATAAGGAGCGACAACATCAATCAGGCGAGGGACTCTCCTGGCTATTGGGGACATCCTAGTAGGCCGCTCTGGTCCAATGTCTACATTAACAAGAGAAATGTTATAAGCACATATATACCCAAAACAATTTAAAAATATCAAAATTAAAAGATTTATTTTTTACCTTCATCATCAAAATCCTCCCCATATCGTAAGGGCATATACGGATCTCCACGGAAGTCAGTGCCACTGTATGGCCAGTCCTCCATGACGATCTTTTGTCATCGTAGCCATGAAAAGAATGCAGGTTTGTATGACATGTGCTGACCCCCAGTGATCCTAGGCATCAAACGACTCTAGCGGGCCATTCGCGGACTGTGTGGCATAGGAGGATCTACCTCAGTCAGTTGATACTAGAATAGTGGCACATGTTCCAAGAAAAAGGTCATGAGCACAGATCTGAAGCAAAATTGCTTCAGATTTCCCACCTTAGCTTTGGTCAGCTGGCACTTTATGTTGACCTTCATGGCCTCTGCCCAGTTGAAAATCGTAGGTGTTGTACAGTCGATAACATACATGAACTTCTACTTTTTGGTCTCATGTTCTACTTAGGACCCCATCACTTTCTTGATGGTCAACAGAAGCACTCTCAGTGTTAGATCCCGAACACTGGAAATCTCAATCTTACCACTCTTAGATTTCAGGGCCTCAGGGTAGTGTTCAGTAAGCAATGAAGATATGCTTACCCCAATCAGTCGTGACCCATACAAGTTGATTGGTTCCCCTCTTCAGGATAGTCCAGTGATGAAATATATATCTGAAGTTTCCAACTCCATCTCTTGGTCACCAATGACAAATATTTCCTGATTAATGTCCCAAAGACTAATCAGGTACTGAAGCAACTCGGGTTGGGCCCGCATCCCTCACATGAGAAAGAATTTGAGGAGCTCGCAAGCCCTCAAAGCTTCCAGGCAATTTGGATCATTCAGTGCCTGGGTGTCCACATACTCATGTTCCCGTTCTTTCCAGTCCACTGTTTTTGGCGATTCTTTCTTGCAAAAACCATTAATTTGAGTCAACAATCATGCTTGGCCCATAAATTTTAAGTTTTAACAGTGATTTTTTGAATAAATAGGTTTTTTCCCTATTCACGTCGCCGACGCGCATTTTTTAAAAATAGTTGTGCTGATGACGTGACAGGCTTTGTTAATCATCCTCGGCTGGTGTAATTCGGTGCCTGGAAGTCGCGGCGACCATGGGCGAAAAACGTTTTGCAAAACCCCCTCAAAAAAACAAAAAATGGTTAAAAATAAGAATAAAAGACATGAAAATGGAGCTCAGGGCTTTGGATCTTACCTGTAACTGGCTGCTTGGCGAATGACCTCCAAAATCTCCCACAATCTACTCCAGAAAAATTAGGGAAAAGGTGAGTAAAAAGTATTCACAGTGAGGTAAAATGGTAAAGGGTAAAAATATATTTACTTTTCTCCTTTTTATTCATTTTTTCATGAAAATATCAGGTTTTTGTAAATATTTTAACCTATTTTTCCTCAAGAAATGGATAATACACTTTACGTTTTTTCACAACGACATGTGATGGATGTTCAGTGATGATGACAAGTCACATTTCAGCTCTTTTCTCAACTCGTTAATCTCATATGAAAATATTGCCAAGTATTTTTCCCTTTTGACTCGTAAAAGAGAATAAAATGGGGGGTCATCTTTTAAGCTCTTTTCCGACCCTTTAAAAATGAAAATATGGTCGAGTCCTTGTCGTTTCGAACTCGTTAACAGATGTGAAACGTCGTTCGCCTAGTATAAGTTTACCCCATTTTCGGGTTGGGAGGCACTATTTAAGAAAAAGGTACTCCTTGACTGAAATGGTCAAGCGGTTCTCTCAATTATCATTTTCTACCTTTTTGGGCTCGAGAGACACCAATGTACGAAAAGGGACCATGTGGAGTTTTATTTTCCGTGTCTTTTTCAAACTCTCTAAACACAAAAAAGATACCAAGTTACACCTTTGTCGGACTCATTAACATATTAAACGACATCGGATTCATCACCATGACAAACATGAGCTTCTCCTTCCTAGGGCTCGTTAAACTTACTAGGCCAGATTGGTCCAAAGGATGAACTTAAAGTGCAAGCATATGTTATCCCCTTCAAGCTTGAGATTAAAAATAATTGGGGTACTTGCTAGAAATGGTGGGGGAAATTTTGGAAATCTAATCAGTTGTGTCGACAACTCGCTCTTGAACATGACACTTTCTGCTTTGTGTCGGGTTGGGATATCCTCCTTTGTATCGTTGACCTTCCTGGGTTGGGACGTTCATTTTGCCTTCCATTTGATCTCTGCCACGTCATCATTACCACCAATCTTATGGATCCAAAAGCTGCTAAACTTCCAGTTGTGTCATCGATATGTTCAAGAGTTGTCCTTCTACAGTTACACTTACCTCAGGTTCTTTGTATCATCCAAAATCATTTTTCTTCCTTTTGTTTCACGTCGATGATGTGGGATACAATATGGCCCTCCTTTGACATAGTCACTTCCTGTCGACTTCAGTTCATTATCCGGGAAGCTGACCGAGAGACTCCCTTCCAGTACCTCAAAGCTTGCATGCCCTAATGGCAAGTTCTCCACACTCGACGACAAGCTCACATTATTGATCTTCGATTGAGTGATTTCACGAGTGTTTGACTTCAATTCCTCTATTCATATTCTATGGATTGTGCTGATAGTACGTTAAGGACCATTGTCATTATTGGTGGTTTCTCTTGCACTTGTTAACAGTTTGAATCATTGACTGGAAATCTAGCAACTTTCTAGCATGTTCAACGTCAACACATCTACTCACATGTTAGGATTTGTACTTTGATTGGGTCGTGTTGGAGCACAAGGCCCTGGACTCAGATTACAAAAGTCTAGGTTGCGAAGTGATGTGACCTGGTTATGATGATATACATGTCTCTTTTAAATGGATGGCTGCGCCCATACCCGGATCCATTTACATGATCATTCTCTGGATGGTTGTGTCCATGCCATGATTCATGTATCAATTAACAGAGTTTCAAGTTATGTATATGTATCTATACTTGCTTGCAGGTTTTCTGACGACATGCTATGGTTCCTTGCACTAATTCCTAAAGCATTTCATCCCTCACTCTAGTTCGGCATTCACGCTTTAAGGGGCATCTGTTACACAACATTTTTTCATTGTCCCTGTACTCCCCGTTCGTTGATCCCAAAGGACCTCTACAGTGAACCCTACATGCTTTCCCTTCATGAAGAAACTCCCATTGTGTCCCTCTTCATGAGCATATCAATTCCCTTTTGCACCATTTCCCCTGAAACTTCTGTTTTGCCCAGTTTACAAGATTGGGGCTGATGATCCTAGTCTTCCTCGCACCGATATGTAGGGATTAGCACTATCTCTAGTGCTGACTGGAGTGACTGAGCTATGTTCTAGTCGCGCCGGTCCTATTATGGAAAGTTTTTAAATTAAGAGTCGAAGTTTCCAACTCTAGAAGCTTCGTAATGGGAGTCTGGTAAATGGTTTGGCCAGATGGGGTTGAGGATGTCATTTTGGGCTCCTTTCCCCTATAATGATGGAACTACCTCAAGGGAAAATACATTCTCCCATGAGAAGAGGATCCATCTTCCATCCATTCATCCTATATAAACCTCCCTTTTTCCCAAGCACATGCTAGTGTTAATGTTGGTGTGCTAGTGATATTTTGGTTTGGAGTAAACAACAAGCTATTCATAGTTGTAGCTATCTAGTTGTATGAGGGAGAAGTGTGATTTGGTTGGAGTGAAGCCTAAAGGGAAGATCCTTAAAACTATTGTTGTTGAGGCCATCATGGAATTCTAGCAGAAGTGTGTGGGAACCTGGTCTTGTCAGAAGAGAACAACAACATCAAGACAATGGTTGTAATCTCTTCTTGATTCAATATATATGCAACTATCGATTGATTTACTACATGTTTTGTCATCTTACATATTCATGGCTTAATGTTTCTTGACCTGTTAAGTAGGTTGAATTACAATTTGTCTATTATCACGGTTGTTGTTTTCCTGTTTCAGGTGTTTGAAGAAGGAAGCGAGAGATAGTTGGAGCAAGCGAACAAGGACATCATCAAACAAGATAAGCGTACAAAGAGGTAGCCACTCTTAATTGGTTCTAACCTTCGGAAATCTTCCATGGAATGTACCTGTTGTTCCTAGACCCATTATCGGGCTAGAGGAATTTGTTTGTGTTCGCACTTATAATTTTTCTTCACCACAACATGGACCATCAAAGCCTCAAATATTTTCTGGAGCAACGTTTATCATCGCCACAACAAAAGAAATGGTTTGCCAAAATTCTGGGATATGATTATGATATAATTTACAAGAAAGGGTGCGACAATGTAGTGGCTGATGCTTTATCGTGCCAATTTGAGGTTGACAACACCTTGCTATCAATCTCTCTACCCATACCAGATTGGATTGAAGAGGCCTGCAAGGAATGGTTCTCCCATCCCTATCTTTCCCAACTCATTAATAACTTAAGAGAAGATCCTAATTCCTCAGCAAACTACTCTTGGAAGGATGAGATTCTTCGCTACAAGTATCGAGTAGTTATATCACCAGCCTCCACCCTCAAAACCCACATCTTGGACGAGCTACACTCATCTCCAATTGTAGGAAATTCATGCTTTCAAAAGACTTATGCTCGCACACGTTGTTCTTTCTTTTGGACTGGCATGAAAAATGACATTCTTACTTTTGTAGCTGAATGTGATGTGTGCCAATGCAACAAAGGGGAAATAATCAAGTTATCGGGAACCTTACAACCATTGCAACTCCCTGCCTCTATCTGGACGGATGTTTCCATGGATTTCATCACCGGTATCCCAAAGCCAAGCAAAAAATCATTCATCATGGTTGTTGTGGGCTTACTTTCTAAATATGTTCATTTTTGCGCTCTACCACACCCATTTACCCCCACTTTGGTGGCACAATTTTTCTTGGACTAGATCTTCACACTGCATGGCATGTCGACTTTCGTTGTGTCTAATCGCGACCCCACTCCCACCAACCAATTTTGGTAGAAATTTTTCAAGCTACAAGACATGCAACTCCAACTAAGTACCACATATCATCCCCAAACTGACAGTCAAACATAAGCAATCAACAAATGTTTAGAGATATATCTACGATTCTTCACTTCAAAAAAGCAAAATCAATGGGTCAATGACTACCTTTAACTGAATGGTGGTATAATACTAACTATCATGAAGCCACCAATATGACTCCATATGAGGCGATGTATGGAAAAATCCCACCTTCATCTATTTCTTATATCCTTTGATGTTCTAAAGTACGGAAATTGATCAAGTCCTACATAACCGTGCCGCCATGATAGCTCATCTCAAAGATAATCTACATCAAGCTCAAAACTGAATGAAGCAACATGCATACCAACATCATTCCGAGCACACATTTCAAGAAGGGGTTTAGGTATTCCTGCAACCCCAACCATATAAGCAAACATCTCTCAAAGAAAAGGATTTCCATAAACTAGAACCAAAATTCTATGGGCCTTAACAAATACTTCAACACATAAGAGCAATCACCTACAAAATGGCCTTGCCACCTACTTCAAAAATCCATCCAGTCTTCCATGTATCATGCCTCAAGAAAGTGGTGGGGAACAATTGCATAGTTCAAACAAGTCTGCCCGAATTAGATGAGGAAGGCTCACTTTGGCTTCAACCAGAACAGGCCCTCGATACTCGTTAAAGACTTCTCCACGGCCACACAGTCAAGGAAGTCCTCATCAAGTGGAAAGACACCTCTCCAGAAGATGCGACCTGAGAAGCAACCATTATTCTTCAGCAATTTACGCATATTTATCCTTGAAGACAAGGTTTCTTTTGATGGGGGGAGGGCATGTTAGGGTCCAACCTAACCCCTTTATTTATGTAATAAGACCAATGGTCTGAGTCAGAGTCATAGTAAGTTAGAGAGTCAATAAATCCCGCATTAATAATTATAAGTGGTTGACCCTCATTAGAGAAAAGGGACCATAGTTAGTTGTAAACAAGCCATAGTTAATAAATAAAGTGGTTAACGAGTGTTATGCAAGGGACCACTAGTAGTTAAGGTTTTGGATGTTATTTACCTATAAATAGTCTTAGTTAGTAAGGGAAAGATCATCGAGTCTTATTGTAATTGAGCTCTACTCTAGTGGAGGTAGCCCCCTCGAAGAGGCAAGTGAACATTGAATCTATTTCTGAATAATAAAATACTTTGCAGTTTTTCTCATTTCATGTGATAATTCTAGCTATTTCTTCGTATTTTTGGTATTCTGGATTTCTCGCAGGTCAAGAGCATAACAATCATGGTGGTGCACCATGTTCATTTTCTTATCGTAGCCAACATTTTTTTGGATGGGAGTAAGTGGCCAACCACTTTGACTTAGTTCCTCTTGAAGTGAGGAAGGAAATTATTCACTTATAGGCAAAGGAGTTTGGGGACCGCATATATTTCTCTAATTCAGAGATTGGAAGCAACAATCTCAAGTGGGTTCCCCATCTAGGGAAATTCCATAAGTGAAGGCTTCACTTGCTCCATTTTATTTCTTTGTATTTTCTGTTGGAAAATCTGCTAAATATGGTCATTTGTGGTAAGAAGGTCAGGAGGAGATCAAGATAATTCTACGAGAGATTTGCTACAACTTGGATGACATTGTGGACAAGTTGACTAGGGTGGAGAGGTTTATCGTAGTTGACTCAAACAAGCAACATGAAGTTCCTGCAGCCATTAATGCTCCTGCTGAGATCTCTCCTCAAGCAACTCCTCTCCCCTTTCTCCCGTCACCATCTTAGACTAAAGTCCACCAAGGGTATTGCACTAGTTTCTACTGCTAGTTACTATATGTTTTTTTGTTCCAAGTTTCATAGTGGATCGACATTTTTATCAATGATTTGATGATATAATATTGTGGAGCACCATTTTGTCTTTTGTCTAGGTCTATTTTAGAGTCAAATGGAGGCAACCGATTTGTAAACATTATTGATGTAGTTACCTTGTTTTGCATTGTCTCAGGGTAGTCTCAACTTGGTAATTTTTTACCTCTTGTAGCAATGGTGTCTATGTTGTCATCCCTGGTTGAAGAAATGACCTCGCAGGGTGTTTTTTTAGTATATGAAGAACTATTATTGTAATATCTTTATCAGTAACAAAAATCTTTTGACACAACTTAAAAAAAAGGTTTTGAGATGAAAATTTATGCTTTTAGTGTTTGGGATATAATTCATGATAACTTTGTGATGATGCTCACAAAATCTAAGATCATTTTCTCAAATAAGGATTGGCTCTTAAATTGTGTTCAAATCCCCCATGTATGCCACTCATCGTCTTCTATATTAAAAAATAGTTTGTCTTTACTTAGTGAAAGTAAAGACTGTAATTTTTTAATGGGTTGAAGCAGAAATAAACATATAAAAAATAAAGTACCAAATAAAACAAACTTTTAATAATTATTATCATCATTTTTTTCCCCTTGGAAAAATCGTAATTTTATTCATGAGACAAAATTACATGTTGTAGATGCTAAAAAGCATATGCATATGATCTGATCCTGATTTCACATAATACATAAAAAAAAAAAAAAATTACAGCTAACCTATTCTTTTCTACCTTTCTTCTTTTCCAGTTTTCACCAACCTCCATTGTTGGGAGTGGATGTGACAATGGAAAATTGATTTTCATTTGTGTTTATAGGATATTTTTTGTCAGAATAATATCCCTCTGATCCATGAGTTCGTTTGCTGCCACTTACTTCCATTCCTATTATTTGGGACTCTTGTTGTTGCAAAGGGTTGTTGGGCCTCAAGTTGCAGACATTGGTGGGATCTTTCTCTTCCTTTTGTATGTTGTTATGGACCTTTTGTACATCCATTTCTACTTTATTTTCTGTTGTTTCTGCTTTTTTTGCTTCTTCTTCCAAGGGGTCTGTATATTGCCAACTTTTTGGCTTTTTGTGTTGCTTCTTATTCCATTTGGGGTCTTTTTTAGCTTGTGGACAGGCACTATGGAGGTGGCCTGTTTGTAGACATCCACGACATCAAAAAGATGTATTTTTGTAATCTAATGGTTGAGTCCACTGTGTATTATTGAAAATCAATGTAATATAGTCTGGTAGTCCCTGGCTAAGATCTACTTCGACGCATATCCTGACGAAAGTAAATATGCCTCTTGTGAGTCTATCTGCATCAATCTTTAGGAACTTTCCCAGGGAGTTTCTTATAGCTATTAAAACATTATGATGCCAGAAGTGTAATGGAAAGTTGTGCAACCTGACCCAAACTGGCATTTTTGATACCACCATTGTATTGGCATCAAAATCTGGGAACCAAGGGATCATGAAGAGTCCTGCATTGCCCTAGAACCATGGTCCCTTATTGAGGATATGTTCCTTTTCTTGTATTGTGTTGAATCTGACTATAAAAAACCCCTTGGAGCATAAGTGGATTTCACAATTTGGTGTCCATGCAGCAAATATCCATTGGTGCAAAACATCAGATTTAGGCCAAAAGCCATTAAATCTACATATGACTGCTTTAGTATAGAAATCTGAATACAAATCATTTACCTCAGGCATTGAGACTGTGAGGATAGGAGTTTGAGATTTTTGTTCCACGATGTAGGGCCCTGGTAATTTGGGCAATGAAGCTGGTTTGGTTTGAGCTTTTTCCTTTCCTTTGACTACATCTTTAAAAGAGCATGTGCTCTTTGAGTTGGTTCCAGAGCATCCACCTCTCAAACGCAGATTGATTATGATATTCGAGTCTGAGACAATACCATAATACTGAAGTGTGTGATTATCCTAAAGGTTGTGTCCTGAATAAATAATATTTTTCATGCTTTCTAGTATATCGAGGTGAGTCTGGAGTTCATACCTTAAGTCTTGGATCTGCCTCCCCTTCCAAATCCTCGAACAAATATGCCTTCCTTCCAGCGTTTTAATGAAAAATTATATCAAATTTGCCTCACAAGTGGGTGGATCTGCCTGATAAAGGGCTCGATTTGTTGCCAATTTGTCTGGATTTGATGGATCTAAGCATATCGATGCTCTATCTAGTCCTTTCTTCGCCAGATCTAGGGCATGGAAGCATTGCAGTGGGTCATATGCCATATTTGTCCATTGCATATGACCATGTTCCACCTGGGGGTCAGGTTCTCTATGAGTTGTTAGAAGCAACAAATGATTTTGTACTCCCCAGATTCCTGGTAATGTACCCTTTACATACCCTTCTCTGCCTTTTGGGGCTGTAACCCAGATTTGCATCACGCGCCAACATATTTTTCTCAGTGGATATAACCCGAAATTTTGGTAAATAGATTTCTGGTTGACCAAATATATTGGATCCCTCTGGAAGAAGGCCGATGAAGGAGGAGCATATGAGTTTGCGGAAGAAACGAGACCAGATCCATCTGGTTTAAGCGCATCATATACTATCTATTAGAGAAATTCGAAGGTAGTGGCAGTTGGTCCCTCATATTGCTTTGCATTCCATTTGTCGTCCGCGGGAAGTGTGCCCTTGTGGTTGCATGCAGTGCACCTGGCATCTCCCTATGTCATATACCCATCTGCGGCTTTGGGGAGGCCTCCCAGATATGGATCTTCCCACCCCAATGTTGTGATTGTGCGATTCATGGCAACATAGAAGTCCTGTTTTTGGTTCCATATTGGCGCTGTTGCGGCCCGAACCATAGATAATCTCACTAAATTGAAAGCCATAGCTTTTTTAGCATTAGGTGCCACCTCTGCTCCATTAGGATTTTCCTATGAGTGCTTCGGCTTTTCAACTTCGACAGTAACAACCAACACAGGCTCAGTCATTGTCGTTGTCTGCTTCGACTTAGCACCTCCAACGTCCTCCTTCTTTGGAGTAGGGTTTGCTGCAGCAACCTTCTTGGTAGGGTGAGGAGCCATTTTCGATCTTCCATAATTATTATCATCATTAAATAGCTAGTTGCCAAATAGATATATAAGATCTTTATATGGGATCTCCTCCACATAAAATGTATACACCCTATACTCTTTCAATCTTGAACTTATAACTTCAAATAATGGTACACAAATTTTTTACTTATTAATATTGTGTTAAGATAAAAATACATTATATAACAAAAATAGGGAAGTAGACTCCTAAAATTCTAACTACACTATATTGGTTCATTCTCTTACAAGTACTCTATTCTAACGATACATATAGAAGTTCTCTATACTTATATGGTGTGTTGTATTCAATTTTTTTTTATTTTTTTTTATTTTACCCTATATGCCTAAGTAAATCCCAACATATTATTCTACAATTTATATAGATGTGACACTTCCACTTAGTTTAATATTTCTCAACCATGTTAGAGTAGATTGAAACATGTTCTTAAAATTAAAAATTGATTCTTGGTAGTTTCGTTTTCTTAATTTATTCATGAATGAAATAGTAATGTGTCCTTGTATTCTTAACTTTCCCATGATACTTTAAATGCTCTATCATGGCTATATAACTTTTGGCTTGCTTTGAGTAACCTCAATGCATTACAATTATTGTATCTACCATATAAGTTATTTTGTGGCTCGACATGCTACTAGGTATTCTGTGTGGCTCGACATGCTACTAAGTTTTCTGTTATGCATATGCAGATCTGCTTATGGATAGTCGCATATCGATTCTGCAGTATGGATAGAGATGTATGCGGGTATGCTTCTTGAAAAGTGTGTACATATGCAGAAGTGTCTTATAAGGGTCGCGTACATATGCTAGGATTTTGATGTATATGATGTCTGATCAATCATGTTGTGTTTGTTTTTGTCTATCGATGAAGTCTTTCATGATGATTTGTGTTTGAAAATGTTGGTTGAGGTTGAACTGGTTATGTTGTGAAATGTTGAATAGAAATGATACTGCTAAGAGATGATCTGTATTTGTTTCAGATATATGTGACAAGGTCAGTATGTGTTTCAGTGATTGATCACAGTAATGTAGTGATTCAGTTTCAGGGTTTAGTGCTTTGAGATATGTACGCAGGTTATCTGAAGAGAAATCACGTATATACGTGGGTATATCTCATAATAGTAGCATATATATTCTGACATAAGATTGACCATCGTTTGCAGTGACATGATCTGGTTTCTGTGATGAACAATAAGTGGTCTAACAATCTGATGAAGAGTATACAATGAATTGAGATGATCTAGTTGCTTTGGATTCGGTAATTGGCTTATTCAATCATTTGGTGATTAAGTTGGTTCAGTGATTTGATAAAGTGATTGGTTTTAGTTTTTTATTTGATATTGGGCTAAAATGATGATAGTGGGCTGAGTTTGAAAATTTGATGAAAGGTGGCCTACAGATTGTGATGTTTTGAGTCAAGTGGATTTAGTATGAACATTATGAAATGTGGTCCACAAAGGTGTTGAGGGTTGGAGCCTTCAGTGAGGAAGTCAAATCTTCCTTCCAGTGGTAGATGGTAAATCTGATTAGGAGGTTGGAGCTCCCTTCTAGTGGGTGTTGGGAAATGAGATCAGGGGGTTGGAGATCCCTTCCAATGGGTGTTGGAGAATGAGAGAAGGTTGTAGCCTTATGTAGGTGGGTTCATGCGTGTTGGTATGGGTCTACGCCAGTATAAGATTGTAAGAGGTTTTTCATTATAATAAAATATGAAGACAGAGATGAAAACAACAGTGGTTTTCTCCCACATCGGGTTTCCACCTAAAAATCCTGATGTTCATGTGTGTTGATTTTCTTCTTATGTGTGATGGTTTATTCTGTTCTTATTGCACATGGTTATTGTTTCATTAATTCCTAATGAAGTACTGATACATTGGTTCAAGTTAAACAAATAGTGAATTAACTGAAAAGTTAGCTAATTGGATATACGCTAGTTGTGTGCATAAAAATCATGTACATATGCAAGTTTACTTCATTATAGTTGCGTATAGAAATCTGAATAAGAAAAGAAAAGTTTAAGTTATTTTTTAAAATAATAATTCATACCCCCACACACCCCCCCCGTATTTTTCCCAACAATTGGGATCATAGCAGGTCCTTTTGAAGAATCTTGATCACTTGAAGGAGATCTGTCAAGAAGAGTAGTCAAGTAGTATTTTCTATCAGGCCACCTTTATTTAATGGAAATAACATTGTCTTTTGTAAAGACAGGACGAGAGCATACTTGTAAGTGCTCAGAGTTGATGTATGTGAAATCGTTGAAAGTGGATATCAATATCCAACCTCCATTCCTATAGATACTGCAGGAAAGAAACAATATGATATCAATGCAAAGGTTATGAATGCCATCTTGGGAAGTCTGGCCAAGTCTGAGTTCGTGAAAGTAATGCAGCTAAAAACAATAAAGACAATGTGGGATAAGCTTATCCAATGTTATGAAGGTGACACCATGGTAAAAAGTGCTAAACTCCAATCATTTAGAATACAGTATGAGACACTGAAAATGCATGATGATGAAAGCATTGCAACATTTTCCCTTAGATTAGATGAAGTTGTTAATTCCATGAGAAGTATTGGTGATGAAATAAAAGATGCTATTGTTGTTGAGAATATTTTTAGATCACAAACTTTGAAGTTTGATTCCAAAGTCTTCGCTATTGAAGAAATGTAGGATCTGAAAAATCTCACACTTGATAAGTTCCATGCAATATTGACAACATTTGAGATGAGGAAAGGTGGTCCTTAAAACATGAGAGAAGCAACCTTCAAATCCACATATAAAGGGAAATCAAAGGAAGAACCCAAAGACACAAGCTACATACCAGATGAGGAAGAAGAAAACTTTGTGAGAAAGATGCAAGTGGGAACTAGAAAATTCATATGTAAGCTTCCCTTTAAATATTTTGCTTGTGGAAGAGTAGGTCATTATGCATTCAAATGTCCTTATAGAGAAAATCATAAAGAAGATGGAAATAATGTTTCTAAAAATAATTTCTCTGAAAAAAAAAAAAAAGATTTTACTCTAATGAAGATAGTCATAGCGCATCTGATGACCAAGAAAATTCAGATTCAGATTCTAACAGTGAATATGAAGTACTTATGGCTCTTGAAGATTAGTCAAGAAATGAATCAAATAGTTGTGAGGTAAATGATTCAATGTAAGCTTTAAAGGAGAATGATAATATCAGGAAGGCTAACAAAGAATTGGAATCAAAAGAAAATAGCATCATTGAGTAAATAAACATATTAAAGATGGAATTAGAAGCAACCAATAGAAGAATGGAAGTCATAAGAAAACAACTTCAAGAAAAGGAAAAGCATTGTGAAACATTAGAATATGAAATTATGACACTAAAGGAATATTATGAAAAGATCAATAAATGGGCAAAGGCATATGAGTGTCTAGAGAAGATTATTAATGAACAACACTCTCCTTTGATCAAGATTGGCATTAGGTATGATCATACACAATGTGATGAAAAAAACCAGTATAGCATTGTTCAAGGGAAATATGAATCAAGTTAATATTTGTCCCTAGGCACAAAGGATGGTTTTATGGATATTATTTCTCTTGTAAATAATTTGGGCATAAGGCCACTGATTGCAAGTAAAGTATGCATACTAAAACCAAGAGATGGGATAAGTTCCAGCACATAATTAGAAATTGCAAGAAGATCTGGAGGAAGAAGGAATCTCAATAAAAAATGTAGGGAAGATTGACCGTATTGCATTCCATTGGTTCTTAAAGCTTACTTCTCATAGTGACTGTAGAGTTGATGTGAGGTACGTGACCTCATAAGATCAGAAATGACGATCAGGTCCTTAGGATCAGTGATATGTAATTTGAAGGGGAGAAATACATATGTTGTTTTGATGATAACTCCCATGGTTGTTTTGATATTCATGTTGCTTACATTATTGACAATGCATATGACGTAGTAACAATGAATAGGTACAGATAGTACAGGCTCAGGGGGAGATGTGGTTATGAAAATTCAACATTTTACTTTCTGTATGTAGATCCTATGAAGGACAGTCGCGTATATACGTGAGTTCAAATCCAGACAGTCGCGTATATACATGAGTTCAGATCTAGAAAATTGCGTATGTTTCTCTATGATGAAGAAATAGTAGGACTATCCCAGGGAGAAGTTGTAATATGCTTCAGTTAGTTATTATTTGGATTTTTGGTTCTGAATTTGGTTGGTTACAGTCAGTGGATGCTACTTAAAAATTGGTATTGGCTTATAATGGTTTATAAGTTGCTGCAATATGACATGGATTTATTGATTGATGAAGTTGCTTTGATGACCTTATTGATGGATGCGTTGACGTGATAAGACCTAACAGTGAACAATTGACATAGGTTTAGGGGGAGAATTTTCTATGCTTCTAATAGTGCATTGTTGGCATTATGATTGCTTGAGAATTTCTTGTTACATAACGATGCTTATATTAATGATGTTGCTGAAGATGCTCATGTTACTGAAGTTTTTGAATGAGGACTATATGTTGCATCATGCTATATTGTTGTCATGGGTTTCCTATGATGAAATCATGGATGATACTTATATATTGCTTGAGCCACATAGTTGTTATGTTGCTACTAATCAGATTTATGAAGATTCTATTGATGCTGCATATGGTACATATGTTATGTTGCTTACATGTTGATCTTCATAAGTTCAAGGAGATAAACAAAGATTAATCATACAAATTCATTATTTGATGATGATGAGTGTCACTCATTAATTTTATGTTGTTTTCAATATGCCATCAAAGATGCATAAGTTGCATATGGTGCAGTTATGGATGATAATGCCTAGAGTGCTTGGTTCTCACATGTACATGATATGTTGCACATGGTATATTGTTTGAGGATTATTTGTCTTCATGGTATCAAGGATACGGGTTACTAACAAATTTTGATAAATTATGGTGAGCTCATGGTTTTCTATTGATGACTTTTCTCATTTATGAGAAGCTAGATACATACTACTATCTCTATGTCGTGGGATATAATTAATAGGTGAATTACATATAAGGATCTAATGGATGATTACTTAAGTTGCACATTGATGAAGTGGTGTTAGTGTGATAGTTCTTCTTGCATGAATAAAATGGGTCAAGAGAATGATTTTACTATAGGTTTCATGAAGACATGATTATTAATATACTACTGCTACATCTGCTAAATGATACTTGGAGACATGGCATATTTAGTCACATATTGATGATGTTGAGGAATGATACTACTTTTCCCCTATCTTACTTTATGATGATATGCTTGGTTCTCACATATGCTAATATATGTTTCTATGCTACAAAAGATCCATATGCCTTTGATGAACATGGATTGAGACTCTGCCTACTAAGGGAAAGAGAAATTTGACCTTGATGAGGTCAAGAGGATGAGTTGATAATAGATCTCTATGGAAAAATCTTATATTGTTGATGCTACATACTTGGTCACAGGTTAATGATATTAAAGCTGCATTGTCATATCCTACAAATTGATGATGAAAATTTGCACGTTTTTGTTCATGTTGCTGTTGACAGATGCTTATGGTGTAGATCCCGTATGGTGTATGATGATTTTTGATGACTATCATGGTCTTATTGAGGTCTTTGGTCTTGGCTATAAATGCCATATCTGTCTCTTGATGTAAAGGTCATGTAAATACCTATGTTATAAATCATTGTAAAATTCAGTCATGTATGGACTATTGTGGTCAAGTCATGTAATCCCATCATTTTGGGCATGTGATGTAATGTTGAAACAAATATGTAACCCCACTGTGTTGGGTGATCAATGTAAGCATGAGTCATTGGTGATAGGAAAGGTCATGTCTAGTTGAGTCATAGAGTCATGTACTTATTTATATATCTTTAAAAATTCAACATGTGCTTAGGGGGAGCATGGTCAATATTCAATGTTCATACTCAACAGATGAGATCTACAATGCTCATGTGAACAAAGAGAGATAAGATTTCATTCAACATTAGTTAGTCCTTTTCCCTTGATGTCAAAGGGGTAGAGAAGCTTGGTGTTTGGAGAATGCTTGGTGACTTGGGAATTCTTGGTGACATGGGAGAGAAACTTGGTATATCTATAGATGTGTTTACATGGATCTATAGGTGGTGATGACCAAACACCAAAGTGGTTGCCATGAAGTCCAAAGGGGGAGATTGTTGGAACTATGACAAATGTGTTGTCCTTGATGGAAACCTACTTAACAAAGATGTCAACATGATGGTAGCAGGATGAGTATTCAGGCTAATACAAATGTGATAGAAATATTGGACAAAGGAATATCAATTGATAGATAGAGGAATGATAAAGATGAAGTTTCAGGAAGTATACACGGGTTCTGTGAAGAAAATCCGTGCACATATGCAAGTATGGTGAAGAAAATTCATGTACAATTATCGCACCATGGTATTCTAAATACGAGAGGTATTTACCATGGCAGTGGCACATAGTAATGAGCGTGACAACAAATATTTGATCCCATCACAGAATACCATCGACATAACTAAGGGTTTGACCCATGGTATTGGCTAAGGCCTAAGCTATATAAGGAGATGGAGATCAAAGTGTTTTGGTGGGCATGAGATGGCTTATTGATGAATTGTTTGATCTGAAAGAGCTGTGCACCCAAGAGTGTGATGATGGATCAAATCTTATAGATCTAAAATGACTACACATTGAATAATTTGTTTATGGTTTGATAGATCTGTGATGATGATGTTACAATGTGTGTCTTTTACAATGTATGTCGATATTTGGGTTTGATTGATGTTCTATTGTGCAACGAAGGTATGATCCAATAGTTATAGATCTATACACAAGTTTTATTTAGAAGGATTGTGTACATACATGGATCTTCTTTTGGATAGTTGCATATTGATTTTGCAGTATGGATAGATTTGTACATGGGTATTCTTCTTGAAAGGCACATACATACGCGGAAGTGTCTTATAAGGGTCACGTACATATGCTATGGTTTTGTTGTATATGATGTATGATCAGTCTTCTTGTGTTTGCTGCTGTCTATTGATGAAGCCTTTCATGATTATATGTGTTTGACAGTGTTGGTTGAGGTTGAATTGATTATGTTATGAAATGTTGAATAACAATGATATTGCTATGAGATGATCTGTATTTGGTTTAGAGATCTGTGACAAGGTCAGTATGTGTTTCAGTGATTGATTACAGTAGTGCAATGATTCAATTTCAAGGTTCAGTGCTTTGATGTTTGTACGCAAGTTATCTGAATACAAAGTGCATATATATGTGGGTATGTATCATAATAGCAGCGTATATATTCTGACATAAGATTGACCAGTTTTTTTAGTGAAAGTATTTGGTTTCTGTGATGAACAGTAAGTGGTCTAACATTCTGATGAAGAGTATACAGTGAATTGAGATAGTCTAGCTACTTTGGATTCGGTAATTGGCTTATTCAACAATTTGTTGATTAATTTGGTTCAATGATTTGATATAGTGATTGGTTTTAGTTTGTTATTTGATATTGGACTTAAATAATGGTAGTGGGTCGAGTCTGGATATTTTATGAAAGGTGGCCTACAGATTGTGATGTTTTGAGTCAAGTGGATCAAGTATACAAATTATGAAACGTGGTCCACGAAGGTGTTGAGGGTCGGAGCCTTCAGTGAGGAATTCGAAGCTTCCTTCCAGTGGCAGCTAGTAAATCTAATCAGGGGGTCGGAGCTCCCTTCCAGTGGGTGCCAATAAATGATATCAGGGGGTAGGATATCCCTTCCAGTGCGTGTTGGAGAATGAGAGAAGGTTGTAGTCTTCTGCAGTTGGGTGCCTATGTGCTGGTATGAGTCTGCGCTAGTACATGATTGTAAGAGGTTTTTCATTATAATAAAAGATGAGGACAAAGACAACAACAACGGTGGTTTTCTCCCACATTGGGTTTCCACCTAAAAATAATGGTGTTCATGTGTGTTGATGTGTTTCTTATGTGTGATGGCTTATTCTTTTCTTATTGCACATGATTACTGTTTAATTAATGCCTAATGAAATACTGATACATTGGTTCAAGTTAAAGAGATGATGAATTAACTGAAAAGTTAGTTAATTGGATATATGCTAGTTGTCAACATAATAGTCATGTACATACATAGGTTTACATCATTATAGTCGCATACAAAAATCTGAATAAGAAAAGAAAATTTTAAGTGAGTTTTTAAAATACTTATTCAACCCCCCCCAAGTATTTTTCCCAACATCATCTTTTCCACAATCCAAAATAGCAATTGAGATTCACCTCTGGGTAGATCAACGTTTAACACTTCTGAGTTGGCACTTGGGCTCTAGTGAAGTGGTCAACTCTCTAATTTATGGGTTGGATATTCCTCTTCGTTGCAATCCGAGTCATTAGTTGAGTTTCACCTCTTGTTCAAGAATCATTTAGCATTTCTGAGCTAGCACTTGGGCTCCAATGAAGTGGATAACTCTTTAATCCTAGGACTAAAGTTGATCGATCTACCAGTTTATTGGATGGAAGAAGACCGATCTACCAAGATGCTTATCACTAAAAATTTACTAAATCTTTACTCATATGTGAACATTGTTGGTAATGTTGGAATTGATGTCAATTGATCATGTTGATGATATTGTGTTAAGGTTGATCTATGTTGAATTATAGATGGTTATTGTTGCAAGACTGCTTGAAGTGCAAAAGCTGAAAGTGATGTGAAGTGCAAACACTAATCATTATTAAATATGTTGATTGGTTATCTTGATGTATGGCCTACAATTAATATAAAAAATGGCACATGATATATTGAGACATAAGTTAGAAAATGTATGCTTTCATTAAATAGGAAAAATGTATGGTACAAATTTGGAAAATGTAGTTAATACAAATCTGAAAAGTTTTCAAGATTTGTATCTTATAATCATTATTGTTGAGCTATATTATTTCAGTTCTATTTTATTTTACAAAATTCTGAATTTCAAATTTGAAAATGAAGAGGTAGATTGTGAACAACCTTAGAAGACCAAGAGACAACTCCCCATTTCGTATTCCTGCATACAATACAAATAGTCAATAAGCGATTCTTATAAAATATACATTATTGAATGAGAAAATAACTTTTTGATGTTAAGAATTTTGTATGGGAGGCTTCATGAGCAGCATTCTGGTGATGAGAAGAAGAGAAAAGTAGCAGAAAAGCAACAAAACTGAAGAAGAGAAGCAGAGAAGATGAGAAACATAATTGAGGGAAAATATTGATTTTGTATTGTGATTGAGAGTTTTCAGTCTTCTTTCAAGTTGTAGCTTGATAAAGAACATGTTGTAGCCTATTGAGGTAGGAGCCTCCTGTGGGTTGTAGCCTGCAGAAAACTTGGTGGGAGTTGGAGCTTCCTTGAGGTAGTTTCCTCCTATAGGCTGGAGCCTACAAAAAATTTGATGTAATAGGGTAGTAGGAGCTTTCCTTCACATCACTTTCAGCCAAAAAATCATGGTTTTCTCCCTTATGGGTTTCCATTTATATCTAGTGTCTTCATGTGTTGCTTGTTGAATATTGCGTGAATGCTCTTGAATTCTGAATAAGTATATATGCAAATGTCTCTCTCTCTGGTAGTTGCAAAAGAAACTATTAATAATTGAACTATACAGAAGTCATTAGTTTCATAAAAATAAAATTGAAAAGAAAATTAAGTTAAGCTAAATAATTGGAAAGATACAATTACTGATTCACCCCCCGCCCCCCTTAGTAATTTCCAAGCATATATCGAACATAAACCATTATTATTATTATTATTATTTTTTTGTGACTAGGTTGAGCATAGGTCGGGGCTAGCCCATTTATTGGATGGAAGAAGACCGATCTACCAACAATGGGATGCATATCACCAGGATTGTGTGAGGCTCAGTTGAGCTTATACACCCCTTGGGAAATTTAATTCCCCTTACGTGGCTTCCATCCTCAACTCCTCCCCATGAGGTTTGAACTCGTGAACTAGTGGGGACTAAACCCCACGTAAACCAACTGTTCTAAACCAATAATGGTGAACATAAACCATTATTAATCTTATGGTGTGAGAAAATGAGAAGAATAATACAATATTTCTCAAGAAGATGTATGGTGTAAGAAAAGTTGAGAGGAAGGCTTATGAATAGTGAGGGAAAGCTCAATGATGAGCCCATAAGCCTCTGTCCATCAATTATGTTGTTATCAGGTGTCACCCATTGATTAGCACATCAACAAGTTGCAACTTTCCAATTGGTAAATATCAACATTATAATGTTGTTTGCAATTCGGTTCAAAATATCAGTATCATAATTTTGAGTAGCACATCAACACGTTGCAACTTTTCAATTGGTAAAGATCAGTATTATAATTTTGTTTGCAGTTGTATTCAAAATATTAGTATCATAATTGTTGGGTAGCACAGGGCCCACGCAACAGTTTTGGGGCTCAAAGCCCACAATTTTGGGAAAGGTATGGTAAATACTTCGCAAAGTGCGCGGAGCATGAATTGTAAATAAGTCGAGTCAAAGGGTTGTCTGCCCAAGAAATAATATAGAAGAATAGGAAGTAATTCGGCTTGTTAGAGCGAGGCTCTATGGGTAGAAGGTAGCTTGGATAGAGATTCTGGATCTGAAATGTAATGGGTTGTGGAGGAGTGAAGTCCTGAAGTGTCGGTAAGTTCAAGTCAAGAGGGTTGGTAGGTAGAGAGAGGCTCTGCAGTTGTGTGCGCAGAGGCCTAGTAGAGTCCGTAGCTGTGTGCATGGACCCTTGAAACTGAGTGCGCAGGGAAAATCTGGATGTATTGGTGAAGGAATTAAATAAAGATAAGTTGATTCTGAAATTCTGTGTTAAATCTGAATTATTGCAGAAGCTAATTTGTGGTTAATATAACTATTTGATCTATGCACGTATGCTTATGTTATGAGTTTGTGAAAATCTGTATCTTTCCTAAGTGCGCGAACTGGTTATTTCTATTAAATGTTTGCTTAAAGACCATAAAAGTAGATCTAATCTATAACAACATATTAATAAGTATTAAAGGGATTCCTAGGTCCGGATCTGCACGGAGCAAAGTGGAGCGAAGCCACAGAACGGTTTGCGAACCTTCTAGACCACAGCAAGACATCCCAAGGGTGCGGAAACCCAGTTCCAGCACCCTCCCCTACTACCTCGAGTGAGACCTCAGTCCGCGCTCCGCGGGCTGTTGTCGAAAGGGCCGATAGCTATGGGATTTGTTTGGCTAAATAACTTTTCCGAACTTGGGTCAGGCCCATATAAGCCAACAAATGGTTCCGTTGTTGGGACTAGGATTTGCCTAAGGGGTGTTTGATGTTGGAACACTAGAATCCTATAAGAGCTTGAAGATTGATTGGATTAGGAGCAATACAAGTTTAAAGAACACCGACGCGCAAGCAAAAGGTTAAGAATGACAAGCGCAATCCAACTACCGGTATTCAAAGGTGCTAGAAGCGAAGATACAGAATAATTTTGGTTCGTGGTACCGGCGGTATGGGAAGCGCATGGAGTTACGGATAATAACATCAAGAAGGCTGCCTTAGTTAGCGCATTACAGGACCGAGCGCTGACATGGTATATAAAGTATTCAAGAAATAACCTGAATGCGGGAACAACAGAGATTCAGACTGAATTAAAAAAAGAGTTTAGCTGGCTGAAATCAGAAACGCAGTTGATCATAGGGTTCAAGGAAATCGCGATGATGCCTGGTGAAACTTCATGGGATCTAGATCAAAGATTGAAAAGTACAATCTGTGATTCGAACATGACGTTGTTGGATGCGCAACATTGCGCGTAGTTTGTGGCATCACTAATTCCACATCTAAGGACGACGCTATCACAAAAAAAGATCTCAAACCAAGCTGGAGCATGAGAGACACCGATGAGGTTGTACGAAACTCAAATACAGGATCCGGGGTTGGGAGTTCAGCAAATCCATGCGCAAATACAAAACCTGTGTTTGGAAATGCAGAAGTTAAAACAAGAACATGCACCCCGCCCAGGAGCCTGGGAGGAAGTATGGTGTATAAATTGTAGGAGCCAAGGTCATGATAAAGATCATTGTCTAGTCTTTGCGAACTATGTGGCAGTGCGGGGGCCAATGCCATTGCGACCAGAGGCATAGGCAGGGCCAAGCGCAGCGCCCGCACTCTGATGTGCGATATGTCAAGAGGGAGGAAAGCATTCCACAGACAACTGTCATCTATTACAGAACATGATACAACCCCCCCACCAAGCAGCTATTTTGCAACTTTTGCAGATCGATGGGCCACGAGAAACGAGACTGTCGTAGTTATCAATTATTGATGGACCAGTCACCTACTTACAGAATGCATACTGAAGTGCGAGGTCAGGATCCAGCCGCGACGATAATACGCAGTGGATTCCAGGGACGTGGACGAGGATGGGGAATGGGGCCAAGAAGGGGTCGCGGACAGCTCATCTGTTACAACTGCGGAGGATCAAGTCACTACGCACGGGACTGTACCAATCCGACCAGAATATCATGCCCTTACTGTGAACAATTCGACCATGAATTGATACATTACCCCACACTGATAGCGCAAATTCGTGAGAAAAAGGCAGCACAATCTACGACGACACAGAACGTCCAGATGATGAGGGCCGAACCACGTGAGGAAGATCCCAACGTAAATATGGTGCTTAGAAGTGGCACAGTCATAGGAAAGGATAAGGGGAAACCAACCAAGGAGGATGCAGGAGTCCGCAAGGAGACAGGTCTGGAAGCTAGGGAGAGCTTCACGTAGGTCTCTATTCTAGGTAGTAGGGATCAATCCAAGCTAGAAAGGGATCCCTCGATGTTGACTACCTTTTTAGAGACATGCATGAAATTGCTTTGTGAAAATAGAGCGGTCAAGGGCTTGCAAGAATTGATAAATAGGTGCGCAGGGTCAAGTGAACCTCGCGTGATCCGAAAATTGGGAAAACATGCATCGCGGACTGGGTGGGAAATGCGGTTAACAACACATATTGGTGACTATGAGATGGATCAAATTATTCTGGACTTGGGCTCAGATGAAAATGTACTACCTAGATAGACGTGGGAGCGCATGGGCAATCCCATGCTACAATGGTCTCCTATTCAATTAAGGATGGCAAATCAACAGAAGATTTTTCCCATGGGAAGACTGCAAGGGATTACAATATATATAGAAGGCGCGAGCACCCGAACAGATTTCGAGGTAGTCGAAATTGTGGATGAAAGTATCTCTTACCCTGCGTTATTAGGAATAGACTAGGCCACTGATATGAATGGAGTTATTAATTTAAAGAAGCGGAAAATGATCTTTGAGAAGAAGTCGCTCCGCGTAGTCAATCTGCTAGACCTGGCTAAAGGACCGCATTATACTGAACCTGTGCGCGACGAAGGAAGTGATGATGAATTAGATTGTATTTACAAAATCATTACACGGCATCAAGGGGGGGACAATTTGACGACGGAAGGAAGAACATCATGGGAGCATGCAGACTCCGGCACCGAAGATTCAGATGAAGAAGATGAGCGATGGCATAACCGGCTAAATGGGGTAACCACGTTAAACTACAATATGGTGACTAAATCGTTGTGTTGCGTTAAAGCTCAGGATCGTGAACTACTGATGTATGATGGGCTAACAGTAGTAGATGAATTCTTGATCAAATTTGAAAGCACGATACCAGAGCATCAGTAGTTTGATGCGTTGAAATGGGAATTGTGCGCGACGCTTGTGCGTTGGTGGGGCACACATGAAGGAACCTTCGAAAATTGGTGCGAATGTAGGCGAATGATGCAGATAAGATTTGGAAGGCCGGAACTACACATAATAGAGAAATACGATGAACGTGATGATCCGCGCATGCACCTGACCAGATGGGTACAAGCCTATGGAGAGGTGCCTCAATAGGGCTGGGTACACTTATTTTATCATACCCTGGACGTCATCCCAAGGAATTGGTATACTGAAACAGAGCTCCGACATGGCACAAGCGAATGGGATATCTTGTGCAAAGGGTTTCTAACAAATTTTCTCTTTGGGGATCAATGGATGGACACTATGGATGATGCGTTGCAGGTAGTAAAGGCCACTATCTTCAAAATACCATTAGAACCAGAAGAAAATGTGCAGCCAGACTGGTTGCGGTAGTTGAGCCAGGCCTTGGAATGTTACAATGTGCAGGTAGAAGATGATGAGGATGACCCTAGAAACATCAATATTCCGGAAACAGAGGGGAGTTGTGAGGTGCGCGGACCAGCAATCAAGGATCCAGACATCACTGCACCACTGAAAACGAAGCAAGTAAACATCAGAATAGAGGAAGAGTCGAAGTATGCAACACTAGGAGACGATTGGGACGATGCCACGGTGGAAAAGGTGGTCGACATGCTTCGAGAATATCAAGATTTATTCCCCACAAAAATCACGGAGTTAAAAGGGATCCTCAGTGACCCGGGAATGATAAAGATAACCCTGAAGCTGGATGCAAAGCCAGTTAAGCAGCGACCTTACCGGTTGAATCCAAAATACAAAGCGAAGGTCCGCAAAGAGTTGGATAAGATGATTGCGGTAGGAATAATTGAACTAGTAGAATAGTCCGATTGAGTAAGTCCTATGGTCGTGCAAGAGAAGAAACAAAAGGGTGAAATTTGCAGCTACGTTGATCTCAGAAAGCTCAATGATGCATGTGTCAATGATCCCTTTCTGACGCCATTTACAGACGAAGTACTGGAGAATGTGGGAGGACGGGAAGCCTACTCCTTCACGGACGGTTTCTCAGGTTACCACTAGACCAAGATCACACCAGAGGACAGAAGTAAGACAATTTTCACCACCGAATGGGGATGTTTTCAGTACGATGATGCCCTTTGGACTAAAGAACGCACAGACGATATTCTCCCGCGTTGTGGTAGCTGCATTCAAGGAATTTATACACAAGTTCTTAGAGGTATATCTTGATGATTGAACTGTATTTGGGCTAGTTAAGATGCATACCGTGAGCCTACGATTAATGCTGGATACTTGCCAACGGCACCAGATTGCGCTAAATCTGAAGAAGTGTACCTTCCCCATCCCTTCGGGAACCTGCTTGGCCATGTGGTTTGTAAGCAAGGTTTGATGGTGGATCCGACGAAGATCACTGTAATACTTAATCTGCAAGCGCCACGAAGTGTCAAACAACTACGCGCCACACTGGGACACACTAGTTACTATCGGAAGTTCATAAAAAGCTACGCACAGATCACGACACCAATGGAATGGTTGCTGAAGAAGGATGCTACTTATTGCTAGAATGAGAAATGCAAAAAAAGTTTGGAAACACTTAAGGAAAAGATGGCGTCAGCCCCTATATTGATCTTTCCGAAATGGGACATCGAATTTCATGTGCACATTGACACGTCATGTATCGCATTGGGCATGGTACTCACTCAAGAAGGAGCAGAGGGAATTGATCATTCGATCGTGTTTGCAAGTCGATGATTGTCAAAAGCTGAGAAGAACTACTCCACTACTGAGCGAGAAGGATTGGCGATGGTATATGCGCTCCAGAAATACCACCACTATCTGTTCGGAGGACACTTTAAGATGTATACTGACCACTCTGCAGTCAAATACCTAGTGAATAAGCCTGTGTTGGGGGGGCGCATTTTTAGGTGGCTGTTACTATTTCAAGAATATGACTTCGAAGTCGTCGTAAAGCCAGGACGTCTAAATGCAGGCCCAGACCACCTATCTCGCATTGAGAATGGCGAAGAGCCCACGAACTTGGAGGAAGGACTACCAAATGCATAGTTGTATGCAGTACGCGTTGTAGATGGCCATTTTGAGGACAAATTCCACTTCTTAACCACAGGAACCGTGCCGCAAGGATATTCTGTTCAACAGAAAAAAGAATTGGTGATACGTGCAACAGACTTTATTGTTATTGCAGGACACCTCTACAAGATGGGCAACGACGAAATATTACACAGATATGTACCTGAATTTGAGCGAGGACAGATCCTGGTTGAAGCACATGGAGGGGTTGCTAGAGGACATTATGCGGGTCGTGCCACAACACAAAAGATTCTTCATGCAGGACTATGGTGGCCAACTCTACATCAAGACTCGAAAGCATACTGTCGGGCTTGCGACGTATGTCAACGGACTGGGAAACCATCGTGAAGGGATGAAATGCCACTCAATCCATAGATGATGCTGCAACTGTTCAATAAGTGGGCAATCGACTTCGTGGGACCTATTGCACCTCAAGGGAAGACGTGTGTGCTCTATATCATCACCGCGACCGAATATTTGACTCGGTGGGCAAAAGCACAGCCGATTAAGGATTGCATGACTACCACAATGGAGAAGTTTTTGTTTGATAATGTGTTGACACGGTTTGGATGTTCCAAAATTCTAATGAGCGACCGAGGAATGCATTTTTTGAATGAAATGATTAGCGCACTCACTGAGGAATTCCAGATATATCATCAATAGAGTACACCATACCATCCGCAAGCGAATGGGACTGTCGAAGCATTCAACAAAATTTTGGAGACTGCATTGACTAAGGTCTATAACGTGTAGCAAAACGATTGGGACTTGCGCATCCTTGCTGTGCTATGGGCTTACTGAACCATGTGCAAAAAGTTGACATGCGAGACACCTTTCCGGTTAGCCTATGGTAAGGAAGCCGTTATGCCCATGGGATATATTGTACCCAGTTTGCGAATCATGGCAATAATAGGCATGGCTGACCGCGAGGCTTTGGAGGAACAACTCGCGTAACTGGAGGAACTTGAGGAGGAATGGTTTTTGGCCGGATTCCATCAGCAAGTACAAAAAAAGCTAGAGAAAGTGTGGCATGATCGCCATATCAAGGTGCACACTTTTAAGGAGAATGATCTAGTATTACTATATGACAACAAGTTCAAGAAATTTCCTGGCAAGCTCCAAATCCATTGGTTGGGTCCCTATGTAGTCAAAGAAGTTACAAATGGAGGCACGGTCTAGTTGGCCAAGCTCAATGGAGATCCCTTCCTGGGAAGAGTAAATGGTAGTCTCCTGAAGCTCTACACGGGTGGGCCGACCGCCTGACTAACCGATCGAAGGACCGTCTCATCGCTCTAGCCAGTTGAAAGAGAGCATGGGACGATAAAGTAGTCTAGAGGGCAACTGCGCGACCACCGCGGTGCGCGTGGATATGGCCTGTCACAAGGGTTGTGCTTGCGGGGAAGGGGATGCGTTGCTACGTTGACAAGCAGAGAGGTGACCATTGTTGTCACTATTCATTACAAGATGTCTGAGTTATGGCAAAAGGGAGCGGGAAACGGGCAATTAAGAGACAAGGTACGAGCCGGATCTGGAACGATCTGCCGCAGGCTTAACATGAGGACACCGGAAAAGGCAGGAGCCCATGAATTTGAATTTCGACACAGATAAATCACTGGGGGGCATCTACTGAATAGGTTGCGCTTTTGAGAACCTTAAGCTGTTGTGCTTTCCTGCCGCTATGAAACTCTTCATTATCTACACTCAAGAAGTAAGGCTGAGAGTTGTGATATGGCCAAATATGTAGGGCTTTTTGAAAAATACGGTGTGGACAGCTGTGGGCACAACGCAGAGTTTAGCATCGACAGGAGAGGATGTGCTAGAAAATTGTAGACACGAAGCAGAACCGGTCCGGATACCATTGCCTTACCCATGGGTTGGTTGATGAAGCATAAAGGATAGAGGAAAAGCTGTAAAAACAAAGCCAAATGGGGGAATTGCAGTTAACAAGTCGTCTCTAGTGTATCTTGAATATTGGGATCTTGTGGACAACAACAATGGTCTTGCAAAATTGCAACACACGCTGCAACAGACAGTGCGAAGAGAAGACACTAACTTAGTAATTGGTTGCGTTGGTA
Organism: Pinus tabuliformis; assembly: GCA_031772625.1. Classification (NCBI taxonomy): domain Eukaryota; kingdom Viridiplantae; phylum Streptophyta; class Pinopsida; order Pinales; family Pinaceae; genus Pinus; species Pinus tabuliformis. The sequence continues at coordinate 559,074,156 of CM062807.1, forward strand.
CGAGGAGGTCCCGTATGTGGCACCCCATCTAGAGATAAAATCCTATGAGGAGGTGTTCTGTGTTAACCAAGCAGAGCAGAATGAGCGTTATCGGTTGCGAGAATTGGTAGAAACAACGTAGCACGAGCTGGAAGAAGCATTGCAGGAGATGAAGAAGGAGCAGCAGAATGAAGGACGTCACTCACAGGGAGGTGAACCGCTGAGCCTAGGCAGCATATCTCGCCACACCGACGAGCAACTCAGAGTGAGTCACGATGATTGTGTTGGGGGACTGTTGGGTAGTAGAGGGCCCACGCAACAGTTTTGGGGCTCAAAGCTCGCAATTTTGGGAAAGGTATGGTAAAGACTCCATGAAGTGCACAGAGCATGAATTGTAAATAAGTTGAGTCAAAGGGTTGTACGCCCAAGAAATACTATAGAAGAATAGGAAGTAAGTCGACTTGCCCATGGTCCATGGGAATGTATAAATAGAGCGAGGCTCTATGAGTAGAAGGTAGCTTGGATAGAGATTTCTGGATCTGAAATGTAATGGGTTATGGAGGAGTGAAGTCTTGAAGCATTTGTAAGTCCGAGTCAAGAGGGTTGGTAGGTAGAGAGAGGCTTTGCAGCTGTGTGCGCAAAGGCCTAGTAGAGTCCGCAGTTGTGTGCGCGGACCCTTGCAGCTGAGTGCGCAGGGTGGATCTGGATGTATTGGTGAAGGAATTAAATAAAGATAAGTTGATTTTGAAATTCAGTGTTAAATCTAAATTATTGCGGATCTGGCTAATTTGTGGTTAATATAACTATTTGATCTATGTGTGTATGCTTATGTTATGAGTTTATGCAAATTTGTATCTTTCCTAAGTGCGCGAACTGGTTAACTCTATTAAATGTTTTCTTAAAGACCATATAAGGTAGATCTAATCTATAACAACATATTAATAAATATTAAAGGGTTTCATGGGTCCATATCTACGTAGAGCAAAGTGGCGCGAAGCCACAGAACAGTGTGCAAACCTTCCATACCACATCAAGACATCCCAAGGGTGCGGAAAGCTGGTTCCAACACCCTCCCCTGCTACCTCGGGTGAGACCTCAGTCTGTGCTCCACGGGCTATTGCCGAAAGGGCCGGTAGCTGCGGGATTTGTTTGGCTAAATAACTTTTCCGAACCTGGGTCAGGCCCATGTAAGCCAACAATAATGGTGTTTGCATTTCCCGTGAGTGGATTTATGGTACACTGGAAAATTTATGTAAGCTTAGCAAAATTGCTTCAAGATTTTGATGCTTGCACCCATCATCTTTTGGAACACTCTAAGTACTACATTCTAAGAGTCAGATCATTCAACTTGAAATCAATTATTTTCTTTCCAGTCATTTAAAATAAAAACATATGAAAATGGGTAATGTCATCCAATGTGTTGGGAAATATGCAGTGAGAATTGTGCTACACAACCCTAAGCCTTCAGTCGGGAATCAATCAAGAATTGTAAACTCGTTAAAATGCATGTAATCACTGTAAATATCACATGAATTTTGTGTCCCGTATTCAAATCATTCAGAAATTATGATAGAAATATCACACCTTGCCATGTATTGAATTTAAGATGTCATATTGTATTGAGTAAATGATCACATATCCTCGTACCAGAAACCAAAATAATTCAAGGGAGAGAAAGGGTAAAATAAAGGAATACATTCAGGGGAGAGCAAGGGTAAAATAAAATAATTGTAATGTCAATCTAATGGTCACCCAATCCAGCAAGAATAGTGGTTCCTCCAAGGACAAGAAGAATCAACTTCCACGAAAACACCCCAGGATTAAATTATAAATTAATCGGCTATGTAGAAATCGAATTTCAAACCCTTAGGGTTTGGGAGAGAAAAAAATCAATGAACATAGAGAAACACTGACCTTAATGCCCCTTTAATCATGAAGCTTGTAGCCACGGTACAAACCAGTAAATCTTTCGATTCTTGAACATGTAGCAGCTAATGCTTTGTTTTTCAGAATCGCCACAAAACAAGATGATTTCCCTTTCAAATCCCTTCCCCTTCATCTCGACAAACTCCATCGCTGAGAAGAGATATGGAGATAATAAAGAGACCATCCATGGTGTAAGATTTGTTAGAATCAAGGCTTAACCATGGCTTCCCTTTCACGCACTAGTGTAGAAAACTAATCAAATTTGGGTGCACAAAACAACAACTTCCAACTTCATGATGTCCTCCGATACCATGTTGACTTCCCCTGTGCTCAAGTCCAACAAATGCACCATGTTTTCATTTTTTGGGTAATATTTCTAGAACATCTATATTCAATAAATATGCACTAAATTCCACCCTTCATGGGTGTCATGTGATATGATAATAGTATTCCTAAAGTGAAATATTTCATTTATGGTTCCTAGTTGAAACATAGCGTAGTAAGGTGCTTTCCATAATACAACTTAATATGGTAGAGATGTTGTAATGTCATATTTAACATTTTGACTTGGTCAAAATAAAATAAAATAAAATTTAAAATTTAAAAATAAAATAAAACTAATAAGAAACATGAAATTAAAAAAATATATTTACTAGCCTATATCCATCTTAACTATGGATCTACCAAACTTTGATAGGGATTAAATCTCTTTTCACTCTAAAAAAAATTTGCACATTGATCCGTTTTGGTGCTTGGTAAATCCAGAATTAAGTTGGATTTAGGGTGGTAGGAATAAAAAGGAAAGTTAACACTTTGGAATCATAAATGTGTTTTATGATTCTATTATTTATTCATTTTAAGATCCTTCAAGAAATTCCATCAATTTCATTGATTCATCTTCTTCTAGATTAGGTATTAAGAAGAGTGACAAAGTTTTTAATTGACTTGATTAGTTTATGTACTTAGTTCACATTTATTAATGAAATTTAATTTAACTTTGTGCTTATTGATAATGGAATGTTTACTATATTTTTATCATAGTGTAGTTAGTTTCTTTTATAAAGAAAATATTTGTTATATATATTTAAAGATTTAGGATCATCAAATGCATCAAGTGGTGGTATTAATTGATTCGGGTTTAAAAAATATTATTATTTTCTTTAATGACTATGTAGTTTACCAAAATACTTAATGACTATATCTAAATTATTCACAAGGATTTCTAATTGTTTAGTTTTTTAAACTTGTGGTTTAGTAAAAGTAAGAATTGGCAAAAGTTTTGAATACTTTTCATTTAATTTTTTTTTTCATGAGAAAAAAACACAACGACCTTTATTAATATAAAATAGGTGTTTACATTGACATAGAAATTTACCTAGAAAACCATAAATCATTCGTGTGAAATAACAAACTGAAAGCATAAATCATTCGTGTGAAAATAACAAATTGAAAGCCTAAAAGCCTATCTGAAAACTTCACCATAGCATTAGGCCAATAGCCAAAGAAGAAAACTAATGATACCCCAAAGCCAACAATATGTCAAGAAATAGAGAAAACACAATCCAAAAAGATACATTCCAAAGAGATAACACCAAAAGAAAACAAGAGAGGAAACCGATCACAAATAAAAAACAAAACAGAGCATAGATGAGCCAAAAATGATTAGATCTCAAAAGAACCTTCTCCATTGACAGAACCATTTACCAGGTGCTCAAAATACATCAGCCCTGGACAGAGAGATGTCGCACTTCGATAATGCATCAACTTCGGAAATTTTCTCTCTATAAACATGCTGGAAGGAGATGTTTGAGAAAGAAGGCAACAAGGGCAGCGAGGATATGATATTCTCCATCTAGCTGGATAAGGAAGGGACCTTGAGAACATTTCTCCCCTAAACCTATTGGATGATAGAATTTGCATCACAACGATCAAGATCATGTTCCCCATTACATAGTCACCCCACTTTTAGTATCCTTGGATTCTTGCTTAGAATAAGTGGTTTTATATAATTGTTCTTACCCAATACATAATAAACTCACTTTTACTAAGAATTGACAAGAGTTTTGAATACCATTCCTTACTTATTGTTGGGATCCTTGTTTATTGTTAAATGTTTTTATATAATTGTTCTTAAGCATTACATAGTGATCCCATTTTGGATTTGAACCTGTGAATTTTGAAAAGAGTACATATTCTTAACCATTAAACACATTTAAAGTATTAGAATTTCTATATTAGAATTTTCCATTTTGTTTTTTGTTTTGTTTTTTTTTTTCCAATTTAATAATATATATTTAATTATTAGAATTAACTCAATAAATTATGGTTATTAATTTTTTTTTTTTTTTTTTACCAAACTTCAATTACTGGATCGAATCTCCCTTGATATCTTTCCATAAAAATGTTAATTAAATGTTTTTGTAACTAGACTTACCAAACAAGTCATCAATGCTCATCACATTGATATATAGCTAAACTAATAATATAAACAAAATTTACCCCTTTAACGCCAATGTAGGGGTTAGACTTACTAATATCTCTTAAATAAATATCTTGTTAACTATGAAGAGAACGAAAGAAATTGTGTGTGAACAATCTTTCACATATACACGAGGTTTTTTTGGGTGACTAATGTGCATGAGTATAAAAATTTCCATATGTACATGAAGGATACCATTTTTTCAAGTAACACTACCTAAAAATTTGACAATCAAATCTCAACAAGCGATAACACAAATTGTGAAGTGCAAAAAAGCTATTGTATTAACAATATATGTAAACATGTACAGATAACACAAATGTTGAGGTGCAAGAAAGCTATTGTGTTAACAATATGTAAATATTTACAAAAATCTTTAGTTGACAATTTTCAATTGTTGGAGATAACAGGATTGTTGTTTCTGTATTCAAGCTTCTGTGATCCATAATGAATTAAAGGAGATAGTAGGATTGTTGTTTGTGTATTCAAGCTTCTGTGATCCATAATGAAATAAACAAAGTCTTTCAGTAGAAATCACATGAGAGAATTTTTTGGCCGACGCGTTTCGAACCAATAACTGTGGTTCATCATCAAGACCAGATGAAGATACAGACCATGGCAAAGGCTTAAATAGAGATCAATGGGATTGCTGTTGTACAATAAATCCCCTGTAGGTACAGATTGCTACCACTTCTCCTTCAATAGATCCCTGTGTTCAAACAGCCAGGTTCCTATTCTAATTATACATTTCAGTTTTCAACCTTCCATTGGATCTGCAAAACATTTAAAACAAGGGTCACCAATGGATCTTTTCCCTAAGAAAAAAAAGCTTCCATTCAATCTTTAAAATAGTAAAAAAATTAGCAGTCCAAAAGAAAAAAAATGATGAAACACAGAGCGAGTGAAGGCGCAATGGCATCCGATTTCACTGAACCAGTGAATCTAACATACAAGTCAGTAACATGAAAGCCTCATGAAGGCCATTCTCTGCTATTTCGTATTTAGTGTTTTGCAGAATTTTCATGTCAGACAGAAATTTATTAATAGCAGTATCAGCATTAGCAGGGCAGGAGGTCTATATGAAAGGGTACTAGGAATATGAATGTGTTCCAAGATCACCTTAATTGAATTTCTTATTTTTTTGACACTTAAACATAACATAATTGCAGATTTTGAAAATACTCTAACAACATTTAGAGAAAAATGCAGAGCCGGTTTTGACTGGGACGACCTGGGGACACATCCACATAAACCTCATCATCAGTGAGTACTGTAAATGTGAATGTGCCCCAAGGTAACCCCAGCCGAGCCTACGCTGTCCCATTCATGCATGTACACCCAATATATGCAGGGAATCCCCCTTTTTTTCTGAATATGAATGAATGAGAAAATGTCTGTAATTTATAGAGGTGAGATTGACAACAGTGGGAAGGAGAGGGGCTGAAATCTCGTAGTACAAGCAGTACAAGTGAAGTGAAAGATACCACTCTAAAAGTTTATTTATTGCACTAAAATGGTATTACACACACACTGTCTACAGCGTGAATTAACGATGGATCATGTCATGTCGAATGGGTGTTAGTACACAACTACATTGGGGCCCGGGGTGTAAATCCCATATGGTGTATGATGATTGTTGATGACTATCATGGTCTTATTGAGGTCTTTGGTCTTGGCTATAAATGTCATATCTGTCTCTTGATGTAAAGGTCATGTAAATACCTATGTTATAAATCATTGTAAAATTCAGTCATGTATGGACTATTGTGGTCATGTCATGTAATCCCATCATTTTGGGCATGTGATGTAATGTTGAAGCAAATATGTAACCCCACCATTTTGGGTGATCAATGTAAGCATGAGTCATTGGTGATAGGAAAGGTCATGTCTGGTTGAGTCATAGAGTCATGTACTTATTTATATATCTTTAAAAATTCAACATGTGCTTAGGGGGAGCATGGTTAATATTCAATGTTCATAGTCAGCATATGAGATCTATAGTGCTCATGTGAACAAAGAGAGATAAGATTTCATTCAACATTAGTCAGCCCTTTTCCCTTGATGTCAAAGGGGTAGAGAAGCTTGGTGACTTGGGAATGCTTGGTGACATGGGAGAGAAACTTGGTATATCTATAGATGTGTTTACAGGGACTTACAAGTGGTGATGACTAAACACCAAAGTGGTTGCCATCAATTCCAAAGGAAGAGATTGTTGGAATTATGACAAATGTGTTGTCCTTGATGGAAATCTACTTAATAAAGATGTCAACATGATGGTAGCAGGATGAGTATTCACGCTAATACAAATGTGATAGAAATATTGGACAAAGGAATATCAATTGAGAGATAGAGGAATGATAAAGATGAAGTTTCAGGAAGTATACATGGGTTCTGTGAAGAAGATCCGCGCACATATGCAGGTATGGTGAAGAAAATTCATGTACAATTTTCGCACCATGGTATTCTAAATACGAGAGGTCTTTACCATGGTAGTGGCACATAGTAATGAGTGTGACAACAAATATTTGATCCTATCACAAAATACCATCGACATAACTAAGGGTTTGACCCATGGTATTGCCTAAAGCCTAAGCTATATAAGGAGATGGAGATCAAAGTGTTTTGGTGGGCATGAGATGGCTTTTTGATGAATTGTTTGATCTAAAATAGGTGTGCACCCGGGAGTGTGATGATGGATCAAATCTTATAGATCTAAAATGACTACACATTGAATAATTTGCTTATGGTTTGATAGATCTGTGATGATGATGTTACGATGTGTGTCTTTTACAATGTATGTCGATATTTGGGTTTGATTGATTTTCTATTGTGCAACAAAGGTATGATTCAATAGTTATAGATCTATACACAAGTTTTCTTTAGAAGGATTGTGTACATACATGTATCTTCTTTTGGATAGTTTCGTATTGATTTTGTAGTATGGATAGATTTGTACATAGGTATTCTTCTTGAAAGGCACATACATACACGAAAGTGTCTTGTAAGGGTCGCGTACATATGCTATGGTTTGTCTTATATGATGTATGATCAGTCTTGTTGTGTTTGCTACTATCTATTGATGAAGTCTTTCATGATTATATGTGTCTGATAGTGTTGGTTGAGGTTGAATTGATTATGTTATGAAATGTTGAATAACAATGATACTGCTATGAGATGATCTATATTTGGTTTAGAGATCTGTGACAAGGTCAGTATGTGTTTCAGTGATTGATTACAATATTTCAATGATTCAATTTTAGGGTTCAATGCTTTGATGTTTGTACGTAAGTTATTTGAATACAAAGTGCATATATATGTGGGTATGTCTCATAATAGTAGCGTATATATTCTGACATAAGATTGACCAGTTTTTGTAGTGAAAGTATTTGGTTTCTGTGATGAACAATAAGTGGTCTGACATTATGATGAAGAGTATACAGTGAATTGAGATAGTCTAGCTGCTTTGTATTCAGTAATTGGCTTATTCAACAATTTGGTGATTAATTTGGTTCAGTGATTTGATACAGTGATTGGTTTTAGTTTGTTATTTGATATTGGGCTTAAATAATGGTAGTGGGTCCATTCTGGAAATTTTATGAAAGGTGGCCTATAGATTGTGATATTTTGAGTCAAGTGGATCAAGTATACAAATTATGAAACGTGGTCCACGAAGGTGTTGAGGGTCAGAGCCTTCAGTGAGGAATTCGAAGCTTCCTTCCAGTGGTAGCTGGTAAATCTGATCAGGGGGTTGGAGCTCCCTTCCGGTGGGTGCCAATGAATGATATCAAGGGGTAGGAGATCCCTTCCAGTGCGTGTTGGAGAATGAGAGAAGGTTGTAGTCTTCTGCAGTTGGGTGCCTATGTGCTAGTATGAGTCTTCGCTAGTACATGATTGTAAGAGGCTTTTCATTATAATAAAAGATGAGGACAAAGACAACAACAGTGGTTTTCTCCCACATTGGGTTTCCACCTAAAAATCATGGTGTTCATGTGTGTTGATGTGTTTCGTATGTGTGATGGCTTATTATTTTCTTATTGCACATGATTACTGTTTAATTAATGCCTAATGAAATACTGATACACTGGTTCAAGTTAAGCAAATGATGAATTAACTGAAAAGTTAGTTAACTGGATATATGCTAGTTGTCAACATAATAGTCATGTACATACATAGGTTTACGTCATTATAGTCGCATACAAAAATCTGAATAAGAAAAGAAAATTTTAAGTGAGTTTTTAAAATACTTATTCACTCCCTCTAGTATTTTTCCCAACATCATCTTTTCCGCAATCCAAAATAGCAATTGAGATTCACCTCTGTGTAGATCAACGTTTAACACTTCTGAGTTGGCACTTGGGCTCTAGTGAAGTGGTTAACTCTCTAATCTATGGGTTGGATATTCCTCTTCGTTGCAATCCGAGTCATTAGTTGAGTTTCACCTCTTGTTCGAGAAGCATTTAGCATTTCTGAGCTAGCACATGGGCTCCAATGAAGTGGATAACTCTCTAATCTATGGACTAGCCAATCCCCTTTGCCAGGTCGACCTTCCTCTCTCTCAGTTTAAATATTTTTCCTTACCTTTCCCTTGGTTCGGTTTCAATTCTCCCCATAGTCGAGCTTTCAGGATTTTCTTCTTTTATGTTTGTTTTATCTCTTAACCAACATTGTGGCTTTTCAAGCTCTTAATGCAATCAAGTTTCTAAGGGGTTACTTCTTTCTAGTCCCTTCCATTCCTTGTGATTTCATGTTCTATTAAGATCTCTCTTAAGATTTCCCCTCCATATTGGATCTCTCTTCTAGAACGCCCTTCTATGGACACCTCACACTCCTCCCACCCTTATCTCATCTATGACAAGTCTCCCCTCACTTACCAAAACAATATATCTCCTCATGCAGCTAAAATACCTCGTCAAAAGGCCCGTGTTCATCGGGGGGAAATATATTATCAGGAGCGTGGAAATAGAAGGTGCACACAAACTCAACTCAAAGCCAAAAGGTTTTACAACATGATTTCGGGATCTTGCCCCACCTCCTGTTCAAGTAGAAATCTCACAAGCTGAGAGGGAAATAATTAATCAACGATGCCTTCTATCGAATATAGAGTTTCTGACAGATATGGTTGATTGGGTTCCCAATGCAAGTCACACGTGTGGACGATACAATCAATACATGTACATGATGGGTCTCTATTGACACACAAGTATTTGTTGGGAAAAGTATTATTGGGCAAAGCACGAAAATTGGGAGGACATCCTCCTCTCCTTGGAACACCTGCATCGACACATGGAAAACTTGTATCGTCAACTGGAGCACATCGAGAAGCACATAGGAATCCCTCTCGCCAACGGTTGCTCATCGGGCAGAAATAAGGAGCCTATTCAGGTTGCAACCATAGATTTGGATCCCTCCTAGTCAATTTCCTCTGCAATGGTTTTAGTTTAACATTGTTTGACTTTATTTTCTTTTTGTTAAGGCTTTGAAGGCTCGATATTCAACATATGTATTTTTATTTTTGACTCTTTAGGCAACATTTTTTCTTATGCCTCCTTAAAAAGAATACATTTCTTGATATGGTTGGGTTACTCTAGCGACAAGCCTATCTAAAATGTTTAGAATTATTATGTAATATCTCGTTTGGAAGGCAATACAAATATTTATTTAAAAAAAAACTAACTTTATAAGTTAGAATTCGAGAATACATTGACTCATACTAAAAATTTACTAAATCTTTACTCATATGTAAACATAAACCATTATTATTATTATTATTATTTGTGACTAAGTTGATCCTAGGCTGGGGCTAGCCAGTTTATTGGATGGAAGAAGACCGATCTACCAGGATGCTTATCACTAAAAATTTACTAAATGTTTACTCATATGTGAACATTGTTGGTAATGTTGGAATTGATGTCAATTGATCATGTTGATGATATTGTGTTAAGGTTGATCTATGTTGAATTATAGATGGTTATTGTTGTAAGACTGCTTGAAGTGCAAAAGCTGAAAGTGATGTGAAGTGCAAACGCTGATCATTATTAAATATGTTGATTGGTTATCTTGATGTATGGCTTACAATTAAAATAAAAAATCGCACATGATATATTGAGACATAAGCTGGAAAATGTATGCTTTCATTAAATAGGAAAAATGTATGGTACAAATTTTGGAAAATGTAGTTAATACAAATATGAAAAGTTTTCAAGATTTGTATCTTATAATCATTACTGTTGAGCTATATTATTTCAGCTCTATTTTATTTTACAAAATTCTGAATTTCAAATTTGAAAATGAAGAGGCAGATTGTGAACAACCTTAGAAGACCAAGAGACAACTCCTCATTTCGTATTCCTGCATAGAATACAAATAGTCAATAAGCTATGCTTATAAAATATACATTATTGAATGAGAAAATAACTTTTTGATGTTAAGAATTTTGTATGAGAGGCTTCATGTGCAGCATTCTGGTGATGAGAAGAAGAGAAAAGTAGTAGAAAAGGAACAAAACTGAAGAAGAGAAGTAGAGAAGATGAGAAACATAACTGAGGGAAAAAATTGATATTAGGTAACCAGAAAACTTGACTTTGTATTGTGATTGAGAGATTTCAGTCTCCTTTCAAGTTGTAGCTTGATAAAGAACATGTTGTAGCCTATTGAGGTAGGAGCCTCCTGTGGGTTGTAGCCTGTAGAAAACTTGGTGGGAGTTGGAGCTTCCTTGAGGTAGTTTCCTCCTATAGGTTGGAGCCTACAAAAATTTTGATGTAATAGGGTAGTAGGAGCTTTCCTTCACATCACTTTCAGCCAAAAAATCATGGTTTTCTCCCTTATGGGTTTCTAATTATACCTAGTGTCTTCATGTGTTGCTTGTTGAATATTGTGTGAATGCTCTTGAATTCTAAATAAGTATATATGCAAATGTCTCTCTCTCTGGTAGTTGCAAAAGGAACCATTAATAATTGAACTATACAAAAGTCATTAGTTGCATAAAAATAAAATTGAAAAGAAAATTAAGTTAAGCTAAATAATTGGAAAGATACAATTACTGATTCACCCCCCGCCCCCCTCAATAATTTCCAAGCATATATCGAACATAAACCATTATTATTATTATTATTAATTTTTTTGTGACTAGGTTGAGCCTAGGTCGGGGCTAGCCCATTTATTGGATGGAAGAAGACTGATCTACCAACAATGGGATGCTTATCACCAAGATTGTGTGAGGCTCGGTTGAGCCTATACACCCCCTGGGAAATTTAATTCCCCCTAAGTGGTTTCCATCCTCAACTCCTCCCCATGAGGTTTGAACCTTTGAACTAGTGGGGACTTAACCCCACGTAAACCAACTGGTCTAAACCAATAATGGTGAACATAAACCATTATTAATCTTATGGTGTGAGAAAATGAGAAGCATAATACAATATTTCTCAAGAAGATGTATGGTGTAAGAAAAGTTGAGAGGAAGGCTTATGACTAGTGAGGGAAATCTCAATGATGAGCCCAAAAGCCTCTGTCCATTAATTATATTGTTATCAGGTGTCACCCATTGATTAGTACATCAACAAGTTGCAACTTTCCAATTGGTAAATATCAACATTATAATGTTGTTTGCAATTCGGTTCAAAATATCAGTATCATAATTTTAAGTAGCACATCAACAAGTTGCGACTTTTCAATTGGTAAATATCATTATTATAATTTTGTTTGCAATTGTGTTCAAAATATTAGTATCATAATTGTTGGGTAGCAGAAGGCCCACGCAACAGTTTTGGGGCTCAAAGCCCACAATTTTGGGAAAGGTATGGTAAAGACTCCGCGAAGTGCGCGGAGCGCGAATTGTAAATAAGTCGAGTCAAAGGGTTGTCTGCCCAAGAAATAATATAGAAGAATAGGAAGTAAGTTAGCTTGCCCATGGTCCGCGAACCATGGGAGTGTATAAATGGAGCGAGGGTCTATGGGTAGAAGGTAGATTGGATAGAGATTTCTGGATCTGAAATGCAATGGGTTGTGGAGAAGTGAAGTCTTGAAGCGTCTGTAAGTCCAAGTCAAGAGGGTTGGTAGGTAGAGAGAGGCTCTGTAGCTGTGTACGCGGAACCCTGCACCTGAGTGCATAGGGCGAATCTGGATGTATTGGTGAAGGAATTAAATAAAGATAAGTTGATTCTGAAATTCTGTATTAAATCTGAATTATTGTGGATCTGGCTAATTTGTGGTTAATATAACTATTTGATCTATGCACGCATGCTTATGTTATGAGTTTATGCAAATCTGTATCTTTCCTAAGTGCGTGAACTGGTTATTTCTGTTAAATGTTTGCTTAAAGACCATAAAAAGTAGATCTAATCTATAACAACGTATTAATAAGTATTAAAGGGTTTCCTGGGTCCGGATCTGCACAGAGCAGAGTGGCGCAAATCCATAGAACGATGTGCGAACCTTCCAAACCACATCAAGACATCCCAAGGGTGCGGAAACCTAGTTCCAGCACCCTCCCCTGCTACCTTGGGTGAGACCTTAGTTCGCGCTCCGCGGGCTGTTGCCGAAAGGGCCGGTAGCTGCGAGATTTGTTTCTAAATAACTTTTTCGAACTTGGGTCAGGCCCATATAAGCCAACAAATGGTTCCGTTTCTGGGATCGGGATCTGCCTAAGGGGTGTCTGATGTTGGAACACTAGAGTCCTATAAGAGCTTGAAGATTGATTGGATCAGGAGCAATACGAGTTTATAGAAAACTGACGCGCAAGCCAACGGTTAAGAATGGCAAACACAATCCAACTACCGGTATTCAAAGGAGCAGGAAGCGAAGATCCAGAATAATTTTGGTTCATGGTAGTGGCAGTATGGGAAGCACATGGAGTTACGAATAATAACATCAAGAAGGCTACCTTAGCTAGTGCATTGCAGGACCGAGTGCTGACATGGTATATAAAGTATTCAAGCAATAACCCGAATGCGGGAACAACGAATATTCAGACCGAATTAAAAAAAGAGTTTAGCCGGCTGAAATCAGAAACATAATTGATCATAGGGTTCAAGGAAATCACTATGATGCTTGGTGAAACTTCGTGGGATCTAGATCAGAGATTGAAAAGTACAATCCGTGAGGCAAACATGACGCTGTCGGATGCGCAGCACTGCGCGTGGTTTGTGGTGTCACTAACACCACATCTAAGGACAACACTGTCACAACAAAAGATCTCAACCCAAGTCGAAGCATGAGAGACCACGATGAGGTTGTATGAAACTCCGATACAGGATCTGGGGTTGGGAGTTCAGCAAATCCACGCACAAATAAAAAACCTGTGTTTGGAAATGCAGAAGTTAAAACAAGAACATGCACCCTTCTCAGGAGCCCGGGAGGAAGTATGGTGTATAAAGTGTAGGAGCCAGGGTCATGATAAACATCACTGTCTAGTCTTTGCGAACTATGTGGTAGTGGGGGGGCCAACGCTGTTATGACCAGAGGCACAGGCTGGGCCAAGCGTGGCACCCGCACTCTGGTGTGCGATATGTCAGGAGGGAGGAAAGCATTCCATAAACAACTGTCATCTATTACAGAACATGAGACAACCCCCCCCCCCAAAGTGGCTATTTTGCAACTTTTGCAGATCAGTGGGCCATGAGGAACAAGACTGTCGTAGTTATCAATTATTGATGGACCAGTCACCTACTTACAGAATGCAGAATGAAGTGCGAGGTCAGGATCCAGCCGCGACGATAGCACGTGGTGGATTCCAGGGACATGGACAAGGACGGGGAATGGGGCCAGGAAGGGGTCGCTGACAGCTCATTTGTTACAATTGCGGAGGAACAGGTCACTACGCGTGAGACTGTACCAATCCGACCAGAATATCGTACCCTTAATGCGAACAATTCGATCACGAATTGATACATTGCCACACACTGATAGTGCAAATTCGTGAGAAAAAGGAAGCACAATCTATGACGACACAGAACGTCCAGATGATGAGGGCCAAACCACACGAGGAATATCCCAACGTAAATATGGTGCTTAGAAGTGGCACAGTCACAGGAAAGGATAAGGGGAAACCAACCAAGGAGGACACAGGAGTTCGCAAGGAGATAGGTTTGGAAGCTAGGGAGAGCTTCACGGAGGTCTCTACCCCAAGTAGTAGGGATCAATCCGAGCTAGAAAGGGATCCCTCAATGTTGACTACCTTTTTAGAGACATGCATGAAATTGCTTCATGACAATAGAGCGATTAAGGGCTTGCAAGAATTGATAAATAGGTGCGCAGGGTCAAGTGAACCTCGCGTGATCCGAAAATTGGGAAAACATGCGTCGTGGACTGGGTGGGAAATGCGGTTAATAGCACAGATTGGTGACTATGAGATGGATCAAATCATTCTGGACTTGGGCTCAGATGCAAATTTACTACCTGACAGACGTGGGAGCGCATGGGAAATCCCACGCTGCAATGGTATCCTATTCAAATAAGGATGGCGAATCAACAGAAGATTTTTCCCATGGGAAGACTGCAAGGGATTACGGTAGATATAGAAGGCATGAGCACCCGAATGGACTTCGAGGTAATCGAAATTGTGGATGAAAGTATCTCTTACCTTGCGTTATTAGGAATAGATTGGGCCACTGATATGAATGAAGATATTAATTTAAAGAAGTGGAAAATGATCTTTGAGAAGAAGTCGCTCTGCGTAGTCAATCTGCTAGACCCGGCTGAAGGACCGCATTATACTGAACCCGTGCGTGACGAAGCAAGTGATGATGAATTAGATGGTATTTACAAAATCACTGCATGGCATCAAGGGGGGGGACAATCCGACGGTAGAAGGAAGAACATCATGCGAGCATGCAGACTTCGGCACCGAAGATTCAGATGAAGAAGATGAGCAATGGCATAATCGGCTGAAAGGGGTAACCACATTAAACTGCAATATGGTGACTAAATTGCTGTGTTGCATTAAATCTCAGGCTCGTGAACTACTGATGTATGATGGGCTAACAGTAGTAGATGAATTCTTGATCAAATTTGAAAGCACGGTACTAGAGCATTAGCGGTTTGATGCGTTGAAATGGGCATTGTGCGCGATGCCTGTGCGTTAGTGGGGCACACATGAAGGAACCTTCGAAAATTGGTGCGAATGTAGGTGCATGATGCAGATAAGATTTGGAAGGCTAGAGCTACACATAATGAATAAATATGATGAACATGATGATCCGCGCATGCAATTGACTAGATGGGTACAAGCCTATGGAGAGTAGCCTCAATAGGGGTGGGTACACTTATTTTATCATACCCTGGACGTCATCCCAAGGAATTGGTATACTGAAACGGAGCTCCGACCTGGCACAAACGAATGGGATATATTGCGCAAAGGTTTTCTGACAACTTTCCTCTTTGAGGATCAATGGATGGACATTGTGGACGATGCGGTACAGGTAGTAAAGGCCAGTATCTTCAAAATACCATTAGAACCATAAGAAAATGTGCAACGAGACTGGTCGCGACAGTTGAGCCAGGCCTTGGAATGTTACAATGTGCAGGTAGAAGATGATGAGGACGACCCTAGAAACATCAATATTCCAGAAACAGAGGGAGTTGCGAGGTGCGCGGACCAACAATCAAGGATCCAGACATCACTGCACCACTGAAAACGAAACAAGTAAACATCGAAACAGAGGAAGAGCCGAAGTATGCAACGCTAGGAGACTATTGGGACGATGCCACGATGGAAAAGGTGGTCGAGTTGCTTCGAGAATATCAAGATTTATTCCCTAGAAAAATCACGGAGTTAAAAGGGATCCTCGGTGACCTAGGAATGATAAAGATAACCCTGAAGCCGGATGCAAAGCCAGTTAAGCAGTGACCTTACCGGTTGAATCCAAAATACGAAGTGAAGGTCCGCAAAGAGTTGGATAAGATGCTTGCGGTAGGAATAATTGAACCAGTAGAAGAGTCCGATTAGGTAAGTCCTATGGTCGTGCAAGAGAAGAAACAAAAGGGTGAAATTCACATTTGCGTCAATCTCAGAAAGCTCAATGATGCATGTGTCAACGATCCCTTTCCGACGCCATTTACAGACGAAGTACTGGAGAATGTGGGAGGACAGGAAGCCTACTCCTTCATGGACAGTTTCTCGGGTTACCACCAGATCAAGATCGCACCAGAGGACAGAAGTAAGACAACTTTCGCCATCGAATGGGGATGTTTTCAGTATACGGTGATGCCCTTTGGACTAAAGAATGCGCCGACGATATTCTCTCGTGTTGTGGTAGCTGCATTCAAGGAATTTATACACAAGTTCTTAGAGGTATATATTGATGATTGGACCGTATTTGGGCTAGTTAAGAAGCATACCGCCAGCCTACAATTAACGTTGGATACTTGCCAACAGCACCAGATTGCGCTAAATCTGAAGATGTGTACTTTCTTCGTCCCTTTTGGGAACCTGCTCGGCCATGTGGTTTGTAAGCAAGGTCTGATGGTGGATCTGGTGAAGATCATTGTCATACTTAATCTGCAAGCATTGCGAAGTGTCAAACAACTGCACGCCACACTGGGACACACTGGTTACTATCGAAAGTTCATAAAAATCTACGCACAGATCACGACACCAATGGAATAGTTGTTGAAGAAGGATGCTACTTATTTCTGGAATGAGGAATGCAACAAAAGTTTGGAAACGATTAAGGAAAAGATGGCATTGGCCCCTATATTGATCTTTCCGAAATGGGACATAGAATTTCATGTGCACGTTGACGCGTCATGTATTGCATTGGGCACGGTACTCACTCAAGAAGGAGAAAAGAGAATTGATCATCTGATCGTGTTCGCAAGTTGATGATTGTCAAAAGATGAGAAGAACTACTCCACTACTGAGCGAGAAGGATTGGCTATGGTATACGCACTCCAGAAATACCGCCACTATCTATTTGGAGGACACTTTAAGATGTATACTGACCACTCTGCGCTCAAATACCTAGTGAATAAGCCTGTGTTGGGGGGGCGCATTTGTAGGTGGCTGTTATTATTTCAAGAATATGACTTCAAAGTCATCGTAAAGCCAGGACGTCTAAACACAAGCCCAGACAACCTATCTCGCATTGAGAACAACGATGAGCCCATGAACTTGGAGGAAGGACTACCGGATGCACAATTGTATGCAGTGCGCATCGCAGATGGCCATTTTGAGGACATAATCCACTTGTTAACCACAGGAACCATGCCGTAAGGATATTTTGTTTAGCAGAAAAAAGAATTGGTGATACGCGGAGCAGACTTTACTGGTATTGCAGGACACCTCTACAAGATGGGCAACGACAAAATATTACGCAGATATGTACCTGAATTTGAGCAAGGATAGATCTTGGCCGAAGCACATGGAGGGGTTGCTAGAGGACATTATGCGGGTCACGCTACAACACAAAATATTCTTCGTGCAGGACTATGGTGGCAAACTCTACATCAAGACTCGAAAGCATACTGTCAAGCTTGCGACGTTTGTCAACGAACTAGGAAACCATCGCGAAGGGATGAAATGCCACTCAATCCACAGATGACGCTGCAAATGTTTGAGAAGTGGGCAATCGACTTCGTGGGACCTATTTCACCTCAAGGGAAGACTGGTGCGCGCTATATCATCACCTGACCGAATATTTGACCCCGTGGGCAGAAGCACAGCCAGTTAAGGATTGCATGACTGCCACAACGGAGAAGTTTTTGTTTGATAACGTGTTGACACGGTTTGGATGTCCCAAAATTCTAATGAGCGACCAGGGAATGCATTTTCTGAATGAAATGATTAGCGCACTCACTGAGGAATTCCAAATATATCATCAACAGAGTACGCCATACCATCTGCAAGTGAATGGGACTGTCGAAGTGTTCAACAAAATTTTGGAGACTTCATTGACTAAGGTCTGTAACGCGCAACGAAATGATTGGGACTTGCGCATCCCTGCGGTACTGTGGGCTTACTGAACCACATGCAAAAAGTTGACGGGCCAGACACCTTTCCGGTTAGTCTATGGTAAGGAAGCCGTTATGCCCATGGGATATATTGTACCCAGTTTGCAAATCGTGGTAATAACAGGCATGGCTGACTGCGGGGCTTTGGAGGAACGGCTCGCGCAACTGGAGGAACTTGAGGAGGAATGGTTTTTGGCTAGATTCCATCAGCAAGTACAAAAACAGTGAGAGAAAGTGTGGCATGATCGCCATATCAAGGTGCGCACTTTCAAGGAGAATGATCTAGTATTACTATATGACAAAAAGTTCGAGAAATTCCCTGGCAAGCTCCGAATGCATTGGTTGGGTCCCTATGTAGTCAAAGAAGTTACAAATGGAGACACGGTCCTGCTGCCCAAGCTCAATGGAGACCCATTCCTAGGAAGAGTAAATGGCAGTTGCCTAAAGCTCTACACGGGTGGGCCGACCGCCTGACTAACCGACCAAAGGACTGTCTCACCGATCCAGCCAGTTGAAAGAGAACGCAGGACAATAAAGAAATTTGGAGGGCAGTTGCGTGACCACCAGGGTGTGCATGGATATGGCTTGTCACAAGGGTTGCAGTTGCGCGGAAGGGGATGCACTGCTACGTTGACAAGCAGAGAGGTGACCGTTGTTGTCACTATTCATGGCAAGATCTTTGAGTTATGGCAAAAGGGAGCGAGTGGTGGGCAATTAAGAGACAAGGTACGAGCTGGATCTAGAACGACCTGCCGTAGGCTTAACATGAGGACACTGGAAAAGGCGGGAGCCCACGAATTTGAATTTCGACACACTTATAAATCACTGGGGGACCTCTACTGAATAGGTTGCACTTTTGAGAACCTTAAGTTGTTGTGCTTTCCCACCGCTATGAAACACTTCATTATCTACAATCAAGGAGTAAGGCCGAGAGTTGTGATATGGCCAAAGATGCAGGGCTTTCTGAAAAATATGGTGTGGATAGCTGCGGGCACGATGCAGAGTTCAACATCGACAGGAGAGGATGTGCCGGAAAATTGTAGACACGAAGCAGAACTGGTCTGGATACCGTCACCTTACCCATGGGTTGGTCGGCGAACCATAAAGGATAAAGGAAAAGTTGTAAAAACGAAGCCAAATGGGGGAATTGCAGTTAACAAGTCATCTTTGGTGTATCTTTAATATTTGGATCTCGCGAACAACAACAATGGTCTTGGAAAATTGCAACACACGCTACAACAGACAGTGCGAAGAGAAGATACGAACTTAGTAATTGGCTGCGTTGGTACGAGGAGGTCCCGTATGTGGCACCCCATCTAGAGCTAAAATACTATGAGGGGGTGTTTTGTGTTAATCGAGAAGAGCAGAATGAGCATTATCAGTTGCGAGAATTGGTAGAAACAACGAATCATGAGCTAGAAGAAGCATTGCAGGAGACGAAGAAGGAGCAGCAGAATGAAGGACGTCACTCACAGGGAGGTGAACCATGGAGCCTAGGCAGCGCATCTCGCCACACCGACGAGAGACTTGTGGCGAGTCACGATTATTGTGTTGGGGGACTGTTGGGTAGCAGAGGGCCCGCGCAATAGTTTTGGGGCTCAAAGCTCGCAATTTTGGGAAAGGTATGGTAAAGACTCCATGAAGTGCATGGAGCACGAATTGTAAATAAGTCGAGTCAAAAGGTTGTCTGCCCAAGAAATAATATAGAAGAATAGGAAGTAAGTCGGCTTGCCCATGGTCAGCGGACCATGGGAATGTATAAATAGAGCGAGGCTCTATGGGTAGAAGGTAGCTTGGATAGAGATTTCTGGATCTGAAATGTAATGGGTTGTGGAGGAGAGAAGTCTTGAAGCGTTTGTAAGTCTGAGTCAAGAGGGTTGGTAGGTAGAAAGAGGCTCTACAGCTGTGTGCGCAGAGGCCTAGTAGAGTCCACAGTTGTGTGCGCGGACCCTTGCAGCTGAGTGTGCAGGGCGGACTGGATGTATTGGTGAAGGAATTAAATAAAGATAAGTTGATTATGAAATTCTGTGTTAAATCTGAATTATTGCAGATCTGGCTAATTTGTGGTTAATATAACTATTTGATCTATGCGCGTATGTTTATGTTATGAGTTTATGCAAATCTATATCTTTCCTAAGTGCGCGAACTGGTTAACTCTATTAAATGTTTGCTTAAAGACCATAAAAAGTAGATCTAATCTATAACAACGTATTAATAAATATTAAAGGGTTTCCTAGGTCTAGATCTGCACGGCGCAGAGTGGCGCGAAGCCACAGAACGGTGTGTGAACCTTCCAGACCACATCAAGACATCCCAAGGGTGCAAAAAGCTGGTTCCAACACCCTCCCCTGCTACCTCGGGTGAGACCTCAATCTGCGCTCCACGGGCTGTTGTCGAAAGGGCCGGTAGCTGTGGGATTTGTTTGGCTAAATAACTTTTTCAAACCTAGGTCAGGCCCATATAAGCCAACAATAATGGTGTTTTCAGTTCCTGTGAGTGGATCTATGGTTCAACGGAAAATTTATGTAAGCTTAGCAAAATTGCTTCAAGATTTTGATGCTTGCACCCATTATATTTTGGAACACTCTAATTACTACATTCTAAGAGTCACATCATTCAACCTAAAATCAATTATTTTCTTTCCAGTCATTTAAAATAAAAACATATGAAAATGGGCAATGCCATCAAATGTGTTGGGAAATATGCAGTGAGAATTGTGCTACACAACCCTTCAGTCAGGAATCAATCAGGAATTGTAAACTCATTACAATGCATGTAATCACTGTAAATATCACACGAATTTTGTGTCCCGTATTCAAATCATTCAAAATTTATGATAGAAATATCACACCTATCATGTATTGAATTTAAGATGTCATATTGTATTGAGTAAATGATCAAATATCCTCGTACCAGAAACCAAAATAATTCGAGGGAGAGAAAGGGTAAAATAAAGGAATAAATTTAGGGGAGAGCAAGGGTAAAATAAAATAATTGTAATGTCAATCTAATGGTCACCCAATCCAACAAGAATAGTGGTTCCTCCGAGGACAAGAAGAATCAACTTCCACAAAAACACCCTGTTACACAGTAATTTGTCACTGTCTTCACTCCAGTCTTCCTTTTGTGTCATGTGTCCAAGTCATACATGCTCATATTAGACAAATTCTCTCTAATGTTGCCAAATGACCCACTTTTCCAAAGGTTTCTACCTCATCGCTTCTGTTGGCTAAATAAACGTGCTGATGGGAACTCCAAAATAGTCTAGAAGCACTGCCATCGCGGAAGTACACGTGATTCCCGCGATGGTCAGATTTTATGTGCCAGCATAACTGTCGCTTGTAATCTTCCACGATGACGTGACTAGCTACGTTATTCAATAGCAATGTCAGCGCGGAAGGCCAGTTATGTGCCCGCGATGATCTAGATTGGGCAAATTTGTTCCAACAGTCGGCCTTCCAGATGACTCCAGACCTGGTTGTTGGCCTAGTTTATGTCGCCCTCCTTTCTCTGGCGTGGTTGTTCCTTCATTTGTGCTACCTTCCTTGGAGATAAGCTCATTATCCCACCTTTCATGGAGACTCCTTCTCCTATTTAAACTCTCACCATTGCTATGTGCTGCTAGTTAGGAATTCTTAGTCTTTGGAGTGGTTGCTCATAGTGCTATTATTACTTGTGAGCTTGTTAGATAGCTGGTGTGAGTGTGACAAGTGTGGGATTGTTGATAGCTTGAGGAAGGTTGTGAAGTGCCTTTGATCTTGAGTAAAGATTGTGAGTGAGAGAGACTTGTGTATTGAGAGATCCATCTTCAAGAGTGAATGCATGAGGAACATGTTGGTTGGATCCCTCTGAGAAGGCTTGTGACATCAAGACTTTGGTTGTAAGCTTACTCTTATTTCATTATTAATGCAATCAATGATGTTTTCCTATGTCTTGTATGTAATGTACTTGATAGCTCATGAATTCTTGACTTTGTGAGTAAATAGATCATTTGTTGTTCCGGTTACGTGCTTTGTTGTATTTCCTTTGCATTGTTTCAGGTTGATCACTCATTAGGAGAAGGAAGCGGAAGCTGGAGCAGCGCAACGGAACTCCATCGACCACCAGTTGAGGTAGGCCTCCAACTATGACTGTTTAAGGAAAGTTATTGTTGATTTGTCCTTGTTTGTGACTAGACCCACTCTAGGGCTAGAGGGGTTGCCTCTGTCCGCAAAGGGAACACTTTCTTGCATCACAAATTGGCGACTCCACTGGGGAGCAGTTTGTTCTTTTCTTGTTTACTCTTGTCTTGTTTTTTGTTTTGGTCTCTTTTGAAGTTTTAGGGATTGGTTACTAGTCTTCTGAGTTTCCGGGCCTGATCTGGGAAATGTCCTTATTTGATTAAAGATTGATTGTCTTTGGTTTAGGAGTTTTTGGTTCGCCTGTTACTGTTTTGAACATCATCACGGCTTTTAATTTAACAGTCGCGCTGTCATCGCGTCACCCCTTTTGTAGTATCCTGTTCATTGCGTAATTACTCTTAACAGTCGTGACGGTTCTGTAAATCGGATCATCGCGGAAAAGTCGTGTACTTCCGCGTTGACATCACTTTGTTGTTGCAGTGTGCTCTTTATCAGCGCTTGTTGCTTGTCTGTCACTCGCGCTGATTGCTGTAGAATTGAATTTTTCAATTATGCCTCCTGAATCCGTCAGTATTGCTAGTCCCTTGTTGTTCTCACTTGTTTGATAACTTGTTTTTCACTGTTTAGAGGTTGAGGCACTCTCTTGTGAGCTTTGTTAAATGAATCTTGTTTTTCTTGCTTTGTGACCTAGTTTCATTGTTTCAAGTCTTTTGGATCAATTTTGCTTGGTTTCCTGTTTGCAAAGATTCGTTTGCTGCTTGCTGTTGGTTTGATTGAGCCTTCCCCTTTGCTTACTTTTGGTTGATTGTTTAGTGATTGTTATTGGACCAATCTCGGCATTGATTTGATTTCTCTTCACTACCCGGACATAGATTACAATTGTTTGGATCAACCGTTTTTCCACATTTGTTTGTTGCTTATTGGTTTCTTTTAGATTAGAGACATCAAAATAAAAAAATTGCATTTCATTTGGCATGCGAAAGTGAAGTGACTTTCATTTCAAGTTGCATTTTGAAAAGCGAATGATTAAATGTCTCATTAGTAGTATCCGTGCACTTTAGGAATTGATGTCTGCTTTGAGTGACTGTTTTGTTGCCTTGGTTTTCTTGGTTTGGGAATGATCTCTCTACCCTCCCATAGGTAGGTGTTCATCGAAAAAAAGGGATATTTCATTCATTCTAGCTGCATCCTAGGTTTTGTTATATACATACGGTAAGGCCTGAAAACTGAAACATAATCCAAGATCAACTTTAAAATGAACTGAATAAATCTAACAATGCATTAGAACATAACACACACATTTAGAGGTCTAGGCTAGAGACGTGCTCCGGCGTCGTTAAACCTAGTCACTTTTGTTTCCACTCAAGGTTGGGTGATTCCTCCTTCTGTGACTCAATAGTGGTCTAGCACAGAATTGTGCTCCCACGTACCGTCGAGTATATGGGGAGACCCCACTAGGTTATCATCCTTTATCCATAGGAATTTGTGTCTGCCACCTTACAAGCCGTAACGCATCGAACACAACATTCGGGAAGATTGACTGCAGTACGGAAAGTCCTTGGTTTTCATATGACCGCCAAGGTGTATATGCAGTTTTACGGATTTGTCTGGTAAACCTTTTTCCTAGTTCTCCAGAGTAGTCACTTTCGTTCCTTTTCGGACTCCCTAAAAGAAAAGGTCCATCTGAGCACTTGTCACTTCAGGCTCATTAAATATTCAAAGGTGACTAGAGTCATATTTTGTCCTTTTCTCGACTCTTTAAAAATGAAAATGTCAAGTTTTGTTCCTGTGTCTTAAAATTTATTCGGCCGCGATTCACATTTACCCGGTTAGATCTTGTTTGAATTAGCTTGAGTAGGGCCATTTCTCGTTAGTTTGCCTAGGATCTTTTGAAGTCATCATCCTGGCGGAATCACCGATCCCGTCTCCCGTTTCCAGTAACCAAGGGTCTCCTTCTTCTGTTGCTCCTGAGCTACCGGTTGTGAGTGATACTCTCCCTGTTATTTCGAGTATCCAACTGATTAACTCTCACGCTCTAGAGGACAAGACTTACGAGATTCACTGGAACCATGTTTGGGAGCATTCCGAAGAAGATATTCCCGGTACCCCTCCTAGTGTTTCAGTCCCAATGTCTTCTTCTGATTTGGAGGACACATCCCTTGTCACAAGTGAAGAATCCATTGCAAGGAGTGGTGAAATTCCCACCTCAACGGAAACTCCACCTTTTCTTATCACCCCTCTTGGTGTTATGTTGCCTTTACGCTATAAGGCATTGAGGGATGTTATGTCTTCTAGGACTCCCCCTACGAGTTATATGTGGTCACACACTATCACTCCGACCTCGAAGTCCTTTATTCCTCAAATTCGGAATGTGCCTGTCACTTCCATCCCGACTATTCCGACTGTCTATGTGGCTTCTTCAACCCCTGTTGTCGGTGTCGTTACTGCACCCCCAGTTGTGACCGCTGCTGCTGGACCTTCTTCAGGCTCAGCTAATGGTGGTCCATCGGCATTCGTACCCGGAGTTGTTGACCCTACACTAAGTGCCCCACCTTCTTCTGGTTCTATCCCAACAAGGGGGGCATACGATCAATATTTTCATGCTCTTCAGAATGCGAATCCTAAAAATCCGTTTCATTATTATGATTCTAGAGGAGCTCATATCTATTATCGCGGACCTCTACCACCTCAGCCTATGGTTGAGGTCACGGTCCCGTTATCCGTTGCTTGGACCCCCACTAGTTATGGCGGTGGCCAAGTATCACCTGCACATCTTCAAGGACCACCTCATCAAGGCCAACCGTCTTACATGCAAACCTCTCATGGGCAGCAGTATTACGGGCAGTCTTATCTAGGGCAACCTGGAGGCCCACAAGGACAACCCTTTCAGGGACAACCTTCGGCCTCTGGTGGTCCGTCTTTTACCTATTTTGCGCAACCTTCTGGTAATCCGGGACAACCTTACATGCAACAAGGCCAACCTGGTGTCCAGCAAGGCTATCCTTCTGGGCAAGTCGGTCAACCTTACGTTCAGCAAGGCCAACCCACTGTCCAGTATGGTCAAACATCTGGACAAGTCGGTCAGCCTCAAATCCAATCAGGTCAACCAACTGTCCAGTCCGCTCAGCCATCCGGTCTATCAGGACAACCCTCAGTTGTGCAAGGACAACCCAACACCCAGCAAGCTCAGCCTTCTGGGCAAATGGGTCAATTTCAATCTCAACTGGGTCAACCTTCTGGCCAGATGGCTCAACCTCAATTCTCTCAAGGACTTCCTTCTGGGCCTACTCAACCAGGCACTCAAATGATTGTTGCTTCTCAAGCTCAACCCGGTTTTTAGCCCCAGGCTAGGCCCCAGACCCAATCCGGTCTTCAAATGCAGGTTGGACCTCAATCCCAACCAGCCTATCAAACGCAACCTACCTCTCAGGCTTAGTTTGGAGCCTAGCCACCTTATGGTTTCCAGCAATCCCAAGGGCAAACTCAATTTTCCCCATATCAAAATTATCAACAACTGCAGGTGAGTCCTTATCAGAATTACCAACAACCTTATGTTTCTCCTGCAGGCCAAATTGGCAATCAATGGAATGCTGGGAGGCAAATCCAGGGTCCGCCATCCTATAACCCCTATGGAAAAAATCCCTACGAACAAAACCCTCCTGGGCCAAATCCGTCTGGACAAAATGAATGGGGCAACCGCCAGCTGGCTGGAACTCTAGTACTACCTCTTACCCGCAGCCTCAGATGTCCTTTAACCCTCAATTACCCTTTTTAGCGACATTGGAATTACCAAATGTGTCCAAACTGACCAATGATCCTATTATTCATAATCCGTATTGGCCCCGGGTTCCAACTAAGATTCCCGGTGATTGTCCCAAATTCGTTGGTAAAGCTGGAGAAGATCCCCAGGCTCACGTCATGACTTATCATCTATGGTGTTCATCAAATTCGTGGCTTGATGATTCAATTTGGCTTCGCCTTTTTCAAAGGACTCCCATTGGCTCTGCTGCTAAATGGTATATTGAGTTATCTCGCGGATCTTTTCAGGATTTTAACTCATTGGCTATGGAATTTTTGACTCATTTTCAGTTGCCGATTCGATATGAAACAGGCACACACCTCCTGACATCCTTAAAACAGACAATGGCTATGCATATCTCTGATCATATCCATGAATGGAGACGACGTCATCGTTTGATTAAGTTTTGGATTCCCAATCAGCGTCTCACCGACTGGTTCACGACTTCATTCGTCGGCCCGATAGCACGGGACATTGCTATGGGGGCATGTGTAACTGAAGAGCAGGCTATTGCGCGCACTCAATACCTTGACTTGGTTTATTCCCAGTCTGGTACGCTATATGATTATTTGCCTGATGCCCCGAGACCAGGAACTTCCAAAGCCCCGCCAACACCATCTATTGACGGTATCATCGGTTCCGTTAATCCACCTTCAAAGAAAACTTCCGTGAACCCTGGGAAGCAAAATTCAAATGCTCTGAATGAAAATACTTCTTAGGCTGTATCCAATTCTAGTAGTACTTCCGAGGTTAACGTTGTTCAGTCCACCATGGCGGACAAAGCCTCGAAAGGAAAGAAGAAGGGAAAAGGAAAGAATAAAGCGGATCAACCTAAGCAGGATTCCCCTAAACCTCCACCCAAGGAAGGCGCCAAACGCAAGCCCAAGTACCCTTGTCTTATCTGTGACGAGGATCACTATACCAAAGACTGCCCAAGGCGGTCTGAAGTTAGTTGTTTGTTGAAAGGTGCTCCCGGGACTCCTGCTGTGCTTAAAGAACCTTTTCCCTCACAGCAAACGCAAATGGTGGCTGATCCATCCCAATCCTCTTCTCCCTTTGGTTCTCAAGTATTTATGGCTGGGACGATTCCTGTCCACATCAGTACTCGGGCAAAAGAATATCCGTCGCCTACTAGGAAAGAGCCTGAGGTCCCCTCTAGCGCTCCTCCATCCAATTCTGGTCCGCTCCATATCGAGAGACCTAGCACTAAGACGCCCATCCGACCCCCTCCGAAAGGTGTACTTTAGAAATCTTCTTACAACCCTAATGCTCGTGCTACGCAGCACTACAGCATCATTGAGGACTTAGCCCAGGTTCCGTTAGCTATGTCCGCTTTAGAAGTACTCCAGAGCTGCCCCTCTCAGAGGAAGTCCTTGTTGTCGGCCATCGGTGGCATAAACCCGGCTAACTCGAATCTGATTACTTTTGACCTGGAAAGACATATACCAAGATTACCTCACCAAATTGCCTTCCTCATCCAGGTCATCATCAATTCCAAAACGATTCATCGTACAGTCATTGATGAAGGCGCTTCAACTTGCATCATGTCTGTTGCCTGTTGGAAGGCTATTGGTTCTCCGACTCTGAGCCAGTCTCTTACGACCTTGGAAGCCTTTGATGGGAGAGAGCCTCGCCCTTATGGTATACTCCAACGTTTTCCCATTACTTTGGAAGGGAAGACGATCGAAGTGGAAGTTGAAGTTGTTGATGCTAATCTTACCTACAACCTCCTTCTAGGACGTAGCTGGACATATGCCATGCGAGCTGTGGCTTCATCTCTATTTCATGTCATTCGTTTCCCTCATCAGGGGAAGATCGTTACCGTAGACCAGCTTTCCTTCTTCGCCTCCTCTTCCGAAGGCAACATGCCTTTTGTGGAGCATACCTCCATCCCATATGAGAGTGTGGGAGCTGGACTTTTTAAAGATCCCGCCCTTATGGGTGTGTTTTCACTCCCACCTCCTAATGTCACTCCTATCAATATGATTTCCATCCGCTCTGATCCGTAGATTCTTCCCCCAGCTGATCAGGTAGAATCTTGGGGTGATGAGATGCCGTTGAGTCCTGCCGAGCTCAACTACATCGAAATTGTTTCTGCATCGGCTCCACCTTCTGAACCTGCTCCTTCGAGCAGGGCTCCCGACTCGTATGCTCATTCCCCTTGGCTTGGAGATGACGCTTCTTCGGATCTGTTAAAGGAAACATTTCCTTCCGATGAAGCCATTATCAAGACCATGTCTCTCGAGGAACCCCCTTGGTCTGATCATCACCATCGTCCCTCGTTCCTCCCTACCACCGGGAAATGCTTACCTGTCTCGAGCAGTTTGCTCCTTGTCTCCCATCCCAACCCCTTCAGACACCCATTCAAGTTTATCAAGTGTCTTCTGAAGGAAATATGGGAAACATCACGCAGACCCAGCCCATCGACATCTCTGTGAAACCAGGGATTGTCGAGCATATCCATGTCGGGGTCACCTGTACTCCGGAGGAAATTCAGCTCTATACTGATCTTTTTCGCGAATTTCATGATGTCTTTTCTTGGTCCTACGAAGAAATGCCCGGCATTGATCCTAGTATAGTGGTGCATGAGATACCTACGTATCCGGGTGCTAAGCCTGTTCGCCAGCGTCTACGCCCCGTGCACCCCCGAAAGGCTGTGGCTATTAAAGCGGAAGTTGAAAAGCCTCTTAAGGCTGGTTTTATTTACCCCATCCCACTCACAGATTGTGTCTCCAATATCGTCCCTGTGACTAAAAAATAGGGTACCATTAGAGTCTGTGTTGATTATTGTGATATTAACTGGGCCTGTCCCAAAGATAACTTCCCCACACCCTTCATTGGCTAGCTCATTGATGAGTGTGTTGGGAGCGAAATGTATTCATTCATGGACGGTTTTTCTAGGTATAACCAGATCAATATTGCGCTTGTAGATCAGCACAAGACTGCCTTTATCTGTCCGTGGGGCACTTTCGCCTACAAAAATATCCCTTTCGGTTTGAAGAACGCCGGTGCTACCTTCCAACATGTAATGTCCTATGCATTCCATGACATTCGACACATTGTACAGCTGTACCTGGATGATCTACCAACTCATTCAGCAAAACACCAGGACCATCCTACTCATCTTTGCGAAATCTTTCTCCGCTGTCGACACTACCGCATCAGGCTTAATCCTCATAAGTGTGTCTTCTGCGTTGACTCAGGCAGACTACTCAGGTTTATCGTCTCCTGAGAGGGCATCCGTTTGGATCCCCTTAAAGTCAAGGCTATTTTAAATCTTCCTCCCCCTGCTTCTTTGTAGCAATTGCAGAGCTTGCAGGGCAAAGCGAATTTTCTAAGACGATTCATTCTGAACTATGCCGAAGTGGCTAAAGGTTTCACGTGGTTATTAAAGTGAGATACCCCTTTTCATTGGGATGCCACTGCTCAAGAGTCCTTCGAGTGTCTCAAGGGTCTCCTTGTTTCTGCTCCATTGTTGCGTCCTCCGAATTATCATCGCGACTACACTCTGTATTTGGTCGCTGCCAATACCACTATTGGCATGGTTCTCGTTCAAGATGACGATGATGACACTAAGCATGTCATATATTATCTCAGCCACAATCTTCT
This sequence comes from Pinus tabuliformis, assembly GCA_031772625.1. Taxonomy (NCBI): domain Eukaryota; kingdom Viridiplantae; phylum Streptophyta; class Pinopsida; order Pinales; family Pinaceae; genus Pinus; species Pinus tabuliformis. The sequence goes on from CM062807.1 coordinate 559,104,013, forward strand.
AGATACGGAAACTCGATACGCTTACGTCGAGAAGTTGGCATTGGCCGTCGTTTGTGCCGTCCAACGTTTCCGCCATTATATCTTGTTGCGTACTACGACCGTGGTTTCTGATTGCAACCCGATGACATACATTTTGTCACATCAGTTGCTGGGGGCAAGTACTCAAAGTGGATTGTTATCCTCCAAGAGTTCGACTTTGAATTCACCACCGCCAGGTCTAAGAAATCCCTTGTCTTTGCTGAGTTACCTTGCTCTTTGCCATCTCCTACCGCCCTCTCGGTCAAAGGACCATATCCGGAACGAAACTCTGTTCCTAATTAGCACCCTCGATCCCTGGTACGGGGATATCATTGTATATCTGCAGACGTTCTCTTTTCACCCCGATGTGTCTAAGGATGCTCGGCGACGGATTCGTCATCAGTCTCAGCCCTATCGTATCATTGGGGACACCCTGTACTGTCTTGGTGCCAACTCAGTCCTCCGCCGCTGCTTAACATTCGAGGAAGTTGAGTGAGTTTTGAATGACTACCATTCTGGCGCCTATGGTCGTCACATGTCCGGATATGCTATTGCTCAAAAGATCCTCTGCGCCGGTTATTTCTGGCCCTCCATCTTTAAGGATTGCATCCTTGTCGTCCGCTCCTGTCACGAGTGCCAGATCTACCAGCGGAAGATGCGTGTGCCTCCCGCTCCATTGCACCCTGTTGTTACCGTTGGCCCTTTTGCAAAATAGGGCATTGATTATACGACCTGTAACCCTCGCTCGGCTGGGGGGCATGGGTATATTATCGTTGTCATTGATTACTTCACAAAATGGGCCAAGGCGATGCCCATATTATCTGAAGGCGGTCACACAGCGGTGCAATTTTCATTTAACCATGTTATTTCACGGTTCGGAGTCCCTCAGGCTATCATCACTGATCACGGGAAGCATTTCCAAAATCACATGATGACCGAGCTAACAACCCAGCTAGGCTTACGGCATGTAGTTCGACTCCATACTATCCTCAGGCCAATGGCCAAGTAGAAGTCGTCAACAAGGTTCTAGTTACGATGCTTCAACATACCATTGGCATGCACAAGTCTAACTGGCACTTGATGTTGTTCTCTGCCTTGTGGGCCTACCGAACCTCTGTGAAGGATGCCACCAGTTTCACTCCATTTCAATTAGTTTATGGACTGGAGGCTACCCTTCAAATTGAGTGCGAGATCCCTTCTTTGAAGTTGGCCGTCGAATTACTTCCCAACACTACTCCGGTAGAAGAACGCCTTCTTTACCTAGAATGGTTGGACGAGACCCGTTGGCTAGCCTCTCTAGCTATCGAAGCACAGAAGAAGAGAGTGAAAACTCACTTCGATCACACTGTCCATCCTCGTTCCTTTGTTGAGGGAGATTTAGTCTTTCTCTACGATCAAGCGAATGATAAGCTGGGGGCAGGCAAACTCGAGCCCATGTGGCTTGGGCCTTATATTGTAAAGAGAGTTTTGCAGAAAGGGGCCTACGAGCTAATTGATTATGAAGGGAATCCTCTCGATAAGCCCCAAAATGGGCTTTACTTGAAAAAGTACTATGCGTGAATCCCATGCACTTTGGTTTGTACATACGTGTGTTTTTAGCAGGTGTGTTGTGTGTGTGTTTTCATGTTTTTGGCTTGGTGTGAAGGCGTGATTGCCGCTTATTGTGTCTTTTGCTTCTTGTGCAGATGTCTGGTGCACCTTACGTTGGTTTCGCCGATGGTGCCTGCCGCAGTACCCGCAACTTGTCCTCTGCGGCGTGGGTGATCTACGATCCTCATGGTGAGTTGATAGACCTTCAAGGTGTTTGTTTAGGTTGTACCACAAACAATGTCACTGAATATAGTGCTGTGATTGAGTTACTGGCCGAGGCGATTAATCTCAGTATTCATGCATTGGTTGTGAACCTAGACTCTCAACTTGTCGTCCACCAGCTCAATGGGCGATATTCTATCAGAGACCATCGCATTTTAAGGTTGTATTTACATGTTAAATTGTTAGAGAGGAATTTTGATTTCATTACATATCAGCATATTCCACGACGATTAAACATGTTAACTGATGCATTGGCTAATCATGTATTGGACAGACATTTGCGTAACATGTAACCAAAACATCATACAAGAAAGCATGTAAAGCACAATAATAGATGATAGGAATAAATATATATATATATATATTGTGTGGCGCACCCAGGCGCTCAAAAATAGGTGTACATGTCCAAATAGAGTCTGTGTTCTCCGTACATATGAGACACATGTCTTTCAAAAATCACCAGCAGGAAATAAAACCTAGGTGTCTACTGTGGTGGGTTGTGCTCCCTATAGTACACCCCCGCTCGTGTCACCCGCCTCAACAGGCGGTGCATCCTGGGTTCTACTCCTACTGTGTGGATCTGGGACGCTCTGGGGACCTCCTCGATCCCCATATAATCTGGAATCCCTGCTAGCAGGCCCTCAATGTTCTGGATCACTGTCTCCATGGTATCATCTTTTGGAGGAGCCAGGGCTAGTGCTGCAATGCCCTGCGCATCCCTCCGCACCTCTGGAGCTAGCCCGAGGGGTCTCACTGGTCCTACATCTACAAACCATAGCATTCGTCATTAGGACATATACACGAAAAAATAAAAAAACATCATAAAAATAAAAAATAAAAAAATGTGATCAAGTGTCTTACCACCATCATCCCACTCCTCTCCAGCGGGAAGCTGCATGTCAAGCTCTACACGGAAGTCCATGCCGGCATATCGCCAATCCTCCATGAAGATCGTCTGTCGCTCCAGCCACTCTCGGAAAAATGTCCCCCATGCCACTGGTCGTCCGCCACCTCCTCGTGGCATGACGTGAGCCCATCGTGTGGCCCTCGTCTCACGTGGCCTGGGTAAGTCCAAATCCATGTCTTGTAACTACAGTGCCGGCACCTGCTCCAGCATGAGCGGGACTAAGATGGATCCATAACCAAACTGCTTCGTCTCTCCTCGATGACAGTTGGTGAGTTTCCTCTTTATGTTCGTCGTCACCATCTCTACCCAGTTAAACATGGTGGGATTGAGACACTCGAGAGCCAGCCGGAGCTGGGTCTTCGAAGCCTCATGTTGGGCTTAGGAGCCCGCTACCCGTGTCACCACGAAAAGCATAGCACGAAGGACTACATCGTCCACTGTTCGTATTGCCACCTTCCCACTCCTTATCTTGCGTGCCCATGGGCACACTTGAGCTAGCAACATCTCTAAGGAATCCCCCCCGGGTCGCTGCCCCTCCAGAATGGGCCTCTGACCTCGACGGGACAACCTGGTCAAAAAATATATGTTTGTAGAGTCGAACTCGATATCCCGGGCCTTGGATGATGAATTTCCCATCTATGGGATTCCAGGCCTTGATCAGTAGCTCCAACAAGTCAGGTTGTGACCGCAGGTGTGGAGTTAGGAAGAATTTGAGCAATCCGCATGCCCGTAATGCGTTTCTGCACCCTGCATCGGCAAAAGCTTCTATATCATTGTTATCATGTGTGCATTCTTGCCAGATGAATGCCATTATAGCCTGTAGGATGAGAAAAGTTGGATTAACACTTCATTTGGAAATTTCAACGCGGAATTTGCATTAAAACATAAGTTCGCGGCGTCATCGCGTTTGTTTTAAAAATAGACGCGATGGTGCGAGGTCGCTAGTTCAAGTTTTTCGTGATCATCGCGGAAGTACACCACTTTTCCGCGATGATCGGAGCGCGCCTTGTGTAAAAAATTTTCGGCCATCACGGACCCGATAGGGTAAACCCACGATGACCGAGCGGCGGAACCCAGTTTGAAAATCCGCCTAAACTAACACTTGGAACATTCAAAACGCATGAAAAAAGTATTAAATTGAAGCGCAGGGCAACGTGTGTCTACCTGGAACAAGTTTCGGGACGAATGATGCACGGACGGGGCCGAATTTCACTCGCCAACTTCAATGCTCCAAGTTGCTCCACGGTGAATTGAACAGTACTATGGTAAAAATGAATGGGTTAATTCCTTTTTATAGTGATTTTTGCAAATTAAAAAAATACACTTTATAAATGTGGGTTTTTTCTCATTGTTTTTCCATATGGATAGTCAAAATATAGTTTTTACCTATGTTTTTATGTGTATTGTTCATATTATCTCGAACGGGTTTACGTGTGACATGTTTTTGTGCGGAACTTCAGGCAGTGGAATTAAAACAGTGTCATATACACCTGATCCATGAAGTCGTCTTTAAGCTCTTTTTCGACTTGAAAAATGAAAAGATGGTCGAGTTTCCCTCTTGGCTCGTTAAAAAGAAACGAGGGGCGGTCGTCTTTAAGCTCTTTTCCGACCGTTTAAACACAAAAAGATTGTCGGGCTTTTGTCATTTCAGGCTCGTTATCGGTTGCGAAACGATGTGCTTCTGACCGCTTTTTTACTTTTTCAGGTCGAAGTCGTTACGAAAAGTACTCGATCATAATGGTTGGGCGGTTCTTTCGAGTATCGTTTTATACTTTTTCGGGCTCGAGAGACACAACTCTACAAAAAAGGACCCCCCTGGAGTTTTCTTTTCCGTGTATTTTTCAAACTCTCTAAACATGAAAAAGACTCTGAGTTTTACCTATGTCGGACTCGTTAAACCCTGATGAAATTGGACTCGTCACCATGACGAGACTCGAGCTTCTCCTTCCTAGGGCTCGTTAAACTATTACTAGGTTGGACTCAACAACAGGTTTATCATTGATTGACTATGGCAGCTAGTCACTCTTGAACATCGACACTTTTGCTTCTTGTTGGGTTGGGACATCCATACATCGTCATTTGGCCTCCCGCAGGTTTGGGTTGTCATTTAGCCTCATTCCATCCGATTCATTCCGTCTCCATCGAGCCTCTGATCCCTTGGTGCCTGAATGTTGCCAGCCCCCTCTGGATTCATGTCATCGACATGTTCAAGAGTATAATCCTTCTGCAGTTTACACCCTCGTCTTCTCCTCTGATACTTTGTTTCACCATCTTCCACTTGTGCCTTATCTCGTGTCGTTGATGGGGAAAACATTATGGCCATCCTGCGACGGGTCGTCTCCTGTCGACATCAGCTCATTATCCAAGAGCTTGATCTAGAGATCCCCTTTGGTACCTTGGAGCTTGCATGCCTCAATGGCAAGTTCTTCGCACCTGATGGTCGACTTTCATCATTGGTCGTCGACTGGGTGATTCAACGAGTGTTCAAATTCAGCTCCTTTTTCACACTTCGTGGATTGTGCTAGACAGTACCTTGAGATCCATTGGCATTATTGGTGGTTTCTCTCGTGCTTGTTAACGGTTTTCATCATTGACTGGTAATCAAGCGATGTTCTATCATGCTCGACCTCAACACATCTATTCGCATGTTAGGATTTGTACTATAATCGGATGGGTTCAAGACCCCGAACTCAGATTACACATGTTCGGGCTGTGTGGATTGGTTTAATGATTACATGACTCATTGATGGATGGCTGCGACCATACTTGAGTCTTCATGGATGGCTGCGACCATACCTTTATTATCATCATGGTCTCATTAGCTAGATGGCTACGTCCATACCACAGACCTATTTCGTATGTATTTTGGATGGCTGCGCCCATGCCTAGACTACATGTACTTCATTATCAGAGATATCAGTTGTACTTGTGTGCAGGTTCTTCCAGATGGTGTTCCAGTTCAGTTAGTTTCGTAAAGCATTTCACCCCTCCCTCTCTCTCAGGCTTCATACTTTAGGGGGCATCTGTTACACAATAATTTGTCACTGTCTTCACTCCAGTCTTCCTACTGTGTCATGTGTCCAAGTCATACATGCTCATATTAGACAAATGCTCTCTAATGCTGACAAATGACCCACTTTTCCAAAGGTTTCTGCCTCATCGCGTCTGTTGCCTAAATAAATGCGCTGATGGGTGCTCCAAAACAGTCCAGAAGCGCTGCCATCGCGGAAGTACATGTGATTCCCGCAATGGTTGGATTTTATGTGCCAGCGCAACTGTCGCTTGTAATCTTCCGTGATGACCTGACTAGCTATGTTATTCAATAGCAATGTCAGCGGGGAAGGCCAATTATGTGCCCGCGATGATCCAGATTGGGCGAATTTGTTCCAACAGTCGGCCTTCCAAATGACTCTAGACCTGGTTGTTGGCCTAGTTTATGTTGCCCTCCTTTCTCTGGCATGGTTGTTCCGTCATTTGTGCTACCTTACTTGGAGATAAGCTCATTATCCCACCTTTCATGGAGACTCCTTCTCCTATTTAAACTCTCACCATTGCTACGTGCTGCTAGTTTGGAATTCTTAGTCTTTGGAGTGGTTGCTGATAGTGTTGTTAGTACTTGTGAGCTTGTTAGATAGGTGGTGTGAGTGTGACAAGTGTGGGATTGTTGATAGCTTGAGGAAGGTTGTGAAGTGCCTTTGATCTTGTGTAAAGCTTGTGAGTGAGAGAGACTTGTGTATTGGGAGATCCATCTTCAAGAGTGAATGCTTGAGGAACATGCTGGCTGGATCCCTCTGAGAAGGCTTGTGACGTCAAGACTTTGGTTGTAATCTTACTCTTATTTCATTATTAATGCAATCAATGATGTTTTCCTATGTCTTGTATGTAATGTACTTGATAGCTCATGACCTCTTGACTTTGTGAGTAAATAGATCATTTGTTGTTCCGGTTACGTGCTTTGTTGTATTTCCTTTGCATTATTTCATGTTGATCACTCATTAGGAGAAGGAAGCGGAAGCTGGAGCAGCGCAACGGAACTCCATCGACCATTGGTTGAGGTAGGCCTCCAACTATGACTGTTTAAGGAAAGCTATTGTTAATTTTTCCTTGCTTGTGACTAGACCCACTCTAGGGCTAGAGTGGTTGCCTCTGTTCGCAGAGGGAACACTTTCCTGCATCAGACACCCCAGGATTAAATTATAAATTAATCGGCTATGTAGAAATCCAATTTCAAACCCTTAGGGTTTTGGAGAGAAAAAAATCAACGAGCATAGAGAAACACTGACCTTAATGCCCCTTTAATCATGAAGCTTGTAGCCATGATACAAACCAGTAAATCTTTCGATTCTTGAACATGTAGCAACTAATGCCCTGTTTTTCAAAATTGCCACAAAACAAGATGATTTCCCTTTCAAATCCCTTCCCCTTCATCTCGACAAACTCCATCGCTGAGAAGAGATATGGAGATAATAAAGAGACCATCCATGGTGTAAGATTTGTTAGAATCAAGGCTTAACCATGGCTTCCCTTTCACGCACTAGTGTAGAAAACTAATAGGATTTGGGTGCACAGAACAACAACTTCCAACCTCATGATGTCCTCCAATACCATGTTGACTTCACCTGTGCTCAAGTCCAACAAATGCAACATGTTTTCATTTTTTGGGTAATATTTCGAGAACATCTATATTCAATAAATATGCACCAAATGCCACCCTTCATGGGTGTCATGTGATATGATGATAGTATTCATAAAGTGAAATATTTCATTTATGGTTCCGAGTTGAAACATAGCGTAGTAAGGTGCTTTCCATAATACAACTTAATATGGTAGAGATGTTGTAATGTCATATTTAACATTTTGACTTGGTCAAAATAAAATAAAATAAAATTTAAAATTTAAAAATAAAATAAAACTGATAAGAAACATGAAATTAAAAAAATATATTTACTAGCCTATATCCATCTTAACTATGGATCTACCAAGCTCCGATAGGGATTAAATCTCTTTTCACTCTAAAAGAAATTTGCACATTGATCCGTTTCGATGCTTGGTAAATCCATAATTAAGTTGGATTTAAGGTGGTAGGAATAAAAAGGAAAGTTAACACTTTGGAATCATAAATGTGTTTTATGATTCTATTATTTATTCATTTTTTCATTTTAAGATCCTTAAGAAATTCCATCAATTTCATTGACTCATCTTCTTCTCGATTAGGTATTAAGAAGAGTGACAAAGTTTTTAATTGACTTGATTAGTTTATGTACTTAGTTCACATTTATTAATAAAATTTAATTTAACTTTGTGTTTATTGATAATGGAATGTTTACTATATTTTTATCATAGTGTAGTTAGTTTCTTTTATAAAGAAAATATTTGTTATATATATTTAAAGATTTAGGATCATCAAATGCATCAAGTGGTGGTATTAATTGATTCGGGTTTAAAAAATATTATTATTTTCTTTAATGACTATGTAAATTACCAAAATACTTAATGACTATATCTAAATTATTCACAAGGATTTCTAATTGTTTAGTTTTTTAAACTTGTGGTTTAGTAAAAGTAAGAATTGACAAAAGTTTTGAATACTTTTCATTTATTTTTTTTTCATGAGAAAAAAACACAACGACCTTTATTAATATAAAATAGGTGTTTACATTGACATAGAACTTTACCTAGAAAACCATAAATCATTCGTGTGAAATAACAAACTGAAAGCATAAATCATTCGTGTGAAAATAACAAACTGAAAGCTTAATAGCCTATCTGAAAACTTCACCATAGCATTAGGCCAATAGCCAAAGAAGAAAACTAATGATACCCCAAAGCCAACAATATGTCAAGAAATAGAGAAAACACAATCCAAAAAGATACATTCCAAAGAGATAACACCAAAAGAAAACAAGAGAGGAAACCGATTACAAATAAAAAACAAAACAGAGCATAGATGAGCCGAAAATGATTAGATCTCAAAAGAACCTTCTCCATTGACAGAACCATTTACCAGGTGCTCAAAATACATTAGCGCCGGAAAGAGAGATGTCACACTTGGATAATGCATCAACTTCGGAAATTTTCTCTTTATAAACATGTTGGAAGGAGATGTTTGAGAAAGAAGGAAACAAGGGCAGCAAGGATATGATATTCTCCATCTAGCTAGATAAGGAAGGGACCTCGAGAACATTTCTCCCCTAAACATATTGGATGATAGAATTTGCATCACAACAATCAAGATCTTGTTCCCCATTACATAGTCACCCCACTTTAGTATTCTTGGATTCTTGCTTAGAATAAGTGGTGTTATATAATTGTTCTTACCCAATACATAATAAACTCACTTTTACTAAGAATTGACAAGAGTTTTGAATACCATTCCTTAGTTATTGTTGGGATCCTCGTTTATTGTTAAATGTTTTTATATAATTGTTCTTAACTATTACATAGTAATCCCATTTTGGATTTGAACCTGTAACTTTTGAAAAGAGTACACATTCTTAACCATTAAACACATTTAAAGTATTAAAATTTTTATATTATAATTTTTTTTTTTTTTTTTTCCAATTTAATAATATATATTTAATTAATTATGGTTATTAATTTTATATTTTTTTTAACCCAACTTCAATTACTGGATCAAATCTCCCTTGATATCTTCCCATAAAAATGTTAAAAATTTTAATTAAATGTTTTTGTAACCAGACTTACCAGACAAGTCATCAATGCTCATCACATTGATACATAACTAAACTAATAATATAAACAAATTTTACCCCTTTTAAAGCCAATGTAGGGGGTTAGACTTACTAATTTCTCTTAAATAAATATTTTGTTAACTATGAAGAGAATGAAAGAAACGAAAGAAATTGTGTGTGAACAATCTTTCACATATACACGAGGTTTTTTTGGGTGACTAATATGCATGAGTATAAAAATTTCCATATGTACATGAAGGATACCATTTTTTCAAGTAACACTACCTAAAAATTTGACAATCAAATCTCAACAAGCGATAACACAAATTGTGAAGTGCAAGAAAGCTATTGTATTAACAATACATGTAAACATGTACAGATAACACAAATGCTGAGGTGCAAGAAAGCTATTGTGTTAACCATATGTAAATATCTACAAAAATCTTTAGCCAACAATTTTCGATTGTTGGAGATAACAGGGTTGCTGTTTCTGTATTCAAGCTTCTGTGATCCATAATGAATTAAACAAAGTCTTTCCGTAGAAATCACATGAGAGAATTTTTTGGCCGACGCTTTTCGAACCAATAACTGTTGTCCATCATCAGGACCAGATGAAGAGACAGACCATGGCAAAGGCTTAAATAGAGAGCAATGGGATTACTGTTGTACAATAAATCCCTGTAAGTACAGATTGCTGCCACTTCTCCTTCAATAGATCCCTGTGTTCAAACAGCCAGGTTCCTATTCTAATTATACATTTCAATTTTCAACCTTCCATTGGGTCTGCAAAACATTTAAAACAAGGGTCACGAATGGATCTTTTCCCTAAGAAAAAAAAGCTTCCATTGAATCTTTAAAACAGTAAAAACATTAGCAGTCCAAAAGAAAAAAAATGATGAAACACAGAGCGAGTGAAGGCGCAATGGCATCCGATTTCACTGAACCAGTGACTCTAACAGACAAGTCAATAACATGAAAGCCTCATGAAGGCCATTCTCTGCAATTTCGTATTTAGTGTTCTGCAGAATTTTCATGTCAGACAGAAATTTATTAACAGCAGTATCAGCATTAGCAGGGCAGGAGGTCTATATGAAAGAGTGCTATGAATATGAATGTGTTCCAAGATGACTTTAGTCGAATTTCTTACTTTTCTAACACTTAAACATAACTTAATTACAGATTTTGAAAATACTGTAACAACATTTAGAGAAAAATGCAGAGCCGGTTTTGACTGGGACGACCTGGGGACACATGCACATAAATCTCATCATCAGTGAGTACTGTAAATGTGAATGTGCCCCAAGGTAGCCCCAGCCGAGCCTACGCTGTCCCATTCATTCATGTACACCCAATATATGCAGGGAATCCCCCTTCTTTTCTGAATATGAATGAATGAGCAAATGTCTGTAATTTATAGAGGTGAGATCGATAACGGTGGGAAGGAGAGGGGCTGAAATCTCGTAGTACAAGCAGTACAAGTGAAGTGAAAGAGACCGCAGCGTGAATTAGCCTATCACCCAAACGATGGATCATGTGATGCATGGGGCAATGTATGGAGTTTACTCCAGTACGATCCTTAATGAAAAAATTGAATAGTACACACAATAATACATTGTGACAAAATCTAAGAATTTGAAGTACAAGTTTTGGTGGTGCAAAGATCGTGTGAATGCTTAGTTAAGTAGAAATTTTGAACAAATACCATATATGTTTTTTTAAGCCGTAGTCTTTAACGCGACTTTTTGAAAGCCTTTCCGGGGATTTTTTCCGGTGAAAATCCGGCAGTAATTTATTGAAATCCAAGTTTGATAACTAGTTTCTGCACAATGAAAGCGTCCCAGGGGTTTTTCAGGGTGCTGAATCCGAATATGCAGTTAAAAAACCATTTTAACTGCAACAAATCATGATTTCATCTCAATTTCTTCCGCCGGATTCCGTCACCGGAATCTCAAAAAGTCGCATTATAGACAACTCCTTTTTTTAAACCAAAACCATGTTAAGCTACCATTGCCATTAGGGTTTGGGATTGTTTATTCTTTTAGTTTCATTACAATATGGTTAATATGTCATTTCAAAGAATCGACTTGGATAGAGAAAGAGTTAATGATCTATCTTAACCATTCTATTTATCCATACAATATAAATACATATATGTTACCCACCTTTTTAGAAGGTAATAGAGAAACTTATGAGTAGAAATATTTATGGTCACCTAAAGTGCTGAACTCGTGTATGTTTTGGGCCAAATCACATCCATTTTTTTTTAATTTGTAACTATTTTGATAAGTACAAAGAATTTGTATTCATAATAATAATTTGTAATTAATTTTATACGTATAAAGAGTTTGTATTCATAACAATAGTAAAAGGATAAGTAAAAATTTGTTTAATATTCCATTTCATACTATTTAGAGATCAATTTCAAAATGTGCAATGATATGTTCATAAAAAAATGTTGTACGAAAATAATAATTACAAAATATTGTTATGTTGTGGTGGTTTATTTGAAAAACTTGTGGAATTGATTTCCTCTAAGCAAAATTTCTTAACTTTCTTAAGTGGATAATTTATAAATCCCATTTAATTAACATGCCTTGTACATAAAACTATAAACAAAATAGATAACTAATTGTATCTCCAAAAGAGTGATAAGCACATGGCAATGTCATGCTTTATATCCAGTTGTCAATTGGATCTTCTTATAGCATCTCTATGCAAGGTGTTGGCATTCAAGCTCCCTTACTAAAAACTTTCTTGACCCTATACTAGGGGGTGAAATCATTTTATTTGGAATGGGAAAATGAATGCACAACTTGGGAATCTACATTGTCATGCCTTATATTTGTTTTAGTGAACAAAGACGTTCCCCCCACTTGCGTATAGGTTAGTGCTTTCCGACGTATTAAAAAATAATGGATAAGGATACTCACACGGTTGAACTATTATTTGTGTGTAGTAACAACAAACACACTTCAAGAAACCGACATCTCAATGGCGAGGAATGGCCTAGGATCCCATAGGAATAAACACAATAACTTAATAGGAACCAAACCCCATTGAAAGTCACATGAACTACCTAGCTCTAGTGAATTTTCATATGTTTCATACATGTATTCATAGAAGCATTTAGGATCCTCCCTACATAAATACATAAAAAAATTTCATGCTTTGTAAGTCTTCCTCCCATGATAATGGATAAAACATATCCTTATACCAACTCATCTCTGCATTGCAAAATTTTCATGCTAGCAAATATGAGTTTTTCTTCAGAGTTTTCTTTTTGGGTAGTGTTGTTTTGGGAAGTTTTAGTGTCTACGGATAAACGCTTAAACCCCTAGACTAGTAGCTAAGTCTAGAACAATAGTGCAAAGCATTCTCTACTTTTCCTATGACCAACATATTAAATAAGAGGCAAAGAAGCCTACCTGTAGCTTTCGCTTGCTCCTTATCTCTCTTGACCAACTCTGTCGCTCCTCTCCGTACTTAATCCACTTGAAGGGTAGCTGCACATAGACAGAAGACAAGAACCAATCAAAGCATATGATAATGATCTATTGATTAAACATAGCATGGAATGAAGTACATGATACACATATGAAAGCATAAATGAATAACACAAGCATATGGAAAAAGCTTTGAACACTTTATTAGTAAAAGGAAGAGTTACAATCCATTGCTCGATTCAACATCACTCCTCCAGTTCAATCCCATCCTCTCCTCATAACAAGCAAGACATTTTGACATTATTACAATACTTGAAATCAACTAAAGTCTCATACTAACAACATCTCCCTATAATTCAATGATTTCCAGCCCCTGATCACTTGAATGAGTGGTCTTTTTATAGGTGAATGAAGGAAGTTATGCCATAAATGGTAATAATGAATGCCCTCACAAACTTAGAATTTAGTTCTATAGAGGAAGGGATAAAGGGATTGATATTCCTTAACTCCCTTCCTCATCTAAATACGAACCCAAAGGAGTGGATAACCTTGAGAAAATTCTAGAGGCATCCAATGGATAAGGAATCTTTCAAACCCTCACGGAAATTCGCTTAAATTCGCCCAATGCAGGCCAAAGAGGGACCAAGTGCACTGCAATGCACACTGACAGTGTATTGGCTGCACTGCAACGCGCCCTAATGAAGGCCTACCTGCGTTGATCTTCTTAGAGGTAGTTTCTGGATGATTTCAGTCATGGAACTTCTTGGGAAGCTAGGCATTCTGATGGTTGACTTCTTTAGGGAGTGTAACAACTGAATTAGGGTTTGATGGGCCCTAATAATATTGATCTGTAAGTTGGGGTTGATGTGCCCAAATGGATCTGTAACAAGTGTGCAAGTCTCATTAAATTGTTATATATTTTATATTATGTGCTATGGGGAAAATCAAGCCAAAACCATGAATGACACTCAAGCCCTCTTGACAAGAAAGGCCCTTGGATTGTCACTCAACTAAGCACATGATACCCAACCTTATTAATTGATAAAAAATAATGCCTCTAATCATTATCATTATAATATCTTTAATCATATTAATGATGGTCTATTTTCACTAACTAGAAAAGTGATAATGAAACGCAATCTCATAGTATAAACATGCTACATTGTAATAATTATGTATCCTCACTGTTTCTCTTGTTATTATTATTCATTTATATTTTGGTGTTATATGTCATAAATTCATGACTATATAGAACGTCAACTTTTTCTTAATTTAGTTATAAAACTCTTATTAGGTGCCGTCGTAGAGGACCTAAGAAAACTTGCTAGAAATTGACTCCCATCAAGTTGATTATATAATGTAAGAGATTATAATATTTGGATTTCTTGGCATCAACACAAGAACTTCTATAGAATATGGAGTCAGTGTGCATCTAGGCACACCACACATCTTTGTATTGCAATAGTTTACATTCCTACATGTTAGAGCATTAGTAAATATGAAAATAACAACCTTGGAACATTGACCATATGTGGTTCCTGTGTAAGCTTTTTTGGATAAAAAAATCTATGGTTGATTGACCCTTGTTACAATTTGTGTCTTTTCTACTTATTCAATTTCTTCAAGGTGAGCATGCACTCAAGAATCCTTTGTTGAATTTGATTACCAACATTTTCTAAGGATCCTAGATTGTGAGCATAACAATCTAGGGGTGGTTACAAGCAAGGATGATGCATGGCTAAAGTTTATTTTTAGAACTGTAAATGGACCCTAGATTGTGAGAAATGTTATTGGAAAAGTTATTATATCACAAGATACCATTGGATTTCTTTCACACGACAAATGTTTGAAGCTCATTTCTCTCCAATCGATGGTTTGAAACTTTTTTCTAGATTAAATATTAAAGTGTCTCTCTTGATAAGAAAATTGAGGTCTCCATGCTTCACTCACTCTATATTATGGGTACATGTGGGCCTCCAACCATAGGAAAACTCTGTTGAGAATATGACAAATATTTTGAAGAAATTATTGAGAAAGACTAGAATGCCGAAACTTATGCTAAAATATGAAAATAATAATTATAGTGTGGATAACATTGAAATGTGAGAACCATGATGCCTACGTAATCACTACTCAACATTTTTGAAATAAATTATAGTCTGTAGAAATTAGATTTGACTACCTACTCATAAAGCACTACTCTTTCTCTTTAGCTAATAGGTTTCTGTAATAGATAGAAATTATAACTAATTATCCTAGGGCCCATAAATTAATATTTATATTAATAGATATGAAAGATGAAATGAATGAGGTCTCTACCTTTGCTTGACTAGAGTAAAAACTAATGAAAGGGAAGGAACCCACCTTTGTAACTATGTACTTCTTTGGAGATCATTAAGTTCCTTGATTTTTTTTGTTATCACCACTAGAAGCATAATGCTTTTCCAAGGACTTACAATGGGGAGGCTAGAGAAGGTGGCTCATCGAAATGCCCTCGAGGATGTCATTGTAGATCATATGTCAACTCTCATCTTCATCTTCATCGACAAAGGATTTAACATGGCTTTTAGTAATTCATCTATAGGCGACACTTCATTTATATTCTCTTGGAAGATTCATGATTTCACTATTTTTAATGTTCACTAGATGTGAATTTATTGTAGCTAAGCCTATGAGTAATATTTTTACCACACCAATTAGGTTGGTAGCCATAGCTTTGAAACATGATTTAAGGCTCTTATGACAAAGGCCATGTGTAACAACATGTCTAATGGCCACATCAACCCTATAATGACCTTTAAGGTGCTCATAAGTATTACATCACCCTTTAAAACTAATAAACTAATTCAAAGTTAATAAACAAATCATCACTTAATTATTACCCAGCTTAATTTCTGATAAAAATATTAATTAATTTTATAAAAAAAAATTAAATACATTTTTTTTCCTTTTTCTAATCAATTTAAAAATAAGTTATACAGTCTCATAATATAAATGCATTACAACGCAATTAAATAAATAAATATAAATAAATAAAATAGATAACACAATATATTTTATAACCACTCCCCAAAAACATAACATAAACAATAACTATAGAGTAAATAATTTCGTTAGAAGTTTTTCGTGCTTATGTTATCAACCGTATATGATATATGTTCATGTTTTCTTTTAGGTCTAATACTTATTTTCTTTGATTTTCTTATTATAATTTTTTTTTTTTAATATTATAATTTTATATTTTAAAATAAGGAATATAAAAATATAATATAATTATGAGAACTAATATAATGCTAATAATATATATTAATAATAAAATTATTTTTAAAGTTATGAATTAACTAAATATTAAATTGATATATGGAATATTTTTGTTTATGGGAAAACGATCTTTTCTATGTAAAGATTTAATTAATTAGTTTAGGAAGGCCTAGATGATAGAAAATCATAGTGATTGATGTAATGAAGAGATCATTGCATAGGGCTAGTGATTGGAAAGTGATTTTAGGAAACAACTCTAAAACATCATAATTTTGGTAGAGATAGCATGCACTTAGTGCCTAAGAAGTTGAGGAAAAAAGGATGGTTACATGTAGAATGTGGTTTATTATCATTAAAGAGCATGACCAACACAATATGGCTAAGGATATTATAATTGAAGGATTGAAAGGAAAAAATGGCATGAAGACACAACAAGCACAATGGGACTATTCTTGACACATATCATGTCAAGCTTAATATAGACTAAAGAAAGGATGGGAAAATAATGGGGCCAATAAGTTAAAGACAAAATATGAAAGGTCACAATTCATGTTAAATGAATTAGAGCTCAAGTCATATGAAAATAATGAAGTCTAAATGGCTCACTAATGTGGACCTTGCATATATCCAACAAGATGAAAGAACGAAAGAGTTGGCCTTAATGAAGTAAGGAACCAATGAAAGTGGGTTGTCCTTTGGAACAACAAACTCAATATCCAAGAGTTTAGAGACACAAGATGAAATAAAGCGATGCAACCCATGTCACCCAAGGAAAACTAAATTTGATGGTAAAGAATTAAAGGTGTTACCCTTGGAGGAGAGGGTCATCATTTGGGTCTCACTAGGAAGGGGACATGACATTATAACACTAGGTTGAAACTCATAAACACAAAGATTGCAAAATTTAGGAAATTCATATATATAAATTATAGCTAGCTTAAAACTAGCAATCATTGAAGTAATCATAAAGGACAAGCATATACATGCATTATAAAAGATAAGTTGCAAGACAATGCTAAGTTGATGAAAATCAACATATCTAATTCAAAATTTGAGAGGGAAGCACTAGAATATTCTTTGCAAGATGTTACTTCACCCCCATAAATCAAAGTTTTATAGGAGACATTGACTGAATAGTGAGCAATCATACCAGCAACCATTAAGGTACACAAAAGAATTTATAGAAAAGGGGGAGATAATGATAGTAGAGAACTTCAATGGAAGAATATGGAACCTTCAAATGTGAATTTATAGAAAGCACACATCCTCTATGGTGAAGAAATTCTATACTTGTGTAAAACACATAGCATAATTATATGTAATTGCCTTGCATAGTAGAAAGGGTCAAGGGAGGCCATGTGTCACACATAAAATGATTAAAGTGAAATAGAATGCATAATGATTTCAACAAACATAGCATAGACAAAATAATAAATCTCACGATCCATAATTCCCATGGGGAGATGTCATGAAATCATTTCCCCTTGTTCATAGAGATTAAGTAAATGGAGGTCACCGAAAAAAAGAAATAGTTATTACAACAAAAGATCCAGAAATATTTAACATGGAAATGGAAAGCATAACCTCCCATCTAGATTATATGAATGAACCAAAGGACCAATCAATCTATGTGTTTTCCTTTGTAAATAATTTCTAGCCAGGAAA
Organism: Pinus tabuliformis; assembly: GCA_031772625.1. Classification (NCBI taxonomy): domain Eukaryota; kingdom Viridiplantae; phylum Streptophyta; class Pinopsida; order Pinales; family Pinaceae; genus Pinus; species Pinus tabuliformis. The sequence continues at coordinate 559,121,811 of CM062807.1, forward strand.
CTATGTCAAAGCATCACAATGAGGGAGTTTTTATAAAATAATGATTGCTAAGGATTAAACTTGTTGCTTTAAGATGAAAAACACTATCCCTCCATAATTTTAAAGCACTATCCCTCCAAAAGTTCAACCAAAAGGGCTAGCATTCAACCATGACAATTATGAATAGCTAAAAATGACGAAAGGAGACTATAGAAAAATATCAGATAATATTTATACTCAACCCAAATATATAAACTATATGATAAGGTGAGAACACATATAGAAAAGCATTCAGTAGCTCAACAACAAAACATGTCTCAATTAGAAGAAATTAGGGTAACAATTTAAAGGTACCAAGGAATAATACAAATAACATGTCTAAATTATAGTATAAGTGTTAAACATAACAATGCCTCGTGAAATAAGGGAAGTTGATCATGAGTTTAGCCTCTCTCATGTTCCATAAAATTTTAATATTCTAAAAAAATAGATTATACAAAATAATAAGAAATTCACTCACACAATAAACAGATTGTCATATGTTGAAATAGGAATCATTTCATTGAACTTCCTAAAAGTAAAGTGCTTCAATACATATTACAAGTGTTTTTATTGCCAAAATCCAACCCTTCATTTGAATGGATTTTTAGTTTACAAAACTAAAAACATAGGATCTCAAGGATAAATGTAGAAAATTATCCACGACCTAATCTTGAACTTGCACTTGACCCTTTTTCTGGATTATGTTGTAGCAACTGAATAAGTCATGGAAGTATATTAGCTATTTTCTCTCAATAATGCCCAGTTGGATAATTGTATGATGTCAATTTCCTATAAACTACGTCCATATCAGTGAAATTTTGATAATTTGGCTTAATAGGAAAAAGTGACTTGACTTGACAGTGAATGTAAAAGTCATTATTGAACTTATCCATAATTTTTTCACCCTTTAAGGCTCTTGATATATCAAAGAACTTACCATAATTTGTTCCATATTTAATTAATATTTCCTTATATACATCTAGAGTTATTAGCTTTCCATTCAAATCCCAACATGAAGGCATGCCCATTTCTCTTAAAATATGAAAACTGGTATTGAATGATTCTATTTGTTTTCGAACCAATCTGCACTTCTCCTGCACTTGCTGCAGAAAATTTATTTTAATAATAACTATGTTGATTTCCATTATCCATTTGGTTCTGTCATTGACCCCCAATACTCCAAGTTGCTCTTGATCTCTGGAATTAAGAAAATTGATTACTTTGTTTGCAATTGATGGTTTATTCAATAGCTCTTGCTCGATCTTATCTGTAGCCTTTTTAATAATCTTCACTAGATATACTTCCTCACCAATTATTACAACTAAGTCCCACAAATAAGTAACAATATTCTTCCACAAGAGCATTTTGGTTTCAACTTTCAATTAAAGGCTATGTGCCAATAAATTGTTTCTTATACCATTCAATTTGAGTTTTCAAAGGAGCCTTTTGCTTGAGTTCATCACTGAGAATAGTATTTTTATTTTTCAACTCCTCATTCACTTGAATTAATGCATCGCTTTTGGACAATGCTACATTCTTTAGGTTTTCAATTTCCCGATCTTCCAAGCTGAGCGATGACATAGTTTCAACCAATTTCTCTAAGGGATTTGTTTCAACTGTAGTTGTTGTTGAAGAATCAAGAGCAGATTAAGTTAATGAGTTTCTTCTTGCCATGATAACTATTTGTTAGGTATTTTTAACTTTTTCTTACTAGCACAATCTTATCTCTCAAGATTCATACCCACCCGAGTGTTCATTTAGTATGACCTTCTAGGACTATTCTTATCTTGGGTTCCCAACCCTCAAAGAATATCGATCCTCTTGCCTACTCTTATCTTGGATTCCCTACACATCCTCAAAGAGCATCAGATGCTTTATGATTACCAAATCCTCCATTCTTTCTTCCCAAGTGAAGACAAGAATGTTGTGTCTATCTCTCCCTCTCAACTAGGGAAGATATGCCTATTCCTGTAAAGGATTGTACCCAATTTCCCTTTGACCAGGAACTTGCCCAAGATCCCTCCCAATTAGGGACTTGCCAGAGCTCCCTCTTAACTAGGGACTCTCCTTTTCATCAGCAGCTCGTTCTTCATGGGTCCTTTAGCCGCATGATCAATTTCTTTTCTTGATTTTATGAAATTCAAGTCAAGCTTCTTCCTTGTAGGGAATTAGCCATCGATCACTTTCCTTCTTGGTTTGTCATGTCATTCCTTTCTTCATGGAAAGCTTCCTTCTTGATACATATCTGGAACCTTCAACATATGGATACTTCTTCCTCATCATGTTTCTTTCAGGAATTTCCACCAACCACATGAATGCTAGCTGTACTTGTACTTACAACTATTGTGCCAGTAGCCCTGCATGAACTCATCCAAATATTATTCAAGAAATCAAAATATAACATTAAATCAAATAGTACCTTATGAGATGGCTCTTCATCATGACATCTTCCTGTAGGTATTAGCATCCTACATACATGTTGACACATCTCCCAAAGATATCCATTGTCAAGGGTCTCCATCTTTTTCAGACTTCTATCAGAGTCTTCATATCTTTCCAGGAGATTTTCTAGTCAAATTTTCTTGGTATTTTGGATGTTGATTTCCTTCATCATGGTTGTATATCTCATGATCTGTTCCTTCCTCACACATTCCATTCCTAGGAGTTTTCAATCAGAGTTCCTTCATTGTAGTCAACCACCTCATACTTAATATGAGGACATATTATGTTGATTTCATCTAGTGTGACTTATGCCTTCTTGCATCCCTTCATAGGGGGAGACCCATTCTCCCTTGATCATGCTTCTCAAGATAGAAGTAATGATCCATGTTACCTGCAACCATATGACTTGACATTATAATATTAAACACAAGCACACATACCTCATTTTTACCTTTAGTTCATCTAGGCCTCTTCCAACAAATTTATTGATTGAAAATATCTTCAATCCCTTGATCTAATTCATTTCTCAAGTCATCATACCATCATCTAATGAATTCCATAAGTTGGATTTCCTAGTGAAACACTTGCTTCCTCTCTAGATTAGTGAACCCTCCGATGAGGATTCCATTAGAGATTCTTGAGGATATTACATATCCCCATTTGGTATATGTTTCTTTTTTGACTTGATGTATGATGAGCCTTGTCCTGGATGAATTCTTTCCTTCAATTTCCAATGAGGTTCTCAAGAGTTATATCCTTCATGTTTGACTGCCATGGATTTTTTCCTTCATGATTCCCATGGTGATGTCACGAGATTTGCTTTCATGATGCCATGTTGCATCTTATTATTTATCATGTTCATATCCATAACAAAATTTTTGGGAGCTTATGATGAGACCCTTTTGTGAGGGATACCATCTCAAACATAGTAGAGATCTGTTACTCCTTCTTTCCTTGGACCTTTTCTTCAACTTCCTCCATCTTTCCAATGATATGAGATTCTTTCCATAATATTTTCATAGCATTGAATCTTAGCTATACTATTTGGTCTTATTTGAGGACCAAAATTCCCTTTCCTTTCTGCACATGTTTGATTCCTTTAACCTTCAACACTTAGTCTTCAACTTGTCTTTTTCTATCTAGAATAGAGACCACAAGTTGTCGAATGAGGTGACCTTCTTGTTCATGGACATTTATTACCTTTCTCATTAGTTAGAACAATGATTATTATCTTATTATCATCTCTCCGAAATCTCCCAGTTGAGATCTTATGAAGATATCCCTTCATTCTTTGATACCTTCAATCAGGTCTAAGTGATATGACCTTCTTTACTACATTTCAGAGAGTATATCTTCTAGCATTTCATATATCTATTTTATATCTTATTTATTTCTATAGAGAAGTTCCCTCCCATGAATTAAAATGAGACCTTTTCCCTTGATATGTTCACTGACTTCTCTTATCTATGAGGATTATGGCAATCCTCCTTATTCCATGCAAGGACCTTTGATGACCCATCCAACCTATAGATCTCCTTGCAATCATGAAGTCATTTTACCAAATTGATTAATGAAAATACTTACTTGACATGTGAAGATGAACTCTTCCATTTGATCTCTTTGATAATGGTTGAAGAAGATGTATTAGGGATTCTTTTTGGATGATCTTCTTTCAAATGAGAAATCCTTTCCTTAATAGAAAAGATTGCTCCTTTTGATGAGGATGATTTGTTGCTTCCTCGGATGATATTCTTATAGGGAAGGGAGACGATCCTTTGAAGATGACCATGCCTTATTTCAATAAGCTTTGCCTTCTTTTGTAGTGTAGATTAAGGTTGATTCTAGGGTTTCGACCTTCTCCAAGATGATGTAATATTCATTTTTAAGGTCCTTTGAGCTACCTTGCTTTGTAGACAACTTGATGAGGGTCTTGGTGGCCTTTTGATGATGACTACAAAGACAAAATCTTTTGATGTTGTAGACTACTTCTTTGATCTAGTGTTTGATCCATCAATGTAGATCTTTATCCTTTTCTTTGATATTCTTCGACTTGTTTTGATGGCCTTCTTGAAACTTGATCCTTGGATATATCTTTTTGCTGCCCTTCCTTTGACTTCAACACCTTAGCTCTGATACCATGTTGAAGAATCTAGGGCAGATTAAGTTAATGAGATTCTTCTTGCCATGATAACTATTTGTGAGGCATTTTTAATTTTTTATTATTATCACAATATTCTCTTGATATTATTAGAGTGTGTCTTCTTAGTTCATCAAATAGCTACCAAAACAAAAGAGACAATAACACAAGATGCTGGCTTTCTGCCAAGGCCAAAACCTCTCACTCTTTGAGAGGAAAACCCACAAAAAAATCCTTCTTTAGATTCCAATTGATTAATTCCAAGACCATGACCCTTGATCTATTTGGCCACTCCAAGAACAAGACACCAATCCTCTTCTTTGTCACTATTGATATCATCATCATTACTGTTGCTACACCGAGGTCATCATTATTTCACCTTCACTGAGATATTCATCATAACAACAAGATCATTGATGTTGCATCATTGCCACACCTCTTTTGAGATCTTCACCTTGTAACTCTGTCTCCATCAGGATCATGACTATACCGAGATCATAATTGAATCTATCATGATTGCATCTAGAAGTATGTCGAGATAGAGTGTGTCACTGTGAGATCTCCTCATCACAAATATACCGAGATCATGACTGCATCCAGGATGAATGCTGAGACAGAGTGTGATATTGTGGGATCACCGAGATCCTTGTCATCACTGCTATGCCGAGATTTGTGACTGTGTTTTCTTCCTGCACCGAGATCTTCATGATATTGTCCAGTATGCTGAGACAAAGTGTTCTCTTCCTGCACCAAGATCCTTATCATTATACCTATGCCGAGACTGTAACCATTAAGACTATGAAGAGACCGAAAAACTTCATCTCAGTGGCACCCATCCAAAAATTACAGTGATGTTGTTCATCTGAAATCTGAACCTCACTGTCATGTGAAGAATCTCAAACTTGTACCCATCCGAAATTACAGAGAAATCGATTTCATGCACTTGCCCTTTTGTACAGACCCTAGTTGGGTATTTATAGTGGTTTTGTCTCCATAATAAGCTGACATGACATAGTGAACCGATGTGTCTCCTTCTATGAGCTTACATGGCTTCTCTTTAATTTGATTTGTTGGCCGACTTCTTCAAGAGGGATTGTGCTTGTCTTTGGAGGGTTGTTAGACATTTCTATAGACTTGTATACATTACACATAGGCTCAAGAAGAGATTATTCATACATGAAATTGACTCTTTGAATTAAAATAAATCCTAAGGCTCTCAATGGGAGCTAATAATAAACAAACCTCTTGCTCATGAAACCCATGTAGCAATGCATAAAAATAATTTTATCTTTTATTTCAACATTTACAAAGATCATGTCATTATGAAGACCAAACCTAGTTACACTTTCTTCAATAGTTGTTTCAGGCGTAATTTCTGCACATTTGGATTCAACTTTATCTTTGAGTAGAATTTCATTCTATACTTCCAATATTTCAATATGTTTATTCAATTCAAAAATCAATGAGAAAAACTGCTCTTGCTCCCTTTGAACTACCTCTAATTTTGGAGTTTGAACATGCTCCAAAGCTAGCATCTTCAGATTTTTCTTCAGGAATTGGATATCTATATCCCTGGAATTATCAAATCCTGTATTGATGTTGAATCATTTAGGTTTGTGCCCAATTTGATGATAATATTGTCTAAATTCTTAATTTTCATTTGTTTGGATCTAGTAGAAATATTTTCTTGCTTGAGCTTATTGTTCACCTTATTCATTAAATTTTCTAGTTTTGTGACACTTGTAGCTAAACTTGATAAACTTATACACAATAATCCCCCTATTCGCCTATGTAAATCCATTTGATCAACTACATGAATCTACTTTAGGTAAATAGTGAGCCTGGGAGCTTTGTAATCTTTGAAAATTTTAAAGATTTGGAATTTTAGCTCTAAAACTACCATTTGGAGTTAACCCTTTTCATAATCCAGATCTGATAATAATCTAGTTTGTGAAGTAGTGCCATACTTCCAAAGCTCACTACAAGTCTCCTGCCTTAATTTTGCATTCCTATTCTTGATTTCCATAAATTGAGAATAGATGTTTTCCAACATAGAAGAAGTAGCAGGTGACATACTAGATGATGATACTTCTCATTTCCAAAGTTGTAAATGGTAGCAATTCTAGATTTAAAACATGTTCAATTGATACAAAACCTTGCTTAATGTAACCTCAGTAACTGAAACCTCTAGATCTTCCAATAATTGTCTCTTTTTCACATTTTATTATGTGTTCTTTGATCCAAAAAATGATTACTATGTATCCAAAAATGCCCTCTTTAATTATTCTTCTCTTTGCTAAGGAGTTTCTAGTATGTTTGACTTTGATAGATGATATGTTTTGATAGTTTCTTGTGCAACTGTATGAGGAACCTATTCCCAAAACGTCCTTGTTAGCATACTACTCAACCATAGGCATTGACACATGTTTATAAGGAGTTTTTTTTTGTTCAACTCTTTTACTTAAAATTATAACATGAGGGTCATAGCGCCAAACATCCCCCCATGCAAACTTCATCTCTGCAACATCATTTCAATTTTTGCAGTTGTTTCTCTAGTGTTTACCATAAATGACCCAACCCTTTCCTTAAGTTTGAAAAGAGAAGGGAGTTTTCTAGGTAGAAAATAAACCTGATCCATATGTAAAATCCGTCTGATAAACTCTAAAGAAAACATTCTTACAGGTAGAAAAACTGGAAGCATATAAGGTGCCAATTCACTTCCATATATTTTGATCTCAGTAAAGTCCTTATATAAATACCAATCTCCCACCCTAACTGCATCATTGAGCTGCAAAATTCTTTTAATCTATTGAAATATCCTCAGTGGTGATCATGCATTTGGCTAAAGGAGACTGATAGAAAATGATTTACAAAGTATGGGAATAAAACTCTCGAGAATGCTTCCTCAACATTGGTGTCCACTAAATTATTGAAAGTACATTGCCATTGGAATATTGTTTTTATAATTGAATACTAGAGAACTTCTCCACCTGACAATATAGAAACATATAGACTAGAATAGATTGGTACCTAAAAGACTTGGTAACATTGAAATTTTCCAATTGATCATTGATGACATCAGATAGGTACTTGCTAAAATGAAACCTAATGAATGAATTTTTGACTAGTGAAATGGGGACTAAAAATCCTGAGATGACTTCATCTACTGTTTGATCATAATCATACCCTAACAAATATCAAATCATTGAAATGATCTATCTATACATCTCTAGGAAAATACTTGAAGTATAATGTGGATTTTGTTCTAGTATTGGAGTATTAATAGGTAAAAACTATGCAAGGAGTGTATATTTTTCTTTGAGGGTTAAATCATGATGCAACTAACTAAGGACCTATTCATTCTATGCTTGGACTTGACTGGTCATTACAATATTTAACATTTTCAAAATTGACTCAGGGTTAATGTAAAACAACACAAACCCATTTTTTGACGTAATTTCCTTCTTACTTGAAAGATATTTTCCAGAGCACCAGGTAGCGAATTCAGGATACAGGTGTGTCTGGGGTATCATGAATTGAGCCAAATGTGACTCCCACACCAAAAAGCATCTCGTAGATACTGAAAACATTGAAATTTCTAGGCATGAATCTCAACCAATTCAAATTCACACTGGGTCTTGTGAGGATTGACCTCTCTGTCAATTAAAGGAAACTCATAAAAATTTACAAAGGCTTCAGGTGAGGTTTTATCCACTTTGCCTTTCATTTTTACAATTTATACAATTCAAATTTATTGGATATACAAGAATGGAATTACCTATATGAATTTGAATAAAAAATTTGAAGTTTTTGTGCATGCCAAGCTTCCTATACAATCCTTCATGGTTCAAACAATGCATAATAGTGACAAAATTCATTGTTTTCCCCTTTTTTACCATCAAACCAAGAGAATACATCTGGCATAATTTTATTTTTTGGCTATTTTATTTTTAACTCACCACGAGCACTAATGTGGTTGGATACGATGATGACATCAGAGAGTGGTCTTACATAAAACCAAAAGTGAAATGTGGTGGGTTGGTTGCGGGTGTCAAGGATGATCGTTCAAAACCAGAAATGATCTCCTCAAGTTCAGGCGACACTTCTTCTCGGGTTTCCTTTGGAATATCAGTCATCAACCTCTAAATTTTAGATATTCTGCTAAAACAACAGAATTGTTGTTTTTACCCGAAATAAGGAAAACCTTCACTTTTCCCATAGAATCAAGAAGAATTAAAACTTTGGTCTATAACCTTGTCGCGTCCTTCATTCCAAAAACCCTTATCGCGTTAATTCTCCGTCATCAATCTCAACACTCAATCTGACGGTTATCGCTTTCCCTGTTCGCAAACTAATCGGATGAGCTCCATCGTTGATCAATCCTGCTTGATCCAACCGTTGACGTGTAATATCACGTGGATTCTTGTCCAATGTTTAACGAGCCGAGAGCATGCGAGAAAAGCAGTTTTGTTGTGCTACGTGTCGGCTGCTAAGTGTAATCACGTAAAATTTCATAATACAACTTACCACCTTGAGGACGTGGGAGAAAAAACTTTCACCTACGAAGACCGCCTTTCTATTCTGTCTAACGCATGCACTTGTTAGCACGCGACCATCGTTAGATCTATTGGATCTATCGATTGAACGGTTCAGACCTTTTCCTGGGTTTCTTGTGAATTTATCAGGCTTTTCTCATTTCGCCAAGGTTTTAGCACTTCTGCCAAGTTTAAACTATGTCTAAGTTATATTCAGGATATCGCTAACTAAAATCTATGGGTTCGAAATACATCCTGATTAACTTAATATACACAGTAAATGGAGATTTAAACACGATAACACAAGATTATATAAAATCTAGTTTTAAAGGCCAAACTGGAAATCAACAACACTCAGAGATATTTCGAAGGAAACTTAAAACCTCCGGGACTGACCATTCATGCGCAGAATACACAAAAATACAGAGAGAACTTCAAATTTTTACAGTCTAATCCTCCACAGCCAAAAATCCCTTTACATTAATTCAAAACTCACATAAATACTTGCACTTACAACAACCAAATCCTAAATCAATGGATCGAAACTACCTAATCCTATCTAATCTGCACGATATTCTCCTCGAGAATCTCAACTAAGCCTAACTACTTGAATTGATTACAAGATAATCCAAATTCCTGAATTCTAGCTCAAATCCTATCTAGAAAGCTTTGTAAATTGACAACTAAAGGATCCCACTCCTTTGCTTGTAAACTTTTTTTCTATTTTTGGAATAAAATCGAAGAATTTTGTCTTTAAGCCTCATGCTCCTGCATCAGACTCCTGATGAAAAAATTCTTCATGGGCTCCTATCCATGAGCTCTTCTACAGAACTGCCCAACTTTTGTAGCATGGCATCTGTCACCTAGGTAGCATCAACAATTGGTTGATCCTTCCATTTGACCAAATACTAAAAATACTCCTATCCCCTTGTCCTTTTAAACACTCTCTTGTCTAAGATCTGTTCTGGCTGCAATGCCTTTGCTATTGGTAACTGTTTTACCCAATCAACCTCTTGTTCTTCCTTATCTTTTGTTGTATCATATGCATTTCGACTTTCATACTTGTACAAATCAACAACATTGAAAATTGGAGATATTCCAATATCAGGGGATAATTCAATTCATATGCATTTGCAGAAAATTTCCTCAAGACTCTTCATGGTCTAATTTTCTTAAATTTTAACTTGTTATACTCCCTTTTTTGAAATATTTCCTTCCTCAGGTGTGCTAGAACCAAATCTCCAACCTCAAAATTAACTTCTCTCTTCTTCAAATCTTCTCTACTCTTGTACTTTATGTTGCTATCCTATAACTGATGTTTTACCTGTTCATGTATTGCTTGAATCTCTGAAGCAAAATCTTCTCCTTTAGCACTTCTCATTTCAGCTTTTCCCAAGTCTCTCAATTCAGACACTCCTCTTGGGTGCATTCCATAAACTACATGGAATGGACTTTGCCCTGTACTTCTATTAGGAGATTCATTATAAGCATATCTAGCCTGTGCCAAAATTTGATCCCACTGTTTTGGATGTTCACTCGTAAGACTTCTAAGAAGATTACCCAAGATTTTGTTAACAACTTCAGTCTATCCATTAGTTTGAGGATGATAAGATGAACTGAAACTCAGTTTAGTACCAAGCTTCTTCCGCAATGTCCTCCAGAAATGACCAACAAATATGGTGTCTCTATCTGAAACAATGCTCTTAGGTAACCCATGCAATCTTACAATCTCATTAAAAAACATATTAGCAATGTGAGTAGCATCACTAGTTTTATAACATGGAATAAAATGTGCCATTTTAGAAATTCTGTCAACCACAACATAAATTGAATCATTTCCTCTTTGATTTTTTCGTAAACCCAGAACAAAATCCATACTTACCATATCCCAAGGTCTATCTGGAATAGGTAACGGAACATACAAACCTGTGTTTTGGCTCTGTTCCTTTGCATACTGACAGACTTTACAATTTTTAACATACTTCTCCACTTTAGTTCTCATCTTCGACCAGAAATAAAACTGGTTCAACTGCTCATAAGTCTTGTCTACACCAAAATGTCCTCCAAGTCCACCACTATGTTTCTCCTTGATTAAATTTTCTCTCATAGAACAATTTGGTATGCACAGCTGATTTCTTTTAAACAACAATCCTTCTTGCAAGAAAAAATCCAGTGACTTACTTCTATCTAACAAAATAGGATTTTTACAAGCTTCAAATGCCTCTTTAAAATATGAATCTTTCTCATATAATTCCTTAAAAAAATCAAAACCCAACACTTGAATTTGACTTTCTTGAACTAAAATACTTTTTTTGCTTAAGGCATCGGCTACCTTGTTTGCTTGGCCATGTATATGTTTTAATACAAAATTAAAACTTTAAAGATATTCTAACCATTTTGCATGTCTCTGACTAAACTTTGGCTGTTGCATAATGTACTGCAATGCATGATTGTTTGAATAAAGTATAAAATCCTTAGACATCAAGTAATGTCTCCACTTTTTCAATCACTGCACAACTACATAAAATTCCTTCTTTGAATATTTCTTCTTTGACTCATTCAGTTTTTCACTGAAATAAGCTACAAGTCTATCCTCTTGACTTAAAACAACGCCAATAGCTTCTCCACTAGCATCACATTTCACTTGAAAAGGTTTATTAAAATCAGGCAAAATTAAAATAGGTTTTCAGTGATCTTCCTTTTCAACAACTAAAAGTTCTTTTCTGCTTCAACAATCCATTTAAATGGTTGTTTATCCTTCTTTATAGTGTCAATAATAGAAGCATTGATCTTACTAAAATTCCTTATGAAATTTCTATAAAAACTAGCAAGACCATGAAAAATTCTTACCTCAAAAACACTTTTCGGTGAAGGCCACTCTATGATTGCCTTTATCTTCTTTGGATCCATCTTTAATCCATCAGCAGAAACAACAAAGCCCAAATATACCAATTCTTCCTTCATGAATGAACATTTCTTTAAATTTAACAGTAACTTTTCTTGTTGCAACTTCTGTAAGACATAAACTTAGATGTCTCATATGTTCCTCTTTAGATCTACTGTAAACTAATATATCATCCAAATATACTATTACAAATTTACCAATAAATTCTTTCAACACTTCATTCATAAGCCTCATAAATGTACTAGGAGAATTTGATAACCCAAAAGGCATTACCATCCATTCATGCAATCCTTCATTTGTTTTAAAAGCAGTTTTCCATTCATCACCTTCTCTAATCCTTATTTGATGATATCCACTTTTTAAATCCAGCTTTGTAAAATATCTTGCTCCACTTAAACAATCCATCAAATCTTCAATTCTAGGAAAGGAAATATGTACCTGATTTTTATTTTTTTGATGGCTCTTGAATCAATGCACATTCTCCAGCCTCCATCTTTCATTGGACTCAACACTGTTGGCATTGCACAAGGACTCAAACTCTCTCTAATCAGTCCTTTATTTAACAGTTCCTGAACCTGTTTCTTGATTTCTTCTTTTTCTGTGGGAGTCATTCTGTAAGCTGCTTTATTTGATAGATTTCCCCTGGAATAAAATCTATATGATGTCTGATTTTTCTAATGGGTGGTGACTCATTAGGCAAATAATTTATAGTGATATCACAATAATTCTCCAGCATATCTTGAATTTCAATTGGCAAATCAGAAATCTTAGTGGAAGTAATTATTACCTTGGGTTTGCAAATCAATGCAAAATTTACCTCATCCTCTTCAATCTATTGAAAGTATTCTTTTCCACTCAACAATAGAGTCTTTGGATCATATTTTCTTAATGCATCCTCTTCTTCCATAGGAAGCAATGTATGATTAATACCATCTTTACCAAATTTTTATGTGTTCTTTTTCCCATCATGCATAGCTCCTCTGTCATATTGCCAAGGTCTTCCCAACAATATGTGACACACATCCATAGGCATCACATCACACATAATTAAATTGTCTTTTTATTTGCCCAACTGCAACTCCACTTCACACTATTCCTTCACTAACAACTAATGTCCTTTTTGAAGCCATTACACCTTGTAAGGTGTTGGATGTTTCTTTGTCTTTAATTTCAACTTCTCCACCACTTCTGTAGAGACCAAATTATTAGTACTGCCGCTATCAATTATCATTTGACAACATTTTCCTTGAACCTTGCACACAGTCTTGAACAAAGTCTTTCTTTGTGTTGATTCAACAACTTCCTTTATTGGCTTTAACAAAACTTTGTTAACTACCAAAGATTCCCCTTTCTCTGGTACATTTTCTTCTTCTGGCACCTTTACTACTTCCTCTTCAATCTTAGCAACAATTACATTTCTTTGATTTTTTCCTGCATTTTCTGGGCACTCATAGGCTCTGTGTCCCAGCTTATTACATCTGTAACATCTGATTTCTCTTCCTCTACCTCTGCCTCCTCTTCCTCTGAAAAAATCCTTCTGCCACTTGCATCACCTTCTGTGGGTGTATGCTGACTCGAGCTACTGCTAGCTCCATCTCTAGGTGTTGTAGATCTTCCTCTACCACCTTGACTTCCTCTTCCTTGGAAAGTACCTCTACTTCTGGCAGATTGCTTCCTCATGAGTTTTTCTTCAGCCTTCAATACCATCTGATAAGCCTCTTCCACTGTTTTAGGAGACATCAAACTTATCTCATCTTGGATCTCCATTCTAAGACCATTTATGTATCTTGCAACCTTCTCATCTGTATCTTGAATTTGTCCAGATCTTATGCTTACTTTGTAAAATTCCTCTGTGTATTCTTTCACTGTCAAAGACCTCTGTCTAAGGTTCTGCATTTGTCTATATAATGAAAGTTGATAATCACTTGGAAAAAACTTACCTCTCAACTTTTCCACTATCCCATTCCAATTTCTAATTGGCTGCTTACCAAGTCTTTTTCTTTCTGGCTGCACTCCATCCCACCAAAGTGCTGCATGTACTTTCAATTTTTTGATAGCAAATTTTACTCTCTTTCCTTCTTCCATTTCTTCATAATCAAAGAATTTATCCATGTCATTAATCCAGTCTATCAACTCCTCAGGTTTTAAACCTCTTGTATAAACTGTACCCTCATGTCTGGGTTTAGATGTAGATCCCAACATTGATTTAAAAAATCTCATTTCAGGAGTAACTTCTGCAGGTTCCTCTTCTTTTGCAGCTCCAAATTTAGGCTCATTGACATCTCCATCTCTTTGATTTCCCATTTCCACTGCTTCTAGTCTAGCTTGCATCTGTTCCATAGCTTCCAACACTTCAACATTTGCAATTGGTCTTCCTCTTCTTTGACCATGTCTTCCTCCAACTCTAAAAGCTATGTTGGACTTCTTTTTTTGATCTTTGAGATCCTGATCAGTGTTAATAAGTTGCTCTGATACCACTAGTGGTGGGTTGGTTGTAGGTGTTAAGGATAATCGTTCAAAACTAGAAACGATCTCCTCAAGTTCAAGCAGGACCTCTTCTCAGTTTTCCTTTGGAATATCAATCATCAACCTATAAATTTTAGATATTCTTCTAAAATAACAGAACTGTTGTTTTTACCCGAAATAAGGAAAAGCTTCACTTTTCCCATGGAATCAAGAAGAATTAAAAATTTGGTCTATAACCTTGTCGCGTTCGTCATTCCACAAACCTTTATCGTGTTAATTCTCTGCCGTTGATCTCAACAATCAATCCGACGATTATCGCTTTCCCCGCTCACAAACTAGCCAGATGATCTCCACTGTTGATCAATCCTGCTTGATCCAACGGTTGACACGTAATCTCACGTGGATTCTTGCTTGATTTTTAATGAGTCGAGAGCACGCGAGAAAAGTAGTTTTCCTGTGCTACGTGTCGGTTGCTAAGTGTAATCGCGTAAAATTTTAGAATACAACTTAGCACCTTGAGATCATGCGAGAAATACATTTCACCTATGAAGACTGCCTTTCTATTATGTCTAACGCACGTGTTTGTTAGCACATGACCATCATTAGATCTATTGAATCTTTCGATCGGACAGTTCAAAACTTTTCCTGGGTTTCTTACAAATTTATCAGGTTTTTCTCATTCCACCAAGGTTTTAGCACTTCCGCCAAGTTTAAAATATGTCTAAGTTATATTCAGGATATCACTAACTAAACTCTATGGGTTCGAAATACATCCTGATTAACTCAATATACACAGTAAATGAAGATTTAAACGCGATAACACAAGATTATATAAAATTTAGTTTTAATGGCAAAACTAGAAATCAACAACACTCAGAGATATTTCGGAGGAAACTTAAAACCTATGGGACTGATCATTCATGTGCAGAATATACAGAAATATAGAGAGGACTTCAAATTTTTACAGTGTAATCCTCCACAGCTAAAAATCCCTTTACATTAATTCAAAACTTACATAAATACCTACACTTACAACAACCAGATCCTAAATCAATGGATCAAAACTACCTAATCCTATATAATCTACATGATATTCTCCTCGACAATCTCAACTAAGACTCACTACTTGAATTAATTACAAGATAATCCAAGTTCTTGAATTCTAGCTCAAATTCTATCTAGAAATCTTTGTAAATTGATAGCTAAAGGATCCCACTCCTTTGCTTGTAATTTTTTTTTTCTATTTTTGGAATAAAATCGAAGTCTTTTGTCTTCAAGCCTCATGCTCCTGCATCAAAATGCAAGGGAGGGCCCTAGTGGTATTCGAAACCACTAGTGGGGGTCGCAATTGATCGGGAGTCGCCACATAGAAAAAGTAGTATTTACTACCAAACATAATGTGACCCCCCCCCCCCTCTGTAAAATCTCAAAAGGGCGTGAGGGGCACTACTTTAATTGTCATCAATTTTATTTGTTGGGCCTAGCACTCCTCGAAGGATGTGCACTCTTCAACTCAACATTTCCAACATTTATTACATTATAAACTTTATTTAAAATATAATAAAGTTTAATCCACCCACTATCAAAGTTTTCAAAAATTAAATATTTACAATTTTTTTTTAATTTAAAAAAAAAAAGGTTACAACATTGGCTCCATATGGGGATTGCATCTCCTAGTGGGATGCTGCGAACCATAGTTAGTGCCTTCACCTCATGCTACATATTAAAATTCTATAGAAAATGATAACAACTACTCTACAAAGATAAATCACCCTAGTTATTTACACTAATAATGAGAAATAATCCTTAGATTCTTCAATATTGAATAAAGTGTTTCAAATATTTGCCATTTATAGGCAGTGACAAAGTATCACCATCCAAGTTTTGTAGAATTAATGTGTTGTTCCCCTTTTCTCCAACAACATTGAAAGGTCCCAACCAAAGATTATCAAACTTACCATGCTCTCCCTTTTTTTCTTCTAACATCTCATCTGAGCACCAGATTGCCATGGTTGAAATCTCTTTCTCTAGCTTTTCTATCAAGAAAAGTATTCATTTTATCTTGGTATCGTTGTAGATTACATTGTACATGTTCTCTATGTTGGAAATAATATTGAGAGGGGGGGTGAATCAGTATTATCAAATCAATAATTTTTCATTTCCCAAACAAATTTATATATGCTACTTCTGTGAAGTGAACTAGCATGTACACACCGCTGTGATTAGAGAAACCATCATATACCTAGAGAACTTGTGATTTAGTCAATTTATCATGTGTTGATATTTAACCAATGCATTAGTAACTTATTAAACAGTGCAGTAAAAATAGAATAAACCATCACACATAAGAAAACACATGAACACTAAGATTTAAGGTGGAAACCCAATGTGAGTGAAAACCACCCACTGCTCTCGTCTCTGTCTTCTTTTAATGATAAGAAAATCTGTTTATAATCTTGTACTGGTGCAGGCTCATACCATTACACAGACACCCATCTGCAGAAGGCTAAAACCTTCTCTCATTTTCCAGCTTCTACTAGAATGGAGTTACAACCCCCTAGCTCTTGTACTAGCCAATGTGTTTACTAGTATGTAGGCGCCAACCTACAAAAGGCTACGCCCTTCTCTCTTCCTCCAGGGACCACGTTTCATAAATTTTTAGACTAGATGCTCCTGGCACACAACAATACACATGAAGGCCTCGTTTCATCAAATTTTCATACTGGACCCATCAAAACTTTCAAACTGAATCAACCAATAATCAATTAATTTGAACATTCAGATCAGTGTCACCAGAACACTATGTTGAACCCATAAACCTGCATTATCATTCAGAACCAGTTGCAACCTCAAAAATCATGCATCAGAATGTATACGCTACTTTACTGATCCCAACCTGCGTGTATATGCTACTTCCTTTAATCAAACCTGTGTATACCTTCAAAACTATTGAAACATAAAACTTCTGATTCATGTATGTATCAACCAACAATATACTGAACATCACAGTCAATTTACATAGCTTTACATAGGCATTAGCAGAGATCGCCCTTCTCACTTATACAATAAATCAATCAGATACCAAACTCCTTATGCATTTAGTTTTACATTCAGATCTAAGAAGACTTCATTGATAGAAAACAGTAAACAACAAAATTGATTAGATAGATTAGTCAGATCCAAACAATAGGATTTTCTTTTGTATACGCTACTTGGAAGAGTAGAACCTGCGTGTACACGTGTATTTACCGATACGAATCAATGTGTAGATCTGCAAATACTTACTTATAACTTCACTGCTATTCTAGACTTCAGACAAACCCAGATCATGACATTTATAGAATCAAACAGGTGTACATAATCAAATCTAGCCCAACCAATATCAGATCATTCAATGACAAGTCATTTCAGATCTCATGATCCTGATCCAACATTGAATTCAAGGTGCACAAAATATTTCAGATCAAATCACAAACACATCCCTTGCAACATAAAATATACTTCAGATAGAAGTATTCCTTAGAAAACCTTTTCCCTTGCACACCTTGGCCTTATGATCTTCTCCTCTTTATATAGTTTTAGGCCTTTCTCAATACCTCAGACCAAAACCACTTAAGACTCATGGTATTCTTGGACGGGATCAAATTGTCCTTACTCCGCTCAATATTGTGGGCTAATACCATGGTATTTACCCCTCGTATTCTCTACTCTTGGAGTTCCTTGGTTTTCCAACATATACGCGCTTTTCTTCTTGTGAAAGTGTGTGTATACGTATACGCTCTTTTTGTTTTGTGAACCAACATGTATACGTTGTTTTGACTAAGAGGAACTGCGTATACATCTTAAACTACTTTTCACGATCCCTTACCTTCAACTTCTTCATTCTGATTAGTAGAATTTAGTTCCATCTTCTTGTTATTTTGTACCAATGCCCTATTACATCTGAATGGACCTGTTACACTGTGGGTTGCCTTTCATCAAAACCGAACTGAGCTGTGAGTAAGTTACCATCAAGGAAAACACTTGTATCATAATGCAAACAATCTACCCCTTTTGACTTGATGGCAACTATGCTGGTGTTGATTATTGCAAGCTAAAGAAACTGTTAGAGATAACAAGCCACAAAAAAATACACTCCCCCTTTGAAATCAAGGGCAAAGGGCGGACCAAGCTATTCTCCCACTTTGATATAAATTATGTTGTCCATGCTCCCCCTGAGTACATGCCGATTTTGCAGAAATATGTTTCAAAAGAATAACATGAATCTATAACTCAACTAAGTGAGTATGACCTCCCTATGACCAATGACTCATACATACATCAATAACCCAACCAAGTGGGCATACACCATATTTGACTCATCCACTCAATCAAGTGGGGATATACCAATTCTTATACATGAAAGAAACATAGCAATTATTACATCATCCATCCCATGCAAAGTGGGGATACAAATTACATCATATGTCCAATAGGACTCATTCAAATATAGACCATGAGAAAAGAAGTCATATCACACCCTGGATCTTTACATGACTTATGCAACAAATGATATAAGTATTTGAAGACATAGTTGAACTCAGCTACCATGATGCAAACAATGCAGAATGTGTGTGAAGGCTAATGCTCCCCCTGAACCTATGCTACATGTGTATTGCCAACATGTCATTCATCAAGGCATCTTTGTCAGTTAGATAAAAATCAATGAAGAAAGCATATCGTCAGACTGTAATCATCAATATCAAACAGAGCACCCATATGAGAGTCTAACCCACCGTTTATCTGTCAGAAAACATATACACTCCTTCAGCCACAGAAACCTGCGTTTATACACGAATATAATTCATGAAATCCACGTATAATAACCTTCCTTTGAAAACTATATTTAATAGCAGGATGATGTAGCAACTACTCCAAGCTTTTGTCTAAGATATTCAAATGTTTCTCTAAGAAGTGGTTTAGTGAATATATCAGCAACCTGTTCTTTGGAGGGAACATATTCCAATTTAACTTTTTGTTCGACCACTTGTTCTCGTAGAAAATGGTACTTAATGGGTATGTGCTTGGTCTTGGAGTGCATGAAATTATTTTTCGAAATCTTGATGGCACTTGTATTATCACATAGAATGGATATGGGTGGAGTACATGTGATCTGAATGTATTGCAATGTTTGCATCATCCAAAGTAGTTGTGTACAACAAGATTCAGCAACCACATATTCTGCTTCAGCTATAGATAAGGCAATCGAACTTTGTTTCCTGCTGAACCAAGACACCAATCGTGAACCCATATAGAATGCTCCTCCACTAGTACTCTTTCGATCATCCACATTGCCTGCCCAATCCACATTTGTATAAGCATGAAGAGTAAGATCTGTATCTTTAGGATAACATAGTCCAAAGTCCTAAGTTCCTTGAAGATATTTGAAAATTCTTTTGAATGCCTGGAGACGTGATTCCTTTGGATTTGTTTGGAGCCTTCCAATAATTCCTACTACATGCATGATATCAGGTCTGGTACTTATTGGTAGAAGCTTCTACCTGATGAGTAACTTTAGGCCTTTGTTGACGATTGACATATTGTTCACTGGTCTTTGCTGCATCAAGATAGCTTCTAGTAGAGGCTGGCGACTTCTGTGATTGAGATGATTCTTCAGTATATCCAAGAACTGTCTTTATCAGAGGAGAACACTGAACTTTGATGATTTAATTTAGAGTTTCAGATCCTTTAGCAAATATAAGATTAAGAGTTTTTGTCTTCTCAAGTTCTTTTCTTAGACCCACAATTTCACATTCTAGATTTTCATTGTGTTTTTCTCTTTCAGTGAGTTGGTGTGTCAACGTATCTATGATCATATTCTTTTCTTCTAAACAGATTTTGAGTTTAATGATTTGTTTAAGAAATTCTTCCTCTTCTAAGGCATCCAAAAATTTATCATTTTCATAAGCCATGAGTAGTCTATAATCTTGTTCAGTTTAATCTTCATCACTATTGGATAAGCCATCACTATCTTCATGCATTTAGTAACTCCTTCTATTCACAACTTGTTTTCTATTTCCTTTTGCATATTCCTTTCCCTATTCATATTTATCTTTATGAGGACATTTGGCAGCATAATGGCCGACTTTACCACAAGCAAAGCATTTGAAAGGTAGCTTACCTCTGAATCTTCCGGAACCCCGTTGAAGCTTATTGACAAAATTTACCTCATCTTCTTCTTCTGAAATATGTTCTCATTCATTGTCCTCTTCCTTTTATTTTCCCTTTGCTAACGCTTTAAAAGTGGCTTCTCTCATATATGATGGACCTCCTTTTCTCATTTGAAAGGCAGCCAGGATTCCATGGAGTTGAGTCATAGTAATAGTTTAAAGATCCTATTTTTCTTCTATGGCACACACTTTTGACTCAAATTTAGAAGACAAAGATCTCAAAATTTTCTCAACTAAAGTAGCTTCCTTTATCTCTTCACCTAGATTATTAATATAATTAACAATGTCATCTATACGTAAAAAGTAACTAGCAACACTCTCATCACTATACATCTTAAGAGTTTCATACTGAATTCTGAGAGTTTGAAGCTTAGCACGTTTTACCTGAGAGTCTCCTTCATAGCTCCAAATGATTTTGTCCCATATCTCTTTGGCTTTCTTGAGCTGCATGACTTTGACAAATTTTGATTCTGATAGACTTCCGAATAACGTATTGACAGCTTTGGCATTGGTTTCGTATAACTTCTTACCTGCAGAGTTTGTAGGAATTGCTGCTAGAAATTGATATCCTCCTTTCACAATTTCCCAAACATTGACTCCAAGCTATTGTAGATAGGCTCTGGTTCTTATTTTCCAATATACTAAGTTGCTCCCATTGAAGATTAGTGGTCTGATGGATCTCATGCCTTCGTGATTATTCATCTTGAAATATCTTCCTTCAAGTGATCAAGCTTCTTCTGAAGGACCTGCTCTAATTCAAATTGTTGGAAATAATACTGAGAGGGCGGGTGAATTAATATTATCAGATCAATAAATTTTCATTTCCCAAACATATTTATATATGCTACTTCTATGAAGTGAATTAGCGTGTACATGCTATTGTGATTAGAGAAAGAAGTGTATACCCATAGAACTTTCGATTTAGTCAATTTATCATTTGTCGATATTTAACCAGTGCATCAGTAACATATTAAACAATGCAGTAAAAATAGAATAAACCATCACACATAAGTAACACAGATGAACACCAAGATTTAAGGTGGAAAGCCAATGTGGGTGAAAACCACCTACTGTTGTCGTCTCTGTCTTCTTTTAATGATAAGAAAATCTGTTTACAATCTTGTACTGATGTAGACTCATACCAGTACGTAGGCACCCACCTACAAAAGGCTACAACCTTCTCTCATTTTCCAGATTCTACTAGAAGGAAGCTACAACTCCCTAGCTCTTGTACTAGCCAATGTGTTTACTAGTATGTAGGCACCTGCCTATAGAGGGCTACAACCTTCTCTCTTCCTACAAGGACCATGTTTCATAAATTTTCAGACTGGATGCCCTTGGCACACGATAATACACATGAAGGCCTCGTTTCATCAAATTTTCATACTAGACCCATTAGAACTTTCAAACTTCATCAACCAATAATCAGTTAATTTGAACATTCAGATCACTGTCATCAGAACACTGTGATGAACCCAAAAACCTGCATTATCATTCAGAACCAACTGCAACCTCAAAAATCATGCATCAAAATGTATACGCTACTTTATTGAACCCAACCTGCATGTATACGCTACTTCCTTTAATCAAACTTGTGTATACCTTCAAGACTAATGAAACATAAAACTTCTGATTCAAGGCTGTATCAACCTACAATATACTAAACATCTACTGTCAATTTACAGAGCGTTACACATGCAATATCAGAGATCACCCTTCTCACTTATGCAATAAATCAATCAGATACCAAACTCCTTATGCATTTAGTTTTACATTCAGATCTAAGAGGACTTCATTGACATACATCAGTAAAATAACAGAACTGATGACATAGATTAGTCAGATCTGAAGTATAGGCTTTTCTTTTGTATATGCTACTTGGAAGAGTAAAACATGTGTGTAGACGTGTGTTTACTGAGACAAACCAATGTGTAGATATGCAAATACTTACTTATAACTTCGCTACTATTTCGGACTTTAGACAAGCCCAGATCATGACATTTAAAGAATCAAACAGGTGTACATAATCAGATCTAGCCCAACCAATATCAATCCATTCAATGTTAAGTCATTTCAGATCTCATGATCCTGATCCAACATTGAATTGAAGGTGCAAAAAATATTTCAGATCAAATCACAAACATATCCCCTGAAACATAAAATATACTTTAGATAGAAGTATTCCTTAGAAACCCTTTTCCCTTGCACACCTTGGCCTTATGATCTTCTCCTCCTTATATAGTTTTAGGCCTTTCTCAATACCTCAAACCAAAACCACTTAGGACTCGTGGTATTCTTGGACGGGATCAAATAGTCGTTACTCCGCTCAATATTGTGGGATAATACTATGGTATTGACCCCTAGTATTATCTATTTCCTTGATTTTCCAACATATACAAGCTTTTCTTCTTGTGAAAGTGCATGTATACGTATATGCTCTTTTTGTTCTGTGAACCAGCGTGTATACATTGTTTTGACTAAGAGGACCTTCATATACATCTTAAACTACTTTTCACCATCCTTTACCTTCAACTTCTCCATTCTGATTAGTAGACTTTAGTTCCATCTTCCTGTTCTTCTATACCAATGCCCTGTTACATCTGAATGGACCTGTTACAATGTGGGTTACCTTTCAACAAAACTGAACTGACATGTGAGTGAGTTTCCATCAAGGAAAACACTTGTATCATAATGCCAGCAATCTCCCCCTTTGGACTTGATGGCAATTATGCTGGTGTTGATTACTGCAAGTTGAAGAAATTGTTAGAGATAACAAGCAACACCAAAATACTCTCCCCCTTTGACATCAAGGGAAAAGGGAGGACCAAGATATTCTCCCCCTTTGATATACATTATGCTATCCATGCTCCCCCTGAGTACATGCCGAGTCTGCAGAGATATGTTTCAAAAAAATAACATGACTCTATAACTCAACTAAGTGAGTATGACCTCCCTATGACCAATGACTCATACATACATCAATCACCCAACCAAGTGGGGATACACCATATTTGACTCATCCACTCAACCAAGTGGAGATATACTAATTGATTATACATGATAGAAATACAACAATTATTACATCATCCATCTCATGGAAAGTGGGGATACAAATTATATCATATGTCCAATAGGACCCATTCAAATATAGACCATGACAAGAGAAGTATCACACCCTAGATCTTTACATGAATTATGCAACAAATGTTATAAGTATTTGAAGCCATAGCTAAACTTAGCAACCATGATGCTAACAATGCAAAATGTGTGTGAAGGCTAATGCTCCCCCTGAGCCTATGCTACCTGTGTATTGTCAATAATTCATTCATCAAGGCATCTTTGCCAGTCAGATAAAAATCAATGAACAAATCATATCGTCAGGCTATAATCATCAATATCAGATAGAGCACTCATATCAGAGTCTGGCCCACTATTTTTTCTGTCAAAAAAACATATATGCTCCTTCAGCCACAAAAACATGCATGTATACGTGACTATACTTCATGAAACTCGAGTATAATAACCTTTGAAAACTGGATTTAACAGCAGGATGATGCAACCACTACTTACAACTTTTGTCTGAGATATTCAAATGTTTCTCTAGGAAGAAATTTAGTGAATATATCAGTAACCTGTTCTTTGGAGGGAACATACCCCAATTTAACCTTTTGTTCAAGCACTTGTTCTCATAGAAAATGGTACTTAATGTGTATGTGCTTGGTCTTGGAGTGCATGATAGGATTTTTTGAAACACTGATGGCACTTGTATTATCACATAGAATGGAGATGTGTGGAGTACATGTGATCTAAATGTATTGCAATTTTTTCATCCTCCAAAGTAGTTGTGTGCAGCAAGATGCAGTAGCCACATATTCTGCTTCAGCTATAGATAAGGCAATTGAACTTTGTTTCTTATTGAACCAAGACACCAACCATGAACCCATATAGAATGCTCCTCCATTAGTATTCTTTCGATCATCCAGATTTCCTGCCCAATCTGTATCTGTATAAGCATGAAGAGTAAGATCTGTATCTTTAGGATATCACAGTCCAAAGTCCTGAGTTCCTTGAAGATATTTGAAAGTTCTTTTGACTGCCTGGAGATGTGATTCCTTTGGCTTTGCTTGGAACCTTCCAACAATTCCTACTACATGCATGATATCAAGTCTAGTACTTATTGGTAGAAGCTTCTACTGATATTCATCCTTGGAGTAAATTGGGTATGGTTTACCTGATGAGTAATTTTAGGCATTTGCTGACGATTGACATACTATTCACTGGTCTTTGCTGCATCAAGATAGCTTCTAGTAGAGGCTGACGACTTCTGTGATTGAGATGATTCTTCAGTATACCCAAGACCTGTGTTTATCAGAGGATAACACTGAACTTTGATGATTTCATTTAGATTTTCAGATCCTTTAGAAAATCTAAGATTAAGAGATTTTGTTTTCTCAAGTTATTTTCTTAGACCCACAATTTCACATTCTAGATTTTCATTGTGTTTTTCTCTTTCAGTGAGTTGGTGTGTCAACATATCTATGATCATATTATTTTCTTCTAAACAGATTTTGAGTTTAGTGATTTCTTTAAGAAATTCTTCCTCTTCTAAGGCATCCAAAAAATTATCATTGTCATAAGCCATGAGTAGTCTATAATCTTGTTCAGTTTCATATTCATCACTATTGGATATGACATCACTATCTTCATGTGTAAAGTAACTCCTCTTCACAACCTATTTTCTATTTCCTTTTTCATATTCCTTTCCCTTTTAATATTTATCTTTATGAGGACATTTGGCAGCATAATGGCCGACTCTACCACAAGCAAATAATTTGAGAGGTAGCTTACCTCTGAATCTTCTAGAACCCCATTGAAGCTTCTTGACAAAATTCACCTCATCTTCTTCTTCTGAATGTGTTCTGATTCATTGTGATCTTCCTTTTATTTTCCCTTTTTCTGATGCTTTAAAAGTGACTTCTCTCATATATGATGGACCTCCTTTTCTAATTTCAAAGGCAGTCAGGATTCCATGGAGTTGAGTCACAGTAATAGTTTGAAGATCTTGTTTTTCTTCTATGGCAGACACTTTTGACTCAAATTTAGAAGACAAATATCTCAAAATTTTCTCAACTAAAGTAGCTTCCTTTATCTCTTCACCTAGATTCTTCATACAATTAACAATCTCATTTATACGTAAAAATTAACTAGCAACACTCTCATCACTATGCATCTTAAGAGTTTCATACTGAATTCTGAGAGTTTGAAGCTTAGCATGTTTTACCTGAGAGTCTCGTTCATAGCTCTGAATGATTTTGTCCCATATCTCTTTGGCTATCTTGAGCTGCATGACTTTGACAAATTCTAATTCTGACAGACTTCCCAATAATGTATTGAAAACTTTGGCATTGGTTTTGTATAACTTCTTACCTGCAGAGTCTGTAGGAATTGCTGCTGGAAATTGATATCCTCCTTCCACAATTTCCCAAACATCGACTCCAAGCGATTGTAGATAGGCTCTGGTTCTTATTTTCAAATATACTAAGTTTCTCTCATAATTTGAAGATTGGTTGTCTGATGGATCCCATGCCTTCGTGATTATTCATCTTGAAAGATCTTCCTTCAAGCGATCAAGCTTCTTCTGAAGGACCTGCTCTAATTCCAATTGTTGGAAATAATACCGAGAGTGGGGGTGAATCAGTATTATCAAATCAATAAATTTTCATTTCCCAAACAGACTTATATACGCTACTTCTATGAAGTGAACTAGCGTGTACACACTACTCTGATTAGAGAAACTAGTGTATATCCAGAGAACTTGTGAATTATTCAATTTATCATGTGTTGATCTTTAACCAGTGCATCAGTAACATATTAAACAATGTAGTAAAAACAAAATAAACCATCACACATAAGCAACACACATGAACACCAATATTTAAGGTGGAAACC
Organism: Pinus tabuliformis; assembly: GCA_031772625.1. Lineage (NCBI taxonomy): Eukaryota > Viridiplantae > Streptophyta > Pinopsida > Pinales > Pinaceae > Pinus > Pinus tabuliformis. The sequence continues at coordinate 559,148,475 of CM062807.1, forward strand.
CAATGTGGGTGAAAACCACTTGTTGTTGTCGTCTTTGTCTTCTTTTAATGATAAGAAAATCTGTTTACAATATTGTACTGGTGTAGACTCATACCATTACATAGGCACCCACTTGTAGAAGGCTACAACCTTCTCTCATTTTTCAGCTTCTACTGGAAGTGAGATACAACCCCCTTGGTCTTGTACTAGCCAATGTGTTTACTAGTACGTAGGTGCCAACGTACAAAATTCTACGACCTTCTCTCTTCCTCCAGGGACCACGTTTCATAAATTTTCAAACTGACTACTCCTGGCACACAACAATACACATGAAGGTCTCATTTCATCAAATTTTCTTACTGGACCCATCAAAACTTTAAACTGCATCAACCAATAATCACTTAATTTGAATATTCAGATCATTGTCACCAGAACACTGTGCTGAACCCAGAAACATGCATTATCATTAAGAACTAGCTGCAACCTCAAAAATCATGCATTCAATTCTATATCAACTAGCAATATATTGAACATATACTGTCAATTTACAGAGATTTACATAGGTAGTAGCAGAGATCACCTTTCTAACTTATACAATCAATCAATCAGATACCAAACTCCTTATGCATTCAGTTTTACATTCATATCTAAGAAGACTTCATTGACAAATATCAGTAAAGCAACAAAGCTTATCACATATACCAGTTAGATCTGAAGAATAGGCTTTTCTTTTGTATACACTACTTGGAAGAGTAGAACCTATGTGTACACGTGCATTTACCGAGATGAACTAACGTGTAGATCTGCAAATACTTACTTATAACTTCACTGCTATTTCAGACTTCACACAAACCCAGATCATGACATTTAAATAATCAAATAGGTGTACATAATCATATCTAGCCCAACTGATATCAAATCATTCAATGATAAGTCATTTCAGTTCTCATGATCCTGATCCAACATTGAATTCAAGGTGCACAAAATATTTCAGATCAAATCACAAACATATCCCTTGCAACATAAAATATACTTCAGATAGAAGTATTCCTTAGAAACCCTTTTCCCTTGCAGACCTTGCCTTATGATCTTCTCCTCCTTGTATAGTTTTATGCCTTTCTCAATACCTCGGACCAAAACCACTTAGGACTCGTGGTATTCTTGGACAGGATCAAATAGTTGTTACTTCGCTCAATGTTGTGGGGTAATACCATGGTATTGACCCCTGGTATTATCTACTCTTGAAATTCCTTGATTTTCCAACATATACGCGCTTTTCTTCTTCTGAAAGTGCGTGTATACGTATACGCTCTTTTTGTTCTGTGAACCAGCGTGTATACGCTATTTTGACTAAGAGGACTTGCGTATACATCTTAAACTACTTTTCACCATCCTTTACCTTCAACTTCTTCATTCTGACTAGTAGACTTTAGTTTCATCTTCCTGTTCTTCTGTACCAATGCCCTGTTAGATCTGAATGAACCTGCTACAATGTGGGTTGCCTTTCATCAAAACTGAACTGACCTGTGAGTGAGTTTCCATCAAGGAAAACACTTGCATCATAATTCCAACAATCTCCCCCTTTGGACTTGATGGCAACTATGCTGGTGTTGATCACTGCAAGCTGAAGAAATTGTTAGAGATAACAAGCAACACCAAAATACTCTATCCCTTTGACATTAAGGGCAAAGGGCGAACCAAGCTATTCTCTCGCTTTGATATACATTATGATGTCCATGCTCCTCGTGAGTACATACCAAGTCTATAGAGATATGTTTCAAAAGAATAACATGAATCTATAACTCAACAGAGTATGACCTCCCTATGAACAATGATCCATACATACATGAATCACTCAACCAAGTGGGGATACACCATATTTGACTCATCCACTCAACCAAGTGGGGATATACCAATTGTTTATAAATGATAGAAATACAAAAATTATTACACCATGCATCTCATGCAAAGTGGGGATACAAATTACATCATATGTCCAATAGGACTCATTTAAATATAGACCATGACAAAAAAAGTCATATCACACCCTAGATCTTTACATGACTTATGCAACAAATGATATAAGTATCTGAAGCCATAGATGAACTCAGCAACCATGATGTGAACAATGCAGAATGTGGGTGAAGGCTAATGCTCCCCCAAGCCTATGCTACCTATGTATTATCAACAAGTCATTCATCAAGGCATCTTTGTCAGTTAGATAAAAATCAATGAACAAAGCATATTGTTAGACTGTAATCATCAATATCAGACAGAGCATCCATATCAAAGTCTGATCCACTGTTTTTCTGTCAGAAAAACATATACGCTCCTTTAGCCATAGAAACCCACATGTATACGTGACTATACTTCATGAAACTCACATATAATAACCTTCCTTTGAAAACTAGATTTAACTGCAGGATGATGCAGCAACTACTCCCAGCTTTTGTATGAGATATTAAAATGTTTCTATAGGAAGCAGTTTAGTGAATATATCAGGAACCTGTTCTTTGGAGGGAACATACTCAAATTTAACCTTTTGTTCAAACACTTGTTCTAATAGAAAACGGTACTTAATGGGTATGTGCTTGGTCTTGGTGTGCATGACAGGATTTTTCGAAATATTGATGGCACTTGTATTATCACATAGAATGGAGATGGGTGGAGTACATGTGATATGAATGTTTTGCAATGTTTGCATCATCCAAAGTAGTTTCGTGCAGCAAGATGTAATAGCCACATATTCTGCTTCAGCTGTAGATAAGGTAATTGAACTTTGTTTCTTTCTGAACCAAGACACCAACCCTGAACCCATATAGAATGATCCTCCACTAGTACTCTTTTGATCATCCACATTGCCTGCTCAATCTGCATCTGTATAATCATGAAGAGGAAGATTTGTATCTTTAGGATATGATAGTCTAAAGTCCTGAGTTCCTTGAAGATATTTGAAAATTCTTTTGAATGCCTGGAGATGCGATTCCTTTGGATTTGCTTGGAACCTTCCAACAATTCCTACTTCATGCATGATATTAGGTCTGGTACCTGTTGGTTGAAGCTTATAATGATATTCACCCTTGGAATAAATTAGGCATGATTTACCTGAGGAGTAATTTTAGGCCTTTGTTGACGATTGACATATTGTCAACTGGTGTTTGCTGCATCAAGATAGCTTTTGGTGGAGGCTGATGACTTCTATGATTGAGATGATTCTTCAGTATAACCAAGACCTGTCTTTATTAGAGGAGAATGCTAAACTTTTCTGATTTCATTTAGAGTTTCAGATCCTTTAACAAATCTAATATTAAGAGATTTTGTCTTCTCAAGTTATTTTCTTAGACCCACAATTTCACATTCTAGATTTTCATTGTGTTTGTCTCTTTAAGTGAGTTGGTGTGTCAACGTATCTATGATCATATTCTTTTCTTCTAAACATATTTTGAGTTTAGTGATTTCTTCAAGAAAGTCTTCCTCTTCTAAGGCATCCAAAAAATTATCATTGTCATAAGCCATGAGTAGTCTATAATCTTGTTCAGTTTCGTCTTCATCACTACTGTATAAGCCATCACTATCTTCATGCGAACAGTAACTCCTATTCACAACCTGTTTTCTATTTCCTTTTTCATATTCCTTTGTATTTTCATATTTATGTTTATGAGGACATTTGGTAGCATAATGGCCGACTCTACCACAAGCAAAGCATTTGAAAGGTAGCTTACATATCAATGTTCTGGAACTCCGTTGAAGCTTCCTCACAAAATTTACCTCATCTTCTTCTTCTGAAATGTGTTCTGATTGATTGTGCTCTTCCTTTTCTTTTCCCTTTGCTGACGCTTTAAAAGTGGCTTATCTCATATCTGATCGGCCTCCTTTTCTCATTTCAAAGGTAGACATGATCCCATGGATTTGAGTCACAAAGTTTGAAGATCCTGTTTTTCTTCTATTGCAGACACTTTTGACTCAAATTTAGAAGACAAAGATCTCAAAATTTTCTCAACTAAAGTAGATTCCTTTATCTCTTCACCCAGAGTCTTCATACAATTAACAATCTCATCTATACATAAAAATTATCTAGCAACACTCTCATCACTATGCATCTTAAGAGTTTCATACTAAATTATTAAAGTTTAATGCTTATCACGTTTTACCTGAGAGTCTCCTTCGCAACTCTGAATGATTTTGTCCCATATCTCTTTGGCTGTCTTGAGCTACATGACTTTGACAAATTCTGACTCTGATAGACTTCCCAATAATGTATTAACAGCTTTGGCATTGGTTTTGTATAACTTCTTACCTACAAAGTGTGTAGGAATTGCTATTAGAAATTGATATCCTCCTTCCATAATTTCCCAAAAATTGGCTCCAAGCGATTGTAGATAGGCTCTGGTTCTTATTTTCCAATATACTAAGTTGCTCCCATTGAAGATTGGTGGTCTGATGGATCCCATGCCTTCGTGATTATTCATCTTGAAAGATCTTCCTTCAAGCGATCAAGCTTCTTCTGAAGGACCTGCTCTGATTCCAATTGTTGGAAATAATACTGAGAGGGGGGGTGAATTAGTATTATCAGATCAATATTTTTTCATTTCACAAACAAATTTATATACGCTACTTCTGTGAAGTGAACTAGCGTGTACTCGCAACTGTGATTAGAGAAACTAGTGTATACCCAGATGTTACAGGTCAATTTGGGCACATCAATCCCAACTTCTAGATTTGTATTATTAGGGTTCATCAAGCCCTAATTTAGTTGTTTTCATTCCCTAATGAGATCAACCTACATCATGCTTACCTCCCAAGAGTTTCCATGACACCATTCATCCAGAAAGTGTTCCTAAGGAGATCAGTGCAGGTAGCCTTCTATCAGGTTGCATTGCAATGTAGAAATTGCATTGACTAGGTGCCCTGCAATGCGCTTAGCCTTTGTTTCACCTGCGCTGAGCGAGATTCATTGAATTTTTTGAATGTATCCATTGGATTCCTCATCCAATGGATACTTTTGGAAGTTTCCAGGTTGGTTGAGCTCGCATTTGGATGAGGAAGAGGATTAATGAACCTCAATTCATTATCCCTTCCTCCATGGAACCACCTCCCAATTTTGGCAGAGCATTCATGAGGGACATTAATGGCTTAACCTCCTCCATTTAGCTATAAATTGACCAAGCATTCAAAGGCTGGTCTAGGTTGGAATTTCTTGAGCTAAGGAGATGTTGTTTAAATGAGATTAGTGAGAGTATTGTAATGATGTTTAAGTGTTGCTTGATGAGGAGAGAAGGGTTTGATTGGAAGGAAGACACTTAATAGAGCATGAACATTCATGGGTTGTAATATTTCCTCTTATAAATAAAGAATTCAAAGCTTTTTCGATTCATGTGTTTATATGTATATCATATTCTGGATTCTATGATATGTTTAATTAACAGATCTTCATTGTATGCTTTGATTGGTTTCTATCTCGGCTTGTGCGCAGGTACTTTCTAAGCAATTTAAGTACAAAAAGGAGTGGTGGGATTGATCAAAGGAGAGAGGGAGTAAGCTAAACCTACAAGTCGGTTTCTTTTCCTGCTTCTCTTATCTGTTAATTATAGAAAAGGCAACGAATTACTTTGTTTGTTGTTTCTAGGCTAGCTACTAAGTCTAGAGGGTTAGGCGTTTGTAGAAACACTAAATTTGCCCAAAACAAATTGGTGACTCCACTGGGGAATGTTTACCCTTTTAGTAGCTTATCCACCTCCTTAGACACCTTGACATTCTTTACTTGTTGTAATTCAAACTTTTGTATTGAATTTTGGTCAAAATTTGAGGTTAGATGACTCTTGAGTGACCTCACAGGAATTAGTGCAGATTAGCCTTAGAGACAATGCGATGCAGCGCAGTTAGGCCTTCTTTGACCTGCGCTGATTAAGCTTGGAATATTTTAATCAGCGCAGTTTGGCCCTCTTTGACCTACGTTGATCAATTTTGAAATCATTGAAATCAGCGTAGTATTTAGTGAGAGCCAGTGCTTTGCAGCGCAGCTAGCCCCTCTGTGACCTGTGCTGATCAACCTTAGGTTAAATTCCCACCTTTGGATTGAGGTTTTGCCAAAATTCTTCTAATTGCTTGCTTGCTGAAAATCAATGATGTCTTATCTCTGAAAACAGTCTTTTCACCTCCTTAGCCAGCCAACCCTACTTTGATTAGATTGATTAATGTTTCTTTAATGTTTTCTTTGTCATTATCAGTCTATAGTCAAAGTTATAATATAGTTGATCGATTGTTTTTGTCAATAGAAAAGTGTCGTAAAATCGTCATTTTCTTCGAAAAATGAAGTGTCGTAAAGTCTTCCTTCATAAAATATCGATTGATTTATTTGTGCATTTTATTTGTATTTTCATTTAAAGTGTTGAAAATATTCATTTTTTTAAAATCAAAAGTGTCGTACAACCTTCCTTTCCCTTTAAAAGAAATTGTCACAAATCGTCATTTTTTATGAAAAGAGTTCTGAATCGTTTGTGCATTAGTTTTTCTTATTGCATCATTCACATTAAGAGAAACTGAAAAGAAAAACATTCATTATGCATATTAAAGTTTGTGAGTACTTGAAAGGAATAGTTTACGGAATTGCATTAAGTTGTGCTCTTTGTCGCTTATCCAAAAAGTACTTTTATGTTCTATCCCTCATAGCTAGGATTTTCATTGCTAAAATTAAATGGAAAGAGTGCTTCTCATTCTAGTTGCATTCTTAGGAATTTCGGAAAACATCTTGTGGTGAACCTTTAAAGGCAAATTTTAAGCAAGATCAACCTAAAATTTACATCAATTAATCTAATAACACATTGGAACTTAATGAAAAACACTAGAGGTCTAGGCTAGAGATGTGCTCTGACGTCTTTAAACCTAGTGGTTGTTGTTTTCATTGAGGTTGGGTGGTTCCTCTTCTCTGATTCGATAAGTGCTAGTATGGACTTGTGCTCCCTGTACTGTTGAGTATATGGTGGGAGACCCCAATAGGTTGAAATCCTTTATCCCTAGGAAGTTGAGTCTGCCACCTTACCGATCGCAATGCACTGAACACAACATTCAGGAAGAGTGATTGTCATATGTAAAGTCCTTGGTAATTTCTCTTTCATTTATCACCAAGGTGTATATTGCAGTTTTGTTATTTGTCTGGCAAACCCTCTTGTCTAGAATCTCTAGAGAAGTCACTTTCGTTCATTTTTTACTCTTTAACTGTAAAAGGATCATCTGAGCACTTGTCCCTTCAGGCTCATTAAACATCGAAGGCGACTAGAGTCATCTTTTACTTTTTCTTGACTCTTTAAAAATGAAAAAGTAAAGTTATGTTCTAGTGTCGTAAAAATTAATTGACCGTGGATAACATCCTCCATGCTTGCTCCTTAGTTGATCTTAGGTTGAAACATATGGCGACAAATCTGGAGTCCACTAATCAAGGAATTCCTTTTGATGGGAATCCTAGTCCTTTTCCTCCTTTCGGAAATATTGGTGCTCCTTACATGGCTACATTATCCCTTTTGGGATTTACCATTAGCTTGCCAGTATGGTTGTTTTCAACCTCCTTGTTTCAAAATGTCATGATTTCTCTGCAATTGAGTACTCCTCCAACTGGAAAAAATCAACCTCTAGTTGATCCTAAAGTTGACCCTTTGCCTTATTCCTCGGTTGTTTCTTCCTCCCCTTCTTCCTCTTTTCCTGGTGAAAGTATTGGTACTAGTAACCAGGTGGCTAAGAAGAAGAAGAAAGGGAAGAAGAAGAAGAAGAAGAAAATTCAACAAAGGGGCAACAAAGCAACGACTGCTTTGAATGCAGCATCTGAAGAGAAACCGTCCCTCAAGCCTCAAAAAGTTCGATATCCATGCAAAATTTGTGTGGGAGACCATCTTCTTCGAAATTTTCTTGATATTCCTCAGATCTTAGAAGAGTGGTCTTCTCGTTCACATCATCCTGTGTCATCAACTTCTAGAGATCATGTTGGTGACACACCATCAACTAGTGGCAATAAAGATCATGGAAAGAAGGGAAAATTTAAGTTTCCTTGTAGGTTATGTGAAGGGAATCACACCATTCACCTTTGTCCCTATCTGGATGAAGCCAAGAAAGTGTTGGATAACCGTCCTGCTTCACTGCAACGACTTCCATCTGGTTACAGGAAACTTTCCCTTAATCCTTCATTAGTTGATGAATTGACTGACCAAAATCAACCATCGTTCAAACCCACTCTCTCTGAAAGTGAATCCTATGAGTCTATACCCAACCCAAATCAACAAGTCGAGGTAACAGTTGACTCGATTTCACCTTCAGCTAATCGTACCTTTCCCGAAGAGAGTGAAAATGATACCACTCAAGTTCTTTTTGTTTCTTCATATTCTAATGAGCTTGGGGGCAGTCTTCCTGTTCCATCAAGACAAGAGAAAAATCCTCCAGTTCTTGTAACTCAAGGGGTTAATTCTTCCGTTTCTATGGTACCTCCTCCAAGTAGCCTAGTCACTTCCTTTTATTGGAATCGACTAGCAGGATTCTGCCTTCCTTTGTATGTGCCCTTCCAGATCATAGTACAGGTTTGTAATATGATTGTATCTAGCACTATTATAGATGAAGGTGCATCAATGAGAGTATCCTTTCCTCAATTGTTTGGAAAGCACTTGGTTCACCACCGCTTGTGCTTGTTACACATAATCTGTTGGGTTTTAATAGAGGAACCAGTCAACCATTAGGGATCCTCCCTCAGTTACCTATTACTTTGGGAGGAGAAACCATTTATCTAAACGTGATGGTAGTTCCAGGCCCTTTAGATTTCAATTTACTTCTTGGGCGCGACTATGTTTATGACATGGGAGCTATTGTTTCAACACTCTTTTGAGTGATTTGTTTCCCGCATGAAGGCAGAATTGTCACCGTTGACCAGCTTCCATTTCCCGGTCCAAATATGGATTCTAGTCAACCATCTTCCCTAATTGGTCCTTTTGTACCAATGGTATCATCCCCGCCATGGGTTAATTATGTGGCAACCCGTTCCATACCTACATCGAATGACGATCAATTCAGTGATGTTGTACATCATGTACTGGGGGCATTGGAACTAGATCTATCCTTCATGACCTCTTACGAGTTATGATTGAATTCGAGGATAGTTCTTTGTATTGTGTCAACCTCATTAAAAAATGAAACCAAGGATATGAGGATAGTTCTTTTACTGTGTCAACCTCATTAAAAAAATGAAACAACTCCTATGAGGATAGTTCTTTTACTTTGTCAACCTCATTAAAAAAAAATGAAACAACTCCCATGAGGATGTTTCTTTTATTGTGTCAACCTCGTTAAAAAATGAAACAAGTCCATGAGGACAGTTCTTTTACTGTGTCAGCCTCATTAAAAAATGAAACAGGCCAATGAGCATAGTTCCTTGTCTTGTATCAAGCTCATTAAAAAATGAAACAAGGTCCCCTGGAGCAAAGTTCCAAGTCGAGTCTTTGAGTGGATCTCGTAAAATCCCAGTCGAGTCTTTCACTTGATCTCGTAAGCGAACTTTCATTCCATCCACTTGATAGCCATGAGTAGTCTACTTAGGTGAATGTAATGAAGATTAGGGGGCATGCACTTAGTGGTAAAGTTAATTTTCCCTGTAGGTTATGTGAAGGGAATCACCCCATTCACCTTTGTCCCTATCTGGACGAAGCCAAAAAGGTGTTGGATAACCATCCTGCTTCACTGCAACGACTTCCATCTGGTTACGGGAGACTCTCCTTTTCATCATGCTGGGGGCATGTAAATCAATCTCAAGCATAGTTTTTCATTTCAAGCTTGTGTAAACATGAAACTGAATCTAAGCATAGTTCCCTATGGTTCAAGCTTGTGTAAAAATGAACCCATTTCCATTTTTAACCCTTGTGATTTCCATTCTATTGGCCTTTTCTATCATATGAGTCTTGGTTGTTTCATTCCATCACCACCATCTCTTTGGCCGATCATACGCTTTCACTTGGTTATTTTACCTTTTTTGAGGAACAGTTGCAATGGGAGGTCTTATTAGCCAACCTTTTCACATAAATAAACATGTTTTGAGAAGTTCCAACATCACTGGAACCAGTTGCTATCCTAGACACCACTCGTTCCTCAAATTGGAGTCCTCTTTAAGCTCTTTTCAGACTCTCTAAATATGAAAAGATTGTCGAGCGCTTGTCATTTCTAGCTCGTTAACGGATTAGAATCGATATCTACTCAGTATAGTTTTAATCCTTCTTCGGGCTGAGATAGATTAACTACAAAAAAGGTATTTGTTGGTCAAACATGATCAATAGGTTCTCTCTTGTATTATTTTATGCTTTTTCGGACTTGAGAGACAAATCTACGAAAAAGAACTTGTGGAGTTTCCTTTTAGTCCCTTTTCAGACTCTCTAAATGTGAAAAGGACTGAGTTATCTTTGTCGTTAAACTCGTTAAAAAACATTAAATAGTGACAAACTTGTCCATCTAGAAAAGACCGAGTTTCACCTTCGCTAGACTCGTTAAAATATCAAATAGCGATGGATTTACCCGTAGGGTGGAATTATACAACAAGCATATGTTATCCTCCTCAGGCTTGATAAAAATAAAGAGGTACTGGTCAAAAATAACTAGGGAAAATGGGAAAAAGCCTAGAAAACTTTATGGTAGTAGGTCACTCTTGAACATGACACTTTCACCTCGTCACCGTGACTATCTGGGTTGGGTCATTCAGCTTTATGGTTATCACACCGTTGGTCTATCATACCATCCATTTCTTTGTTTTGGGTCAATGCTACCAATTCACTTCAGTGTCGTCGACATGTTCAAGAGAAGTCATTTAGTTCAAAACTTCATCCTTTACAATACTGTAAACCTTCATTTTCATGACCGCCATTCCTGAACCTTGTGTCGTCAGTTGATGTTTCATCTCCAAAACCATTTACCTCATTTTGTGTCGTTGATGTGGGATACATCAAGGCCCTCCTGCGATGAGTCGCTTCTTGTCGACATCAACACATCATCCAAGAAGTTGACTTAGAAACACCCCTTTAGTACCTTGAGGCATGCATACATCAATGGCAAGTTTCTCACTTCCCGCGATAGGTTGAAATCACTGGCCTTCAACTAAAAGACTTCGTATGGTGTTCGACATCAAATCATTTATTCACACCATGCGAAATGTATTGTTGTACCTTGAAGTTCATTATCATTATCGGTGATTCCTCCCACGTCTGTTAATGGCTCACATCATTGGCTGGTAATCAGACGATGTATCTGCATGTCGACTTCAAATCATCTATTCACATGGTTAGACTTGTACTTGAGCGAAAGATTGGACGAGAATGAAGACCACGGATCTAGTTTCATCCATCAGGGTTGTGATATATGTTTTCAAGAGTACTATATCAAATGTACAATGGCCTTACATTCATGGTCATCTATTCATCGGTCTATATCTGTAGACAACTATGTTTGTACATGTAATGAAAGTATATAATCTGAGCATGGGTATGCCTTCCCTCAGCTAGTTCTTGAGAAAAAATCAAATTATCATGATATTTGTATTGTAACTGATGCAGATCTCCTTCCACTTCAAAAATTTCTCTCCAAATGGTAAATCTTTTCACTCGACATATTTATTATCGACTTCATGCTTTAGGGGGAAACTGTTATAGGTCAATTTGGGTACATCAATCCCAACTTCCAGATCTGTATTATTAGGTCCATCAAGCCCTAATTCAGTTGTTTTCATTCCCTAATGAGGTCAACCTACATCATGCTTTCCTCCCAAGAGTTTCCATGACACCATTCATCCAAAAAGTGTCCCTAAGGAGATCAACGCAGGTAGCCTTCTATCAGGCTGCATTGCAATGCAGAAATTGCACTGACTAGGTGCGTTGCATCGCACTTAGCCTTTGCTTCACCTGCGCTGAGTGAGATTCATCGAATTTTTTGAATGAATCCATTGGATTCCTCATCCAATGGATACTTCTGGAAGTTTCCAGGTTGGTTGAGCTTGCATTTGGATGAGGAAGAGGATTAATGAACCTCAATCCATTATCCCTTCCTCCATGGAACCACCTCCCAATTTTGGCAGAGCATTCATGAGGGCCATTAATGGCTTAACCTCCTCCATTCAGCTATAAATTGACCAAGCATTCAAAGGCTAGTCTAGGTTGGAATTTCTTGAGCTAAGGAGATGTTGTTTGAATGAGATTAGTGAGAGTATTGTAATGATGTTGAAGTGTTGCTTCATGAGGAGAGAAGGGTTTGATTGGAAGGAAGACACTGAATCGAGCATGAACATTCATGGGTTGTAATCTTTCCTCTTATCAATAAAGAATTCGAAGCTTTTTCCATTCATGTGTTTATATGTATATCGTATTCTGGATTCTATGATATGTTTAATTAACAGATCTTCATTGTATGCTTTGATTGGTTTCTGTCTCGGCTTGTGCGCAGGTACTTTCTAAGCGATTTAAGTACAGAAAGGAGTGGCGGGATCGATCAAAGGAGAGAGGGAGCAAGCTAAACCTACAGGTCGGTTTCTTTTCCTTCTTCTCTTATCTGTTAATTATAGAAAAGGCAACAAATTACTTTGTTTGTTGTTTCTAGGTTAGCTACTAAGTCTATAGGGTTAGGTGTTTGTAGAAACACTAAATTTGCCCAAAACACCAGAGAACTTGTGATTTAGTCAATTTATCGTGTGTTGATATTTAACCAGTGCATCAGTAACTTATTAAACAGTGCAGCAAAAACATAATAAACCATCATACATAAGCAACACACATGAACATGAAGATTTAAGGTGGAAACCCATTGTGGGTGAAAACCACATGCTTCTGTCATCTTTGTCTTCTTTTAATGATAATAAAATCTGTTACAATCTTGTACTAGTGCAAAGTCATACTAGTACGCAGGCACCCACCTGCAGAAGGCTATAACCTTCTCTCGTTTTCTAGCTTCTACTAGAAGGGAGCTACAACCTCCTAGCTCTTGTACTAGCCAATGTGTTTACTAGTACATAGGCGCCGACGTACAGAAGGATATGACCTTCTCTCTTCCTCCAGGGACCACGTTTCATAAATTTTCAGACTGGATGCTCCTGGCACACAAAAATACACATGAAGGCCTCATTTCATCAAATTTTCATACTGGACCCATCAGAACTTTGAAACTGCATCAACCAATAATCAATTAATCTGAACATTCATATCAATGTCACCAAAACACTGTTCTGAACCCGGAAACATGCATTATCATTGAGAACTAGCTACAACCTCAAAAATCATGCATCAAAATGTATACACTACTATGCTTAACCCAACCTGTGTGTATACACTACTTTACTTTAATCAAACCTGCGTATACCTTCAAAACTACTGAAACATAAAACTTTTGATTCAAGTCTGTATCAACCAGAATTACACTGAACATCTACTGTCAATTTACAAAGCTTTACACAGGCAATAGCAGAGATCACCCTTCTCACTTATACAATCAATCAATTAGATACCAAACTCATTATGCATTTAGTTTTACATTCAACTCTAAGAAGACTTCATTGACTGACATCAATAAAACAATAGAACTAATCAGATATATCAATCAAATTTGAATAATAGGCTTTTTATTTTGTACACGCTACTTGGCAGAGTAGAACCCACGTGTACATGCACATTTACCGAGATGAACCAACATGTAGATCTGCAAATACTTACTTATAACTTCAATGCTATTCTGGACTTCAGACAAACGTAGATCATGAAATTTAAAGAATCAAATATGTGTACATAATCAGATCTAGCCCAACCAATATCAGATCATTCAATGATAAGTCATTTCAGGTCTCATGATCCTTATCCAACTTTGAATTCAAGGTACACAAAATATTTCAGATCAAATCACAAACATATCCCTTGCAACATAAAATATACTTCAAATAGAAGTATTCCTTAGAAATCCTTTTCCCTTGCACACCTTGGCCTTATCATCTTCTCCTCCTTATATAGTTTTAGGCCTTTCTCAATGCCTCAGACCAAAACCACTTAGGACTCATGGTATTCTTAGATGGAATCAAATAGTCATTACTCCACTCAATATTGTGGGCTAATACCATGGCATTGACCCCTAGTATTCTCTACCCTTGAAATTCCTTAATTTTCCAACATATACGCGCTTTTCTTCTTGTGAAAGTGTGTGTATATGTATACGCTCTTCTTTTCTATGAAATAGCATGTATACTTTGTTTTGACTAAGAGGACCTGCGTATATATCTTAAACTTCTTTTCACCATCCTTTACTTTCAACTTCTTCATTATGATTAGTAGACTTTAGTTCCATCTTCCTGTTCTTCTGTAGCAATGCCCTGTATATCTGAATGGACCTGTTAGACTATGGGTTTTCTTTCATCAAAACTGAATTGACATTTGAGTGAGTTGCTGTCAAGAACAACACTTGTATCATGCCAACAATCTCCCCCTTTGGACTTGATGACAAATATGCTGGTGTTGATTACTGTAAGCTGAAGAAATTGTTAGAGATAAACAAGCAACACCAAAATATTCTACCCCTTTGACATCAAGGGAAAAGGGCGGACCAAGCTATTCTCCCCCTTTGATATACATTTTGTTGTCCATGCTCCCTCTAAGTACATGCCAAGTATGCAGAGATATGTTTCAAAAGAATAACACGAGTCTATAACTCAACTAAGTGAGTATGACCTCCCTATGAACAATGACTCATACATACATCAAACACCCAACCAAGTGGGGAAACACCATATTTGACTCATCCACTCAACCAAGTGGGGATATACCAATTGTTTATACATGACATAAATACAACGATTATTACATCATCCATCCCATGCAAGGTAAGGATACAAATTACATCATATGTCCAATAGGACTCATTCAAATATAGACCATGAAAAAAGAAGTCATATCACACCCTAGATCTTTACATGAATTACGCAACAAATGATATAAATATATGAAGCCATAACTAAACTCAACAACCATAATGCTAACAATGCAGAATGTGTGTGAAGGTTAATGCTCCCCCTAAACCTGTGCTACCTGTGTATTTTCAACAAGTAATTCATCAAGGCATCTTTGTCAGTCAGATAAAAATCAATGAACAAAGCATATCGTTAGACAATAATCATGAATATCAGACAAAGCACCCATGTCAGAGTCCGACCCACTATTTTTTCTGTTAGAAAAACATATATTCTCCTTCAGCCACAGAAACCCGCGTGTATACGCGATTATACTTCATGAAACCTGCGTATAATAACCTTCCTTTGAAAGTTGGATTTAACAACAGGATGATGTAGCAACTACTCCCAACTTTTGTCTGAGATATTCAAATGTTTCTCTGGGAAGTAGTTTATTGAATATATCAGCAACCCGTGCTTTGGAGGGAAGATACTCCAATTTAACCTTTTGTTTAAGCACTTGTTCTCGTAGAAAATGGCACTTAATGGATATGTGCTTGGTCTTAAAGTTCATAACATGATTTTTCGAAATACTGATGGCACTTGTATTATCACATAGAATGGAGATGGGTGGAGTACATGTGATCTGAATGTTTTGCAATGTTTGCATCATCCAAAGTAGTTGTGTGTAGCAAGATGTAGCAACCACATATTCTGCTTCAACTGTAGATAAGGAAATCGAACTTTCTTTCTTGTTGAACCAAGACACCAACCATGAAACCATATAGAATGCTCCTCCACTAGTACTCTTTTGATCATCCACATTTCCTTTCCAATCTGCATCTGTATAAGCATGAAGAGTAAGATCTGTTTCTTTAGGATACCATATTCCAAAGTCCTAAGTTCCATGAAAATATTTGAAAATTCTTTTGACTGCCCGGAGATGTGATTCCTTTGGATTTGCTTGGAACATCCCAACAATTCCTACTGCATGCATGATATCAGGTCTGGTACCTGTTGGTTGAAGCTTCTACTGATATTCATACTTGGAGTAAATTGGGTATGATTTACCTTGTGAGTAATATTAGTCCTTTGTTGACGATTGACATATTGTTCACCGGTCTTTGCTGCATCAAGATAGCTTCTAGTAGAGGCTGACAGATTTTGTGATTGAGATGATTCTTCAATATATCCAAGGCCTTTCTTTATCAGAGGAGAACGCTGAACTTTGATGGTTTCATTTAGATTTTCAGATCCTTTAGCAAATCTAAGATTAAGAGATTTTGTCTTCTCAAGTTTTTTTCTTAGACCCACAATTTCACATTCTAGATTTTCATTGTGTTTTTCTCTTTCAGTGAGTTGGTGTGTCAATGTATCTATGATCATATTCTTTTCTTCTAAACGTATTTTGAGTTTAGTAATTTCGTCAAGAAAGTCTTCCTCTTCTAAGGCATCCAAAAAATTATCATTGTCATAAGCCATGAATAGTCTATAATCTTGTTCAGTTTCATCTTCATCACTATTGGATAAGCCATCACTATCTTCATGCGTATAGTAACTCCTTCTATTCACAACCTGTTGTCTATTTCCTTTTGCATATTCCTTTCCCTTTTCATTTTTATCTTTATGAGTACATTTTGCAGCATAATGGCTGACTCTACCACAAGCAAAGAATTTGAAAGGTAGCTTACCTCTGATTATTCTGAAACCCTGTTCAAGATTCTTGACAAAATTTTCCTCATCTTCTTCTTCTGAAATGTGTTCTCATTCATTATGCTCTTCCTATTATTTTCCCTTTGCTGATGCTTTAAAAGTGGCTTCTCTCATATCTGATGGACCTCCTTTTCTCATTTCAAAGGCAGTCGGGATTCCATGGAGTTGAGTGACAGTAATAATTTGAAGATCCTATTTTTATTCTATGGTAGACACTTTTGACTCAAATTTAGAAGACAAAGATCTCAAAATTTTCTCAACTAAAGTAGCTTCCTTTATCTCTTCACCCATATTCTGCACACAATTAACAATCTCATCTATACGTAAAAAGTAACTAGCAACACTCTCATCACTATGAATCTTAAGAGTTTCATACCAAATTCTGAGAGTTTGAAGCTTAGCACGTTTTACCTGAGAGTCTCCTTCGTAGCTCTGAATGATTTTGTCCCATATCTCTTTGGCTGTCTTGAGCTGCATGAATGTGACAAATTCTGATTCTAACAGGATTCCCAATAACGTATTGACAACTTTGGCATTGGTTTCATATAACTTCTTACCTGTAGAGTTTGTAGGAATTACTGCTGGAAATTGATATCCTCCTTCCACAATTTCCCAAACATCGGCTCCAAGTGATTGTAGATAGGCTCTGGTTCTTATTTTCCAATATACTAAGTTGCTTGCATTGAAGATTGGTTTTCTCATGTATCCAATTCCTTCGGGATTATTCATCTTGAAAGATCTTCCATCAAGCAATCAAGCTTCTTATGAAGGACCTGCTCTGATTCCAATTGTTGGAAATAATACTAAGAGGGGGGGTGAATCAGTATTATCATATCAATAATTTTTCATTTCCCAAACA
This sequence comes from Pinus tabuliformis, assembly GCA_031772625.1. Classification (NCBI taxonomy): domain Eukaryota; kingdom Viridiplantae; phylum Streptophyta; class Pinopsida; order Pinales; family Pinaceae; genus Pinus; species Pinus tabuliformis. The sequence continues at coordinate 559,165,955 of CM062807.1, forward strand.
TATTTATATACGCTACTTTTGTGAAGTGAACTAGTGTGTACATGCTACTGTGATTAGAGAAACTAGCGTATACCCAGAGAACTTGTGATTTAGTCAATTTATCATGTGTTGATCTTTAACTAGTGCATCAGTAACTTATTAAATAGTGCAGTAAAAATAGAATAAACCATCACACATAAGCAACACACATGCACGCCAAGATTTAAGGTGGGAACCCAATGTGGGTGAAAACCACTTGTCGTTGTTGTCTCTGTCTTCTTTTAATGATAAGAAAATCTACTTACAATCTTGTATTGGTGCAGACCCATGCCAGTACGTAGGCACCCACCTGCAGAAGGCTACAACCTTCTCTCATTTTCCACCTTCTACTGGAAGGGAGCTACAACCCTTTAGCTCTTGTACTAGCCAATGTGTTTACTAGTACGTAGGCGCCAGACTACAGAAGAATATGACCTTCTCTCTTCCTCCAGGGACCATGTTTCATAAATTTTTAGACTGGATGCTCCTGGCACACAACAATACACAAGAAGGCCTTGTTTCATCAAATTTTCATACTGGACCCATTGAAACTTTCAAACTGCATCAACTAGTAATCGGTTAATCTGAACATTCAGATCACTATCACGAGAACACTGTGCTGAACCCAGAAACTTGCATTATCATTAAGAACCAGTTGCAACCTCAAAAATCATGCACCAGAATGTATACTCTACTTTACTGAACCCAACCTGCGTGTATACACTACCTTTAATCAAACCTGTGTATACCTTCAAAACTACTAAAACATAAAACTTCTGATTCAGGTCTGTATCAACCAACAATATATTGAACATCTACTATCAATTTATAGAGCTTTAGACAGGCAGTAGCAGAGATCGCCCTTCTCACTTATACAATCAATCAATCAAATACCAAACTCCTTATGCATTCAGTTTTACATTCAGATCTACGAAGACTTCATTGACAGACATCAGTAAAAAAAAAATTGATCAGATATATCAGTCAGATCTGCAGAATAGTATTTTCTTCTATATACACTACTTGGAAGAGTAGAACCTGTGTGTAGACACGCGTTTACCGATACGAACGCGTGTAGAGCTACAAATACTTACTTATAACTTCATTGTTATTCCGGACTCTAGACAAACCTAGATCATGACATTTAAAGAATCAAATTGGTGTACATAATCAGATCTAGCCCAACCAATATCAAATCATTCAATGATAAGTCATTTCAGGTCTCATGATCCTGATCCAACATTGAATTCAAGGTGCAAAAAATATTTCAGATCAAATCACAAACATATACCTTGCAACAAAAAATATACCTCATATAGAAGTATTCCTTAGAAACCCTTTTCCCTTGCACACCTTGGTCTTATGATTTTCTCCTCCTTATATAGTTTTAGGCCTTTCTCAATACCCCAGACCAAAACCATTTAGTACTCGTGGTATTCTTGGACGGGATCAAATAGTCATTACTCCACTCAATATTGTGGGCTAATACCATGGTATTGACCCCTGGTATTCTCTACTCTTGAAATTCCTTGATTTTACAACATATACTCGCTTTTCTTCTTGTGAAAGTGTGTGTATATGTATACACTTTTTTTGTTCAGTGAACCAACATGTATACACTGTTTTGACTAAGAGGACCTGCGTATACATATTAAACTGCTTTTCACCATCCTTTACCTTCAACTTTTTCATTCTGATTAGTAGAATTTAGTTCCATCTTCCTGTTCTTTTGTCCCAATGCCTTGTTACATCTGAATGGACCTATTACACTGCGGGTTGCCTTTCATCAAAATTGAACTGACCTGTGAGTGAGTTTCCATCAAGGACAACACTTGTATCATAATGTCTATAGTCTCCCCCTTTGGACTTGATGGCGACTATGTTGGTTTTGATTACTACACACTGGAGAAACTGTTAGAGATAACAAGCAACACCAAAATACTCTCCCCCTTTAACATCAAGGGCAAAGGGCAGACCAAACTATTCTCCCCCTTTTAAAAACATTATGTTGTCCATGCTCCCCCAGAGTACATGTCGACTCTACAAAGATATGTTTCAAAAGATTAACATGACTCTATAACTCAACTAAGTGAGTATGAGCTCCTTATGACCAATGAATCATACATACATCAATCACCCAACCAAGTGGGGATACACCATATTTGACTCATCCACTCAACCAAGTGGGGATATACCAATTGTTTATACATGACAGAAATACAACAATATTACACCATCCATCCCATGCAAAGTTGGGACACAAATTACATCATATGTCCAATATGACTCATTCAAATATATACCATGACAAAAGAATTCATATCACACCATAGATCTTTACATGACTTATGCAACAAATGATATAAGTATCTAAAGCCATAGCCGAACTCAGCAACCATGATGCCAATAATGCAGAATGTGCGTGAAGGCTAATGCTCCCCTGAACCTGTGCTAGCTGTTTATTGCCAACAAGTCATTCATCAAATCATCTTTGTCAGTCAGATAAAAATCAATGAAGAAAGCATATCGTGAGACCGTAATCATCAATATCAGATAGAGCACCCATATCAGAGTCTGACCCATTGTTTTTCTGTCAGAAAAACATATACGCTCCTTCAACCATAAAAAACCGCGTGTATACACAACTATACTTCATGAAACTCGTGTATAATAACCTTCCTTTGAAAACTGGATTTAATAGTAGGATGATGAAAAAACTACTCCCAGATTTTGTCTGAGATATTCAAATGTTTCTCTGGGAAGCAGTTTAGTGAATATCTCAACAACTTGTTCTTTAGAGGGAACATACTCCAATTTAACCTTTTGTTCAAGCACTTGTTCTCATAGAAAATGGTACTTAATGGGTATGTGCTTGGTCTTGGAGTGCATGACATGGATTTTAGAAATATTGATGGCACTTCTATTATCACATAGAATGGAGATGGGTGGAGTACATGTGATCTGAATGTCTTGCAATGTTTGCATCATCCAAAGTAGTTGTGTGCAATAAGATGCAATAACCACATATTATGCTTCAGTTGTAGATAAGGAAATTGAACTTTGTTTCTTGCTGAACCAAGACACGAACCGTGAAACCATATAGAATGCTCCTCCACTAGTACTCTTTCGTTCATCCACATTGCATGCCCAATCTACACCTGTATAAGCATGAAGAGTAAGATATGTGTCTTTAGGATAATTTAGTCCAAAGTCTTGAGCTCCTTGAAGATATTTGAAAATTATTTTGACTCCTTGGAGATGTGATTCCTTTGGATTTGCTTGGAACCTTCCAACAAATCCTATCGCATGCATGATATTAAGTCTAGTACCTGTTGGTTGAATCTTCTACTGATATTCATCCTTGGATTAAATTGGGTATGGTTTACCTGATGAGTTATTTTAGGCCTTTGCTGACGATTGACATACTGTTCACTGGTCTTTGCTGCATCCAGATAACTACTGGTGGAGGCTGATAGCTTCTGTGATTGAGATGATTCTTCAGTATATCCAAGACCTGTCTTTATCAGAGGAGAACGTTGAACTTTGATGATTTCATTTAGAGTTTCAAATCCTTTAGCAAATCTAAGATTAAGAGAATTTGTATTCTCAAGTTCTTTTCTTAGACCCACAATTTCACATTCTATATTTTCATTATGTTTTTCTCTTTCAGTGAGTTGGTGTGTCAACGTATCTATGATCATATTCTTTTCTTCTAAATAGATTTTGAGTTTATTGATTTCTTCAAGAAAGTCTTCCTCTGTAAGGCATCCAAAAATTTATCATTTTCATAAGCCATGAGTAGTCTATAATCTTGTTCATTTTAATCCTCATCACTTTTGGATAAGCCATCACTATCTTCATGCATTTAGTAACTTCTTCTATTCACAACTTGTTTTCTATTTCCTTTTGCATATTCCTTCCCCTTTTCATATTTATCTTTATGAGGACATTTGGCAGCATAATGGCCGACTCTACCACATGCAAAGCATTTGAAAGGTAGCTTACCTCTGAATCTTCCAGAACCCCGTTGAAGCTTCTTAACAAAATTTACCTCATCTTCTTCTTCTGAAAATGTGTTCTCATTCATTGTGATCTTCCTTTTATTTTCCCTTTACTAACGCTTTAAAAGTGGCTTCTCTCATATATGATGGACTTCCTTTTCTCATTTCAAAGGCAGCCAGGATTCCATGGAGTTGAGTCACAGTAATAGTTTAAAGATCTTATTTTTCTTCTATGGCAAACACTTTTGACTCAAATTTAGAAGACAAAGATCTCAAAATTTTCTCAATTAAAGTAGCTTCCTTTATCTCTTCACCCAAATTATTCATACAATTAACAATCTCATCTATACGTAAAAAGTAACTAGCAACACTCTCATCACTATGCATCTTAAGAGTTTCATATTGAATTCTGAGAGTTTGAAGCTTAGCACGTTTTACCTGAGAGACTCCTTTGTAGCTCCAAATGATTTTGTCCCATATCTCTTTTACTTTCTTGAGCTACATGACTTTGAAAAAATCTGATTCTGACAGACTTCCCAATAACATATTGACAACTTTGGCATTGGTTTCGTATAACTTCTTACCTGCAGAGTTTGTAGGAATTGCTGCTGGAAATTGATTTCCTCCTTCCACAATTTCCCAAACATCGGCTCCAAGCGATTGTAGATAGGCTCTGATTATTATTTTCCAATATACTAAGTTGCTCCCGTTGAATATTGGTGGTCTGATGGATCCCATCCGTTCGTGATTATTCATCTTGGAAGATCTTCGTTCAAGCGATCAAGATTCTTCTGAAGGACCTTCTCTGATTCCAATTGTTGGAAATAATATCGAGAGGGGGGGGTGAATCAGTATTATCAAATCAATAATTTTTCATTTTCCAAACATATTTATATACACTACTTCTGTGAAGTGAAGTAGCGTGTACACGCTGCTGTGATATGAGAAACCAACGTATACCTAGAGAACTTGTGATTTAGTCAATTTATCATGTGTTGATCTTTAACTAATGCATTAGTAACTTATTAAACAGTGCAGTAAAAACAGAATAAACCATCACACATAAGCAACACACATGAACACCAAGATTTAAGGTGGAAACCCAATGTGGGTGAAAACCACCTACTGCTGTTGTGTTTGTCTTCTTTTAATGATAAGAAAACCTATTTACAATCTTGTACTGGTGCAGACTCATACTAGTACGCAAGCACCCACCTGTAGAAGGCTACAACCTTTTCTCATTTTCCAACTTCTACTGGAAGGGAGCTACAACCCCCTAGCTCTTGTACTAGCCAATGTGTTTACTAGTACGTAGGCATTGGCCTACAGAAGGCTACAACCTTCTTTCTTCCTCCAGGGACCACATTTCATAAATTTTCAGACTGGATGCCCCTGGCACACAACACTACACATGAAGGCCTCGTTTCATCAAATATTCATACTGGACCCATCAGAACTTTCAAATTGCATCAATCAATAATAAGTTAATCTGAAAATTCAAATCATTGTCACCAGAAAACTATGCTGAACGTGGAAACTTGCATTATCATTCAAAAATAGCTGCGACCTCAAATATCATGCATCAGAATGTATACACTACTTTACTGAACCCAACCCACATGTATATGCTACTTCCTTTAATCAAACCGACGTATACCTTCAAAACTACTGGAATATAAAACTTCTGATTCAAGTTTGTATCAACCAACAATATACTGAACATCTACTGTCAATTTACAGATATTTACACAGGCAGTAGCAGAGATCACCCTTCTCACTTCTACAATCAATCAATCTGATACAAAACTCCTTATGCATTTAGTTTTAGATTCAGATCTAAGAAGACTTCATTGACAGACAACAGTAATACAATAGAACAGATCAGATAGACCAGTCAGATCTGAAGAATAGGCTTTTCTTTTGTATATTCTACTTGGAAGAGTAGAACCTGTGTGTACACGCTCATTCACAGAGACGAACCAACATGAAGATACAAAAATACTTACTTATAACTTCGTTGCTATTCTGAACTTCAGACAAACCCAGATCATGACATTTAAAGAATCAAACAAGTGTACATAATCATATCTAGCCCAACCAATATCACATCATTCAATTATAAGTCATTTTGAGCCCCATGATCCTGATCCAATATTGAATTCAAGGTGCACAAAATATTTCAGATCAAATCACAAACATATCCCCTGCAACATAAAATATACTTCAGATAGAAGTATTCCTTAGAAACCCTTTTCCCTTGCACACCTTGGCCTTATCATCTTCTCCTCCTTATAAAGTTTTAGGCATCTCTCAATAACTTGGACCAAAACCACTTAGGACTCGTGATATTTTTGGACGGGATCAAATATTTGTTACTCCACTTAATATTGTGGGCTAATACCATGGTATTGACCCTTGGTATTCTCTTCAAATTCCTTGATTTTCCAACATATACGCACTTTTCTTCTTATGAAAGTGCGTGTATATGTATACGCTCTTTTTGTTCAGTGAACCAGTGTGTATATGTTGTTTTGACTAAGAGGACCTGTGTATACATCTTAAACTACTTTTCACCATCCTTTACCTTCAACTTCTTCATTTTGATTAGTAGACTTTAGTTCCATCTTCATGTTCTTCTATACCAGTGCCCTATTACATCTTAATGGACTTGTTACACTGTGGGTTGCCTTTCATCAAAACTGAACTGACCTGTGAGTGAGTTACCATCAAGGACAACACTTGTATCATAATGCCAACACTCTATCCTTTTCTTTCTCAACCAACTGATGTATCCTTCATGTGAAATCATCTAGTTCTTCATAAGAAATCATAATGCCAACACTCTATCCTTTTCTTGCTCAACCAACTGATGTATCCTTCATGTGAAATCATCTAGTTCTACATAAGAATCTTATAAAACTTTGATAATAGGAAAAGTTAATTATGTAAGGTTGGAAATAATTTACATGTTTCTCTTTTTGGAGAAACCCTATTAGCACAAAGAGAAAATTTTCAATGGGTATCCTAACTCTTCTTATGATCATCTAACACTCTCTTGATCTCCTTTAACAGAATCTTGTTTGAAGACTCAACTAGTACATTTCCCTATGGGTAATATGTAGTAAAATGGTGAATAACAATATGATATTTCTGGTAAAACTCAATCATCTTGACATAAATGAAATATTGTGCATTATCTATGGCAAGTTTCTTTAGTTAGCCAAATTTTGGACAAAATGTTTTCTTCTAAGAACTTTACCATCAGTGTGTCTATTGCATTCCTTGCTAGAATCACCTCCACCTACTTAGTAAAATAATCAGTTGTAGTTGAAATCCATTTGTGTTGATTACTTTATGTTGGATGAATATTTCCAATGAAATCTAAGCCCCACTATATAAAAGGTGCTTCCACCAAGGTTGGAATCAAAGGAAAAGTTGGCAAGTTTTCCTTAACTACAAAAAATTGATGAGGAACACAACTTCTGACCTTTGCTCTGACTTGCGAAAACAACTTCGGCTAATAAAAACATGCCTTCATGATAAGCTTATGAGCAATTGATATCTAATAAAAATGTCCTCAATAGGCACCCTTATGGAATTCATATATTACCCCATTTGTTTCATTTCCAGTCATGCACAATAAAAAAACACCTAAAGGGTCCTTCCAATAGATATTTTCATTGATGATACAAAAATTTATTGCTTTAAGCATGACAAATCTAGCTTGAATTCTATTTAATTTAGAAGGACTTTGAAATATTTTCAAAAAGTAGACAATATTCTTAGACAAGTTCGGATAATAAAAAAAATATTTTACCTTGAAAGAAGGTTATTGTGTGTTCTTTTCTTTTTCCTTTGGAGAAGGTTATTGTGTGTTCTTCTCTTTTTGCTCCAAAGAATGTTGTTGTGTGTTCTATTGGAGAATGTAACTAGTTTCAGTCTTCACAATTTGTACATTATGTATTTTATGTAAAGAGTAGAAGCAAATAAAAAGAAAATTTATTATTATTATTTTTCTAAAAAAGCATGTTCTTCATGATTCTAGGTTTTTGAGTCAAATAGTTAAAGTCCTATTTGGACCTATTATAAAAGAGAAAGAAAAATATTTTTTAAATATGTAATTTTGGCTCAAAAAATCCACTAGGGGCCAAGTCATCCTACTTATCAAGTCAGCCCTGCCCCAATGGACATTTCTATTCACAACCCTTTGAACAATATAAATAGAGGGAAGATAGAGTTCATTTGGAGACACAAACTTGATGAATTGTGGTCTAAAATATCGTAGAGAGGGCAAAGAAGAAGTGGAGAGTTGAAGTATGAAAGAGAGGATTTCCTCTTGAGCTAGGATTTGTGGAAATTCTACCTTGGTACACCTCTTGTTGCTAGTCTCTTATTGATGGATCTGCTGGAAACAAGGAATACTTGACTTGGGATATAGAGGTGGAAGTTTTTTGTGGTTATGGGTCTTGGATATCTCATTGATCTGATTCTATAAGAAGAAAATTTTCTGGGTTTTCCCCTTGAAGGGTCTTTGCCCTGGATTGGAGCCTATATCTTGAATTCATTGTTTTTTCTTGATCTTCATGTTAATATTTTGGTAATTATTTGATGAAATAAACAAAACAAAATTAATAAGAAGCCAACAATATTCACAAACAATTACTAATTGAAGAGAAATCTAATGATATGTTGAAAACCTCCTGATTTCCAACATGGTATTAAGGCAAGGTTTGAAGATGGAGGCTAGAGATCACTTATATTGGCTTGAATTCATGAATTAGTGCATCCATGAAAGTGGCTCATTATATTATTGAAGGCTCAAATTTTTTTGACATCCAATAGCACGCATTTTGTGTTCACATGGCTTTTCTAAATGGCTTTGATATCTATAAATTGTCTTGACCAAGGATCAATAAATATATTCCTTTGACTTGATATTTGTAGAATTAATATTGTAATGAATTTACAATTTCAATTATATAGTATGGCCTTATTTCCGTGGCGCACTATTACAATAAGGCATCACTTAGTTTTATGGATTGAATTATAACCCTTTGGCTCACATCTATCACACGGGAACTTTATGAATCTCAATTTGTAAATCGATATGCTCAGTTTATGTAAAGGCTCGCGTTAATCAACAACAATTTGTGTATATGTTCTATGGTTTTCTTTACATGACTCTGTGGTAGCTGGACGTGCATACTGTGTAGTGGCTAGTAATATTTTTAAGTGGCTCGTATGTTCTCTTTATATACACATAATGGAATTGAGTGGGCGGTCTGTAGCTCAAAATCCCAACTTGTGATCATTCGTTGGCGTCACAATCTATCTATGTGAAAATTGAGGATTGTATGGCTTGTTGTCTTGTATGGAATGACCTTACAGTGCCATTAACATGGACGTGCAGTTGTAGCTCACTTGCAGTTCAGTGGGAAATACTATAAATCTTGGCTCGATCCTACGACTCATAAAACAAAGGAATAGTGTCATCTTCTATAAAAATGGTGGACTCAATATATTCCTTTAAACTCACTTAATGAATTGATGACTCAAATTACAATGTGTTGTCCTACATATATACTACAACATTATTTTGATCTGGAGTAGATGGTCTTGCATCTATGGATGATCACTTTATACGTGATCTTGAGTAATCACGCATTCAGGAGATGTCCCACTCTATGAGACAATATCAAACTATGGAATATTTAATGATCTTGATACAATCTTGATATAATACAGTGGCAATGGTTTTATACAATGGCAAGGTCTCACATGACATCTTGATGTTGCCAAGAATACACCTCACAACTAACCTTAATATGTGGTTTAATGGTTTTGTCTCTACAATGAATTATGTATAGATAATAGTTTGATGATATGCTTTGTGGCATGATGGTTTGCACACATTGATGGCTCTCTCATATATACATTCTGATAGTAGAATAAATAACATGATTAAATTCTAAATATGCAATTAAGGGTTCATGAACTATGGAATCTTGTTTTGAAGTTTATCACTCTTGTTGTCAAAGAATTGGAATGTAACGTATGATAGAGCCATTGATTTAGTGGTTGAAGGCACAATTTATGTCTTGGTTGTGGTTTATCAAGGTCAGAAAATGAAAGTTTCCACACAAAGTAATAACAAGCTTTCTACAAGTGATCTCTAAGTTTGTATCATCAATGGAAGTGATAGTAGTATGGAAATTCTTCTACAATGCTATGGATTATGAGATCAAATCTTTGAGAAGCATATCCTTTAGAAGTTTTCTTTCCTGAAGAAGGCTAATTGTGGCATGAATCTATGATAAAATGTGAGGGACAAAATGTTTTTGAGTTTGAATGTCTCTTTAAAGCAACCACGAGACTTCTTAAAGAACCAAAAATACTTGGAGCACATCTATAAGACACATAAAAAGGAATGATATCTTAAAATTGGTATAACTTTGCGAGAAGACAAAGTTGGCAACTCAACATAGGAGACGATAAACACTTTAATAAGTGTTGACACATGAAGAAGGATCAAATCTTTGAAGTTATGGTAATATCGTAGAGGTATGCACAGTGATTATGTGCATTATATGTTATGTGTCTAGACTATGGTGATAAACATTAGTAAGGGTTTGTAAAGTTTCTTAGTGTTTTGCAGTTAATATGTTACATCTAGGGTAAATTGTGGGAAAATATTTGGTATTTAGGGTTTTAAACCCTAAATTCTACTAACCCTAAGAGAAAAATCCCTAACCCTAATTGGTTGTTCCATCTAAGGAAACCCTAGTACCTATATATAACATCTAGGGTTTGTAAATTTAAATATTGAAAGGATAATCTAAGGGTATGTGGTAAAACCATAGCAAGGGTTGAATTGAATAAACCTGGGGATTGAAATCAAAACCCTAGGGATGATGTTTCTGATAAAACCCTAATAAGCATTAGATCAAGAAATATAGGTTTTGTAACTAGAACCCTAGAAGTACACCTTTTGAGATATCTTGGAAACCCTAGATTATCAGGATTGACATCATGCTCTTACCTTTGTATATTTTGCTTAGTTGTATTTGGCGGTGAAAATTGCAAGTACATAATAAATGAAGCAAGGTAAGAAGGATGGAAGAATAAAGCAAAGAAAGACTCATGCTTAATAATGACTCCTTGATGATGATGAGCATGGTTAAAAGAGGGAACCGCAAGGACCCTGATAGACATGATGTCAAAGCTTCAATTTGATGAGTTCATTCCAAGAATACATCGATGTTTGAAATATGAAGCATAACCTTTTTGTAATATGGAGACAAAACATAAGAATTTTGACTTTAGACAGAGCTAGTAACATAATTTGACATGATGCCTTAAATAAGAGGCTATTGTGATTTGGTAACTCTGATATCGATGGTCTTCTTAGAATATGACTTGGCTCCCTGGGATAACATATTGAAAAAGTATGTGAAGAAGCTAGGAGGGGAGTTTACTTGATGTTGTTGTATCTACAACTACGTGGTTTGATATGGAGTTAGACCATGCAAAAGGATGTTGATCTAAAAGGAAACAAGTAATGAGAATATGACATCTTGAAAAAAGGCCATCATGTTGAGGTAATTATGATATTAATGTTTTAATTGGTATACAATTTTTCTACCTTGAATAATGTTGTTGAAATGAATAATGGAAGTTGAGGCAAGTGTATCTACAATTGTTTGTTTTGAACTCAATTCTATGAATTCATGGATTGAGTGGATGTATTTGGTAATCCTTGAAGGATTACATGTTCAAGATGTCTATTTAATCATGGGATTGAAAGGTAAAAATGTAAAGATATAACCTAATGTTTATATGATAATGAATATCACTTTCATAATTGAAAGAAGATATGTTTAGATCTACCTTGATTGGCTCAATCTAATTCCTTTGTTGATGATGACTAGAAGAAAGTGATATGAAAGGTTGATGGCATGAACCTCGTCACAATTTGAAGAAGGTTTGGCTCCATTACAAAAGCTCAATAGTTTGAGATGCAAAGAGGAGGAGCCATGCAACTATTACATGAAGATATACATGACAAACAAGTAATTGATGTATTCATAAAGACACAAGGTTATGAATTCCCAATTGGAAGGAAGTAAGAAATCTCCTTCATGTTTGAGAAGGGGTAAGAATCTATTCCCTGATCTAGAGGGAATTAAGAGTATCTCCCTGTTTAAGAGGGAAGTGATGATGCAAATTATATTCTCTTCTTCATGTGTCATGCACTAGGCCAAGACTAACAATCATACATCTAGTGAAGGCCATGGAGGGAGAATGGGACATGGAGGATTAGATACGCATCTGAGATTTCCTTGAGGTTAGTGAGTCCAAGATAGGAAGTAGACCAATACTATTTGAGGATTGGACATATATCCAAGATAAGAGTGGTCAAAGAGAACTGATATTCTTTGAGGATGGGTATTCCAAGATAATAATAGTCCTAAAAGGACATACCTAGTGAATACCCATATGGGGTATGTGCCTTAAGAGGTAGTGTGGTGTCTAGTGTAAAGCCTCCCAACATTATGCTTTGAAATAAAATGGGCTTGTCAGTTAAAGGCCTTACTATGTGTTATCACTCCATAATTTTCCTGGCAGTGAAAGGAAATCTTGGAGGTAACATTGGACCAATATTTCGGATCAGAATCTGACCCTTCCAACCTTAGAGAGGGGACTCTCCACAACTCATTTGTCCAATATCACTTCAACAACGGGTTGTGTGCTCAGATCAGTGGCCAAATATTTTATAGATGTGGATCTTTAAACAAAAAGGTTTGGTAGGGTTTAACAAAACTCCATTGGGCATGTATTCATAATAAAAGGGTAAATTAAGGTTTTCAAGACCACTTACTATGAACAAATACTCTCAAAGGCTAGATAGCCAACAATTTGTAGACATCAAAGTTGTTATAGCGTGAAGATGAGAAGAAAAACATGTAGGAATTGAATTTTGTTATAATATCAACAAACTATATAAGGTTGAATGTAAGATAAAGAGCATAAAAAATTATTTCTCTATCTTTAAACTTGCGTTCAAAACATATGAATATAAATCATGATGAACCAAAGAAGGAAAATTCATAGAAAGATAGAGTAGAAATAACCAACACTTGAATCATTGAGGCCAAATTATTGTACTTCTGCTTGGAAAATTGTATTAACAACCAAATAATTTTTACATACACTAGTGTTTCCCCAAAAAAAACCCAACCTCTCGTTCATTTTGATAAATAACTTTATGGAAAATTACATTCTCATCAAGATCCAAAGATAATGGATCTCAAACCTCTTCACCTATTTTGAGTTTATGAATTCAAAAAATTAAGGAGGAGATAATATATAATCCCAAAGTCAAATTAATGAGGTGGATTTCCAACTGAAATTTGATTGGGCGTTTTTCTAAAAAATAGAAAAAGTTAATCCAGGAAAATTTATGAAAAACAGGCTCCAAATATTCATTTTTATCTCCTAAACCGTGATAGTTGTGTAAACATTGAAAGATGTTTTTGTAAATAAGTCTATTCCCAAAAAAAACCTATTTCATATTTGAAAACATCATTTTTTGATCCTCGAAAATATCTCTTCAAGACGATGACTAAAACAGGGGAAAAAAGAGTGTTATTAGCATTGCTCTGACAACTTTGCTCCATTCAGACTTTAATAAATTGTGATTCAAGTGTTGGGGAAATTATCCTTTATAAGGGTTTTGAGATCAATTGCCTACACCATCTTCTTTTTAAACCATTTTTCGCTATCAAAAGATGTCTTTGTTTCTTCTGCAATGGTGTCTTTTGTCACTCTAAATGTAACCCTTAAACCCTAAAATGATTTCCATCTAAGGTATCTATGAAATTGGAGGGTAGTTTCATATCATATCCACTGAATAGGTGAAAAATATGCTCCCAACATGTGTTCCTAAAGTGTGGAAACAACTCATCATAGGCTTCAAACCATTCAGGCCTATCAGGTTCGTAATGCCTAACGTCTTCCATTTCCCATTTCTTCAGTTGTTGACATGACTTTCACTAGCATACAAAATAAAAAATAGAAAGAAATTCCTTGAATTTCTATAAAATCCTATTTAGTAATGTGTTGGAAGCTTACATGTGACACCAGTGCCTCAAAAACCTCTAATTGGTCAATCACCACCTTAAAACTTCTTCTCAAACTTTCTAAAAGCTTGTTGATGTAAATATAACCCTTTATATGATATAACTTTAATAAACCTTTGATTTAAAAATGTCATTAAATATTTTGATTAAAAGACCGTTGGTAACTTTACTTCAAAATATTTTAGGGTTTCCCATTTTGTAGCAGTCTTGTAGGCTCTGAATTCTGATTTCGTAGCACGCCACATGTAGGCACTGAATTATGATTTCATAGCACACTTGTAGGCACTAAACTTTGATTTCGTAGTGCACCTGTAGGTGCTGAATTCTGATTTCATAGTGCACCTACAAAATAAAACTTGTATAACCTTCATAAATGAAACTTAATTTGAGTTTCCTTTAACATTTGATTGATCATTAGGTAACACAAAATATTAGGATACCTGATTGTCCATAAAAAATTATTAACTTTTAACTCAAACTAAGTTTAAAGAAGTTTTAAAACACATCAGAATTCAAAGTAAATGAACTAGGCCATGTTAGAGCTAACTTTTCTCCAAGGAATTTTTAATTTTATGGAAATGTAACAAATAGTGCTAACAGTTGGCTCTAATGGGGATATTTTCCTCCGTACGAGGCATCAAAGAATTTTAGACCAAGTGCCTAGACCATTGGGCTGCTCCCAACTCTGAAAATCAATTCATTTTCCAAATCTAAAACTTGTGACTTGACCTGCAACCAACTCATTTTGCAACTGAACCAAATCCAAACTGAAAACTGAAACTATACATTGGAATCTAAAACACATTTTGAAAAGGATGCTCACAACAATGATCTTATTCACAAATAAACCGACTTACTCTAAGCTGCTGAAATAACTGCTCAATCAAGTGATACAAAAATGGCAATGAAACCAATCAAGCAATTTGTTCACTGGTTGAAATCCTTGCATGTCTTTGATCAAGGGAAAAATGAAAGACCTACTTAATGAAAACTCAAATAAAAGCTTGAAAACAAACTCAATGTTGACAAAATATGAAAATTTGGGCCTGCTTACTGTCTCCAGACATGCTGCAAAAGGATCTTCAAAGTAATGAAAACTGATGTGACTTTGTATAAGCCTTTCAACTGCTCTCTTGCTTTCATGAAATTCCAACTATCGGTTGTCATAAAAAGGATGAAAATATTCATGAAATTGTTGCAATGGAACAACTTGTGGCAAAAAAGATATGATTGGTTTTGACACTAACTCATCATCCTCTTCATTTTCAAACTCACAGTTGCTCAGTGGCTGAAATTTTTGACTGATAAAACCCTCCATATAACAAGCTACAAGATCACAAAAATTAGTAAAATATTGTTGATTTATGATGTTGTCACGTTGTTCCAACAAACCTATGTGATTTTGCATCAACTCAATTTCTTATGTTTTATTAATGATTTTAAAATTCCCTTTCAAAATTTTGAATGAAGAAAATCATAAGGGAAAGGAATTACCTTCAGCTGACTCACAACTTTCCTCATGTTCTATGTCATGTCTGCCATCAAAGAGTTGAGTTCTTTTATGATACTGCTGAAAATTATTACTTTCTGATTGAGAAGACATTGTTGCTTGTTCTTGAAAATTGGCCTCATAATGATCATACTCAGTATATATAGGAAAACTAAAAACCTCTTGAATATCATCAACAATAAAATTTGAGACAACAACTTTCTCTTCAACAAGCTAATTATTACTCTTTGCAAAAACATGATAATTGAGATTCAAAAAAATGTATGACATTATCAATCCTCTGCACAAAATTAAAAGGATCAGGAATCAGATGAAGTCTCGCTTGGACACGCTCATTCTCTTGTTCATTTGAATCTGTAACTTCATCAATAATATGTTTTGTGAGTTCTCACATGCTTGAAGGTTGTCATCTATTTCATGAGCATCAATGAACATTTGCTACAAGGTTACAGACCTTTTATCTGTGAGTAGGTAAGGAAATTGTAAATGAAAGGTTGTTGCATAACGCAACATGGTAGTGGCTTGAGGAGGTTAAATGTCTCTAGGCATATTGTGATAAACACTATTGTTTTTAATAGTAAACATAGAGATAGTTTCATCCCTTTGTTTCTCTATGACACGAAACTCTAAAAGATGTTGATTCTTGGATTTCCCTCCCACAAAATTTCAGAAAGATATCACTCAGTTCCTCCCATGAATCGACTGATTCAGGCTCCAAATGCCTAAACCAATCCTTAGAATCCCCTTGCAATGAATGAGAAAATGTTCTCAAGTAAACATCATCATGCTCAACATCAAAAAGGTTTGTAAAATGCTCGAAGGCCTGAATGTGTTTTTCAGCTGTAAATTTGTCAAGTTCTCCATCAAACTTGGGAAGGTATTTATAATGCTTCAGAGGAAAATCATGAAGGATATGTGACAATTTTAAAGGTCTATATCTCTCTTGAATCTTGGAAGGTATAATATTAGATACAAGAGGTGTAATATCATGCTTGATCACATGAGGCTCACAAGACTGGTCATCGACACCATATGGCTTATATGAAGGATCTTGGTCAAGGTAAATAATGCAAGAAGGTATATCTATAGTTTACAACACGCAATGGAAAAATATTTTGATATGCTCAGGAAAGGACAAGAAGTACTTGACAAAAAACAATATTGCATCTTGGAGAAAACTCGAGCTTTGATACTTGGTTTTCTGTAGTTTCCTTTCATGTCTCTGTCAATAAGGCTCATCCTCTAGACAAGTCTTTGAATTTGATTTAAAGCTTGATTCAAGTCACTGGGTAAATGATGCACAACTTGATTATGTTTTATCCTTCTCCACCATCAATGATCAAATCTGGATCTTTGTTGTTCTTTCTTGGGGAAGATTTAACCTTCGTCCTTGGAAACAACACCAAAATGTTATCACTCAATAATTTTCCTGGTTGTGAAAGGAAAACCTGAAGGTAATATTGGACCAATATTTTATATCAGAATTTCACCCTTCCAACCTCAAAGAGGGCTCTCTCTACAACTCAATTGTCCAATACCACTTCAACAGTTGGTTGTGTGCTCAAATCATTGGCCAGATCTTCCATGAATGTAGATCTTGAAACAAAAAGGTTTGGTAGGGTTTAACAGAATTCCATTAGGCATGAAGTCATAATAAATAGGTCAATTAAGGTGTTCAATACTAGTTAATATGAACAAATACTCACAAATTCTAGATAGCCAGTGATTTGTAGACATCAAAATTGTTATAGCGTAAAGATGAGAAGAAAAACACATATCAATCATAACAAAGAATGTAGGACTTGAATTCTATTATAATATCAACAAATTATAGAAGGTTGAATGTAAGATAAAAGAGCATAAAAAATGAATTCTCTATCTTTAAACTTGCATTCAAAATAGAGGAATATAAATCATGATGAATCAAAGAAGGAAAATTTCATAGAGAGAGACTCGAAATTGCCAACACAAGAATCATTAAGGCCAAATTCTAGTATTTCTGCTTGAAAATTTTATTAACAACCAAAGAAATTTTACATACCCCAATGTTTCCCCAAAGAAACCCCAACCTCTGGTTCATTTTCATAAAAAAACTTTATAAAAAATTACATTCTGATTAAGATCCAAAGATAATGGATCTCAAACATCATATTTTCAGCTTATTAAATCAAAAAATCAAGGAGAATATATATCTGATCCCCAAGCTGAATTGATGAGGTGGATTTCCAACTAAAAATTGATTGGGTGTTTTTCTAAAAATAGAAAACAATAATTCTAGCGAATTTCTAAAAAATAGGCTCCAAATATTCCTTTGTATCTCCTAAATCGTGATATCTGTGTAAAAATTGAAATAGTTTTTTTCGAAATAATCCTCTTAGTAACAAAATCCTCTTTCATATTTGTAAAATTCATTTTCAGCTCCTTAGAAACAACTCTTGAATACGATGAGTAAAATAGGGCAAAACAGAGTGCTATTAGCACTGTTCTAACAACTCTACTCCATTAAGGTTTCAATAAATTGTGATGAATGCATATAATCCAACAAGGATTGTGGTTGCCATCCTTTAGAAAGATGTTGATATTAGTTCCCTACACCATCTTCTTTTTAAACCATTTTCACCATTAGAAGATGTCTTCGTTGATTCTGCAATGGTGTCTTTTGTCACTCTAAACTGTAACCCTTGACCCTAGCATGATTGCCATCAAAGATGTCTATGAAATATGAGGTTAGTTTTAGATCATATCCATTGAATAGGTGATTTTTTTTCTCCCAACTTGCATTCCTCAAGAGTGGTAACAACTCATCATAGGCTTCAAAACATTTGGGCCGAACAGGTTCATAATGTCTAACATCTACTCTTTCCCATTTCTTCAGTTGTCGACACAACTTGCAATAGCAAACAAACTTAAAAATAGAAAGAAATTGCTTGAATTGTTGCAAAATATCATTTAATAATGCGTTAGAAGCTTACATGTGACACCATTGCCTCAAAACCCTCTAACCGGTCAATCATTGCCTTAAAACTTCTTCTCAAACTTTCTAAAAGCTTGTTGATGTAAATATAACCCTTTACATGATATAACTTTAATAAAAAATTGATTTAAAAATGTCATTTAAATATTTTTATTAAAATACCATTGGTAACTTTACTTCAAAATCTTTTAGGGTTTCCCATTTTGTGGCGCTATTGTAGGCACTGAATTCTAATTTCGTAGCACACCTGTAGGCGCTAAATTCTGATTTCGTAGTGCACATGTAGGCATTGAATTCTAATTTCGCACCACACCTGTAGGTGCTAAATTTTGATTTCGTAGTGCACCTACGAAATGAAACTTGTATAACCTTGAGAAATGAAACTTAATTTGGGTTTCTTTCACATTTGGATTGATCATTAGGTGACAAAAAATCTTAGGATACCTCATTGTCCATAAAAATTTGTTAACTTTTAGCCCAAACCAATTTTAAAGAGGTTTTAAAAGACCTCATAATTCAAAGTAAATGAACTAGGCCAAGATAGAGCTAAACTTTCTCCAAGGAATTTTTAATTTTTTGGAAATGTAACAAATAGTGCTAAGACTATGTTGATAGTGTTGGTTATGATGTTGATGCTTAAATATGGCTTATCAATCCGAATCTTCTTATGAGAACATTTTAGTTTGAGAGTATCCTTGTACTAGGTGTACAATTTTGAATACCTCCCTAGTTAAGAGGGAGTGTTGGAGAATGTAACTAGTTTTGATCTTCATAATTTGTACTATTATGTATTTTATGTAGAAAGAAAAAGAAAAAATATTATTATTATTATTTTTCTAGATATGCATGTTCCTCATGCTTCTAAGTTTTTGAGTCAAAGAGTCAAAGTCCTATTTGGACCTATTGAAAAATAAAAAGAAAAATATTTTTTTAATATGTAATTGTGGGTCAAAAAACTCCTCTAGGTGCCATGTAGACTTGCTTGTCAAGTCAGCCTTGCCCCAATGGACATCTTTATTCGCACCCCTATGAACAATATAAATAGAGGGAAGATAGAGCTCATTTGTGTTAGGATATTCCGACACATAGGAAATAGTTAAGTATAACTTGTTCTAATGTAGAGTTAGGTAAAGTGTGTTTCTTTACTATGTACTTTTGTAACTTACAATTTGATGGTCACGATATGTTCTAGACATGAAGTGATCTGACGATTTATTCTCTCCTCGGTATTACCGACACTTGATTTGTGGCTTAACACTCGATTGGTCCATGATCTCTATTTAAAAAACATGGAGGGTCATTTGTAGGGAGACCGTCCATGAGAGAAGCTTATGTAAATTTTATTTCTTTTATTAATAAATTTCCTGAAGTGGCTGTGTTGGCTCAGGTCGTGGACTGTTTTCCTCTTTGAGGGTTTTAACCACGTCAAGAGTACTGGTGTATTGATCTGTGATATGTTTGTGAAAGTTTTCCTTTGGTGTTCTGTCTGAGGAACTTACCTTGTAAATTCCTACATGGTATCAGAGCTATTTGAGGGTCGCATCCGTTGGTGATCCAAATCAGAAGCCGGTACAACTGCATCCGACTTTATTTTCCTAGATCTGTTGTTTCTGACTGCTTTCGGTCTAAGAGGACTGCTCTATTATGTTTGGAGCATCTATTCCAATGAGGAACCCCTTTCGTTTCACGTGAAAATATTTTTGGTAGCCCTAGCTACGTTATTTTTAAGATCTAGAGGTATACAATATTTATTTGCAGTTTTAGTTATTTATCTCTCTATTTATTTCAGTTTATTTATCTCTCTTTTTTTATTACCGGATCTATACTTTTCATTTATGTGTATGCTCTTTGTCCCGCGACTCTGTGCGATCTGGAAAATCAATAAGCAAAAGGATTTTTTTTTTCTCATGCATATGCCCTTTTTCGCATGCCTTAGTGTGATCTCGGAAAATCAGAAACATTGAGGAAAATATATAGTTTTCGGCAAAAGATAACTTCAAGCCATAAGGTTTGGTTTTTTTATGTTTGTGTTGGTTTTTGTGGTTTTTGTTTTGTAGGTAAAAAGATATTTTTCAAGTAAGCATGCACCCCAAAGCTTCAGTGACTAAAAAAAAAACAAAACCTCCCGTTCCTTTTTTCCAAAAATTATTAACCTTTTAGACTAGCTCACTTGGTCCAAAGTTACTTTATGAGAATAGAGGTCTTGAGTTCAAGTCTTTCTTTTTGTTGAGTTACTTTTTCAAAAAACACATGTAACTTATGTTTTAAAGTTACTTTCTGTAAAAATGTTCTCTCCCATTATAAAAGGAGAGTCACTTATAATTCTAAAGTCTCTTTATCTTTGATTTAAGTTACAATTTAGTGGGTAGCTCATAAAGTACCATTGCAAAAGTGACTTTCACTTATTTATAAAAGTGGGTCACATAAGTTTTTTAAAAGTGAGCTAATTAGATTAAGTTTGGAGGGTATTTTTTTTAAATATAACATTATCATTCATTTCCGCACATTCACGCACTTCGTCGGCATCTTCAACAACTTTTCTTCAAAAAGCCATAACTTCTTCATCCGGAAGCCGTTTTTTTTAATCAACCTAATTTTTCGAGATCTTTCCATTGGAACACTTAGTTTCAACATCTACAGCTTCAGTTTCTATTAAAATAGAAAGTCCATACCAAGTTATTCTTGACAACATCAACTACTTCCAATGGTGGTCCTACATATAACATTATCATTCATTTCCGCACATTCACGCACTTCGTCGGCATCTTCAACAACTTTTCTTCAAAAAGCCATAACTTCTTCATTCGGAAGCCGTGTTTTTTAATCAACCTAATTTTTCGAGATCTTTCCATTGGAACACTTAGTTTCAACATCTACAGCTTCAGTTTCTATTTAAATAGAAAGTCCATACCAAGTTATTCTTGACAACATCAACTACTTCCAATGGTGGTCCTACATTGTGGATTTACTTAGAAGTAAAGGTCTTTACAGAATAGCCTCAGGCCAAGAAACCAAACCTCAATATGAAGATAAGGCAACCAAATGGGAAAATAGGCAAGATCAAGCACATGGGTTGATAGGGATGTTTATTTCTCCAAACCTTAGATTCCATATCGTAGAACTTGATACTCCTAATGAAGCAATGAAACAACTCAATAAAGTTTTTGGAATTAAAAATGAAATTAGAGCCCATCAACTCGAAAATGACTTGCTTACATTGGACCCCAATAATTTTTCTTCCATTGTAGATTTTTTGGCCAAGTTGAAGACCCTTAAACTTCTCTTGGAAGGTGTTAAGGTTAAAAAAGAAGATGGTAGCCTTATCTATTCCATTCTTACTAAGTTGGGACCAACCTACTCTGTGTTTGTTTCCACCTTCCATTCTATTAGAGAAGCCTTTATTTCTCAAGGACAAGACTACAAGTCCCCCTCTTTTGATGCCTTTTGTGATTCTTTAATAAGAGAAAAAGAAAAGCTCTTATATCTTGGTCTTCTTAATCTTGGAAACTCTTCTAAGAAAGCCTTAGTTGCCCAGAAGCAACCAAATTCAAAGAATCCTAAGAAACAGTATCCTAAAAAGAATGGTCCTAAACCAAACAATGGTCCTAAGCAATTTCAGTCTCAAAATGAAAAATCATTTCAACAAAATGATAACGCAAATAAAAACATAAGGAAGAATACTGATAGACATTGCAACTTTTGTAATCGAGATGGCCACTTAGAATCCAAATGCTTTAAGAAGATGGAAGCCTTGGAAGCAGCAATGAAGAAGCATAAAATCCATTCGGAGCACTCTTTAACTTCAACTTCATCTTCAAGAATAGCACTTTTTGCATGTGGTTTTCAAGCATCTTGGTCTGGTTATGCACTAAATGTATCTTCTTCTTCTCATTCTCATGAGTGGCTCATTGATTCTGGAGCTTCTTATCACATGGCCAAAAACAAAGCCATTTTTTCTTCTTTAAATGATTGTAACACCAAAAATATATATGTTGGTGATGATAGATCTCTTAGTGTTGTAGGGACTGGAACTATTCATCTAGACAATGGTCAATTTAATTATGTATTATGTGTTCCAACCTTATCCTGCAACCTTCTATCTATATATCAGATAACTCATTCAGGTGAAGGTAAAATTGTTGAATTTTCACCTCACGATGTTGTAATTAAGGACCTAAGAGATCCTAGACATATTTTAGCTACTGGAATTGCTGATGATTCTACAAGGTTGTATAAGTTTAACAACTTTGGGTCATCAAATCTTCCCTTGGTATTTGTTGCTCATAATGATGAAGTGAACAAACTTTGGCATGAGCGATTTGGTCACTTAAACTATCGCTCCCTTCAAAATCTATGTAAAGAAAATATGGTGACAGGTCTTCCAATGGTATCTTGCAGAGATGGTGTTTGTTGCAGATGTGTACTCGGAAAACATTGTCGGGATAGTTTTGAAAAATATGCCTCTTGGCATGCCTTAGCCTCTTTACAGCTTGTGCATAATGATTTATGTGGTCCACTTCCAGTTGTTTCATTCTCTGGCTACAAGTATTTCTTAACTTTCATTGATGATTTCTCCGGACGCACATGGGTATACTTCTTAAAACTCAAGAGTGAAGTATTTAACATGTTCTTTGCCTTTAAGGCATTTGTTGAAAAACAACATGGACATCAAATTCTTAAGCTAAGATTTGATAATGGCGGAGAATATGTTAACAACAAATTCATCAACTTTTGCACTAAGAATGGAATTCAAATGAAACATACTGTTCCATATACTCCACAAAAAAATGGTGTAGCTGAAAGGAAGAATCACACCTTAAAGGAAATGGCTAATTGTATGCTTCAATCTAAAGGACTTAGTCTTAATTTTTGGGCATAAGCAATTAACTGTGAAAATTACAGAGTAAATTGCACTCCTACTAAGTTTTCAAATAATATCACTCCAGAAGAAGCATGGAGCTCAATTAAACCAAATGTAAGTCACTTTCGTGTTTTTGGAAGTGAAGCATGGGCCCATATTCCAAATGAGAAACATAAAGCTTTAGAACCTAAGAGTGAAAAATGTATTTTTGTTTGATATTCTGAAGATGTCAAAGGATATATAATTATTCCTCCTAAGTCCAAAAACATTATCATTAGAAGAGATGTAAAGTTTGCTAAAAATATATCGGCCTATGATCCTAGTTTGGCAGATGTGCCACCTCTCTCTATCCCCTCTACTTCTGAAAATATTTCTTCTTCAGATGATGAAAGCAAGGATGACAATCCTTCCCCACCTTCTTAGGATCCTCCTTCATCTTCTCAGCTTCCAAAATGGGTCTGTACTACTCGGGATGCAGCAGGTGCTCTTGCAGGTGATCCTACAGATCAATGACATACACATTCTCAGTTCGATAGAGCCTCTTCTTTACTAGCTCAAGCTTCAGCAAATTATGATCCTGACACCTTTGCAGGAGCTTCAGGCCATCCAGATTGGGACACAACTACAGATGAAGAATATCGTTCATTATTGGAAAATGATACATGGGATCTTGTTCCTCTTCCAAAGGGACGAAAATTTGTTAGATGCAAATGGGTTTACATAACCAAGTATGGACTAGATGGAAAAGTTGATAAAAATAAATCTCGTCTTGTTGGTAAGGGTTTTTCACAAGTTGAAGACATTGACTATATTGAAACCTTCTCCCCTGTTGCCAAAATGAACTCTATCCGCCTTATTCTTTCCCTTGCTAGCTCTTTCAAATGGGAAGTCCATCAGGTGGATGTTAAATATGCCTTCTTACATGGGGACTTGCATGAAGAAATCTATATGGAACAACCTACTGCATTTATACAAACAGACTCGAGCCTTGTATGTCAGCTTAAGAAATCCCTGTATGGTCTCAAGCAATCCCCTCGGGCTTAGTATGCCAAAATGGATAGCTTTCTTTTAGATACTGGCTTTTCTAGGTGTCATTCTGACAATACTGTCTACAACAAGAAAGTAGGCAAGTATCTTATCATTCGTGTTCTTTATGTTGATGATCTTATCCTTACTGGTAGTGATCCCAACCCTATAAACCATGTGAAGTCCAACCTTAAAAATAAGTTTGAAATGACAGACTTAGGACACTTGCATTATTTTCTTGGTCTTCAAGTCTTGCAATCCAAGGAAGGTATTTCCCTTTCCCAGTCCAAGTATGCATGTGATCTTCTACGCCATTTTCACATGGAAGGATATAAGCTAACCCCTTCTCCCTTTTATTCTGGAGCCAAACTTTTAGTCACTTGTACTTCCCCTGAAGTTGATGATACCTTATACCGTCAACTTGTAGGAAAACTTTTCTATTTGACCCATACTCATCCTGACCTTTCCTTTGTTGTTGGCCTTATTTCTCAGTTTATGCAAAACCCACATGAAATTCATTGGAAAGTAGCTAAAATAATACTTCGTTATGTTCGAGGTACAGTTCAGTTTGGGATTCATTACAGTTCAGAAGCATCTCCTCCATTGGTTGGTTTCACTGATTCTAATTGGGCTGGTGACCCTAATGATCGGAAGTCTATTACCGGTTATGTCTTCACTCTTGGTTCTGGACCTATTACATGGGCTTGCAAGAAACAAAGTGCCATCTCTCTTCCTTCAGTAGAAGCAGAGTATCATGGCACCATAGAAGCTAGTAAAGAATCCCCGTGGCTTTGTCATATCCAGTCAGAGTTTGGTTTTCAGCAGCAGCATCTGACTACACTTTGGTGTGATAATCAAAGTGACATTTAGCTATGCGAAGAGCCAGTCCAACATCAGCGCAGAAAACACATTGAAATACACATGCACTTCATTAGAAAGCTCATTCATGACCATGTTCTTGAAGTGCAATATTGTTCAACAGATGATCAAGTTGCAGACATCTTTACAAAGGCTCTCATAGAGGCGAAGTTTACTTAACTTCAATTTATGTTTGGAGTTCAGGAAGTTGTCACTAAGGGGAGATAGGCTCTAATGCCTCCTTCCTTCTCCTATTGTGTCATATTTGTACATCCTTCAATCCTATCCCAAGTTGTTCTTAAGAAGGGATGTTAGGGTATTCCGGCACATAGGAAATAGTTAAGTATAACTTGGTCTAGTGTAGAGTTAGGTAAAGTGTACTTCTTTACTATGTACTTTTGTAACTTACAGTCCAACGGTCATGATATGTTCTAGACATGAATTGATCTGATGTTTCATTCTCTCCTTGGTATTACCGACACTTGATCTGTGGCTTAACACTCGGTTGGTCCATGATCTCTATTTAAAGAGAAAGGAGGGTCATTTGTAGGGAGACCGTTCATGAGAGAAGCTTATGTAAATTTTATTTATTTTATTAATAAATTCCATAAAGTGGCCACGTTGGCTCAGGCCGTGGACTATTTCCCTCTTTGAGGGTTTTAACCACGTCAAGAATACTAGTGTATTGATATGTGATCTGTTTGTGAGCGATGTCCTTTGGTGTTCTGTTTGAGGAACTTACCCTGTAAATTCCTACAATTTGGAGAGACATATTGGATGAATTTTGGTCTGAAATATCACAGAAAGGGCAAAGAAGAAGTGGAGAGTCGGAGTCTGAAAGAGAAGATTTCTTCTTGAGCAAGAATTTGTGGAAGATCTGCCTTGTCACATCTCTTGTTGTCGATCTCTTACTAATGGATTTGCTATAAAGAAGGAAGGTTTGACTTGGCATCTAAAGGTGGAAGTTTTCTTTGGTTATGGGTCTTGAATATCTCATTTAATTTGATTCTATAAGAAGAGATTTTTTTGGTTTTTCCCCTTGAAGATGTTTTTCCTTGGCTTGAAGCCTATATCTTGTGTTCACCATTTTCTTGTGATCTTCATGTTTATATTTTGGTAATTGTTTGATGAAATAAACATAATAAAATTAATAAGAAGCGAATAATATGCACAAGAAGTTATTAATGAAAAAGAAATCCAATGATAAGTTGAAAACCTTTCGATTTCCAACATGATATCAGAGCAAGGTTTGAAGAAGGAGGATGAAGATTAATTTTGTTTGCTTGAATTCATGAGTTAGTACATCCATGAAAGTGGCTCATTATATTATTGAAGGCTTGAATTATTTTGACATCTAGTAACATGCATTGTGTGTTTGCATGACTTTTCTAAATGGTTAGGATATCTAGGACTCATCTCGACTAAGGCTCGATAAATATATTTCTTTGGCTTGATCTCTATGGAATTCATATTGTAGTGACTTTGCAATTTTGATTACTAAGGCTCTAGAAATATATTCCTTTGGCTTGATCTCTGTAGAATTAATATTGCAGTGACTTTGCAATTTTGATTACTAAGGCTCACCTTATTTCTATGGCCCACTATTACGATAAGGCATTGGTTAGTTTAATGGATCAAATCACCACCCTGTGGCTTGCATCTATCACACAGGAGCTTTATGACTCTCAATTTGTAAATGGATATGCTCACTTCACAAGAAGGATTGCATTAATAAACAGTGACTTGTGCATATGTTATGTGGTTCACTTCATATGACTATGTGGTAGATGGACATGCATACTGTGTAGTGGCTCATATTATTTTTGAGTGGCTTGGATGTTCTTGTTATATACACAAAATGGAAATGAGTAGGGGATCTATAGCTCAAAAATACAGAATTATGATCATTCATTGGCATCAAAATCTATCTCTGTGATGATTGAGGCTCGTATGGCTCATTGTGTCAAAATGACCTTAAAGGGCCATGAACATAGACATGCACCTATATCTCACTCACATTTTAATGGGAAATACTATAAATATCGGCTTGATCTTGCAGCTCATAAAACATAAGCATTGTGTCATCTTCTATAATAATGGTGGACTTGATACATACCTTTAAACTCACTTCATGAATTGGTGTCTCAAATTACAATGCATTGGCCTGCATATATATTACAATATTACTACGATCTAGAATAGATGGTCTCGCATTTGTGGATGATCACTCTATACGTTATCATGAGTAATCCTGCATTCAATATATGTCTCGATCTATGAGACAACCTCATAATATGGACAGTACAATAGAGCCAGATGTTAATATTACTAGAAGGAAAAAATAAATTGTACACCAATACTCTTTTTCCTAAAATACAAAAAGCTTTACAAGACTTGGATATTTCTCCTTCATTAGTCTCTGAAATATAAGACATCATCAACTTCACATTAGAAAATGGCTAGAGTGGGACCAATAGTGAATGCTATATATGCTCCATTGAAGTTACAAGCGCTAGATGATCTACCTCGAGGATACTCGAAATATCCACCCAAGTATAATAGTGAGGTTGGAGTTAGTGTAGAGGACTATTTATCTTCTTTTATTGATTTTGTAGATAACCTAAATTTTGAGCATGGTGATGTTTACATGATATTATTTATACAATCTTTAGAAGGATACATCAAAAGTTGGTTAAGACAGTTAGAGGAAGAGAATATACATTCTTGGAGAGATCTAACAAATGTTTTTCTCAACAAGGGGGGTGAGAAAAATAACCTTGTTTATTATCAAACTGAATGTGGGGGTATAAAGAGAAATATTGGTGAACTAGTGGTTGATTTCATTAAAAGGCTTACTAAGCTCTATATCAGGATAACAACAAATATTAAGCCTTCACCAACAATGACCGAAGTTAAACTTGTCATTGCCTTTGATGATGACTTTGAAGTAATGCATGCGAGGGGGGAGGGGGAATCAATATTTCTGGTCAACATATAGACTGATGCAATAGAGGTGGAGGCAAATAAAGTTGCATTAGGAAAAATAAGGGGTAAAGAAGAAAGAGACGAGAGGAAAAATGCTAAGCAAGAAGCAACATCTTTAAGTGAAGGGAAATAAGAAGGATATCAAAAGATTGATTAGATAATCAAAATGTTAAGGAATCTATCAAATGGGATTACCATAATGGAGTACCCTACAAGATAAGGTTAGGAGCTTGCAAATAGACTATCTGGTCAATTTAGGAGACCTTTCCATCTTAAGATACTTCAAAGAGAGAGGAGGAATGTTGATCAGTAGGTTTAAACACCTTTAGTGATTGATGATCATAATATTGAAGAAATCAAATAGGTAACAAATGATGTGAACTGTTTTGATGGCCAATTTCCTCAGAATGATAGTTCTTCTCAAGATACCCATCAAGAAGAATATGAATTGATTCAAGGTAGTACTCCCTATTTAGTTTCTCAATATAAATATTTTTCTAATTTTCTTCAAGCTGAACTTAACATAAAATATGACTTAACACCTAGATCCAATCGAAACAAACAAGCCAAAAATATTTTCTTTCGTTGTTTCTAAAGAAAAGGATTGGCGGCCTTCATCTTCATAGAAGTAACCAACATTTTTTAAATAAAGATCAAGGTTAGATAAAGTTTCTATTACATTCGACTTGGAAAAGGAGTTGAGAATGTAAGGATTCCTATCCCCTTGCCAAATTTGGCTAGAAATCTTATATATCAGAAATAGGTGGCTATGTGTATTCATACATCATATGCACCAACAAGAGAGGATCCTTTGAATTTACAATATGAAAATCCATCATCCATTTTTGGACCACATGTTGAGATGAGAGATGAGTTAGTGCCTCCATTCTTTGTGACTTTCAAGATCTATGAGTTCCTCCTTTATAAATTAATGAAGGATTCAAGAGCATCACATAATTTGATGCCCAAATCAATCATGGAGAAGTTACAATTGTACATAACTCACCCATCTCATGATCTATATTATTCTAATTCTAATAAAGTGGAGTGTTTAGGTCTGATTAAAAACTAGTGGTATCCCTATCTCAAATCTTTGTCAAGAATATGGTGATGGATGTAGTTATAACATACATTCCCACTAAGTTTGATATGCTTTTATTAATATCCTAGTACGTCAAATTAGGAGGCAATCTACAGATGGATATGACATATGCCACAATTCTAGCCTTTGGGGGAGAAATCGTGACATTGTACAGAGAAGCAAGATTTGGAAACAATGTTAGTGGTATAAGACACCCAATCAATCATCCTATATATATTGTGGATCAAGAATTGTGATGCTTTATTCTGTTTGTAAATAAGTATTATATTGTTTAGGACAAATTAGAAAATGTTGTAAATAAGCAACATAGTGTTCGAGACAAATTCGACAAATTTTGTAAATATTTCTAAGTTTTTAGTTGATGATGTTTGCAAATTATATTTTTTATGGAGCTACTTCAAGGGAAGGTTCAGGAGTTGGAGTAGTTCCCATTTAACGTTGAAAATAGGTTAGAACTCAATCATTCAAGTTAGAGTTTGCAGTTAATAACAATGTCGCAGAATATGAAGCCCTCATTCTCGGACTTGAAAGGGAAACAAAGGTGAAGATTCCGAGTTGGTTGTAAAACATGTGAGAAACTTGTGTCAAACTAAAAAGCCAAGACTAAATTATTACATAAATGAGGTATGGGAATGTGTAGAATATTATTTTGAAGCTCTTAATATTTCTTCTATTCCAAGGGAAGAAAATGTTGCAACTAGTTCTCTAGCAGTACCACTAAACACCTTCAATATCCCTGGCAAATTTCAATTACAATATCAAGTTGAGGTAAGAAATAGGCCTTTTATCCAAGATAATGTCAAATATCGGTAGGTCTTTGAAGATGAGAATATAAAAAGGTTCATGGATGTCATTGATGAGTTTTCAACTTCCTTTATTGATTAATAATCAAATCAGGAAACTGAATAATATGTTATAGACCAGAGTGCAGAGTTAAAAGGTAAAAGATAAAATTGTAGATCATAAGATAATCCAACTAGTAAATAATTGTATTCCAAAGGGATTGGTGGCTTTAGAAAAGTTGTTTGATGAGAATGATGTTCCTACTACTGCAACCATCAAGCCTTAGTCAAAAGATATGGAATATTACAATATTGGGACATAAGAACATATAAGATATATAAAAATTTCTAAATTATTACCATATGAGGCCAAAGACAAGTATAAAAGTTTTGTAAATTTCCATTGATGTATTTTACTAGAAATATGAAGTTCTAAAAACCTATGATACTTCAATCACTCAACATAAAATTTATTTGAAACTTGGTTCCAAACATTTTAGGCAAAATATGAGGCAGGTAAATCCTATCTTATTACCTATTATTGAGAAATAATTCAAGAATTTGTTGGATGCAAAATTCATAGCTCCATTTAGATACTTAGACTAGATTTCTAATTTAGTTCCTGTAAAAAAGAAGAATGGAGAAATTAGGCTGCATGTAGATTTCAAGAATTTGAGCAATAAAGAAAACTATCCTCTACCAAAGGTGACTAGGGAAAATAAAATTTTGATGTTGGATGGTTTTTCTAGGTACAATAAAATTGTAGTGTAGAAGGAAGATCAAAGTAAAACATCATTTACTACACCCTAGGGTACACTCATGTATGCCAAAATTTCTTTTGGATTGATGAATTCTAGAGCAACCTTTCAAAGAGATTTGTATTTGTCATTTGTGGTTGAGAAGAATAGATTTATTTTTATTTATCTTGATGATCTTGCAATATTTTTTAATTCAGACACAACATTTGAGACATCTTAGACAGGTCTTTCAGAAGTGTAGGAAATTTGGGATTTATTTGGCATTTTACTCAATCAATCCAAAAAATCATCTTTTGCAATAAAACAAGATAAACTCCTTGGTCATATTGTTTCTATATATGGGGTTAAAATTGATCCCAAAAGAGTTTCTACTAGTCAATTGATAATTCTGCCCAGAAACAAAAAGGAAATACAATATTTTCTTGGCAAAATTAATTTTTTGAGGAGTTTATTCCTAACTATACAGATATGGTAAAGGATATCATAAATATGCTATGGAAGGACTAGGAAGTCATATGGATAGTACAATCCAGGTTATCCTTTGCTCAGATAAAAAGGGCACTCATGGAAGCACCAGTTTTAGCTAGTTTTGATTATGATAAGCCATTTAGCATCATTTCACTTGCTTCAGATTTAACATTGGTAGTATTTTTATTACAGAAGAATGAAGATAATTATGAGCAACTAATAACATTTTTCAGCAAGGTATTGAAAAATGTCAAGTTGAAATATGGTATTATTGAAAAAAAGGCATATTCTTTGCTACAAGATTTCAACTCATTTAGAACATATATTTTACATTAAAAAGTAGTAGCATATGTACCAAACAATGTAGTAAAAGATGTTTTAACTTAGGTATATAGTGATGGTAAAAGGGGAAAATCAATAGCAAAAAATTAGGAATTTGACCTAGAAATCAAGCCAACTGAGTTAGTGAAAGGTCAAGGGCTAGCTAAAATCCTAGCAAAATCTAACAACAAAATTTTGGGCATTAACTTTATGATGCAACTTTCATCTTAAAATATATAAATGGTGTATCTAAAACTTTATGATACTGATTATTTATAGACAAAATAAGCATTAACATCTCACTTTATGATATTTCTTTATTCAATGTTGTATCTACAGATGTTGCATCTACAACTTTATGATATTGCTTATTTACAAACAACATAAAGCATCCCAATTCTTGATCCACAACATATATTGAATGATTGATTAGTTGTCTTTCATCACTGACATTGTTTGCAAATATTGCTTCTCTATATAATGCCATGATTTCTTCCCCGAACACTGGAATTGTAGCATGTGTCATATCCATCTGCAAATTTCCTCCTAATTTGACACACTAGGATCTTGATAAAAGCATGCCAAACTTAGTAGTAATATTCATTAAAACTACTCCCACCATCCTATTCTTGACAAATATTTGAGCTAGGGATACCACTATTCTTTAATTGGACCTGAGAACTCCACTTTCTTAGAATTAGATTGAATAGATATTGTGATATGGGTGGGTTACCTACAATCGTAGCCTCTCCATAATTGATTTGGGCATAAAATTATGTGATGCTCCAGAATCCATCATGCAATTATAAAGGAGGAACACGTGGATCTTCAAAGTCACAAAGAATGGAGGCACTAACTCATCTCTCATCTCAACATGCGACCCAAAAATGATAGATGGCTTTTCATCCTAAAAGATCAAACTATCCTCTCCTACTAATGCATATGATATCCAAATCCACCTAGTCACTTGCTTTTGATATATAATATTTCTAACCAACTTTGATAGTGGGATAGGAATCTTTATTTTCACCAACTCCTTTTCTAAGTTGGATGTAATAGAAAAAGTTTCTAATCTTGATTGTTCTTTAACAAGTGTCAATCGTTGTTGTAAAGATGAAGGCCCTGATCCTTTTCCTTAGAAACAAAATAAATAAATTATTTTGGCTTGTTTGTCTGGATTGGCTCTAGGCCTTAAGTCATATTTTATGTAAAGTTTTAGCTTGAAGAAAATAAAAATAAAAATAAAAAGCTTAATATTGTGAAACTAAAGAGGGAGTACTAACTTGACTCGATTCCTATTATTCTTGATGGGTAACTTGAGAAGAACTATCATTATGAGAAAATTTACCATCAAAATAGTTCACATCATTTGTTACCTATTTGATTTCTTTAATATTTTTATCATCAATCACTAAAGGTGTTTAAACCCACCAATCAACATTCCTCCTCTCCCTTTGATGTATCTTAGGATGGAATGATCTCATAAATTGACTAGGTGGTATATGTGCAAGCCCCTAACCTTCTATTGCAAGGTTATCCATTCTAGTAATCATATTTGATAGATTCCTTAGCATTTTTATTATCTAATCAAGCTTTTGATCTCGTTCTTCTTTCCATTCACTTGAAGATGTTGCTTCTTGCTCAGCCATTTTCCTCTCTACTTTCTGGTTTATCTCTTAATTTTCCTAATGCAACTCTGTTTTCCTCCACCTCAATTGCATCAGTCTGTATCTCTACCAAAGTTCCAGATTTCCTCTCCCTAAGAATTAGTTCAAAGTTATCATCTAAGGCAATGGAAATTTTAACTTTTCCTATTGTTGGTGAAGGATTAATATCTGTTGGCATCCTCTTATAGAGCTTATTGAACCTTTTAAGGAAATCAACCACTAGTTCACTAATATTTCTCTTTATAGCCCCATATTCAATTTGATAATAAACATGGTCCTTTTTCTCACCCTACTTGTTGAGAAAATTATTTGTTAGATCTCTCCAAGAATGTATACTATCTACCTCTAACTATTTGAACCAACTTCTGACCTCTCATTCTAAATATTGTGTGAATAATATCATGTAAACATCATCACACTCAACATTTAGGTTATCTACAAAATCAATAAAAGAAGATAAACTTTCCTCTACACTAACTCCACCCTCACTATTATACTTGGGTAGAGACTACAAATATCCCTGAGGTAGATCATGTAGCGAAGCTTGTATCCTGAATGGAGGATATCTAACATTCACTATTGGGCCCACTCTAGCCATTTTCTATTGTGAAGTTGGTGATGTGTTCAGTTCCAAATATTGTTGATGGAGAATGATCAAAGTCTTTAAAGCCTATTATACTTTAGGAAAAAGAGGATCGGTGTACAATTTTTTTTTTTTTCGTTCAAGCTAAATTGGGGAAATAGGGACTATATGATAAAATAAGGAAAATGGTTCTAAAAAATAAACATAGGTTCCTCGGGTTATGTTGAAGCATATTCAAAGGCTTCAAGCTACTCAATAAGCAAATTTGTTTGGGGTGAGACTCCCGTCTCAAAAAGAGATGTAATTTTAAGAGAAACTTCAGGGATATTAGACTTTTCTTTAGGAATTTCAAGATAAGAAGTTGATTATTGAGTAATAGTAGTAGAAGCAAGCCTATGCTCGATACTATTTTTTCTAATTAATTTCTCTGGATTAAACAGAGGGTGAAGTTTTTTAGGATTTGGATTAGATATGGTAAGCTTCTAAGATGTCGGGTTTCTAGAAAATGGAGTTCACCAAGTGAATGGTATTTCCCTACCAACTTCTTGGTCACCATAAAGAAAATAGGTTTAGTTGTTGTCTCAAGGATAAATAACTTCACTACTTCACTCCCTGGCAACAACACCAATTTGATGATGTCCTTTGTAGATAATTTCTAGCTACGAAACTGTGTCAAATCATCATGTTGATGGGTTTTTTATAAAATAATGGTTTCTAATGGTTAAACTTGTCGCTTTAATATGAAAGGCACTATTCCTCTAGAATTCCAACTAAAAGGTCTAGGATTCAACCATGATAATTGCTAATAACTAAAAATGATGAAAGAAAACTGTAGAAAAATATTAGACAAAGTTTATACTCAACTGGAGTACATAAGTCATCTGATAAGGTGAGAAAGTGTATAGAAAAAAAATTAGTAGCTCAACAACAGAACCGATCTCAATTATATGGAATCAGGGAAACAATTTAAAGGTGTAGAGGCATAATACAAACAACATGTCTATATTACAGTCTTAATGTTAAACATAACATTTCCAGGGGAAATATGGGAAGTTGATTCACAACTTAGCCTCTCTTATGTTCCACAAAATTTTAATATTCTTATAAGAATATATTGCATAAAATAATAGGAAATTAACTCAAATGTAAACAAACTACCATATGATGAAACAAGAATGCTTTGATTAAACTTCCTAAAAGTAAAGTGCTTCAATAGAGATTACAAGTGTTTATTTCCCAAAAGCCAATCCTTCAATTGAGTGGATTTTTAGTTTTTATAAGAAAATCACAAACAAAATTTTGTTACAAAACCAAAAAAATAGCATCTCAAATATAAAAATAGAACATTCTCCACTACCCATTCTTAAAATTGCACTTGCACCCTTTTTTGGATTTTGTTATAGCATCTAAATAATTCATGGAAGTATATTAGCTATTCACTTCCAATTAGGCCTAGTTGGATAACTATGTGGTGTCATTTTCCTATACGTTGTGTCTAGATCAATAAAGTTTTGATAAGTTGGCTTCATAGGAAAAATTGACCTGACTTGACAGTGAATGTAGAAGTCATCTATGATTTTATCCCCAATTTGTTCACCCTTTAAGTCTCCTGACATATTGGAGCACTTACCGTCATTTGTTACATATTTAATTAGTTTTTCCTTACATATATATAGAGTTATTAGCTTTCCATTTTAATCCCAACATGAAGGCATGTCTATTCCTCTTAAAATATTAAATTTGGTATTCAATCCATATATTTCTTTTTGAACCAATCTTCACTTCTCCTGTACTTGTTTCATGAAATTTATTTTAATAATAACTCTGGTGGTTTCCATTATCCAGTTGTTTCTATCATTAATACCCAATACTCTGAGCTGCTCCTGGCCTTTAGTATTAAGAGATTTGATTAATCTATTTGCAATTAATGGTTTATTCCCTAACTCTTGATGGATCTGATCAACTACCCTTTAAGAAATATTCACTAAATTTTCTTCCTCACCAATTACTACAATTAAGTCTCACAAATATGAAATATAAATTACAATATTCTTGCAAACAACCCTTCTAGTTTCAATTAAAGGTTGTGTTGCAATCAATTGTTTCTTGTACCATTCCATTTGATTACAAAAAAAGCCTTTTTCTTGAGTTCATCACTATGAATAGTATTTTCATTTTTCAACTCCTCATTTTCTTAAGTTAATGTGTCTCTTTTGAACTACACTTTGTTCTTTAGCTTTTCAATTTCCTAACCTTTCAAGCTGAATGATGACATGGTTTTAGCCAATTTCTTTAATGGATATGCTTCAACTATAGTTGTTTCAGGAGTAATTTCTGTACATTTTTGTTCAACTTTATCTTTGAGTATATTTTCAGTCTGTACTTCTAAATTCCAAAATTGTTTATTCAAATCAATAATCAATGAGAGAAACTTCTCGTTCACCCTTTACACTGCCTCTAGTTCTAAACTTTATACATGCTCCAAAGTTGGCATCTTGAGATTTTTCATTAGGACTTGAATATTTGTATCCCTATATTTTATCAAAGCTTGTATTAGGGTTGAATCATTTGGGTATGCACCCAATTTGATGATAATATTCTCTAAATTTTCAATTTTCGTTTGTTTGTCTCTAGCAGAAATATTTTCTTGCTTGAGCTAATTGTTCATCTTATTTAGGAAATTTTCTAGTCTTGCAACAATTACAATAGAACTTGATAAAATGTATGCAACATCTCCCCTAATTTCCCATGTAAATCCATATGATTAACCACATGGATTTGTTTTAGGTTAAGAGTGAGCTTGAAAGCCTTATAATCCTTGACAATTTTAATTCTTTGGGATTTTGGCTCTAAAATTGCCATTTTTAGCTTATTCTTTTCATAATCCAGGGTTGATAATAATCTGGTTTGTGAAGTAGTGCCTTGCTTCCAAATCTCACTATAGGCCTCCTGCCTTTCTGCATATTTTTTCTTGATTTCCATAAATTTATAAAATATTCTATCTTGCTTAGAAGAAGTAGCAGGTGACATACTAGATGATGATTTCGTTCCAAAGATGCAATGGTATCAATTCTAGATTTAAAACAAGATCGCTTGATATGACAACCTCGCTTGATGTAACCTATGTAATTGAAACCTCTGCCTCTTCCAATATTTGTCTCTTTTTCACTTTGTATCGTGTGTTCTCTGATTCAAAAGTTTATTGTTGAGTATCAAAGAATGCTCTCTTTAACTCCTTTTATCTTTGTTAAGGAGTTTCCAATATGTTTGAATTTGATGGCTTATCTATTTTAATATCTTTTATGCAACTGTTGAAGGGTCATGTTCTCAAATCTCCTTTTTAGCATATTGCTCCACCACAAGCCTCGACACATGTTTATGAGTTTTTTTTTTGTTCAATACTTTTACCTGAAATTATGCCATGAGATCACAGTGCTCGACCTCTCCCTAATGAAAACTTCATTAACTTTATTTCAATTTCTGTAGCCACTTCTCTAGTGCTTACCATAAATAACCCAACCTCTACCTTAAGTTTGAAAATATGATGGAATTTTCTAGGTAGAAAATGAAACTAATCCACATTTAAACTCTATCTTATAAACCCTACAACAAAAGTTCTTATATGAAGAAACAATGGAAGCCTATAAGGTGCCAATTCCCTTCCATATATTTTGATCTTAATAAATTCCTTATACAAATACCAATCTCCCACCCTAACTGCATCACTAAGCTACACAATTATTTTAATATCATGAAATATCCTCCGTGGTGATATATCATAGATGAGGCTGAAGGACACTGACGTAAAAGGATTTACAAAGTTTGAGAATATAAAACCCCTAGAATTCTTCCTCAACATTGATGTCCAGTAAATTACCGAAAGTACATTTCCATTGGAATATTGTTTTTGTAATTGAATACCAGAGAACTTTTGCACTTGAAAGTACATAAACATATAAACTAGAACATATTGGTACCTGAAATAGTTGGTAACATTGAAATTTTCCAATTGATCAATAATGACATTAGATAGGTATTAGCTAAAATGAAATCTCATGAAGGATTTTCTGACTAGTGAAATGGAGGATAAAGCCGTAGGATAAGTTCATCTAGTATTTTATGATAGTCATACCCTAAAAAACAACAAACCATTGAACTGATCTATCTGGACATCTCTCAAAAATAATTGAAGAATAAGGTGGATTTTATTATGGTATCAGAGTATTAATATGTAAAAAGGATGCAAGGAATGTGGGATTTTCTTCAAGGGTTAAATCACGATACAACTGATTTAAAACTACTTCATTCAGTGCTTGGAATTGGTTAGGCATTACAATATTTAACATTTCACACAAAATAGACTCGAGGTTAATTTAAAACAACACAAATATATTTTTTGACACAATTTTGTTCTTACGTGAAAGATATTGTTCAAAGCACGAGGTAATGAATTCAGGATATAGGTGAGTTTGGGGTGTCATGAACAAAGCCAAATATAACTTCCTCACCAAAGACAGATCATGTAGATCCTAAAGATGTTGAAATTCCCAGGAATAAATCTCAAACAAATCAAATTCACACTGGGTCTCATAAGCATGAACCTCTTTGTTGATTAATGGAAAATCGTCAAAATTTACAGAGGTTTTAGGGGAGGGTTTAACTGCATTCCCTTTCATTTTTAAAATTTATAGAATTTAAATTTATTAGAGATACTTGAACATAACTACCCATAGGAATTTCAAAAAGAAATGTGAAGTTGTTGTGCACAATGAGCTACTTATACACTTCTTCTTGGTTCAAACAATGCATAATAGTGATAAAAGTATTTGTTTTCCCATTTGTTACCCTCAAACTAAGGGAAGATGACTCGTGCAATTTTATTTTCTGACTATTTTATTTTTAATTCACCATAACCGCTAATGTGTTTGGGCACATGATGACGCCAAATAGTGGTATTACATAAAACCAAAAGCGAAATGCAATGAGGTTGTGGGGGGGGGGTGTTGGGAGCCACATTGTAAAAAAAGTGGTATTCACTATAAACAAAATGCAAACCCTTCACCACTCTATTAAATCCCAAAAGGGTGGGGGGGTTGGGAACACTACTTTAATTACTGCTAATTTTATTTGAAAGGCCCAGCACTCCTCCAAGATGTGCACTCTTTAACCCTATAGCACCAATGTTTATTACATAATATAAAATTTATTTAAAATATAATAAATTTTAGTCAACCCAATATCAAAGTTTTTGAAAATTAAATAATTACATTTTTTTTTTTAGTTTTTTGTGGAAAGGTTACAACACTATGAAAGGAGGTAATGGAGGAAATCCAAACAACATTTGAATGTTGCAAAAGTAATAAATGAGGGAAAGGAAGAGAAATGGCAAGTGATTTTCTAATGAAACCATGGATCAACAAAAAGTGCAAGGTAATAAGAGAAATGTATAGGAGAGATTAAAGCAAAGAGAAACTCACTTTATATTGTACAATTATGATAAAAGGAAACCTAAAAGCCTTTTGGAAATCATTTCCAATGTGGAATTGGGTGGTATTTAATGATATCACACCAACCCAATGTTATCTCACATAATAAGTCTATATGAAAATCCAACATATTAAAGGAAACCACCAAAAATCAATGTAAATGAAGAAGTTTTTCATAATAGGATGTGCAAGTGGGTATAAAATGATGCATTGAGAAAAACAAGACATAGGATGGAGGCAAGAGCTATATTTAAAATAGTGAAATAGTTCGCTCAATTGACACATCAAAAACTTACTCAATAGGATGGTCAAAGAGGGGTTCCAAAGAAGTAGGGAAACATGAATAAGTTTTTAAATGGGGATATAAAAATAACCCATGGAACTACAAAACCATCATGATCAACCCATCATTTTCCAATCTCATAAGACAAATTATGGAAGAGAAAGTGAACAAAGGGGTGGAAGAAAATGAAAAATAGATGAAGGGAAAATTGCTTCCCAATTAAAACACTCCAGGACCATCCACCATTGCCTCACACTTAGGCACATAATACAAAATACAGTACAATAGAGGCAAATATCTATGATACTTCGAAAAATATTGTGACACTATCCCAAAGGGAGAAACTACAAGAGAGAAACTTTGTGATAAACTGGGTGTTATTTCATGGTGTAAGATGAAATTGTTGCATAATTTCAATGATTAGTTGTAATAAGAAATCTTACCCATATTAGGAATCTAATAAAGATTCCATTGAAGGTTAAACCTATGTTCCATAACTTAATAAAGATGTTAGCGTTGTCCATATACTAAGGTCCTTTCACTGGTAACATTCATTTTGGACAATTCAAAGACAAATTCAAGAATGAAAAATAAATTTTCAATGAATATAATGAAATCTAGCAAGAATCTCCAATGATCCAAGTAACTTCGCCGGGGGTAACTAATCTACACACTGATCTATCCACAACTGTTGTTATCTGTAGATTTAATGGGTTCTGGCCAAAATCCGACACCCTGCATCATTGGATCCTCTCAACATGGTCACTTGAATGTGAAATTCACCTATGCTCAAAAGGATTTTTCATAGTTAAATTCAACACAGAACAAGAACGTGACAATATTATCAAACAGGGGCCTTGGTTTTTGGGCAAGGTTGACCTCTTCATCACCGCCTGGTTTCCTGAATTTGATGCAAATACTATGAAAATCTCAACAATTCCTGTTTGGGTGAGGCTACATAACCTCCCTCTACACTTCTGGCATCACAAAGTTTTAACAGCCATTGGAAACTCCTTGGGGAAAATCCTAAAAATAGATGGAGACAGAGTTCACCAAGGAATCTTCACTTTTGCTAGAATATGTGTAGAAGTGGACCTAAGTCAGGGGCTACCTGATCACATTACATTGAACTATAATAATACACTGAGGACACAACTGCTTGACTATGAAAATACAACATTCAGATGTCGTAGATGCATGCAAACAGGGCATCTCCAAAACACCTGTCCACTGGCCAGGAAGGACCCCAAAGGGAATAAGAAACAAAAAAAAAGCCCAACGGATGGCAGCACACCGACTGGCGGGAAAAAGAGGACATGCAGACAGAACCTACAGGGAACCAATTAGAACCTGACACACAAATGGGACAGAAATACACACAGGAAGAAAATGCCCCAGATACACATTTGGGGCCTGAAAATATGAAACAGCAACAAGAAATTCAGCTGGAAGTAAGCGGCATCAAACGAACTCATGGATCTGAAGGATCGGAATTTGATAAGGAACAACTAATAAACACAACGGAAAACCAGCTTGCTATAACTGCACCCACCACTTCCAACTCTGAAGGTTGGCGAAGGGTGGAGAAGAAGAAGGGCAGGAAAGTATAGGCCAGCAGGAAATTATTTTTTTCTATATTGTAATCTTTGTTCGCCTGTGAATACAGGGACAACCATCTGCATATGCTTAAGCATCTACAAAATGTAATTTTTTCATATGAATAAAATTACCACTTTTTCTACGGGGAAAAAAAAAAAATGAAATCTAGCAAGAAGGAGCCCCATAGATTTGATATCCAAGTTTTGGATCTTGTTAAGTTAAGGCCATAGGGCACTGAATTTTTAAATCATATTGTATTATAGGGGATATTATTCTTCAAGCTTAGTCCATGATAAAGAAAGTTTTAAACTCAAAGTGTTCTTATTGATGTTGAGGGAAGGGTTAGTGATAATATTCATCCTTGGGGGAGAATTAGTTAGAGAAAGAGTTATTCCTAAAGAAAGAGTGTCCTTTAAAGAAATCATATTACTTTGTCCAAATTCTTTTACTATTGGAGCTTTATGAGTACTATAAGGAAAGGTCCTCCTTTCTCTTTGTTGCTTCCATGATAGCAAAATAAAGATTGAAAAGTTGGTTCATTGTGTATGTCATAGGTGTCATGAATGTGCACATATTCTAGTTTCTTGCTAGTAAATATTCATGGTCTAATGGCTTGGAAGTATCTTAGAATTTACACTTCCTAAGGATTTCTTGCTCATTATTTCTAAGGTAATAATTTTTCTTAATGCAATTTTACAATGAACTACAAATTCCCTTCTACCAGTGTTTTGTCAAACAATTTTTTGGCTTCCTCTAATTTTTAGCTCCTTTCCTACTTGACCATGTTTTTCCAAACACCTAGTTCAAAGTATTAAATCCCTTGCAAATTGGTTCATCATTATTAAATTTCTCTAATTATTTTATAGCATTTTCCATGCATCCCAATGTAACCTCTTTTGTAGTAGACATTGCAATGATTCTCAAAGTGATCCATAAACTTCCATGGATATTCCATTAGATAGTTCATCACAGCAGATCTGATAATATTATATTAAAAATATGAGATTCTACACTATTACAGTTTTATTAAACTTTAAGATATGTAGATTTAACTGTAATTAGTGCATGCATGTGAATGGAAATTATGTATAAAAGTAGAGAACGACAAAATAAGCACACACACACAAGACACAAGATATGCTCTTTGGGAAACCCTTTCGGGAGAAAACTCAACTGGAAGGTGAGGTCACTTCATTCTCTTTCTTTGTCTGGAAATATTATTGCAGGTACAAAGAAGTAATGTTTGTGGCCCATGGGTTGCTACAATGCACAAATCCTCTCTGTGTGCTCTACCTCCTATCTTCCTGGCTATATTTGCTCAAATATGGAACAAATTTCTCTCCAAAGAATGGAATGCCTCTTCCTCCTAGTGGCTCAGTTATAACACGGGTCGATAGCCTACTAGTGGTTAATTTGGACTACATCAACTCTTAAATAGAGTTACAATATAGACTCTTCTAGAGTCTTTTACATAAAAAACATGTGGCTAGCCCCTTTTCCATGAATAATGGGGGCTGACATGGCATCCTCAGGAGCTATAAGTGTGAAAACAGGAAGGTCAACTTCTGAGTGACATAACTTATGCATACTGACTTTGATTTATGCACTTCTTACATCGTTGGAAAGATCTTTGTGTGTAGAATATCATGAAATGGTGCATGCTAAAGTGACAAATTTTTACCTCCAAGATATATTGATTGATGCATCAAAATTCTCCTAGAAGGTTTCAAACCCTGTTTTGCCAAATTGGGTTCCGCCGGTAAAAACGGTCCTGTGAGTTGATTCCTCTATTTTTTCCACTTTGAATGCCTTGAGATGGATGAAAACCAATATAATGATCCAATATGGATCACACCTCCCCATTTTGTGAGGCTTTTGGTCCCAAAAATATTCTATTGAATGAGGTGAAGAAATGTTTCCTACAGCTTCTCTTTGGTGTACCATTTAGCTTTCCCTGGAAGTTATCCCTTCATCCTAATATGTCAAAGGTCATGCTGCCACTGTCTTCTAGTTATGGACCTCTTCTGCAAAATTATTTCCTCTGTCAACTCTACCTGAGCATTTGGTGCCAAATCCTCCACAAAAGATAGGACATGTTCCTCTTCCCGATCTAGCATGGAAGGCTCATAGAGTTTCAGATTCTCTATGTTCACAACTAAGTAAATGTGCATATATGGTGGTAAACTGAGTCGATAGGCATTATTTCCCACCTTTTCTAGTATTTCAAAGGGACCATACCTCAAAGCCTTGATTTTCTTACCAGGCCCCTGCATCCTCTCCTTGTTCAACTGTAACCATACTCTGTCTCCCACCTTGAATGAATTCCATGTTTTGTGTTGATCATGCCTGCCCTTATAGTTATCCTGCAACTTCTGAAGTGTTTCTTGTACCTGTAGATGTATTTTCCTAATCTTATAAATTTTTCAGCCCTCAAAGCATCTCTTGTAAGATCTTCCCTCACTCCTCCTTGCTACCCATATGCAATATCCAAAGGTGAAGGTGGAAAATATCCAAAACAAGTCTTAAATGAGGACTTTCCCGTAGAGACGTGGACTGCTCTATTGTAAGAATGTTGTATATATACCAGGTCGATTCCGGGAATCGACCTAGGTTTCCCAGGCTGCGGGGTCTAAAGACTGGGAGGGCGATGTTGTGCACTCAACCATGGCCGCCCACGGCCGCGGGGCCTCAAGCCTGGGTGGCCTAGGTCGATTTCAAAAATTGACCTAATCGCGCTCTAGGTAGCCAGGTCGATTCTGGGAATCGACCTAGGTTGCCCTGGGGAAAATTCTTTTG
The DNA here is from genome assembly GCA_031772625.1 of Pinus tabuliformis. Classification (NCBI taxonomy): domain Eukaryota; kingdom Viridiplantae; phylum Streptophyta; class Pinopsida; order Pinales; family Pinaceae; genus Pinus; species Pinus tabuliformis. The sequence continues at coordinate 559,210,172 of CM062807.1, forward strand.
ATTTTTTTTATTTTTTTGAAAAACAAAATTCAAAGTTTTTCTTTAATTTAAATTTTATTATTTTATGATTTTTTTAATTTATATTTATATATTTTTCAATTTTAATTTTCAATTTATATATATATATATATATTTATATATATATATAATTCTTTTTTTAACTAAAAAAAATGTTTTTGATGTTTGTTTTTTTTGGTTTATTTTTATTTTTTTCTTAAATTATGCGTTTTTTTGAAATATTTTCCCTTTTTTTTAACGTTAATTTTGTTATTTTTGCATTTTTATGGTTTTTTATTTTATTTTGTCTTTTTTATATATTTTATATATTTGAATTTTTTTGTCATGTTTTTTAAAAATTTTGTTATGTTTTATTACTTGTTATTATTTAAAAAGAAATATGTATTTTTTTTCAATGTTTGATTTTTTGTTTCTTTTGTATTTTTATTTATTTATTATTTTGGTTTTTTTTTATTTGACGAACAACCCGATTCCATTATGTGCAATTTGATATTTGATCTTAAAATTTTCATTATAATGAATTGAGTTTGCCCCCACAATGTGTCAATTTCATGGTTGGTCTTTAAGTTTTCATTACAGTGGGTCAAATTCACCTACACTGCGTGTCAATTTGATAGTTGATTTTTAAATTTTTGTTGCAATGTATCAAGTTGTCTTAGGCTAAGATTTTAAAATTGCTATACATTTAACATTTAAGAAATATTACTCTTGGTATAATAACTTTTTCTTTCAGGTGTTCATTTTTTAAGTTTTTTTTAATAAACTGTTTTTTCCATAATGTCATGCTTGAAATATTTTGAAAACTTAAGGTTCTTTTGTAGGCATAATCTTTGGTTTTAATTCCATGGTTGAAAATTTGTCAAGATTTTAATGTTTTTCTAAGTCCTAAGTCATGATATTTTATCTTTAATGCTACGGTTTAAAATAATTATAAGTATTTTTTAGTTAGCACCATGACTTACAATTGTTGGAATTTTAAGGCTTTTCAAAGACGTGATATTTTATATTTAATGTCATGCCTAATTTTTTTGGAATTTTAAAGTTTTTCAAAGACATGATATTTTATATTTAATGCCATACCTAATTTTTTTTGGAATTTTAAGGTCTTTCAAAGATGTGATATTTTATCTTTAATGTGATGCTTGAATATCGTTGGAACTTTAAAGTTTTTCGAAATCATAATATTTTATCTTTAACGTCATTATTAAAAAGTGTTGAAAATTTACCTTGAAAAAAAATGACATTATTTTAGCATGTCTTTTGCACAAAAAAAATTGGTTTTTACTGCCATTTTTTAAAAATGTTGAAAATTTACCCTCGAAAAAAAATGTTATTCCAGCATCAACACTTTTTGTTTTGAGCCTGTTTTTTCATGTTTTTTTGGGGTTTTTTGGCTAGAGTTCTTGTTTTGAGGTAACAATTCTCGTTTGGTCTGTAACTTTGTTTTTGGTGAAGTTAAAATTCGTATTTCCAACAAACATGGTTACAATTTAGATTTTAAGGGTCATCTTTGTAGAAAATCTAACCCTGATAGATAAATCTAGAAAACTAAAAGTAGTAGTTGGAGCTCGAGGGTCTTTATAAAATTGAAGCATACAAAAATATGACATGAAACTTAAAAAAAATAATAGAAAATCCTTAGGAGGTAGGATCAAAGTCAATGGCTTCTACTTGGATGGGCTCCTTGTTGTTACCAGGAGAGCAACTTGGGGTTTGGAGGAATGCCCATTTGTATTTCAATGTGTCGAACTGTTGTACCCTCTTCATCATATTTTCCATTTTTCATATGTACCAGAGGAGATTGGTTCTGGTGGGGGGGAGGAATTCAAAAATCCAGAAAGGTCAAGTATTTTTGAACTAAAGGGTATAAATGAGCCTTTGGCACGTAGCCAAAGTTGGCTTTAGTGCCAAATTTTGGCAGAAAGGCTAGCAGAGCCTCTACGCGAAGCTCCGAGCAGACATGGCCAACAAGTGAGTAGTGGAAAACAACCTTATTAGTCATAGGTGGAACCCACCCGATGAGTTTTTACCTTGGTGGGACCACCCCAACAGAGTGTTAAGGGTCAGGAAAATAAAGGCGAAAGGATGTAACTGAGAGGGCGAGGTCCACATGGCATAGTTTCCCCGATGGTATGTCAAGCGCGAGTAAGATTAAGAGGCAGGGGCAGGGGACTAGGATGACATCACCCTGATGGGGTCCACCCAGCTAAAATACCCCAAAGGATTCATAAATGGTAGAAAAATAAAATCATTGGGATGTAACCATGTAGGCGAAGTCTACCTGGCAGGAAAGTCTTAGAGGAAACATAGAGGGCAAAAAATGGAAGTGTCAAGATATAATTAAGCGGGTGGGGTCCATCGGACAGTAAGACCCCAATGATATATCCCGTAGTGACAAATGGAGAAGACTTAAGAAAAGGAGAAAAAAGGTACATACAAAGGAAAAAGTGCTCCACCTCTGCTTTGAAAGGAAAAGTTAATTGACAAGAAACTATGGGGGTGTATCACTGTCTATCTGACAATCGCTAGTCCCCATAAGCATTCCGGCAGAGAAATTAACCTGGAAGATCCGTTGACGCTAACCTCCAGAATGGTCAACGTCGACTATCAAGTCTTTCCGATCAATGACCAGGATTGACTCTAGGGGGTTGAGTCCCACTCCCATACTTGTTCAGTCACCCCGCCAGAGAGTGGGGGACCACAGCTACCACCAAAGTGCCAACGCACCAATGGTTTCAACAAGAGAGCGTGACAATTGTAGGGCCGAGGGCCTCCCCTATCCACTTCTCATCCACTCCCATGGCTCTACATGTCCTTCCCAAAACTCTCCACACCATCATCCCATCCACACATCACTCCACTATTCTCCCCATCTATAAAACTCTCCCACACTAACCATTATGATTTAAAATTTGTTTCTCACTAACAACAACCTCTTGTCGCTCTCCTTTTCTCGATTCTTGTTCAAGCCATCAGCGCAAAGCACCCTTGACACCTTAGAGCACCTCCACGCCCAATTTCATTTCGTCACCAAAAGTAGTGTAACCCATTCTGACTACCATTGCTTTGCATTTTGGAGAGGAATACACTATTGATATTACCCAGAAGGACTAGATATGGATTGTCCAACTATTTGGATGCTCGAGGGAATTTACTCACATGGGAACAATATCAACAATCGTTGGTGGAGGCAAAGAGCAAAGAAAAATCTTCTCATGAGAAGACTGCCACCCTCAAGGGGAAGACAATAGTCAACTTTCTGAGGAGTGACTTCCAGTTAATTTGGTTGGTAGAGACTTGGTTCACTGACAAGCCAAACTTCACCAAACTCAACAACCTGAAGATAGCATATTAGAGCTATTTTCTCTCTCCCTTTCCAAACCCAACGTTGTGGAAGAAGTGTGATCAAGATTTTAAGCCTCCTCAAATCCAAATCATTGATCCAAGACCTCTTCCAAAGGAAACAACAAGCCCATGATGAAGATATTTTGTTGTGTCAATCATGACACCTCATGTTTTCTATGTTTTTGTAAATATTTATTTTCAAGAATAGAATCAAAGAATGATTATGTAATAATTAGGACAATTGCGTGACTAGCAAACTTGAGTTATTTAGGAGTAAGGAAGTTATGAAAATCCCAAGAAGGAATATTTTGTAGATGGGCCTTCGTTTATGAGACCCTATAAAAGGGCTTAAGAGACTCAGTAAAAAGGTTTTGAATTTTAGTTCCAAAGGAAACTCTAAACTGTGAAATTTTCAAGTGTTTGAATAACTGCAGATGAATGCTCTTTTGAGGATTAATAAAGAAGTTATGGTGATTCCAAATTCTCTAAATGTGTAGTATGTGATCTTTCCTTGTTTTCATATATGTATATTTCTACTCAAATGGTACGTAATTGTAGCTGTTGGATTTAATCTCATAGTTATGGATTCATATATGTCAAATTTTGATGAAGGATGTATGTGATGTATGAGGTCTAATGTCCTTAATATGCGCTTCGTGCCCTCTGCACTTTCATTTACATTGTCTTCTTCATAGTTTTTTTGCATAAGTTTGATGCACAGGATTTTGAAGACCATCCCTCTGTGTTAAAATTCTCTCCTTTTATTCTTCTTTCACTTGTACTACAACAACCAATTTAACTATATGTTTCTACAAGCAAGCCACCAGATCCGAATGTTAAGTCCTATAAAGGGCATTCAATGTGTGCTTATGATTGAATATGCCTTTGGAAGAGATATTTGAACCAATTTTAATTCACAATATGTTTCAAATCCTGGATGCTAATGATAAATCCTTCAAACACTCTAAGATGTCCTAGTCATTGACCTCTCTCAACCCAAAATTTGTCTCTAAGAGCCCCAACATCTTTTGGTGTCGTTTCTAGGGATCAAATCAGAATATTTTCCCCGAGTAAGACATTTGTACATTCCTCTGTCAGGTGAGTAGAGGAAGTGTGTGTTGATATCTCTCACCTTGGTGAATCAACTATAAATTTTTTCTATGGGCCTTCCTGGCTTTCAAGAGGCATCATACCCATTCTGAAACTTCACAACAGAAAAATCCTCTTGTGTTTTACCCAGAAAGGATCGTATCCAAGAGAATTTGGAAAGAAAAGACTCTTAGAACTCTAGACCCTGTGGTTTTCACCCCATAAGTCTCAACTTTTAGCTCACAAAAGACTGAAATAATTATCCTGAGACCTCAGCTAGAGTTTTGGATTTTTCAGGAGAGTATTTCCCTTCGTTTGGTTCTTACTCTTTGAAACTTAAGGCTGAAGATACCTCTGTTAGTTCACATCCTTTTACATTCCATAACTTCCTAGAAGCTGAGGAAATTAAGGACATCCTTATTACAAGTCCATCTATGATCCTTATTGATACTTTATTCCAAATCCCGTCAGGTATTTTTCACACAGTTTCTCGACCAAGCCCTGTTGTAAAACTTGCCTGACCTACATTGAAAAATATGGTTCTCCCTAGCTTCTTACTTAAAAAATATGCCCTACTTAACTTACAGCAACATCTAAATGGAATGCCTCAAGATTATCTTAAGCTCCTGCCGATATTCACTGTAGAGGATGATATTTCAGCCCAACATATAGAAGTCTTTTGTGCATTTGTTGAGAACTTAAATGTAGAGCATCTAGATGTAGTCTAGAGACTATTGTTTAATACTTAGATGGGGAGGCCAAAAAATGGTTCAAGACTTTACTTAATGCTTCAATCAATACTTGGGAGGAATTGGAGAATTCTTTCATGCAAAAATGGGGGGAAAGAAGGATCATGGGTATGCCCTCACTGAGTTTAATGCAATAAAGAAAAAACATAATGAGGATGTATCAAAATTTATAAAAAGGTTTAATAAACTATATAACAGTCTCCTTGCTAATATTAAACCTCCACAGGCAACTGCTAAAGTGGTCTTTCTTGGATCCCTTAAGCATGACTTTGGGTTTACCCTCAGGGAAAGGAAATCTGCACACTGGATCCAATCCAAACTGGTGCTCTGGAAGTTGAAGCCAATTTTTCATCCACTAGAAAGTGGAAAGGAAAGGGAGAAAATGGTGACAAAATAAGGAGAAAGGAAGAAGCTAGCTCCTCTAGCCAAGTGAAAGAAACCCAAGAAAAAATGTTAGATGAGATGAATAAACTAATTAGGAACCTGTCAAATAAATTGGTGAAGTTGGAGATGGAAAGTAAGAACCCTCCCAAATAGGTCCAATAAGGTCCCAATAGAAAATTTAATCCCCAGTATAATAGGCCCCCTTTGTAGCTTTTGCAAAGAGAAAGGAAGGATCAACAAGATCAAATACAATCTCCTTTGTATTTGGAAGATGACCCTGAATAAAATATTGAAGATGCCATCAAAGTCCAGGATAATAAATTCTTTGTTATTTTAGAAGGAGAGAATAAAGTGGAAGTGTTGGAAGGAGAAGGGGTGGATCTAAATGTCCCCTTGGATGATGAAGAGATAGATGCCTACTGTAAACAATTTGTTGACTTCATGCAAGCTCATTTACATCGGAAATATGATTTGAGGTCAAGAAAAAGATCCAGGATGTAGGATCAAAATGAGGAATATGGTCAACCCACTACCCCTAAAGCAATTGGTAAAGGGAAGAAACTAGACAACCCTATCACACTGACCAAAGGAGAGTACTCCCATCCTTTTCATCCCGAGTCTGAAGGCTCAAATATAGAGAAAACACCAGTGCAAACAAAGCCAATCCATAAAGAAAATAATGAACCAATCAATTCAGTTAAAGGTTATAGGAACCCCTCTACCTTCAGCGTGCAAAAAGAGAGAAAAAGTCAAGATATTTGTTCCTTTGTCTGAGTTGTTGAAACAACCCAGTTATAAAGAAAAAATTTCCCAATTCATGGACTTATCTACCATTACCCCACTTCAAGATAGTCTTAACTTGCAGGAGGAAAGGCATGTCGTTATGTTTGGCCCACATGTGGAGGAGCAAGACCCTTCCACTCCTCCACTATATTTCACCCTGGTAATCCATGATTTATTGTTACATAATTGCATGCTTGACTGAGGAGCTTCTCATAATTTAATGCCACTGTCTATAATGGAGAATCTAGGTCTACAAATAACAAACCCATATAAGGATTTATATTCTTTTGATTCCAAAAGAGTAAAATGTTTGGGTATGATAAAAGATCTAGTGGTTAATTGGGTTCATATCCCAATGAAGAGTGTGGTGATGGACATTGTAGTTACTAACATCCCTACAATGTTTGACATGCTCCTGTCCAGTTCATGGGGAATGGGAGGATCTATCAAGCTTGATATGACATATGCTACCATTCCAGTGTTTGGTGGAGAAGAGTGCAGATTATACAGAGAGTCCAGATTCCCAAAGACAGTAACTAAAGATGATTATTCAAACAATTCTCCTATGTATGGCCAAGAAAGAGATTTTTCCTATCTTATGTTGGAAGAATATGATCAAATCATGGAAAACACCCAAGTAGAATCTCTTGTTGAGATCAGTAAGTAGCAAGCAAAGTATGGGTCACATTTGGAAAGTGTATTTTTATGGATTTGTTGTGTTGTAGAACAACTCCCATTTATTTATATATAAATCTCTTAGGAAATTATTATATAAATAAATGGGGACCCTTTAAATATTAAAATACATAGGAAAATAACATAGTTTGGGGTTTTAAAAGGACAAATTTGAATTTTTGAATAAACAAATCCAAATTCATTAGGCTCAAACAACTTGAATAAGCCTACCTTAAATAAATCCCGACATATCGCATTTCACAAGGTCTCAAAGAGAAATGGCTTGTTTTTACCCTTTTGAAACTTGCGATGCAATAAAGAATAGCCCCCAAGAACCAGACTTGTCTATTTCTTAAAAGGCTTAAGTATCATCAAAAAACTACTTCACATCAGAACTTGCTCGCATCGTAATTTATAACGAAAACAATACATGAAAAATCTTGAGAACCATTTTGATTGTGAAATGTGATAAACTAACTGGACCCGATAAAACAATTAATGCAGTTTATAAACATCTCACGTCCAATTAAATCATAAACTAGAAAAAGGCTCCCCACTCATTTGATCTCTGATCCTCTGATTGCGATAAAGTTATTTCTTAAAAGGCACACTTTAATAAAATCATAAGACTGAATAACTTAAAGGAAAATCTGCACTTGTTAATCATCTGTCGGGCCCGCTATAACACGACGTCATTTCTCGTCGTTTCATAATCGCGAAAAGCCTTTGGCTACATATCCATTCTCCTCTACTCCAAAACCTCCGATTGTGATATTGCGATCATTGCATCGCACATATCACATACCCAATGAACTAATATAGTGATATCACTATCGCATATAGGCAAAGCACATGGAAATAAGTTTTGTATACCATTTAAAAGGTTTATGCGCTGCGATATATTAATGAGATAATAAAAAAACACGTGAAACCATGATTTCAGTTATTAAAGAATTCTAATGGTATTTATGATTTAAAAGCCCAAGGTGATTTGATGGCCTGTATAGATTGATTCACATTTAAACTATGCTTCCCATCATTTCAAGCCTTGTATGTTCAAATGATTCCACATTTCACACCTATTGCTCTTCATTCCTCTCAGTGTCCAATTTGTAGGTTTAACCCAAGAAGAATCTGTGTAACAGGATGACTAAGTCGAAGAAAGGAAAGAAAACCATGGAGACTTCACAATCTTCTACTCCTGATGTAACATAAATTCCCCTGCTTTTCTCAGATACTACATGCATAATCGACAATGGAACCTCCTCATGGGAATCCATGTACCAATTGCTAGAAAGTGAGGGTCCTAAGGTAATTCAAAGAGTAGCCACAACAGATGCTACTACCTCTTCTGAAGCCTCCCACTATGAAGCTGCAAGCTCTTTTATTCATATAATTGGTGCTAGACCTAATATTTTGCCTTATATCGATATGGTAAAATGGATAATTGAGAATATTAACATTACCGATTGGACATTCCAGACTTCAAGGAAAAAAATTATCGTATCCTTTACAGCTGAAGACTTGAAGAAAATGTATCATATACCTAACCCATAGAAGGTGTATGACAAATCTTTCCTTGAGCACTTTGCAAGCGAGAATGATGTAGCATTAGACCCAATCAAACAATGGAGATCCTACCCAAACAAACACAAGCATGAGAAATCGGGTATGTATTCTATATCTTCTCTCACCACTCCCTATTCTTATATCGCAACTATGATGTGTAATATGTTTGGGCATGCCAATACAACTAAATTCTTAGTTGAATGGGTTCCTCTAATTGATGCAACAATTAATTATTTTATAATGGATTGGGGCATTATCTTGTATAATAATATATACCATAAAATCCTCTGGGAGTCTAATTTCCACACCCATTTCTATAAAAATTTCCAAGGAGTTAGGCTACCCATCCACCAAGTTGTTTTTGACAAAAGGGCCCTAAGATTGTTTGATGAGGCCAAAATTTATTTCATACCAATAGGTAGGTGGTTTGGAGAAGAGCTTTTTACCTATGTCCAAGTCCATGGAAGCCTAGCACCTCCCCATGTCCTCCCATTGTATGTCCCAGATAAACTATTTGCTAGGGATATTTCCTATCAAATTGTAGGGGATGGGCTAACCAATACCCTAAAGGAATCTAAGAAGTCTATTTAGACTTCATTCCCCATCCAATGCGGTGTTTATGCACTACATGATTTCAAGCATGCTATGCTTGAAATTGATCATATTACATGCTTGAAACTTGCCACCATTCCTAGCAGATAGTTCGACCCTAACAAAGTTGCACATAATTTCACTACCCAAGTGAAAATTGGATAGTTCAGTCATGAAGACAATGACTATGATGACCTATTTGAGTTTGTTGAACTATTTTCACAAGTGCAACATTTGGCCACATTAAAACTAGATCCGGAAAGGCTAGCCCAATTCCAACAATACAGAAGAAAAAGACTGCAAAATGTCCCTTTGGATCTGTTGAGGATCCCTCAACAGATTATCCAAGAGGAGCAAGGCTCAGACTAGAAAAGGGCTCAAAACAAGGTTTCGAGCATAATTCAGAGCAAAAATCAGAACATGCTTCATAGCAAAATTCAGGGCACAAGTCAGAACAGGGCTCATAGCAGAACTCAGAGTCGAATTCAGAGAAAAGTTCAAAAAAGGATTCTGAATAGAAATTGGAAAAAGTTTCCAAGGATATTGAAGTGGAGGATAAATCCACATAAATACATACTAATGAATCTCCCTTCAAGAATCTACTAGATGAAGCATGGAAACAATTTGATCAACAACTTAGAGGACAACAAGGAGCATAATATGTTGAAATGGACAAAACGTTCAGCACACCCCAAAACACTGGACATAGCTCATTCATTGATAAAGTTATCACTATAGAAGAAATTGAGATCATCTCGGCCTTCTCTTCATCTGAAATCATCCTCAAAGTGGAAGAAATCCATCTTCTTGATGCCTTTTACAGTCCCAAACATCGAGCTGTGGTGAAAAGACATAGAAAAAGGAGAAGAACAAAACCATTGTCAACAATCATTCCTGGCGATGAACTTATGGATATAGTATGGAAGGATACTCCCATAGATCCTTCAGAGAATCTGAAAAAATTGTCACAGTTTGTAGGTGCTTATTCATCTGCTAGGATTGACAAGGCATCCGAGGTTAGACAAATGGTCAAATAGAAAGAAGAGAGAATCCAACAATTGGAGCAGTAGTTGGTAGAAGAGAGACAAAGTATTGACCATCAAATGAAAACAAAAATGTCCCAATTATAGCAAATCTTTGATCAATTAAAGCTCTGATATCAGGTAGAGACAAGTGCTAAGGATATCCAAATACAATAGCTCCAGTTTTCACTTGATTAGTTGAAGGATAGTCCTAAAGTGGAGGATTTTATAAAATAAGAATTAGAGCTCAACGCTTTGTTATCAAGGAAACAAGAAACATTCTGTCAAAAGATGTCTATCATCAATCTAATGTGTATTACAAGTGATTCACTAATGAATCAATCATCTGATCTAAGGGTGACTTTCAATGATATTAATGCTAAAATCTCGGGATACATAACATGGCAGGATACTCTAGAGGGCAGAGTAGCAGATCTTCTAGGAATAGAGGAATCACAAAAGGAAATCCTCTTTACGGATCGGAACATTCAATTGAAGCAGACAGAAAGATAAGTTTCTGGAGCAACCGATGCTGCAAATAATATCATTGAAACTATCAATGATAATCTGCACAATGCTAACTTGATTCAAGAATGCCCACCTAGTAGTCTTCCTAATATCAAATTCTTGGAAAATCAATGGCAAGAGACTTCAAAAACAAGGGAAGAGGCAATTAAATAGCTTATCAAAATTGACTAGGAAGTGTATTGGAAATATTTGGTGAAGCCACACAATCAGTGGTTAATGCTATGCTTCCTTGCTGACTCATCCACCCATATGCTTCTTACACTTTCAGATGCAATGTATGTAGGACAGTTATGCGTGAGGATAGGTCAACCTCCTGAAGTTAAGCCAATGATGGATATTTACGAGCTCATACAATGAATGAAATAATAGACACAATTGCATTCTTGAGCTCGTCATTTCAACAGTTTCTATTTTTGTATTTTTGTCACTTATTTTAAGGAGATTTGTTTTAACCTCCTCAGAACTTTCATGTAATGTCTATTTTTATGCTTTATTTTTATTTTATAAACCCTTTCATGTCTATGAAGAAAGGGTCCCCAAATTTTATAAAGAAAATCTTTGAAAGCTTGCACTTTTGCACTTTTTATGTTTGTCTTAGTAGAATGACTAGATGAGAGTCCTGAAGTTTGGTAAAGAAGGCTTTGGAAGCTTGCACTTTTGTACTTTTGAAACCATCTTAATGAAAAAGAATGGACTGGAGCTATTTATTTCATAAGCAGAGTCATATACATCGGGTACTTATATCATTGTATATTTGTTTGGTTTATGAAATGATAGTCATTTCTATTTGTATTGTTTGTTATATGTATCTCTTTTAATGCATTTCTGTATTAATTCACTTCTGAACATGCTAGAATTTTCATCCTTAATACATATATGAGCAATGTTTGAATGATATTTGATGCGATATGTGTTTCATCAATTATTTTGATTAACTATTTAATCAAAATAATTATCTTAAAATCTTTTAATTTCTGTAAGAGTTTGATCAATATTTATTATCATACACTAAGGACAATTATTCTAGATCGCATAAACATAAGTAAACCTCAGGTAATAAATAGATTAATATACGTATATTCCAGTTGAAAACCACCCCATCTATCACTTAGTTTTTGGTCATCAACACTTTATCCATCCTATCACATTTTTATTGGGAAACTAGTCCCATTATATCCAATCAGAGCCACTATTCCAAATGGATAAGGGACGGTATTCAAGTCCTCGACTGGGTGGTTTTCCCCCATGTTGTTGCAATGATTTTTGAGGCTTCAAAATGACCCTACTCCAGAGAAGGAAATGGAGTAGGAGCATTTCTGAAATCCCCTAGAGGTAGCATCATTCCTATGGTATACAAGTTAGAATTCAAGGCTACAAATAATATTGCATAGTACGAGTCCTTGGTGTTGGGCCTGCAAGCTGCTAGAAACTTAAGGATTGCATGTCTGTCATTCTATGGATATTTTGAGATGATTGTCAAACAAGTTAGGAATTAGTGTCAAACCAAGCATCCAAGGCTCAAGACATACAAAAATGCGGTATGGGACCTAACTGAAATTTATTTCCTAGCTTTTAATATCTAGTATCTACCTAGAGAAAAAAATAGGATGGATGATTCTTTAGCAATTGCTGCAAGTACTTTCAAGCCACCATAGAACCTTTTTCTTAGGTATGAAGTAGAGGTCAGGTACAAACCCTTAGTGCCAGATAACGTGAAGTACTGGCAATTTTTTGAAGATGAGGATCAGATCAAACGTTTCATAGAGGTGATTAGAGAATTCTCTAATTCGACAATAAACAAAGAAGATGGAGATGCAGAGGAAGAACAACATGTATCTTGGGAGAAAAAAATCATTGGCCATAAAATTTTGTAGCTAAAGGGAAACACAATTCCCAGAGGTTTGGTTCATCTAGAAAGATTGTTTAATGCAAATGATGTACCTATCCAACCAGCAAAGTAGGAGCACAAGGAGGATGTAGAGGACTATAATGTTGGAACATACCAAGAGTTGAAATTTGTCAAGTTGGCTAAATGACTTCCAAAAGTATACAAGCAAAGGTATATTGATCTATTTAAAAAAAAATGGATGTTTTTTCTTGGTCCTGTGACGATTTGAAGACCTTTGGTCCCAGTATCATCCAACACAAAATTCCTTCGAAGAATGGAATTAAGCCCTACAAGCAGAAGCTCAGACAAATAAATCCCTTATTTCTCCCATCAATTGAGAGGGAAGTTAAGAAGTTGTTACATGCTAAAATTATTGTGTCTCTAAGATATTCAGATTGGGTGGAAAATTTAGTCCTTGTCAAGAAGAAAAATTGGGAAATCAAATTATGTGTAGACTTTTGAAACTTCAATAGAGATTCTTTGAAGGAAAATTACCCCTTGCACAAAATGGATTATATTTTGTAGAGAGTGGTGGGATCATCTAGACTATCCATGCTGGATGGGTTCTCTGGATATAACCAGATTGTTGTACACCTTGGGGATCAAAACAAAACAAATTTTACCACACCTTGGGGAACCTTTATGTATGCTAGGATGCCTTTTGGTCTCATAAATGTTGGAGCCACTTGTCAAAGGTAAATGGAAATACTGTTTGTTGGGGAAAAATACAAGTTTGTGGTGATTTACGTGGATGACATAACCATCTTTTCTAAATTTGATGAGGAAAATCTATAGCACTTGCAGATTATTTTTGAAAAATGCAGGAAGTATGGTTTATCTTTAAATCTCAAGAAATCACAATTTTCTCTAAGCGAAGGTAAGTTGTTGAGTTACACAGTAGCAAGAGAAGGAGTAAAGATTGACCCCAAAAGGGTGGAAGCTATCAACAATATCCCATTACCAAGGAATAAAAAGGAGATACAAGTTTTCTTAGGCAAAATCAATTTCCTAAGGAGGTTTGTACCTAATTATGTTAAGGTTGTAATAGAAATCATAAATATGAAAAAGAAAGATAAAGAAGTAAAGTGGATTGTTGAAGCTAGAGAATCATTCTCTAGAATTAAGAAATCCTTTGTAGAAGTCTAGTTTTAGCTAGTCCCGATTATCAAAGGCCATTTATCATTTTTTACTTCGTGTATCCTAACACAGTGGGAAGTATCTTATTGTAGAAGAATGAAGAAGAGAAGGAACAACCAATTGAATTCTTTAGTCAGGTATTATGGGACACAGAACTGAAATACAATATTTTGGAAAAACAAGCCTACGCTCTTGTCAAATATTTGAAATCTTTCCGAATTTACATTCTGCAATCCAGAATAATTTCTTATGTTCCTACAACCATTTTTAAGGACATCCTCACGCAAGGAGACATTGAAGGCACTAGAGGAAAATGGATCACCAAGATCTAGGAGTATGGCATGGACATCAAGCTTACCAAGCTAATTAAAGGGCAGTGATTAGCCAAAATTTTGTCAGAAGCCAATCGTTAGGCTTGGGAATAAACCTACTAGTTGGGGAGGCAGAAGAAGAGAAAAAAAGTGAACATGAAGATATCAACAAGGAAACTCGGAAAATTCAAATGAAAAACTTAGTCTCTGAGTGGTACAAATTTATTGTTCATTATATGTTGTTTATAGCATGCCCACTTAAATTTGACAAAGTCAAGTACAAAGCCCTAAGATTACAAGCACTAAAGTTTGTCATTTCTAATTGATTGTCGTATTGGAAGGACCTTGTGGGAGCCCTACTATTATGCTTGGTAGAAGACAATATTCCTAAGGTAATAGATGAGTTTCATAATTGTGTTTGTGGGGGACATTATAGTTGGAAGGTCATAATCCATAAAATTCTCAAAGATGGTTTATGTTGGACCAAGTTGTTTGGTGAGGTCCATGAACAAGTCAGAGCCTGAAAAATGTGCCAAGTTTTTCCTAAAAAATAGAAGCTAGCACCCCTCCCTTTAATCCTAGTTTTTGTAGATGAACCATTTAGATAGTGGGGGATAGATTTCATTGGAACAACTAGTAGGCATGTTAGCCTTACATCACTTTATGAATGATGAGCCTTATATGCACCTTCCAGTGGGAAGCACAAATGGATACTTACAACAACAGATTACTTCACAAAGTGGATAGAGGCCAACCCTACAAGGAATGTAACTAATGCAGTGGTTATTAAATTTATGGAGGAGAAAATTCTGGCCAAATTCGTTTATCCCAGAAAAATTGTCACTGATAACACACAGGCATTTAAATCAAACAAATTTATCAGTTTCAGCCAATAATATAATATTATTTTGGGACACTCCACTACTTATTATCCACAGGGAAATGGATTACCAAAATCATCCAACAAAACCTTAGTCATAATCCTTAAAAATACTATAGCACAAAATCAGAAGAATTGGGACTCTTAGTTTAAGTTTGCATTATGGGCTAACAGAGTTACTACTAAGAGTTCAACTGGGAAATCCCCATTTGAGTTGGTATATGGGACTGTTACAATGTTCCTTGCCCAATTGGTTATGCTGGTTGCTAAACTTCTACAGGATGCAAAGGAGGAGCCAAACCCTATAACTAGGAGAATAAATCAGTTGGTTGAATTACAGGAAAACAAGGAACAAATAACTTAGAATTTAATTAGATACCAGGATAAAAGGAAAGCCCTCTTTGATAGGAGAGCTAAAGATAGGCTGTTTCATCTAGGTGATCTCATGCTCGGATGGGATATCTGACAAGAAGACAGTGGAAAGCATGGGAAATTTGATCCCCTGTTGTTTGGACCTTTCAAAATAGCTGAAACCAAAGGGAACAATACCTTTCTCCTGGAGAAATTGGATGGACAGTTCCTCAAGCACTACTTCAAGCGCTAAAGAATTCCACCTTCATCCATTGTAAATATTAGTGAGCCATTATAAATACTGGAGTGTTGACTTTGTTTTCGTTTTTTTTTTTTTTTTTTTTTTTGTATGAATTAGTTTGACTCCATGCCTAAGTTCAAGGCACTAATCTGTAGGTTCTCAATGTATCCCCCACAAGGCACTTCCCTAGTTGGAGTTGATGTTGTATCCTCGTCATCCTCTTTTTCATTTTCATATATATCTGAGGAGATTGGTTCTGGTAGGTGGGGAGGAATTCAAAAATCCAAAAAGGCCAAGTATTGTTGAACTAAAGGGTTCAGATGAGCCTTTGGCATGTATCCAAATTAGTTGGATATGGTGCTAAATTTTGGTTGAAATACTGGCGAAGCCTCTACATGAAGCTCCGGGCAGACGTGGCCAACAAGTGAGAAGCAGAAGACAACCTTATTGGTCACAAGTGGAACCCACCCAGCTAGTTTTACCCTGGCGGGACCACCTCGACGGAGTGTTATGAGTTCGGAAAATAAAGGTGTCAAGATGTAACTAAGCAGGAGGGGTCCATGCGACATAGTTTATCTGGTGGTATGTCAAGCGCGAGTAAGGTTAAGCGTTGAGGGCGAGGGACTGGGATGGTGTCACCCCGACGAGGTTCACCCGGCCAAAATAGCCTAAAGGATTCATAAATGGCAAAAAAATAAAAGTGTCGGGATGTAACCGAGAGAGCGTGGTCCACCCAGCAGGAACATCCCAAAGGAAACATAAAGGGCATAAAATGGAAGTGTCGGAATATCACTGAGCAGGCAGGCTCCACCTGGAAGTAACACCTTGGTAGTGTATCCCAGAGTGACAAATGGAGAAGACTTAAGAAAAGGAGAAAAAGGGTACAAACAAAGGAAAAAGGAGGTCACCTCCATTTTGAAAGGAAAATTTAATCAACAAGAAACTATGGGGGTGGATCATTATTTATCCAACAATCATCGGTCCCAGTAAGCATTCTATTAGAGAAATTAGCCCGACAGATAAGCTCATGCTAACCCTCAGAATGGTCAACTTCAACTGTCAGGTTCCGATCATGACCAGGATTGACTGCAGGGGGGTCAGGCCCTACTTCCAACCTTGTTTATTCACCCCTCTGAAGAGTGGGGTACCACACCCGCCACCAAAGCGCCAGCACACCAAATATTTCAACAAGCAAGCGTGACAAATATAGGGCTGAGGGCTTCCCCTCTCCACTTCCCATCCACTCCCATGGCTCCACGTGTCCTTCTCGAAACTCTCCATGCCATCATCCCATCCACGCATCACTCCACCATTCTCCCCATCTATAAAACCCTCCCATGATAGTCGTTGTCATTTCAAATTTGTTTCTTGCTAACAATTTCCTCATGTCACTCCCCTTTGCTCGATTCCTGTTCAAGCCACCAACACAGAGCACCCCCAACACCTTAGAGCACCTCCATGCCCAATTTCATCCAGTCACTAGAAGCAGTGTGGCCCATTCTGACTACCATTGCTTTAATTTTTGGAGAGGAAGAAACTGTCGATATTACCTAGAGGGACTAGAGTTTGATTGCCTATCTATTGGGATGCTCGAGGGAATTTACTCACATGGGAACACTATCAGTTATTGTTGGTGGAGGCAAAGATAAAGTCAGACTCTTCTCATGAGAACATTACAACCCTCAATGGGAGGACGATATTCAACTTTATGAGGAGGGACTTCTAGTTACTGTGGCTGGTAAAGACTTGGTTCATTGACAAACCAAACTTCACCGAACTCAACAACTTGAAGATAGCATATCAGAGCTATATTCACTCTCACTTGTCAAACCCAATGCTGTGACAGAGGTGTGATCAAGTTTCTAATCCTCATCAACTCCAAATCATTGATCTGAGATCTCTTCCAAAGGAACTGGCAGGCCCACAATGAAGATATTTTGTTGTTTCAATTATGACACCTCATGCTTTCGACGTTTATGTAAATATTTATTTTCAAGAATAGAATCAAGATTAATTATGTAATAATTAGGAAAACTATATTACTAGCACACTCGAGTTGTTTAGGAGTAAGGCTGTTATGAAAATCCCAAGAAGGAACATTTTGTAGATGGGTCCTCATTTAGGAGGTCTTATAAAAGGGCTTAAGAGACTTAGTAAAAAGGTTATGAATTTTGGTTCCAAAGGTAGCTGTAAACTATGAATTTTTCAATTTTTTGAAGAACTACAGATGAATTATCTTTTGAGGATTAATAAAGAAGTTATCGTGATTCCAAATGCATGAAATGTGTAGTATGTGATATCTCCTTGTTTCCATATGTGTTTCTTTCTTCTCAGATGGTGCGTAATTGTAGTTGTTGGATTTAATCTCAGAGTTATGGATTCATCTATGTCAAATTTTGATGAAGGATTCTTGTGATGTATGAGGTCTAATGTCCTCAATATGCATTTCCTTGCCTCTATACTTTCATTTACATTGTTTACTTCATAGTTTTTCTACTTAAGTTTGATACAAATTATTCTGAAGACCAACCCTCTGCGTTAAACTTCTCTCCTTTTATTATTCTTTCACCTGTACTACAACAACCAATTTAACTATATGTTTCTACAAGCATACCACCATATCCGAATGTTAAGTCCTGTGGAGGGAATTCAATGTGTGCTTGTGATTCAATCTACCTTTGGAAGAGATATCTAAACCAATTTTAATTCAGAATATGTTTTAAATATTTGATGCTAAAGATAAATCCTTCAAAGACTGTTAAATGTCCTAGGCACTAACCTCTCTTAACCCAGAGGTTGTCTTTAGGAGCCCCAACACCAACCTTCTATCCATGGAAGCCAATTGTCATTACATGTGGTATAGGGAGAGTAGCATGTCTTCTCGAGTAGCATTTCAGTCCAAGAGGACCTTTCTAAGTAGAAGTTTGAGATGCCACTATATGTCCATTATGTACATGTACTAGTTATATCTGCCCCATGTGTGGCCTACATCAAGTACCCAATTTTCCACATCAACTAGCAATTCAGAATCGGTGAGAGTATGTCGTCCATAAATCAAATGTTTTTCCACCTAGGTGAGGTCATCTTGGACTAACTACGAGGTTAGTACCTGGTACCTAGATGAAAAGTGAGTAATCCGAGTGGGTATAGATCCATAATGTGTGTTCAACCAATTAACTATAGCAGAGGCTATATCGAGGAGCAGATTAATAAGTGAGGACAAGCTTCCAATATGCGGACTAATCCTTGATGGCTTGCATGACTAATCAACATCATAGGGGGTGTGTTTCCATGTCCCCAAAGCACGTGTCTTAGTGGGACGAAGACAACCTACCCCCACCCCTCACTTTTTAGACACCCCATTCATGGAGGATCGATCTTGCTGCACATGGACCCAACATCGCAGTTTGATTATGGAATCTTCTGAGGAGTGCCATGGTGTTGAGATTGTAATGAATCGAGTGGAATAACCATAATTAGCAAGTGTGTTTTCTATTTTGTTGCTTGTGCACCTGAAATGTGAAGGAATGATGGCAGGGATTGATAGGAGGAGAGAAGATACTATGGTCAGAGTGCTTTCTAATCTCTAACTATGGGACACCTTGTGGATATGAGAGTCATTGGGGAGTTTGCTAATAATGGAGATGATCAATTAGGAATCCCCTTAAACAAATTCTGGAGAAGCTTTTCTTCCTAGCGATCTTGAGCCCTTTGTCTAGGGCCGTAAGTTCAGCTGCATTTTTGGTACTAAATCCCATAGATCCAACATATATGTAAATGGGAGATCCCATATGATCTCGAAAGACTCCCCCAAAACTGGTGATCTTAGGGTTTCCTTTTAATGCATCATCAAAGTTCATCTTGATAAAGCCAAGGGGTAGAGGACACAATGAGAGAGATGAGGTGGGTGGAAATGGAAAAGAGGGTGAGGCAGAAGATGGTCCAATGAAGAGATGCCAAAATTAGATAATGAGAGATTCATCTCTCATAGCTTGCTAGTGTTGTTCATTCCATGTTTGAGAAACTATGGATTCTTAGATGTTCTTTTGGACTATTACCCAAAGGGCTTCATAAGGCTTAAAGTGGTCTTGAAATGTGCAGTGGTTTCTTTCCTCCAAAATGGCCCAAAGAAGTAGGATTGGGAGAAGAGTCCAAATTTTGTTGAGGACCAGATTTTGGTAGGCAATTTCTCGCTAGCTCTCGATGGTTTTGAGAATACCACAAGAGTCTCTATCTGACTTTTGCATTGTGGATTCTGGGAGTTGTTAGAGATGTTGAGACTAAGTGTATGTATTAAATAGGTGCACCCTGATTTTCCAGTTCCCTTAAGCAAAGGTGGCAATGAGAAGGACCTACATATTGTTGCTTATGGAGGTTATCCCAAGTTAGTGTCTTCTCTTGGACCAATAGCCATAATATTGAGACTTTAGGCCATAATTTCCTTGTCCAAATATTGTTCCAGATGACAGCTTTGGGTAGTGTCCGATAACTAGCTTCCAAGCTACATGACAACTTTGGGTATTGTTTGATAACCAGCTTCCAAGCTATAAGCTTCACGTATGGAGAAGATACCTTGTGGACTATAGCCCCATATTAATTTTTCTTCCTAAGTCTTAATTATTGAGAGAGATTTAAAAAAAAAGGAAGAAGAAGAAGTGGAGGAAAGCCAATAAATATACTCATCAAGAACCAATTACTAAAAGTGCTACACTATAGTGACTATCTAGTTAAAATATAGAAAAGTGATATGTTTTACCTTAAATAATAGGGCAACCATATAAATTAAATGGCTGGTAAACACTAATATGCATCAATATGTGATAAGCATCAAAACACTTACTTCATGATACATCTCACGTTGCTAAAATTAAAAAAATCATAAAAATTAACTAAATTATAACTTTATTTTAAATTGTTAATCCTTATTATTAATTATAAAAGGACTTAATATATAAATTAATCATATATACATTTTTAAAAAATGTAACAAGATTCTTAACTATGGAGATTCACCTCCACTTTAATATAGAGATTTTTAAGTTGTAAATAGTATTTATTATAATACCATGGGCCAATGCCATAACTTATCAATACCACATGCCAAAAAAAATAGTATCATCATTTCATATAACAGTTGTTCATATGAAATTTTTTAATTAATCAATTTAATTAAGAGGGAAAAAAGCATAAATACTTTGGAAATAAAGCTCAATCTTTGATTTATAAATACTACTAAGAATATTCTACGAAGATTAAATCTTTAAATTAAAATTGTTGGAACCCTGTTCGAAAATAAACAGGTCTATCAAAATAATTAAAAAAAATCAAATATAAAATGAAAAAAAATTATTAATTAACAAAAGAAATATCAAACCTATTAAATAAATATGAATAATAAATTATTAAAAAAAATATTTTTCCACTTAAAAAACATCTCAATATATTACTTAAATCATTTGTTATAATACATTTGCAAAGTTATATTTTTAACAAAGTATTTTTAACATGACTAATTTACATACAGTGATGGAGTGAATATATTAAGCTGGGGAGCTTAGGAGCCGGCTTGTGAGCGGGCTGGATGGGGGGCTGGGGAGCTTAGGAGCTGGTTAGCTTGCTGGTTGGTTAGCTTCTATTGCTTGTTGCTAAATGAGATAGCATGCATGTATACATTAAAATAATAATATTTTTTATTTAATATAAAGTAAGTTTAATTTTTTTATGGGGAGGTATCTAGGATTAGAATCATTTTTTGGGAAATTAAACTATTCTAAAGGGTATCTAAGTTCAATCAAGTTTTGCACAATCTTGGTGATGGCATTCTACTAGTAGATGGATTGTTTTTCCATTCAACATTAAGGTTGGCCCACGCCTAAGCTTAGCATAGTTCTAAAAATAAAGATGAGAAAAAAAAAAGTAAGCAAGATTAAATTTAATTTTTTTTTTTTTCTCAGTAAAATATAGTACAATCATGAGAGACAAGAAACCGGCAGACTGGAAATGATGAAACTGTCAACCTCGGTCCCGGAGAAGGAGTGAACCAATCACGGAGTTACAACAAATAACTTGAGAGCAAAAACTGACTATTACCCCACAGGGGCAGTGACCTCAACACGGTGTTTTTTCCCTTTCTTTGTATTGACTTTTATCCAGCCATACTGGGGAGTGTGAGCTAAAAAACCTTGAAGACTGGAATTCTCCATCAAGGAGATCTCCTTATCTGATTCAGAAGAGGAGTTCTCATGGACACGTTTCTGGGAGATTGCTGTGACAGTGTTATGCGCAGTTGTATCTGTGGACGGATCCATCGTCTGAGGCACCTGGTCCGGTTCTGAATCACTGTACTCATCTTCCGAGCTTGAGGACTCCGAGCTCACTGTTGGCGGCGGAGAACAAGGGGTCCAACGCTTGGGTTTGGACTTTGTAGAGTTGCCCTTTTTCTATTTTGCTGGCAGCGATGGGTAGGAATTCTGCAGGTGCCCTGTTAGGTGACAGTGGCGGCAGCGGAAGGCGGTGTTTTCGTAATCCAGGTTCTGGGTCCAGACAGAGTCATTGATCTTGAGATTGATTTGCTCTGGCAGTCCCTTGCTTAGATCTAGCTCCACACATATTCTAGCATATGTATAGAGACCTTGTTGTTCCCACCTGTAATCTCCCATTAGAAAGTTGCCCAAGGAGTTGCCTATGCACCTATAGGCTGCTGTATGCCACAGGTGAACTGGAAAGTTTGGGAGTCTGATCCAGACAGGGGCTTTGGTAATGACTGCAGAAGTTGGGTCAAAATCTGAGAACCATGGAGTTATGAAGAGTCCTGCTGAACCCATGAACCAAGGACCTTCTTCTAAGGCCTTTTCATAGTGCTTGAGACTGTCGAACAGAACCATAAAATATCCTTTTGAGCAGAAGCAGACCTTGCAATGGTGAGTCTAGTTTTCATTGATCCAGTCATAAAGGTCCTTAGAGCGAGGCCAAAGCCCATTGAATCTGCAAATGATGGCCCTTTCAGCAAATCTTTGAATGTCATCTGCAAGGTCAGGGTGGGAGATCTCAACAGAGGGGACCTCCTCTAGCTTGTCAACCAGAAAAGGCTTAGGTTTGGGAGGTTCAGGGGAGTTGGGTATCTCAGAGCGAACTGCAGCTTTGTAGGAGTAGGGAGGAGCAGAAGAAGATTGACCTGCAGCGCCACCTCTCAAACGAAGGGAAAACACTAAAGAGCTATTATTTTTTATGTTGTAAGAAGAGAGGGGAAGAGTATCATCGAGTTGTTTACCTTGAAATATAAGTCTCTGTAGGGCAGAGGGGATCCTGAATCGACGTTCCAGATTTACTTTGAGATTCTGCACCAGATCTGAAGGGTGTACCCATTGCAGAGTGGTTTTGCCTGAGATCTGTGTGATTTGAACCTGAAAGGGGGCAGAGAAATTTTCAGAAACTTTCTGAAGCAGCACAGGGCCAGAGGTTGTAGGGTCTCCTATCTCTTGATGCACTGGAGGCAGAGGGGGAGGAAAAGGCTTCTGCCGATGGTAGCTTTCACTCCAGCCCAGATTCGCTGCAAAGGAATTCTTTAGTGCCGGAGATTCTGACAGAGATCTCGTTTTCAGGTTCGCACTATGCAGGGTTTCAGAATGTGAAATTTCTGAAACAGCATTGGAAGTATCAGGCGTCGAACTTGAAGGCTGAGTCAGAGGCAATGCCGCCACAATCTCCAGATCCGAGAATAGTGATGGCGAATCAGGCGTTCCGTTCTCCAGATGGGCATTCGCATCCGAAAGCTTCTTCGTGCTTGCTGCGGGAGAAGAAGGGCACCTGTTCGTGAAGGGATCGGTGCCATTTCGGTGGGTTCTCTTCTTTCTTTCACTGAGGGGGGGAAAATCCGCCTTCCTCTTGTATCCGCCATTGTTGAGCCTCTGCAAGCGATTTGGCTACTTTTTTCCGAAGAGCAGCATGTGAGACTTGCTGCGGGTAAGCCTAGGGAGTTTCTCCATTGGCGGGAGAAGGCGTCGAGCCAGAACTGCGAGATATCCGCTAGGTTCGGAACCAGAATTTCTCTTAAAGAACATCACAAACCTTGCGTTGAGGAACTCCTCGATACGGCCTTCGGGGAACCGACCCAGCAGACTTGGTCCTTGCCCGAGCCTCGACATGCACTCGAATGTTCTGATCTCATCTTCTCTGTTGAAGAACAAATCCACGCCCTCTCCATAGATTCGAACCAGGGCCTTCCTGGGCTTTTTCCCCTTCCTCGTCTTCCAATTACACTGAAAGACCTCGTTTGTCATGGCGCCCTTGAGAGGCGTGATTTCCAGGCGCTTTGCGTCCACAACATCCGCCCAATTCAGCGCCAGAGAGTGCAGAACGATCTCGGCTTCTTTAGGCAGGCTGCCTTCTGTGTACGCGGGCTCGTCCATTGGATGTACAACGTTCATGCATTCTACAGAGGCCATGGTTTGGTCGAGAGCTCCGAGTAAGCTTAAAACATTGTCACACCAAATTTAAATTTATTTATAATAATAATGATGATGATTTAATTTTAAGATCATGGTTAAGTCACACACCATATTGCTTTGTCTATGAGATAAGATATCTACTCTGACTAACAATTTCTTATAACTTCTTATACCAAACCACACATTTTTAACCGTTAAATCTTGAGTTGTCTATAAGTGAGGTTTTTTGAAAAGTTTTATGTTTTATTTTCCGATCTAATTTGTCTAGAATCCGGCAAGGACTCATTGAAATCACAAAGTTGACAAATAAACTCTTCAAATAATATAATAATAAATAAATAATAATACGAAATTAAAAATCAGATTTTAATAAAAAATAGCCAGAAAAATCATTTCATCTATAAATTAAACTACACTTAAATTATAAACCTATTTTTTATAAATAAATATATTAAAATTACATACAATTATTAAATAAAAACATTAAATTAACATAAACATATACCTATATGATGATTTATGTGCTGCACTCAATATATATAACACACTTGTCTAACATAAAATAGACTTATCCACAGTATCATAGGTATAAATTGCTTATATTCATGCATTTAAAGTGTATCCCACACTTTTTCCAACCTAGGTTTAAATTTACACTTATCCATAATAAACATGTAAGACATTTTGAAGCTGGAGTTAACCTCTTTTAATATTAATATAATAGAATTTTTTTATAAATTAAATTTTGATTTTTTAATAAATTTATATATTTTAAAAACATTTAACTCAAATTAAAATTTAATTTAATTGTAATATTTACCAATCATTTTTTAACCTAAATATTTTTTCTATCTATTAAAATTACATAATTTTAAAATATTTAACTTGATTTATAATAAAATAAAATTTCAAGCGTACAGTGAATCATACTAAAACTTGACTCATATGTGAACATAAACAATGATGAGATCTGGGCAGATTAAATCTGCACCTTAAATTATTAGATCTTATGGTATTAGAAAGTCATAGAGATAATATTGACCAACTATTATACAATATTGCTCAAGAAAACAGTTCCTAAATGTATGGTGTCAGGAAAAAGATTAGTGAAAGATTTGTGACTGATTTGTTTCTGTCCATTCATTAAAAAACATGACAATGAACAATGCCATCCAATGTGTTGGTAAATATGCAGTGAGGCCTTCAGTCAAGAATTGTAAACTCATAAGCTAAGACAACAAGAATTGTTGAAGATAGTGAAGAAATAACTAAAATCCTTTTTGAAGTAATTACAAACATGAATTACTTCAAACATGAAAATGGAAATGGGTGGTATCTAATGGTATCACACAAGCTCAATGCTATCTCACATAAGGAATCTATATGAAATTCCAACCTGGTAAAGGAAACCACGAAAAAATAATGTAAAGGATGAAGTTTTCATAGAAGAGGATGTGCAAGTGAATATAAAAATATGCATCAAGAAAAGAAAGACATAGAATGGATGAAAAAAGAATACTTAAAATAGTGAAATAACTTCCTTGGTTGACACATCACAAACCTACTCAATAGGATGGTCAAAGAAAATTTCCTCAGTAGTAAGAAAATCTGATTTTTTTTTTTTAAATGGGGATACAAAAATAACCAAGGGACTACAAACACGAAACATTTTAAGGATGAAAATTGATCTTAAAGTTTAGAAATCTTGACAAATCTTGTTGGTCCCTAATATGCAAATTGTAAAAATTTCGGCAATACTTATGAAAAGATACTTAAATTTATAATGATTTTATATAGTCTTTATAAACTTTTGGTGATTTCTAAGACCAAAAAATTTTATACTATAAATTTTGGGCAAATCATTTTTAGAAAAAATGGAAATTAGTGAACCTTTTATTTTGGAAAAAAACAATGTTAGCCCACATGTGAATATTAGCCCCTAAATTTTTTCCCTAACTACAAAACCATCATGATCAACCAATATTTTCAATTTCATAAGACATATGATGGAGAAAAATGTGAGAAAAAGGTTGGAGGAAAATGAAAAAATAATCAAATGACAAACTACCTACCAACTAAAGCACTCCACCATCCACCATTGCCTCACACTTAAGCATAAAATAGAAAATACTTGGTACAATACATGTAAAGAGCTATAGTATTTCAAAAAATTCTTTGGCACTATCCCAGATCAAGAAGCTATAAGAGAGCAATGAAACAAAACCCTGTCAATTACTTCCTTTTAACCTTCTTAAATTGTTTGTGTTTTGTTTTTTTGCAAATTTGTTACAGATTGGATATTATTTCATGGTGGAAGTTTAAATTGTTGCAATGAATAATTGGATTAAGCAATCTAACCCATATTGGAACCTCTATCAAATATTCTATGTGAAAGTTAAAACCTACACTCCAAAACTTAATAAAGATATTAGAGTTGTTCATATACCAAGATCCCTTATTAACAACATTCAATTTGCAAAATTCAAAGAAAAAATGAAGATACCAGCTCACAAAAAAGATAGAAAAGATAGATCAACGCCTTAGAAATGAGCCTCTTTGAGGGGGAAACCTCCTTTACATTACACATGAAAAATTCTTAGATGATTCAAATGAAAAAACCTCCTTTCTATATATAGGAGTCTAAGGGGTCACAATATAACCAAATCGACCTAACAATATTAATATAAAGGCACAATAAGAACAATATGGGGACAATAGGGGCACAACAATAATAATAATAAGGGATACAACGACAATAGTAATGGGGGAATCACTAATATTATAGGGACCTAACATGCCCCTCTCATTCAAAAAGTGTTGTCATCAACGCTTGAGTAGTTCTGTATGCTTTTGTATAAAATTCTCATCCTCCCATGTGGAATCTTCAGCAGATAAGTTCTTCCACTTAATGAGATATTCCGAAATTGATCGATTTCGTAACTGTCGAGTTCTTGTTTCTGTGACTGCTTCCGGTTCCAATATAATTTTTCCTTCCTCGTCAACCTCTGGCAATATTGTTTGAATTGGGAGCTTGTCGCCTATAACCTTCTTTAAACATGAAACATGGAAAATTGGGTGCACTCGAGAAGCTGCAGGAAGCTCCAATTTGTATGCCATAGTACCAATCTTTTGCAACACCTTGTACCGACCATAATACTTTGGTGATAATTTATTATCCTTCTTAGCTTGCTTGAGGGACATTTGTTTATGTGGTTGTAGTCGTAGGAATACACTGTCACCTACATCAAAACTTATTTCGCTACAATGTTGATCTGCTTGTTGTTTCATTCTATTCTGTGCCAACGTGAGGTTATCCTTTAAGAGTTGGAGAACTTGTTGTTGATGCTCGCTGAGATGCTCCACTACTTGAACCTTAGAATTTTCTCTTAAATATGATGTGATGGATGGTGGATGATATCCATAAAGTGCCATAAATGGGGCCAGTTTTGCTGCAGTATGGAAGGAAGTGTTATACCACCATTCAGCCAGAGGCAACCATTTGACCCATTGTGTCTGTTTATCAGACACAAAGCAACGAAGATATCCTTCCAAACATTTGTTTACTATCTCAGTTTTCCCATCAGATTGAGGATGATAAGATGAGCTATGATCTAACTGAGTACCAAGACAAGAAAATAATTATGTCCAAAAATTTCCATTGAAAATGGGATCTTTGTCACTTAAAATAATCTTTGGGTTTCCATGTAGCTTTTGAATTGTTTCCATAAAAGCAGTAGAAACTGTACTGGCTTTAAATGGATGTGATAATGCACAAAAGTGTTCATACTTGGTAAGTCTGTCAACTACCACCATGATGACACTCTTTCCTTCGGACTTGGGTAAACCTGTGACAAAATCCATTGAAACCTCCTCCCAACGTTGGCTTGGAATGGATAAAGGTTGTAATAGACCTGGGGTCTTAATTGTTTCAACTTTATTTTGTTGGGGAACCAAACATTTCGCCACAAACTTTTGAATATCCGATTTAAGGCCATCCCAAAAAAAAATCTTTCTTAACCCTGTGGTAAGTTTTTAAAAATCCTGAGTGCCCTCCAAAGGGAGAAGTTTGCAATTCCATAAGAATCTTTTCTTTGAGTTGGGAATTCTTACATAGGTATAATCGATCTTTGTACCATAATGAGTCATTTTTCCAGCTAAATGTATCAGATGTACTGGAATCTTGTTGTAACTTTTGAATGAGTGCCCACACTTCTTCATCATTTTTCCATTCCTCCCTTGCTTCATTTATCCAATCTGGTTGGATAATAGAAATGGCGCACAACAATGCTTCCACATCCTCATCCTTTCTTGAGAGTGCATCTGCCACAACATTTTTCTTCCCTTTTTTATAGATGATTTCAAAGTCATAACCCAACATCTTTGTGACCCATTTTTGTTGCTCTTCAGAGGATAATATTTGTTCTAAAAAGTATTTAAGACTATCATGATCCGTTTTTACCTTGAAGTGTCTTCCCATTAAGTAGGGTCGTCATTTCTTAAGTGCATGTAGTATTGCCAACATTTCCTTCTCATAAATAGCTTTGTGCAAATACTTTCCCTTGATTGGACGACTTTCGAAAGCAATGGGTCTTTCATCTTGCATTAAAACAACACCAATTCCATTTTTTGAAGCATCACATTCCACAATAAAGGTTTTTGTGAAGTCCGGCATAGCTAAGACCGGTGCTTGGCACATTTCCTCTTTAAGATGTTCGAAGGCCTTTGTTGCTTGTGGAGTCCATGAAAGTGCATCTTTCTTCAATAATGTTGTTAGAGGTGCTGCTATTTTCCCATAATCCTTAACAAACTTGCGATAATACCCTGTCAACTCAAGAAATCCTCGCAGATACTTTATGGATGTGGGGATTTTCCATTCCATAATGGCTTTAATTTTGCTAGGGTCTACCTTAACACCTTCATGAGATACAATATGACCCAGAGATTCCACCTCCTGTACTCCAAAGAAACATTTGGAGCTTTTTGCATATAATTGTTTCTCCTCCAATAGTTTAAGCACCCTGTCAACATGTTCAACATGATCCTTCCAAGACTTGTTGTAGATTAGTATATCATCAAAAAATACTAACACAAATTTTCTAAGGAAGGGTTTGAAAATGGAATTCATCAAACCTTGAAATGTAGAAGGTGCATTGGTAAGGCCAAAAGGCATGACCAAAAATTCATAATGACCCTCATGAGTTCTAAATGTTGTTTTCGGAATGTCTTCAGTCTTAATTCTGATATGATGATATCCTGAATGAAGATCCAACTTGGTGAAGTAAATTGATCCATGCAATTCATCCAATAATTCATCAATGACGGGAATGGGAAATTTATCTTTAATATTTAGCTTGTTGAGCTCCCTATAATCTGGAAACATGCGCCATGATCCATCCTTCTTGTGCACCAATACTACTGGAGCAAAGAAAGAACTTTGACTAGGTTGAATTATACCAGTCTCTAGCATTTCTGCAACCATACGTTCAATTTCACTCTTTTGCGCATAGGGATATTTGTACGGCCTGATGTTTGGAGGAACACTTCCTGGAATCAAATGAATAGCATGATCATGATCACAAATAGGTGGGAGACCTTTGGGAGTCTCAAATACCTTGGAATGATTGTCCAAGACTTTTTGGAGATCTGGAGAATAGATGATTTCGATGTGGGAACCTCTGGCGAACATAATTGTGCAATTACACCTCGTTGCTCCTTCTTTAGAAGCTTTGCCATACCGTTAGAACTGATTATCTTTCCCGGTTTCCCTTCAATACCCCTTAATTCAACTCCCTTTCCTTCCGCAGAAAATTTCATGAAAAGTTCTTGAATATTAAAAGCTATAGTACCCAAGGATTGTAGCCATTGGACTCCTAGTATAACATCGGCACCACCCATTGGAATGGAAAGAATTGGGCTATTCAATACATATTCTACCATGGATAGCTTGATATTATGGCACTTTCCAGAGCAATTTATGGTTCCTCCACTTGCAACCATCACTTGACACTCTGGTGTTGGATAGAGGAAGCAATTCGATTCCTTCGCTATCTTACAATGAATAAAATTATGGGTGCTTCCTGAATCAATCAACACTATTACCTTTTTCTTCTTGATATGTCCTTCTATCTTGATAGTTTGAGGTGTGGTAATTCCAGCCAATGCATTACAAGATATGGTCGGATTCCTTTCTTCTTTATCTAGGGTTTGTTCCTGGACTATATCCTCTTCTTTTGACATTTCTTGTTCCTTTTCTTCCTCCTCTTCACAATCTATGTAGAATAATTTCTTTTCAGCACACTTATGACCTTTAGTGTATTTTCTATCACAACTGTAACAAAGCCCTTTTTCTCTTTTTTTCTTCCAATTGTTGCGGTGTCAACCTTGTAGGTTGTGGAAAGCTAGGGGCCACAACACTTCCATCTTTATAGTTGTGAGTGGTAGGCTTCCTGGTTGCCATAATTTTGCTTTCCATTTTTCTTGCTAACTTGAATGCCTTCTCCGATGAATCAGGTTTCCAAAGGCGAACCTCATGTTGGATATTATCCTTTAAAGTCCCTATGAACACATCAATCCTATGCTCCTCTGGAATTTATTTTACCCTTATGTTCAATTTTTGGAAGTCCTCAATGTGCTCCATCATTGAACCCTTTTGTTTGAGATTTATCAATTGGCTAAAAAAGGTGTTGCTTAGTATCCTCATAATGTTCTATCATTTCTTCCGTAAAAATTGCCCAAGAGACAATTTGTTTACGCGAGAAAATCCATCGATAGCATATAAACTGATTTGGTTCCAAATATAAATTTGCAATACGTACCTTTTGTGTGTTTTGCACATTATGGAGATCGAAAAATTGCTCCATCTGTAGTATCATGTTCCGGGATCCTTGCCATCAAACTTCCTCATATCAATTTTTGGAACATGGTGGGTCTTCAATCCAACATTAGAGTTTATGAAATCATGATTAACATTTATTTTGTTCTCATCATGAGTTTCCTTTACTACCCTTTCACCATTAGTGACCATTTCTTGTAGCAACTTATTCAAATTTATCTTCAATTCTTCCATTGCATCATCCATGCCATTCATCTTAGCATCCATGCCATTCATCTTAGCTTCCATGCCATTCATATTAGCTTCCACGCCATTCATCTTGGCTTCATTTACCTTTAGTAAGATTGAAATTTGTTGTACTTGGTTTTGTAATTTTGATATATCATGTTGCATTTCTTCCTCTTCTTCATGAGTCATGCTAGAGATTTCAGGTTGCTTACTAGGTGTTTCCATTTTCTTTCTTTAGGGCATTAATTAATGCTAATAATTCTTCACTATTCCCTTTGAATTCCTTCAAACTAATTTTTCAAACCACTCTTATGCAAAATTTTAAAAAAAAAACTACACACCTTTTTTTTCACTTTGTAAGAGCTCGATATTGAATCTATTGTATCTCTGTAACTGTAGATCTTGAATATCTGAAATCTCATCCTGTGGTAGCCCTTTGAGTCCTCTTTCTAACCCCACAAGTTTGATCAATATTGGATTCTCCAAGGAAGAGTTATGCCAAATCTCCCACGGTGACCTGATTATAGACTAGTTCAGTAGAGCGAACTTGTATGACGTGCCAAGTGTCATTGTTTTGACCTTAGTACCTGAAACTGATATAAAGAAAACTACATGCCATCCTCTTTCTAAAACTTCTTACGAAATTTCAATTTGATGCTCAAAACAAAAGTTATGGCGATTTCCCCCGGTCACCTGTTTGGAATGTAATTCGGGAGTCTGCAAAAACCCTAACTTCCTCAGATCATATCTCCATAAATGTAGTGAGACAAGCTCTAAAATTCGGACCTGCAATTCAGAATGCTTTCGGCTCAAATGGGTTTTTTTTGTAGCTTCTGAAACGTTGCAGAAAATAAGTTATAGAGAAAATGTCACGATGACCTATTTGGAGCAGTGAAACCCTAGAATCCAAAGCTTTGATACCAAATGTTAGGAAACCAGCTCACAAAAAAGATAGAAAATATAGATCAACGCCTTAGAAATAAGCCTCTTCGAGGGGGAAACCTCCTTTACATTACACAAATGAAAAATTCTTAGATGATTCAAATGACAAAACCTCCTTTCTATATATAGGAGTCTAAGGGGTCACAATATAACCAAGCCGACCTAACAATGGTAATATAAAGGCACAAAAATAACAATAGAGGGATTCTATGGGGCACAATAATAACAATATGGGGACAATAGGGGCACAACAATAATAATAAGGGATACAATGACAATAGTAATGGGGGAATCACTAATATTATAGAGACCTAACAAAGTTAAAACCTACACTTTGGAACTTAATAAAGATATTAGAGTTGTTCATATACCAAGATCCTTTATTAACAACATTCACTTTGAAAAATTCAAAGAAAAAAACCAGAATGAAAAGTCCTTTTTCATTCAAATCGAATACAATGACATATAACTAGAGGGAGCCCCATGGCTCTAATATCCAAGTTTTGGAGCTTGTTAGGTGATAGCAATAGAGCATTAAATATGTGGATCATATCATATTAGAGGGGATATTCTTCTTCGAGACTAATCCATGATAAAGAAAGTTTTAAACTTGAAGTGTTTCCTCCTTTTTTACATGGAAGGAAGGGTAAGATAATATTATCGCTTGGGAGAGAATTAATTGGAGTAGGAGTTATTTTGAAACAAACAATGTCTTTAAAAGAAAGTAGATTACCTTGGACAACTTCTAGTATTGGAGCTCTATGAGTACTATAAGATGAGGTCCTCCTTTCTCCTTGTTGATTTCATAATAACAAAATACCAATTGCAAAGTTGTTTCCTTGTGTATGTCATACTCATCAAGAATGTGCACATATTTTAGTTTATTGCTGGTAAAGATTAATAACAATGGTTACAAGGGATTCACACATCATGTATCTTAGTATTTATAGTATCTATGGAGTTCTTACGTATTACTTCTAAGGTGGTAGTTTTTCTTAATGAAATTTTACAGCGACTTACAAATTCCCTCTACAAACATTTTGTCAAAAACAAAGTAGCTTCTTCTTGCTTTTAACACCTTTCCCACTTAACCATGTTTTTTTTCCAAACACTAGATTCAAAGTATTGAATCCCTTGCAAAATGGTTCATCATTATTCAATTTTTCGTTCAATCATGTTATAGCATCTGCCATACATGCCAATGAAACCTTTTTTCATAGTAAAGATTGCAATAATTTCCAAAAAATGTTGTCAAACAATTAACCCACAAGCTCTAGTTTTTGACATTTTTCCAACAATGTACCTCCTATAACTCTTGGAGGATTGGCTTGAAGTTGATTGCTTGTTACTTGATCACCCACTACAATTTTTAGTGAAAGACTTACTTGTGATAACACCCCAGCTACATTAATAAGCCTCCTCCTTGAAATATAGAAATCCTTGTGGTTGTTAATTCTTTGAAAAGGTGTCTTGGTCCTTCCCATACAAGATGACATAGATGACCAAAACCATCATGGAGAACCTTTTATCCGATAATGTCTGCGGATGACCTCATTTAATTGGAACTATTTCAACTTATTAGAACCTTCATCACATCAAACAAATTATAAACATTCAAACTTAGCTAATAATTTTTTTATCGAATGAGAATAAACAACATTGAACATGCAAGTGGAATTTTGACGTTCACTAACCCTCCTAAGGTGCAACCTTGCATACATAGTTCATTGGGAGATTTGTTTTTGTGTTGAGAGATGTCTCAAACCACATGGAATGTAGGCATATTACTTTGTGCGTATTCCTCATATACCCCTATTTGATATTCCTTGTGCAACATTGTCCAATATGAAAGTGTCATTCAACAACCTTTATACTTTTTCAATTTTATTAAGATAAAACTAAACTCCGTATAAATTCATTAAGTATAATTTAATAATTAAAATAAAATATAACCATATTAATAATCCTAAATTAAAACCTTACACATACACAACTTTCATTATTAATTAATCTAATTTATAGATTTTAAATACTTTATTCTAATTCATTAATAAAGTTTTACCTCATATGATTTGTTTACAATTTAAAAGTTGTGCGAAGGCAAGAGTAAGAGGGGTTATCTATTGCCCCAACGAAGAAATAGAGATATAATATGAATGGGGCTTGGGAAGTGCTACAAATAATCAAGCTGAGTTTTTAGCATTGTGGCAGGGGTTGGAATTGGCTATTTCACAAAAAAAATCAGCAACTACTGGTGTATGGAGACTTGATGATAATCATTCAATAGGTGTGCAAACTCCAAGAGAATTTTCATTAGGTTCAATCCTCAATTCTACAAAGAATAATCTTACAAATTGAAAAATTTGAGACTGTTGAATTTTATCATGATAAGAGGCATCTCAATGCAAAAGAAGATTAATTGGAAAACAAGGGAGTCCTCCTAGATCAAGGGATATTAATGCAAGGTAATAGAAGTGGTGTTTATAGACCATTGCCATGAAAATTCCAAATAAAAAACAGAGACAAGGTGCAAAAAAAATCAATTGTATAAAAGGGGGATGAAATTGGATGATGGTCCATTGTCCCCATGACAAACCACATCCACATTCTACAAGCCTATTTATATTCCCAAGAATTTGGCATCTCTTTATTTCCATCAAGGTCCAGGCCAGTGCTCACACTTGGCTTGACCATGTGAACACAAACATGGATAGAGACATATGAAAGAGAATTCAATTCTGTAATAAATGTTAGAGGAAGCTGAGGGATATTGCATCCATACCTCAAGAGAGGAAGACACGCTTGGGGTACATAATTTTAATAGAGAATTGTAGGGATATTAATTCTGAAGTTGAATGCTTGGTCAGCAGAACGTGTATGGTAATTTGTTGCATTAAATATGACAAGTGAATTTCTGGATTTGTGGGGGAAAGCTTGTTTGGTAATAAGACATGGCTTGTCCCCATCTTTGTTGAAGGTTGAGTCTATTACTTCAATGCATCAATTAAAGAGGAGGTCTGTAATGCTGGTGAAAACATGGATGGAACATCTGGCTCGAAGAAGGAAGAATTTAACTGGATTTCGGATTATCTCACAACAACAATGGAGTATATATTGAAATTGTTAACTAGGTAGGGGGAAATGGGAGCAGTGGAGGCACAAGCTCAATTAGCTCTAATGAATCAAAAGATTGGATTACTTTAGACCAAGGTGGATAGATTGCAGATGAGAAATAAACTTTTAGAACTCCATCTTGCGTGATTGGAAACCATGGGGGGAATTGGTGCAACAACAATTGGCATGGTCAAGGAACAGAGTGTGGCATTGGTAGTGGCTCCAGTCAAGGACCCTATGTAGTTGAAGAAGGATGATGAGGTGGTGATAGTGGCTCCAGCGTAGTAGAGGCAAATTAATGAGGATAAAGGACAGGGAAACCTTGAACTCAATCCACCCAGTGTAGGCTAGCTTGTTTTATGTTTTAAATCATGCATTGCAAATATGTATTAATCCTAAGAGTCTTTTGAAATGTTTATAGATATTTTTGAACTCAACCAATAAAAATCTAATTACATATGTAAAAGATTTAAACCTTAAATCCAATTTAAAATTAATAAAAAAAACTAATCATTTTTTATATATATAAAACCTAATCATTTCATATTATTTATATATATATATATATATATATATATATTCTTACTTCCAAACACATAGTACATATATATATTCATCTCATAACTATATTCTTATTCCCAAACACATAGTACATAGATCCAATAAACACAAATTTTCCCCAAACTTAAAGTTGTAAAATATTCAAATAAAAAAAATACTATTTTAATATTAAAATTTTTATTATTATTTTTAATCTCTTAAAGTAAAGAACTAATTAAAAATAAATAAATAAAATAATTATTAAGTATTATATTGAGTTTTCACATGTTTATATGTATGAGTTGCATACTTCGGGCATCAAAGTGTATAACACACCTTTTTCTTTTTAAGTTTAAATTTACATACATGTGAGTGGTTTGCATGTATGCCTTTACATTAATCGTATTTATAGTTTTTTTATTAAATATATTTAATTACATACATGTGGGTGGTTTGTATGAGTTTACGTAAATCGTATGTATAGTTTTTTTATTAAATAATAATAATAATATTTATTTTTAAAGTCACAGCCAAGCGAGACACCAAATTGGTGTATGAGACCCCCTTGTTTGTGGGACAGGGGACCCATCTCCACGTAGCGATTTGACTGCTAAGTCTACAAAGGCATACATACTCTACCCCTATGGTTTTGAACCTATAACCTCTTAGGAGGAAACACATGCTCTTAACCACTAGGCCCACTCAAGCTGCATATATTTAATTTGTATATAATTATTAAGCGAATACATTGAGTTTGTAAGGATATTTATATATATGAGTTGTTAATTTACATACATGTGAGTCCTCCTCTTCTCGTCCGCTACTGGGATGCTTGCTAACCAATCCAAATCCACCATCACCTTTACTCGTACCTCTGTTCATGAATCCCAATTTGCTCATCAAGTCTTTCCCTACAGTATCCACCCTTTGGATAGAGGTCTCAAATATCTGGGTTTTTGGCTTAAACCTACCTGCCAGAGAATTGCAGATTGGGTCTGGCTTGTTACAAAATTGGAGAAGAGACTGTCCATCTGGAGTTATAGATATTTATCCAGGGCGGGCAGATTGGTGCTTATCAAATCGGTCCTGGAAGCTACTCCGGTTTACTGGATGGCTCTTGCATGGATCCCCAGGAATATCCTATCTCGTCTGAAACAATTATGCAACAGATATCTCTGGAACGGGAATCAGGATAAAAGATTATTTTCCTGGATCAGCTGGCAAAAGATTGCAATGCCAAAGAAATGGGGAGGATGGGGACTGAAAGACCTTCCCCTTTTCGCACAAGCCCTAGCTGCAAAAATGGGCTGGACCTTGTTGACTGGTCAGAATCTATGGACTCATATCTCATATCATAAATATATCTGGCCACAGAACATGTTGGATTGGGTTCGACTACCTACTTGGCCGTCGACGGGTAGCTCATCTGTATGGAAGGCATTGCTCCACTCCCTTCCCCATATAAGAGACAATCTGGTGTGGCGAATCAATGATGGTTCCCTGGGTAGGATCGGGCTGGATCCGTGGATTGGTAGTGGAGGAAGACACTTACTTTCTAGAGACCTCATCATGTATCTTCATGCACATGAGATCAAGGTTTTCTCGCACATTGCAGACCAACAAAATTCGGATATTTTTTCACAAGCATGGAAATCTGCACAACAACTCGACCTTCCTCCCCGATGGCACCAGGAATGGCATGAATATATCACAACATTATCTGAATCTCACATAAGGATAAAAGAGGGACCTGATGAATTAGTTTGGTGTCTGGCAGAAAATGGTATATATTCCCCAAAGTCAGGTTACAGTTCACTGATACAGCACAAAAAACCAGAACAGACATTGAATTGGTGGAGATACATTTGGAAGCTTACTGCACCTCCACGCACCAGACTATTCTTCTGGTGCATTCTTAGAGACATAGTGCCCACGGGGGAGCATCTAGCTCACAGAGCTATTTACGGGCCTACCTGGTGTATTTTGTGTAAATGTGAATCGGAATCCACGGAACATCTTTTCTTACTCTGCACCGCATTACAATCACTTTGGCGGAGTATATCCTCATCTATCTGTTTCGCTGGGTTATGGACTGGCAATGATCTAAGCAGC
The DNA here is from genome assembly GCA_031772625.1 of Pinus tabuliformis. Classification (NCBI taxonomy): domain Eukaryota; kingdom Viridiplantae; phylum Streptophyta; class Pinopsida; order Pinales; family Pinaceae; genus Pinus; species Pinus tabuliformis. Next base: position 559,247,948 of record CM062807.1, read on the forward strand.
GCATGGGATGACTGGTCTGGCAGACATAAGGGATCTAAACTTTAGAGCCTCCCCTTGCTTGTTAGCTGGTACATCTGGCAGGCTCGAAACCGATACATATTTGATAATAAAGCTGTGTGTTGGCCGCACATTGAGGCTGGCATAATCTCTGCTTATAATGAATTGCCGGATCCTACACCTCCTAGAGAGCGCCGCACTCACCCACCTCCCAGCATTGACAAAACTACCCCCTGGGCGTTCTTTGATGGGGCTGCAAATCAACAGGGCTGTGGAGGTGGCTTCATTCTTTACATAAATGAACAACATTTCTACAAAGTAAAGATGGGATTAGGAGCTGGCACCAATAATTTCGTGGAACTCATTACCCTCTGTCACTTATTGCATTTCTCCTTAGGACATCAATGCTTCAATCTAAATATATTTGGGGACTCAAAGATTATTATTAACTGATTCAATAGCATATCTGTTTGTCACATACTCACACTGAGCAACATATTAAACGAACTGAATATCTTCAAGGCAGAATTTAATAATATCTCTTGTAATCACATTTACAGGGAGCATAAATGCAGCACTGACCAACTATCCAAGGAGGCCGCGTCATTACCCAGAGGAGAATGGGTGATACAAGAGCAGAGGGGGATTGATGAATTCCGCTATTATCATCGGCCTTATATAGATCAACATTATCAGGGGGACCTTGGTCCTTGAACTACAAATGTTTTTTGTAAAGAACTGTAAAAACTCAAATTTTTGAAATCATTTTTATGTTACTTTGACACATATTTTTGAGATACTATACTAGAAGGGGCCTTGCGTGGCCTATGTACAGGCTTATACAGACACATAATAGTTATTAAACAGTTGTTTGTTTTTTAGGCAGATCGCCCTGCGTGGTGTATCTGGACAGCTCAGAGTCCCTCATGTTAGTACATGGATGACTTAGATTACAGCATATGCAACAACATTTACAATATGTAATTTTCTCTATATTAATGAAAATTACGGATTTTTCCAAAGGAAAAAAATTTACATACATGTGAGTGGTTTGTATGAGTTTACATAAATCCTATGTATAGTTTTTCTATTAAATATATTTAATTTATATGTATATATATATGAATGTGTTGTTATTAGATCTATATTAATTATAGATTCATTAAAAGTTGTGAGATCAAAGTGCAATTTGCAAGGAATTGAATTTAGGTTAATGATATAACAATTATGATGTTTAATTATTTAAGTTAATCTTAATTGATGTGTATTAGTAAATAATGTTTTATTATTTAAATTGTATTGTTGAATATATAAATGAATTCAACGTCTTGAATTTTTTTTTGGATAATTGGCTTATGGAAACTACAAAGCTTAAACTTGCAGTTCCAACCAATCTTTATTATATTTTAAGTAAAATTGATTAAAAATGTATCTTAAAAAGGGTCAAAATGTATAATATTAAGATTAATTGAAATGTATTGACCATAAGATTTTTTTTTTTCAATTACTTTATATAATATATACATAGTTACATTTAAATATTTTACTTAACATAGATAGTGATTTTTTTTATGGGTCACATTGTGCACATTATTTTTTTTGTTATTAATATATTTTTAAAAGTCTTTACTTAATTCTACATCTTCCTTTACCTCAAAAGAGAATATATCTATAATTATTTTATTTTTCTTTAACTATTTTTGCTACATTGCATATTGGGTTCTAATATCCCCAACCTAGATCCATCTTGATCTAAACCTACCAAGCACGAATCCAAAGTTAATATAGACCTAATCTAGTTGATATTCCACCAACAGTTGATATTCCAACATGTTATTAGGGTTATCTTTTAAGGATTCAAATATTATGCCTATGAATAATATTATAGATCTAAGCTAGTACTCTTGCATTCCATAATGAATTTCAACCATGTAATATCATAGATGTCTATGTTTTAGATTACTTTAAAAAGATCAAACATATTCAACCATGTTCATTCCTAAATGTCAAGCTAACCAACCATTTGGTACAATTATGTATGCTCACTATTTACATAATTAAAAGCTTTTATAAATTATACCAAATCATTCTTAAAAAAATTTCAAGTGCCTTGGTCAAACCCATTAACTATAATGTATTTTGAAGAGGAACAATCTTGGCTTTCAATTTGATAGTAGGACCTAAGGAGGGCCCTATAAATAATAAAACAAGTTTGAAGCCACTTTCAAATAAAAATTTGGGAAGATTATAACATTTCAAGCAATAATAATATGCAAACATGGATTTTGAAAAAAATCATATTGATGGGGATTTTTGGAAGAGAACTCTGTAATTGATTTAGTCATCTATTAGAGAATAAGCATGGTCGAGTCAAAATGGTAACCAATTATTAAAATTAATTAATAAAAAGACTAATTTAAATATATGTGTAATTTAAGTAAATAAATTAAAAATAATAGTTTAAGTTTGAATTTGACCAAATCACCGTTGGGAATTAAATAATTAAATAATTTAAAATTGTAAAATAAAAATTAAAAATAATGATTAATAATAATGAAAATAAAATATTTATTAATTAAATAATATAAAATTGAATTAAGAGCTAATAATTAAACAATATTTAATAATTAAAATAATATTAAATAAGAATTTCAGGAAAAATCAAATAAGAATAATTTCAAAAGATTTCGAATAAGAATAATGTAATAATACATAGATGAAAGATAAAAACAAAATTAATAACTAAAAATAACATAAAAATTACTCAAAATGACTAGATTTCTAATTGGAAATTAAAAGATTGAGAGATAAAGTCAATTAAATTAAAATTTAATTAAACATTATTGTTGTGGATTTCCATACAGAACTACACCACTTTAATTCGGAAATCCCTAATAACAATATAAATAATTGTGGAAGCCTCCAAACACTCATTAGTAATTAGATAATTTTAAAATAATTTTCAAAAAAGTATAGATAAGAACTAAAAAAATAATTAGAAATAAGATAAATTTATACAAATTCCATTAACTAACCTGGAACTAAATAAACTTTTGATAAAAAAAATTGGAGTAATATGAAAACATGATATTTAGGAGTCTATAAGTAGGCATGAACAAAGAGAATACATCCCAATCATAAAAAACTAAATATAAGTGATGAGCCCCAAATTTGGTAACATTTTGGGCTCATTTGGCCTAATTATCCTTGTTCAATCCTTCATTTTTCATAGCTTATGCATTATTTTTCAGTATGTTTATGTCATTTGTACGAATAAGGGTAGTCACTCTTCCTAGGTGGCTAACACGTGCTCATTTCAGGTTTTTTGACACATGTTGGAGTAAAACCGAGCAATCATGGGCTATAAGACAGTCAAGCTTGGGTTGAGGATTCGTAGGGGGGTTGTCTATGGCATTAAATAGCCTTCCTCGGGATCCTCATCCCCAACTCCGAGCTCCAAAGGCCACCAAAACCGGATCTAGAAGGTAGCCAAACAGATTTTGGAAGGCGCTGTCTACTCACAGTTGGACAGCCAAGTCCCATAGATTTAGGAGGCCAGCTAGGGCCCTCGTGGTGTATAAGTGTTAAGGCCTCAGCCTTCGTGAGGGACTTTTGGAAACTCTTGCATATTTTGCACTACAGTGCTGCTAGCTCTATTTTGTTAGAGTGTAGCCACTTTTGGCATAACTCTTGACTTATGACTATTTTTTGATAATGAGAAGCAGTCCGATTTTATATCAACTCTGAGTTTTCTATAGGAGCCATATCTCTCGGGGTTGGGCCCAACCTGAGAGCCTAGGGCCACCTTCTTTGTACTGTTACCTTTCCTTTATGCATCGTTGTTTCCCTGTTATGCATTTGAACGTATTTATGTTGGGCAGATTTAGTTGTGTTGGTTAAATAGGTCATTGGTTCTGAATAGAATTGCTTCAGATGTTTAAAATAGATTGGTAGGATAATAACATAAAGAAGCTCCAAGAAAAGGGTCAACGACACTCTCAGTTTCACCTCGTCCATATTGGATCATGGGTTGGAATTAAAGAAACAGTGTTGCCCCAACAAAAACACTAGTTTGCTTGACCATGCAATCCTTGGTGTAATGTTTTCATTTGTAGAAGTTAGTTATGCGTTCAGACCTCTGAAATGTTTCTTTGCTTGAGTGATGTACATGGTTCTCTTTACAAATAAAGCTGTTGTTCATTTGTTTCATTGACAGTTAGAGTAGATTAGCTAAGACTTTGATTGTGTGCACGACTTTGTTGATTCGGTTAAATGTACACCGTGCAGGGCATCTCCACCACTCTCTCATCCGCCTAAGCTTCGTCCAGGCCAGCTGCTCCATCTCCTAGTTAGGTTCCTCATCTCACAACTGCTCTTCTGCCCACGTAACCCTACCTTCTTGCTCCTCCATTGTCTTAGCCTTCTTCAAGCCAAGTCAACCTTCTACACCCTCTCACCACTCCATCCATCAGTCCCTGTGCCACTTCAGACCCCTATCCTACCTCCCTATCCATCCATGCATCTTCCTTCACTCACCCATCCTCCAAAATCCAATTCTTAAACATCCTGTAGAAATTTATGAACATCCTGTAGAAATTCCTGAAACATCTTGTAGAACCCCTGTAGACTTCCTGTAGAAGCTCACAAATTAGGTTTCTTGATAGCCACACTCTGTGAGACTCCCCGGAAGGGTGTTAGGGACTCCTTAGACCCTATCTGAACCTTCCCTGCCTTTTCCAAGCATTTCTCCTCCTTGATCCACCCCTGCACAGTAAAAAGCCAGTTAAAAGCACATGCATGATAATTCTAATAACTTATTCAAAAATACAAAAATATGTTTTCTTCAGATAGAGGTAGTCTAGACACATGTATTTTACCTTCATAGAAGTAATGGCACCTCATTTAGCAGTTTGCATTCTTTCCTTTTGCATCAGTAGGACTAGCTAGTAGAATTAGGGTTTGCTAGGGTTTGCGTTACTTTTTGGCTTTCAGTTTCTTTCCGCAAGTAGATTAGCTTCCTTTGAGTTAGCTTTCATCCATCAGTTAAAAAGCTTCTTCTAAGAGCTCATAGAAGTTGGCTTAAGCCCCTAGCGGACTTGTGCCAGCTGACCAAGTGACAGCTGCGACAAGAGCTAGTACTTGTGCATACAGCACCGTCGCTTCCAAGTTTGTTACGAACTACCGGGTTGATAAAAGTAAAGACGGGAGTCCCAGGAGTTGCAGCATTATTGCTGCAATAATGGAGCCCACCATATTTTTGGCGCTGTTGCCGGGGAAGCGTCAGAGTATTGGTGATTGTTGCTTTTCTTCTATTTTCTCCCACAACCTTCTGCTAAGTAGTTTATTTCATTTCATTTCCACAAAAGTAGAGTAGATATTTCTTGCTTTCATAGATTAGCATTTCAATTCCGTAATTTCAATTCTGCAAGTGTAGATTAGCATTTCAATTCCGCAATTTCAATTCTGCAAGCGTAGACTAGCATTTCATTATTGCAATTTCATTTGAGCAACATAGATTAGTCCTTTCATGCTTTCATTTCAATTCCGCATTTCCATTTCAGCAAGATAGATTAGTTGCAGTTCAATCTATTTTAGTTTTGTAGGTACCAGAAAAAAGCAAAAGCAATCAAAAGTCTTTCCATTTCATGCCTCGTAGGAACAGAGATAAAACCGGAAAATTCTTACCCAACACCCTCACCACTTCACTGAGTCACCCTTCTCTCTTCTTTGGTGACAGTGATCCAGAAGAACCTATAGGTGAACCTCCTGAGATATACGAAGATCCTATAACAGAAGAAGAGTTAGAAAACACTCCATCTAAAGCCATGGCTGAAAACCGAAACGGTAGAAGAGAAGATGAGAGAATAGAAGGTGCCTTTCCCATCCGAGAGACCAATGGAGACATGAAAATGAAAAACATAAGCCCCTCCGCTTTACCTCACTTCCATGGATTGACTACTGAAGACCCTGATAGCTTCCTGTTTGAGTTTGTTGTCCTTTGTCGAACCTATGATTATACAGAAGATGAGAAAAAATTGAAACTCTTTCCCTCTACCCTCAAGGATGCAGCATTACGCTGGTTCATGGGGTTACCGGAAATAGTGTCACCACTTGGGCTCAGATGCAGCAAGCTTTCAATGCCAAATACTGGGACTATTGTAGGTCCGAGGAAGCCAAGGGAGAAATCTTTCGGATGACCATGGGAAACGATGAGTCTTTAGAAGATTACGAGGAAAGGTTCCAACTTAGCTATAAAAGGGCCAGGTGCACACTTGACCCTGAATCTCTCAAGTTGGTCCTACTCCGAGGAGTCCCTGAAGACCTTCTAGATACCCTTCACATGCTAGCTGGAGGAGATATTTACCAACTACCTTATGAGGATATAAAGACTGTGTTTAGAAACCACTCTAGGGCAGCCCGTAAAAGAGGTAAGGGAAACTCACTTTCAGCCAGTACTACTTTCTCCAAGCATGAGTTTGCTAATCAGCTGGAGGACCTCAAAAGTGAGGTGAGACAGACCATTGCCATGCAACTTGATACATTCCGAATCCAGAAAAAGAAAGAGGAAGCTGATAGGGCTTTGGCCATCTTCTGTCCTAGGTGTACGAGGAAGCACCCTAAGAACGAGTGTCCATTACACTTGGTAGAGGTATGTTTCGTTTGTGAGGAGGACCACCCCACAAACCAATGCCCAACCTTACCAGGATTTAAAGCCATATACCAAGGGACTGAGGCACCCACTGAACCTCTCTACTTCCTCAACCAAAGGAGGCCGCATGGACCTAGACCTTACCAGCAGGGGATGCAAGGGACATCCCAAGCTTATTATAGCCCCAACCAATCTGCTCCTATGCCTTCTTGGGTCCCCCTGCTCATCCTTCCTGGTCTGCACCTCCTCCATGGTCTTACCCACCTCAATACCATACTCAACCCACTACTCATTCGTTTCACTCACATGTTCAGCCACAACCTCAGTGGAATGCACCTCAACCGGGGTGGAGGCCCTAATACAACACTCCTCCTGCCATTTTGCCTCCACCACCAGCTCAACCACAACCATTACCTCCTGCTCCTCCAAGACAACCCCAAATGCCTGCTCAACCAAACCCAAACCCCAACAACGACAGGCCCAGCAGGTATATATTGGGGAAACAACATGCCCTACCTATGCTGTGGAGATCCAGGAGATCAACCTGCGATCCGAGAAGACTCTTCCAGATCGCCAACCTCCTCCCCCAGAGGACGAGGAAGATAAACAGGAAAGTGAACCCAAGGCCATTCCACCCTTTCCTGAGAGACTAACAGTAACCACACAACCCAACCCAGAAGAGAATGAGCTTCTGGGAGAACTCAAACAGTTGTGTGTGAGAATACCACTTCTCCAAGCCATCAAAGATGTACCGATATACAACAAATTGGTTAAGGAAAAGTGTTTCAGGCACCCAGGCAGGCGAAAAAGAGATGCCTCAACTATCAATGTCATAGGACAACTGTCTGATCTTATGTTGGGGCAAGTAATCTGTCCAAAGTATTTGGATCCTGGGAGTCCTGTAGTTGATGTCCACATCAATGGCACCATCATACCCCACACCTTGATTGACTTAGGGGCTACCATTAATGTGATGACCAGGGACACCATGCTCAAACTCAACCTTCAGGGTTCCCTAAGGAAGACCTCGACAGTTGTGCAGTTGGCAGATTGCTCCACCGTGACTCCCGAAGGGATTGTGGAGGATGTCTTGGTCTCTGTTGACTTTTGGGAGTATCCTGCAGACTTCTTGGTCCTTCAACCAAAGGCAAAGCTTACTGGATACCCCCTTATTTTGGGAAGGCCTTGGTTAGCCACTGCGGATGCTTACATAAGCTGCCGAGCGGGAAACATGACCATCAAAAATGGTCCTATGTCCAAGCAGCTAGTCCTATACCCTCCTGCCCAACCTCTGTTAGAGCATGACTTACCACTTTGGTTGGAAGAAGGAGAAGAGGATGAGGTGTACTCTGCACCCTTGTGCACCTTAGAAACCACCAGGGGAGGTCCTCAAACTGAGGATGATTTGATTGAGACCTTGATTCAGAATCCGCCTCCCAGTGCATTGTCCTTAGAGAAATTGGTGGAGGATTCTCAAGCCAGTACCTTAGTGGACCTCTGTGTGACTGATCCAACCTCTCCCAGAGTTAAGAATGTGGAGTTTGGCCCCGAGAGAACTTTAAAGATCAGCTCCTCCCTATCTCCTTCCCAGGAAAAGGAACTGTGTAGCTTGATGGCCAATCATCTAGATGCTTTTGCTTGGAGCTATAAGGAGATGAAAGGAGTCCATCCTTCAGTCTGTACCCATCACATCTACATTAAAGAAGATTGTAAACCGGTCAGGAAACCTCAGAGGAGAATGAATCCAGCCCTTAAGGACATTGTCAAAGAAGAATTGCAAAAATTGTTGGATGCAGGATTCATCTACCCCATCTCGGACAGCAAATGGGTTTCTCCTCTGGTGTTAGTTCCCAAGAAAAATGGGAAGTGGAGAATCTGTGTGGACTACAGAGAACTGAACAAAGCCACCAAGAAAGACCACTTCCCTCTGCCTTTCATAGATCAAGTGTTGGATGGACTGGCAGGAAAGAAGTTTTTCTCTTTCCTAGATGGGTTTAGCGGGTATAATAAGATCCAAATCAGCCCGGAAGACCAAGAAAAGACCACCTTCACTTGTCCTTGGGGTACCTTTGCTTACTGAGTCCTTCCCTTTGGGCTATGCAACGCTCCTGCCACTTTCCAGAGAGCAGTATTGAGCATCTTTTCTGAGCTAGTCCATGATTCGGTGGAAATCTATATGGATGACTTCACTCCTTATGGGTCCAACTTCCAAGAAGCATTGTCCAATCTGGGAAAAGTTCTAACCAAGTGCATTGAGATGAACCTATCCCTCAGTCCTGAAAAATGTGAATTCCTGATGACTGAAGGGACCGTGCTAGGACATACCATTTCTCGCCAAGGATTACAGGTGGATCCTAACAAAATTTCTCTCATCAAAAAGGTTCCACCTCCTCAGAAGGTAAGAGATGTTCGAAGTTTCTTGGGCTTAGCAGGATATTACAGAAGATTCATTAAAGACTTCAGTAAGCTAGCCTCGCCATTGTTTGGCCTCTTAGCAAAAGATGTTGAGTTTAAATGGACTGACGACTGTCAGAGGGCTCTGAATGAATTAAAGGATAAGTTGGTGTCCGCCCCGATCTTGAGAGGTCCAAACTGGGCCCTACCTTTCCACATCCACACTGATGCCTCGAACAAAGCCATAGGGGCAGCCTTAGGACAAGTTGAACAAAAACTTCCATATGACATATACTTTGTCAGCAAAAACTTATCCAAGGTAGAAATGAATTATACTGTAACTGAGAAAGAATTCTTGGCCGTGGTCCATTCCCTGAACAAGTTCCGACACTACATCACTGGCTATCAAACATTTGTACATACTGATCATGCTGCAATTAGATATTTAATGAATAAACCTGATGTGAATGCTCGTATTATTAGATGGTTACTTTTGTTGCAGCAGTTTGATTTGACTATCGTTGACAAACCAGGTAAAGAAAATGTTGTTGCTGACTTCTTGTCTAGATTGGATTTACCTGCAGGTGAAGAAGGAACAATGGATGACCAGATGCCAGATGAACATCTGTTCGCTATCTCAGTACTCTCTCCCTGGTTTGCTGACATAGCAAACTACCTGGTCTCAGCACAGTTCCCTCCGCATCTATCCTCAAAGGAGAAGAGCAGAATCGTGAGGAAAAGTGCCTCATTCACTTGGATCGGGGGCAACCTGTTCAAACTTGGCCCCGATCAGATCTTAAGGCGTTGTGTAAGGGAGGAGGAAGTCTTTGACATCCTCCTAACCTGTCACGATGGGCCTTGTGGAGGACATTTTGCAGCCAAGAGGACTGCCTTCAAAATTCTACAGGCAGGCTACTATTGGCCCATGCTTCATCAAGATGTCAGAAGATATATCAGCCAATGTGACCGATGCCAAAGGATGGGGAAACCGACTCCAAGGGACAAAATGCCTCTCCAACCTCAAGTGACTCTTGAGCCATTTGAGAAGTGGGGTATGGATTTTGTGGGTCCTATCAACCCTCCTTCAAGGCAAAGGTCTTACATCATTGTGTGCACAGTCTATCTGAAAAAGTGGGCAGAAACCAAGGCAATCAAGGCAGCGATAGAAGAAAAGGTGGCTGAGTTTTTAAGAGAAAACATCTTCTACAAATTTGGCTACCCAAGAGAGTTAGTCACCGATCAAGGAATCCAGTTCACCTCCAACTTAATTGAAGACTTGCTCGCTCATCATAAGATCAAGCATAGGACTTCCACCCCATATCATCCTCAAGCAAATGGGCAGGTGGAAGTCACCAATAGAGCATTAGAAGGGATTTTGACTAAGGTGGTGAGCAGCAGCAGAAAGGATTGGGCAGATCGCCTGGTTGAGGCCACTTGGGCTTACAACACCACTTGGAAGACCACAACCGGCTTCACACCTTATGAGCTGGTCTATGGGAAGAGAGCTTTGCTGTCAATTGAGTTCGAGTACAACACATTGAGGATGGCAGCTCAGCTGGACCTAGATCTCAGCCATGCTCAACAAGAAAGGTTATTGCAGCTGAATGGGTTAGATGAACACCGAATGCAGGCCCTTCTCCACTCAGAAGTGGTTCAACTTCAGAGGAAGATATGGCATGACCGGCACCTCAATGACAAACAGTTCCAGCTGGGAGATTGGGCACTGCTGTATGATTCCAGACATAAGGATTTCAAGGGGAAGCTGAGAACAAGATGGCTAGGACCATATGTAGTGGAGAAGTGTAATGACAATATTTTTGTCCTTATCCAAACCATTGATGAAGAAGCCATCCCCATGCTCGTCAATGGGCATCGACTAAAGATCTACAGGAAACCTCTTTCGAGGCAAGAGTTCATCAAAACTGTGGAAAAATCAGTGCTGGTCATAGAGAAGGGTTCTGCCTCTATTTTGGGCATACCCTGAGCATCATTAAAAAATAAAAAATAAAAAATAAAAAAAAATTGCAAATAAAAAAGATCCTTGGGTGAAAACCTTTCTGTGTCGCCCAAGGCAGATGGTAGGGGTAAAAACCTCATTGAGGCGCCCCTGCTGTCTCTCTGAAAAAAGAATTGGAATAAAAATATCCTTGGGTGAAAACATTTCTAAGGCGCCCAAGGCAGAGGGTAGGGGTGAAAACCTCATTGAGGCGCCCCTGCTGTCTCTTAAAAAAAAAAGAGAGAAAAAAGAAAAAAAGAAAAAAAGAGAAAAAATAAGAGACAGAAAAAACAGGTTTAATCTCTAGGAATTGTTGTAGGTTGCAGGAACACAATGCAAAAAGGAGGCCTCTCAACTCAAGGACAAGGGTCCCTACCAAGCTACCAAGCAACCTCACATGCACTCCCTCCATGAACACTCATTTCTTCCAAGGTTTGGACACAATCTGGTCATGGTTTAGCCTTCTACAGGAAGCTACAGGACTTTCTACAGGAAGTTCTGTGTTTCTACAGGAAATATCCTGTAGAGCCTTTGCGCGGGCCAAGACCTATTATGAAGAGGAATTTGAAGCTTGAAGACCATTGAGGAGGCATGCAACCACTCTTTTCCTCCATCCTCCACTTGTGTCACCTCCTTTCACCACCATTGCTGCCATATGGTCGAAATACCTGCATAGTCATACCATAACTTTGGTTTCTCAGAAAAAAAAATAAAAAATTAAGTGGGAAATAAAGCATGCAGAGGCTCAACGCTTTACCTTTCAAGGCGATCTTAGGACCCTGCACCTGTGAACGTGACTCAATTATTTCGGCATGCACCCCAGGAGGAGAAACGGCTACAGGATGTCCTACAGGAATCTTGTAGCAGCTGATCCGGCTAGAGCGCATACCATGGAGACACCAGCAGCTCATGAAGCTGGTGCATGCAGCATTCACCACCAGGAAATCGGGTCTCAAGGTCTCGTAGCCAGCAGCAGCCAAGGAAGAGGAGCTCCAGTGCCCGTGCACGAAGCAGCAGCAAGCAGATCCAGCATTCCTCGTCCTGAAGCCTGAGAAAACCACGTCCACGGCCGCACAGGTAAGTGCCTAACCTTATTTCGTCAAATTACATAAGCATTACTCTAAATGTGCATGACTGTGAGAATGAACGGATTGAACAAGTCGGGTAGCCATTCAACTGGCCACCACAACCAGTATGACAGCCTCGTCGGCTACGAATGGCTTTGGTTATGTCGAAAAGACAGGAAGTTGACACGTGGGAAGCATCCAGTCGGAGAGAAGCGGCAGTCTAACAGGAATGGCAGCGGTAAATGCAAAAGGAAGGATTCGGCGGTCAGGAATACATGTAGCGAAATGATAGCGGTGACGTCGGCCAACGGGTCGACGGGGACAGCTCACCCCCGCGCCATGAATTCCGCATCAATTCAAATCGGCCGGCTAAATCACTTTTGATACACTGCAGTCATTTATTCACAACCGTTTTGCAGTCGAGTACGCGTCCTCAATTCTCTGAAGGCTATTAGCCCGAGTTCTCGGCCTGTTCCAACGTCCTGTTGCTGCACAGAAAGTCCAGAACCACTGAAGCATTCCCCAGAATCCGTGCACGACTCCTACAGGAAGCCTGGCATTACGGAGAAGTTTGGACTGTTCACGTCGAAGGTGGCAATTCTGGAATAAGGTAAGCCTGAACATAATTCTCCCATGCAATTGATTCAAAAGGTGGTGAAGTCGACGTGTTGAAGGGGTAGGAAAATGTGAATAAAAGTATGTTCATGAATTTACAAGCCGTTTTCTTATCGCTGCATGAGAATTTTCATCGTAGCATGTATGCGGGTTTTCCCCCGGGGTTTTTAATTACAATTGAACCACTGGCAAGGCTCACTAGTAGAAAGTTGTGAATTTTATATGCCTGTGTGCATAACAGAGACATAGCTCTGCGCTCTGTCTAGAAAACCCCGAAGTTCTCCCTTTGTACACGAGCAGGCAGAGTTAGAACAACAAAAACAGTTTTTACCATGTTGGGAGGGTTCATTAGAAAAGTGTCTTCGAACTCCAAGAAATTATGGGAAACCCCTGAGGTGTTGGACTTTTTTTCCCGTGCACAATGGATGTCATTTTGTGACAAGCTGCAAGGTCACGATGACGAAATTACAGAAGAATTCCTGGGGTCTTTAAAGTCGAAGTCAAAGACATTGGCCGTTGTCAACTTCAGAGGATTGACCCTCATACTCACCCCACAGCTCATTAACAGAGTAACTGATCTACCGATGGGGGTACCTTGGGATAAGGAGGAGAGAAAACTGGGTCAGAAAGCTAAAAAAGAGTTCTTCTTGCCAGAGGAACAATTTTCATAGGACAAGAATGGAGTTCGAAGAACTAGCCTACAGCCGTTATGGAGTGAAGTTAGCCTCCAGATTATGAAGTATATTACGTGTGAGGGGCGATTTAGCATCGTGTATGGCTATCATTTCCAGTTGCTCACAGAACTCAGGCACCAAATGGACCTACCCTCAGAGAAAAAGTTGAGCATTCCTTACTTCCTCCTGCAATCCATGATTGAGTGTGCCACCAAACTAAGAGAGGGGACGCCAGACTAGCTAGCCCATCATGGGCTTATCAAGCTCCTCGTGGAAGATGCACTCCACACTTACACCGTCCCTCTCTCCTAGGAAACTTTTCAGAATCTGTCTAAGGATGATGACATTCGAATTTTGGCCGAGGATCTCACTTCCTCCAGCAGCGAGGAGAAGGAGCACACTCAAGAAGGGGAGAAGGTTAAAGGACAATAAACCCTGGGAAAAACACCAAAGAAAGAACAGAAGGGAACATAAGAAAAAAACAAATCTGCCAAAACAGGGGGTGGTAAAATTACACCAACACCCAGGGAGAAAAGACTACAGAGCAGGGTAGAAAGGACTGAAAAAGTCCAAGGCAGTGAGGGCACCTATAAGGCAGCCTCAGCCAAGCTAAAAGGAAAAGCACCCCTAGCCAAGAAAGCTAAAACGGTGTCGTCTGCTTCTACAGGAAGTTTAAAAACGGCTTCTACAGGAAGCCAGAAACCAGCCACTACAGGACTTTCTACAGGAAGTCCGGAAAAAGGAAAGCAGAAGGAGAAATCGGTCGAAATTCTAGCTAGGGAGGCAGCAGTTGTGCTGGCCACCCTAGGTACCTCTCCCAAGCCAAAGGAAAAATGAAAGAGGGAGACTCCTCTGTATTTCAAAGCAAGAAGAAGTGTAAGAATTAAAACCAGCAGGCCCCAACCTCCATCCAAAGACCCGATTACCATTGAAGACACCCCTACCTCGCCAAAGGAGAATTCCCCCTCCAAAGCATCAGTCACTTATGAGCGAGGGAGCCCGAAGACATCTACCTGGAGGGAGAGAATGGAAAGATTGGATTCACAAGCCTCTCTACAGGATGCTGAAGCTGTTCTACAGGAAACATTGGCCAGGCTCAAGGAGACCGAAAGAATGGAAGGGGAAGCAGCCAAATCACCACAAAAGGAAGGGGAGGCAGCCAAATCACCACAAAAGGAAGAGGAGGTAGAGCACGTTATGGAACCTAGCCCCCAGCCCAGCTTGGGATCTTATTATAACTTCTTGGAGGCCTGAAAAATCATTCCACAGAAATTCACAGTCCCGCTTTTCTTTGCACTAAAGGAAGAAAGAGTGAGGACCCACACATGGATGAGAATAGCCAAGTCTAAAGGAGTAGCAGATATAGGCCCCTTGGAGGAACAACTCAAGGAGGCAAGAAGAGAATTGGCTATGGCAAAACATGTGGGAAACTGCCAGCGAGTATTTCTACAGGAAGAAAATGAGAAGCTCAAACGACAGCTACAACTACAAGGACAGAGGAAAGAAGAGGACACAGCAGCAGAGGACACCACAGCAGAACCTCAAGAAAAAGAAGGAATGCAAGCTGATCTTGAGGAACTAAACCAGCAACTACAGGAAAGAGAATTGCAGGCAGGCATAGAGATACAATCTCTAAAACAGCAGGTCCAGGAAAAGGAGGCACAACTGGCCTGCATGGCCAGTTGGGCAATGGACGCTCTGCAATGTAGGCAGCCGGCCAAATCTTATGGCCTATACCTCAGGGATCAGTGGCTGCAATTCCAAATTAATACATTGGCACAGAGGGGTATCTCCCAAATCCAAAACCCCCAGCAGTTCATGGATTTATGTAACAACAGTTCATCAGAGGACAAGGCCAAGCTATCAGAGTTCTACCTTCATAATTTGGCCCTTCCAAATGTAACCTCATGGGACCCCAACACAGCAGTGGGGGATATGCAGCTAATGGAAATGACCTCATGGTTAAACCACGAAGAAAAGAGAGTGGCAGAGGTCAAAACTGTCATGAACCGAGAACTACATGAACCACTGCTGATTAGAGCAGAGCCAGGGGACCCCACAGCATTGATATCAACCCACCAGCACCTAGCAACGAACTCTCAGGCTTTATTAGAATACATGGATCGACATGCTCAAGCCATAGCACACTTCGAGGATATGGAGCGATTATTAGGGGACAATTGTGTTCATGCTTGCACCCGTAGATGGAACACATTGTCCCACAGCCTCAAAATCAGGGAATATCACACTCCAACTAGAATGAGGGAAGCCTTGGCACGGGTGCCTCTCTACAAGAAGTCTATGCAGAACCTCCAGGCCAGCTGGATCGGCCTCAAGCTAAGTGCACCTTTTCTTTTGGGATTGTTAGAAAGAAGCACAGAAGAAGAAGAGCATCAGCAGTGGGAAGAGGTGGAAAGGAAGGTCGGATTACATGACAGTGGGGAGGATACTACTTCAGAAGCCTGGGATGTGAGGGTGGCGATTAAAGCAATGAAAGACGAGGAGTTGGACTAGTTGCTCAGGGATGAGCAATCATTTTAGCAGAGGGGTGATGATGAGCCCCAAATTTGGTAACATTTTGGGCTCATTTGGCCTAATTATCCTTGTTCAATGCTTCATTTTTCATAGCTTATGCATTATTTTTCAGTATGTTTATGTCATTTGTATGAATAAGGGTAGTCACTCTTCCTAGGTGGCTAACACGTGCTCATTTCAGGTTTTTTGACACATGTTGGAGTAAAACCGAGCAATCATGGGCTAGAAGACAGCCAAGCTTAGGTTGAGGATTCGTAGGGGGGTTGTCTATGGCATTAAATAGCCTTCCTTGGGATCCTCACCCCCAACTCCGAGCTCCAAAGGCCACCAAAACTGGATCTAGAAGGCAGCCAAACAGATTTTGGAAGGAGTTGTCAACTCACAGTTGGGCAGCCAAGTCCCATAGATTTAGGAGACCAGCTAGGGCCCGCGTGGTGTATAAATGTTAAGGCCTTAGCCTTCGTGAGGGACTTTTGGAAACTCTTGCATATTTTTCACTACAGTGCTGCTAGCTCTATTTTGTTATCTTGTAGCCACTTTTGGCATAACTCTTGACTTATGACTATTTTTTGATAATGAGAAGCAGTCTGATTTTATATCAACTCTGAGTTTTCTATAGGAGCCATAGCTCTCGAGGTTGGGCCCAAACTGAGAGCCTAGGGCCACCTTATTTGTACTGTTACCTTTCCTTTATGCATCGTTGTTTCCCTGTTATGCATTTGAACGTATTTTTGTTGGGCAGATTTAGTTGTGTTGGTTAAATAGGTCACTGGTTCTGAATAGAATTGCTTCAGATGTTTAAAATAGATTGGTAGGATAATAACATAAATAAGCTCCAAGAAAAGGGTCAAAAACACTCTCAGTTTCACCTCGTCCTTATTGGATCAGGGGCTGGAATTGAAGAAACAGTGCTGCCCCAACAAAAACACTAGTTTGCTTGACCATGCAATCCTTAGTGTAATGTTTTCATTTGTAGAAGTTAGTTATGCGTTCAGAACTCTGAAATGTTTCTTTGCTTGAGTGATGTACATGGTTCTCTTTACAAATAAAGTTGTTGTTCATTTGTTTCATTGACAGTTAGAGTAGATTAGCTAAGACTTTGATTGTGTGCACAACTTTGTTGATTCGGTTAAATGTACACCATGCAGGGCATCTCCACCTCTCTCTCATCCACCTAAGCTTCGTCCAAGCCAGCTGCTCCATCTCCTAGTTAGGTTCCTCGTCTCATAACTGCTCTTCTGCCCACGTAACCCTACCTTCTTGCTCCTCCATTGTCTTAGCCTTCTTCAAGCCAAGTCAACCTTCTACACCCTCTCACCACTCCATCCATCAGTCCCTGTGCCACTTCAGACCCCTATCCTACCTTTATATCCATCCATGCATCTTCCTTCACTCACCCATCCTCCAAAATCCAATTCTTAAACATCCTGTAGAAATTTCTGAACATCCTTTAGAAATTCCTGAAACATTCTGTAGAACCCCTGCAGAATTCTTATAGAAGCTCACGAATGAGGTTTCTTGATAGCCACACTCTGTGAGACTCCCTGGAAGGGTGTTAGGGACTCCTTAGACCCTCTTTGAACCTTCCCTACCTTTTCCAAGCATTTCTCCTCCTTGATCCACCCCTGCACAGTAAAAAGCCAGTTAAAAGCACATGCATGATAATTCTAATAACTTATTCAAAAATAGAAAAAGATGTTTTCTTCAGATAGAGGTAGTCTAGACACATGTATTTTACCTTCATAGAAGTAATGGCACCTCATTCATTAGTTTGCATTCTTTCCTTTTGCATCAGTAGGACTAGCTGGTAGAATTAGGGTTTGCTAGGGTTTGCGTTACTTTTTGGCTTTCAGTTTCTTTCTGCAAGTAGATCAGCTTCCTTTGAGTTAACTTTCATCCATCAGTTAAAAAGCTTCTTCTAAGAGCTCATAGAAGTTGGCTTAAGCGTCTAGCAGACTTGTGCCAGCTGACCAAGTGACAGCTGCGGCAAGAGCTAGTACTTGTGTATACAGCACCGTCGCTTCCAAGTTTGTTACGAACTACCGGGTTGATAAAAGTAAAGACAGGAGTCCCAGGAGTTGCAGCATTATTGCTGCAATACTGGAGCCCACCAATACGATAGGTATATATGAAGCTAAATAATTTTTTTTTTATATATAAATAAAGATTATAAGATGAAAGAAAGGAGACATAATGAATCATAAGGAAATGAAGAGGATGCGGGGAAAAATCAAAACCAATCTAGGGAATGAAAGAGTGAGGCGTAGGAGGATGGGAGAATTGATGGATGATGGGCTTCGAGGATTGCCTAAGCCTATATCCATCCTCTCTATTGAAATTATTAGGGTTCTTCTCTATTTCAAGGGATTATCAAATAATACTAGAGTTATAAAATGGAGTAGAGGCTAGGATTTTCGATTGTTCAAAACAAATCAAATGATTGGACTTAAATGAGTGTTCGATTTAGACTTTGATAAACGGTTGTGGTTGGTGTTAGCTATGTGTTCTTTGAGGCGAGGTGTGAGTTGAGAATCCCGAACACTAAGGGGTCAGTTGAAACCCTTGGAAACTAATGGCTTCAACAAGATACTCCCCACCACCCAAAATCCCAACAGGAGAGAGAGAAACATTAGAGAATGGCATCTTTTTTCCAAATGAATGAAGCCCTAGATTTTATGGTTTAGAGGAGCGAGAAGGGACAAACTTGGTCTCCCCGATCAAGAAAAGAGCATACCCTCCATGAACCTCGTGACCTAACTAGGGCGACTGGGCCCATATGACCTGGTTGTTCGACATGTCCTTCTCATAGTCGAGAAGACCCTCATCCCCCATTGTCGGTCAGATAAACAACACCCAACGAAGACACACATGTATACAAACCTTTACCTTATTGTAATAATCAATTAAAAAGTCTTAGAACTATAGAAGGTTCATAGAACATTTAACAACAAAAAATAATAAAGGAAGGTTTTGGATTTGGGAAGAGCCAAAACCACGAGAAATGCTTTCCAAACTGCCATGATCAACATGACTTTTTAAACCAGAGTAGTCACCTATATTACTGTACATAGGCAATCCTTAAAAAATACTCTTAATAACATGTTGGAATATCAACTATTGCCTAAATAATTTGAAAGTTAAGTCAATGCAAGTTCTAATATTTAACTTTCAAAAATAAATATTCATTTTTCAATATTACTAAAAAAAAAAAATTCAAACATTTAATTGCACCATAAGTTGAAGGTCTTATTATAACTATTTCACAATACAATGCCATGTGGATAACCACCTCACATATTTTTTTCCATAATTTATGGATTCAGTTGCATAAATGACTGGATAGGAAAAGATGTAAACCAAATCCATCTTAACTCTGGATCTGCAATGAGGATCATACCTCTTTTCATTTTAAAAGAAGTTTGCATACATCTTGATCATGTCCAATATATCACCCTATAAATGATTGGATAGGAATAAGACTCTTTTCATTTTAAAAGAAGTTTTCATACATCTTCATCATGTCCAATATATCACCCTGGTCAGGGGGAGAATTGAACCGTGACTTCACATCAAGGAGTGCCCTAATAGAGCACTACATCAAGGAGTGCCCTAATAGAGCACCTGATAGCTGTCTATCCAAGACCCCATTTGGTTTTATTTTATATTACCGTGGTTGGTTTTATTATTATCATTATAATTATAATATATTTTTTTAATTTTATTTTATTTTAAAAATTATATTTTATTTTATTTTAACTAGTCAAAATGTTTAGTGGACATTACAACATCTCTACCATATTGAGCTGGAAAATGCCTCTCTTTTTTATTATTTTTTAATTAAGGCCCCATGTAAATGTTTACAAACATTTACATACAATATGTCCCCTCATACGTTTTTACTTTTAGATTTAATTTAAAAAATGTAATAAAATAAAATAAAAACAAAATATTTTTATTTTGAAATGAGTTATGGTTTTTGGGCATGTTGTATTGATAAGTCATGGTATTGTAACAAAGTAAGAATTGAACCCTTGACTTCACATCAAGGAGTGCCTTAATAGAGCACTTGATAACTGTCTATCCAAGACACCGGTTGGTTTTAATATTAATTATTATTATCATTATAATTATTCTATTTATAAAATTTCATTTTATTTTATTTTAACTAGTGAAAATGTTTTGGTTTTATTATTAATTATTATTAACATTATAATTATTTTATTTATAAAATTTCATTTTATTTTATTTTAACTAGTCCAAATGTTTTGGTTTTATTATTAATTATTATGGTTTTATTATTAATTATTATTATCATTATAATTATTTTATTTATAAAATTTCATTTTATTTTATTTTAACTAGTGAAAATGTTTTGGTTTTATTATTAATTATCAGTGAGACTTCATTTCCATGGCCACTACCACTTGAACCCAAGGCTTCTGGTTCGGTGAGATTTCATTTCCACGGCCACTACCACTTGAGCTACTCGGAGCGGACTACTTATTAATTTAAATTATATGGTAAAATAGATCTTAATTTATAATACTATTTATCTGTTATATATTTTAATGTGGTATGCATATTACAATTTTTTTTATCTAAAAAAATGTTTGTAATTTTATTAATAAAAATATAATTACAATATAACAAGTTAAATTTTATTATTTTTATTACTTTTAACCTTTTGTTAATAATTGAGCCAATACTTACTCATTTACACTTACTGGGTTGTATATTACTTTTACCTTTTTATTATTTTCTAATTGAGCCTACGTGTAAATGTTTACAAACATTTACACCACTATATCTCCCCCATACCTGTTTGCTTTTAGACTTATTTTTTAAAATGTTATTAAATTAAAATATTTTAATTTTGAAATGAGTCATGATTTTTGGGCTTGTGGTATTTTGATAAGCCATAGTATTGGCCCACGGTATTGTAACAAAGCTTATATAAAAGCTAATAATATACCTGGTAAAGTGAGGTGAATATTTATGGTTTAGAATCTTGTTATATTGTAAGTTTATTGTAAGTATAATTTTTAATGTGGTTATCAATTAAATTTAAATATCATTATTTTAATTTATATAGTAAAATGGATCTTAATTTATAACTACTATTTATATGTTGTATATTTTAATGTGATATGTATATTATGATTTTCTTATATCTAAAAAATTGTTCATAATTTTATAAATAAAACAAAATTAAAATATATTTAAAAAATGAATTTAGAAAATGTTTACATCTAACATTTAGCATCTAACCTTTACTAGGAATGATTGCCCACCATTATTTATGTAGTCTAACATTACTAAATGACCTTTGTCTCGTTAGTTTTAATCAAAATCCATCTTAGATTTTTAAAAACTTGAGTTTGAATGGTTTAATTTGCATAATTTGAGTGCCCCGGGTTTTTCAAGGTGCTAAATCCATATATTCATTCAAAAATGTATTTTAAACAACAAAAAATCTTGAAATTGTATTGCGGCATTTTTTTGAATTCTGGTGACAAAAGTTATTTCATCTATAAGTTAGTCTACGCCTTATTTATGTGTCCCCAACACTTTAATAAGTAGAAGTAAAAATGTAAATATGAAGACTTACTTGTTGTTACTACCCACCAAGTTTTATGCAAGTCCTTGTGCTTGAATAGGCAATTAATTTATCCACTTGAAATATGTGTCCTCAACACTTTAATAAGTTGGAGTAAAAATGTAAATGTGAAGACTCACTCGTTTGCAAGTCCTTTTGCTTGAGTAGACAATTCATTTATCCACTTCAAATATAAATTAGTCCCTTCCAAGCACTATTAGTTTAGCATTGACCAATGCAAGGTGTAATGCTATACTTTGAAAAATAAAGATTTATTTTTCAATATATAAAAAAACTATTTTCCAAACATTTAATTAGACTTACATTAAAGATTTTATTGTAGCTTTTGCAAAATACAATGCCACCTAGATAACTAGGTGACATATATTTTCTCACAAGTCAAACTCAAACCTATTAAATAATTTTGAGTTAATTTGGGCATAATGACCTTATATGCAATTTTTTTAACAGACTAAACTGTCATGTAGCACTTGTTAATTTAACAATTTGAAATATATAATAAAATATTTTGATGTTTATTATAGATTGATACTTATTAGTGTTTACCAACTATTTAATATATATAACTACCCTAATTTAATTAATATTTATAATTTTTTCTTTTTAATAATAAAAAATATACAATAAAATAAATGTAATAATATATATCATTTTAAAAATATATTTATTAAATAAAGATATATATGACACTCATTTTGTAACCTAAAGTAAGTTCAAATCTATACTAACCCATATAAACATGTAAGCCATTTTGAACATGGAACTATCTTTTCTTTATGGTGGTGCAATAAAATATTTATATAAATTTAAATTTAAATTTCATTTTTCATAACTTTTTATATGTTCAAACCAAATTAAAAAATAATAAAAAATATATATTTATTATAATTAATGAAAATTAATTATAAAATTTATTTTAATTATAATTTTTTATAATAGGATATTTAGTTTTTTTTTAAATTGTTACAAATAAAGAGTAAATAATTTTATATAACAAAAATATTATTATTTTTGTTAATAAAATTAGGTTGATTTTGGAATATATATATATATATATATAAATTTTATTTGAGTAATAATTATATAATTTTATCGGGAAAAGAAAAAAGGGAGTGATGGGTTAGGGTTACTTTGCAGCCTTCGTCCGCAAGGTACAGGGTTTACAGTACGCATTTACTAACCGCCCCCGTAACTATCATTCCCCCTACTGCTTCCCGTTTACCGTTTATCTCAGCTATTAATGGGCTAGGCCTCTAGTTAGGTGATTTTCTTGGGCGGTTTGGACTTTCCCACCAACTCATCGTTTCCCTGTTTTGCATCGAACCTGCAGGCAGCTATCAGCCAATGGTTTCGACAGTTATGGAAGACCTCCTAGACTATTTTGCGGACCCTTTGGAGGGAGTGCCCATTTGGACGAAACCTAGGACCACACCGGAGGGTTTTTACACCTTTGACAATGAACTCTCTGAAGAAATAGATGCCCTACCCTCCATCACTAGCTCTCGCATTACGTCTATCTCGCTGCCTGAAGACGCTCCGGTAAACCTTGACTACATCACTCAATTGTTCTCTCCAAATTTCCTGGCATTTGCTGAGCCTTCGAATATCCAGGGTGAACAAACCCTAGGGGTGGTTTCTGGTTCGAATCCCTCTTCGTCTAGAATTTGCAAACCCTCGACAGACCACCATTTGGCATCTGCTTCTCAGGCGTCCATCTCATCTGCCCCTTTTTCCTCGGTGGCTCCTCCACAGGGTAATTTCACAGGCATTGGCTCCATTCCAGGCATTTTCGCCTCCATTTCGTCATCTGCAGCTAGGGTATCAACTTCCTCGCCGACTGCACATACATTCGAGG
The DNA here is from genome assembly GCA_031772625.1 of Pinus tabuliformis. Classification (NCBI taxonomy): domain Eukaryota; kingdom Viridiplantae; phylum Streptophyta; class Pinopsida; order Pinales; family Pinaceae; genus Pinus; species Pinus tabuliformis. Next base: position 559,271,347 of record CM062807.1, read on the forward strand.
TACCTGAAGTCTTGGCCACCAGATTCAGTGGGGGGTCTAAGAGGAAACGGTGCCTAAAGCTCCAAAACTGCAAGGTATTCCTTAAACTCAGAGAGGACACACAGTTATTGGAGTCAATGGAATCTGCGGAGAAAGTTCTTGTTGGCCGGGTTCGCGGCAGACACTTTAGTGTGGAGCGGCTTCAGAAATGGACAGTGGAGGTTTGGGGCCATCATCTAAAGGACCCCCCAGGGTTCAAACCTTTGTTAAAGGTTGGTTTGCGCTACGGTTCAGTTGTTTGGCTCACACCAACTGGGTTCTTTCTACTGTATGGCACATCGACCAAGCCCCTGTTCTTCTTAGGAGGTGGACGCCAATGTTCGACCCTGAGCTTGAAAGGGTGGATGCAGGACCTATTTGGGTACGTCTCCCGGGGCTTCCATTTCACTTCTGGATGGAGGATATCTTCAAGCGAATTGGGAATGCAATTGGTACCTACCTCACCTTTGACACCTCCTTTTAGACTACGGGGCGTATGGCCTATGCCAGGATTCTAGTTCACATGGATCTCACTGATGGACTTCTAGAACATATAAACATTCAATGGAGGAATACATCAAGGCGACAAATTTTGGACTATGAAGGCATCCCATTCAGGTGCAGGAGATGCCATAGAGTGGGGCACCTTTTCAAAGATTGCCCCCTAAATGGTGGGTCATTCAGAAAGACTCCGAGACAGGAGCCATTGACTCGGGAGGTACCTGTACAGGAGGAACAGCCTCGAAATCCTGAGGAACAGCCTCGGAATGTAGCATCCCCTGAAAGGAGGACTGAAGCACAATCAGTTCCAATAGATTTGGCTTCAGCTCCTACAAAGTCTACCTCGAAGAAGCGTGGCAGGCCTCTCCTCCATCCTCCTCCCCCGCCACTTGATCATGCCATGTCGGCCTCTGGAGACTCCAATACCTTAGGTAAGAGCATCCCTAAATCTTATTCCTCTTTTTGTTGCTCATATATTCATGAAATCTTATCATCTGGTCTTTCTTTGGCTTTGGGTATGGGTTCGGTTTCTTCCTCTGCTGCCTCTGCCCAGATCAGTTGCGACATTGCTCCCTCTCAACCTATCATTTCAGCCACTCCTCCCTCTCTGTCGATTCCCCCCCCCCTCCTCCTCATACATCCTCCATACTTGCCCCTCCAGCACCGGGGTATCTGACCCGCTCGAAAGCCAAGAGACAGGCTTTGGACCACGTCGGCCTAGACATCATCCTCTCCCCCCCTGCACAAACTCCATCGAGGTCAACCCTCCTCTCTCACTATTGCACAATCATAGGCGGGAGATGAAATCGCATCGGGTAAACAGTCCACAATTCCTGGGGTCCTTAGAGCTAGAGAATCCCCCTCTAAACCCCCGCCATGAAGGTTTTCTCCTTCAATTGTCGAGGGCTCGCTAGGCCTAACAAAAAACTAGCACTCGGTTGGTTAGTTCATACCGACTCACTTGACATCATTTTTTTACAAGAGACTCTTGGCCCTGCTGCAGACATTTCACGATCCCTTGAGCATATGTTACCTGGGTGGAAATTCACTGGCCTGGATGCACATGGGAGATCTGGTGGTATAGCCTTGGGATATAACTCTCGTTCTATCAAATTTCTCAACTATTGGGGAGGGGCCAGACATATTGGTGCCGATATGCATTCTGCGGACCTGGGCATGAAATTTAGAATTTTTAACATATATGGGACGATCCAAACCAGACATGAATTTTAGGAAAATCTCCTGGGTTCGGATTCAATTTCTGTTGATCATTTGATACTAGGAGGAGATTTAAATTTCTCCATTGGCCACTCGGAGTCCTGGGGCCATCGAGCATAGAGAGATTCTATCTCAGACTACTTCTATGCCATCCTGGATTATCACCATCTGATTGATATCCCCTTAGCCAAGATTCAAGCCACCTGGAGAAATAATCAGACTGGGGACAATGGTCTAGTGCGCAGACTAGACCATTTCTTAGTTAAAGAGAATGTAATTGACTTGGGGTTCTGCATCAGAAAATGGGTTGGATTAGGGAGGATCCTTGACCACCTCCCTATTTACATGGAAATCGAAGGAGGCAGAGCAAAGCCCAAGGGACCATATAAATTCTGTTCAGCCTAGTTCAGGGAAGCCTCTTATGTCAACGTGGTTACAAATTACTAGAAAGCAAATCCACCAAGGGCAGGGGGGAATTTCACTAATGGCTTTATACAAAACCTCACAATGCTGAAGAAAATGTCCAAGCAATGGGCACACAATAAGAGGACTCAGGATGATCTCTCTCTGAGACAAATTGAATCCGAATTGTCTGAATTTGAAAATGTCCAGGGTGGATTGTACAGTATAGTAGAACATAAGGAGAGGATTACATCCCTTTACACTGCAAGAGGGAAAATCCTTAAAGACCGTGAAGAAGTTTGGAGGTTTAGAAGCAGGGTGATTTGGATGCAGGATGGGGATGCTAACACAAAATTCTATCATAAGTACGCCAATGGTAGAAAGGTGATAAACACTATTTGGCAGCTACAGAATGAAGAGGGACAAGTTGCAAACACTTTTCCGCAATTAGCCTCTCTAGCTACCTCTCATTTTAAAAGAGCGTACAGTGCCCCTCAGGAAGCAAATTTGGACGACATCATTAGAGTTGCTCAACAATTCCCACGGTTTGTGGAGCAAGAAGAGGAAAGAGAACTGATAAGAGAGGTTACCCTGGAAGAGTTAGAGGCCACATTGAAATGGTTTAAAAAAGACAAAAGTCCTAGGCTGGATGGCTGGACCATTGAGTTCTACCTGGCCTTTTTTGATAGCATTGGTGCAGATCTGCGCATGTTTTTGAGGACTCCAGAATCAGTGGACATATTGCGGCATCCATCACCTCTACTTTCATCGTGCTTATCCCTAAATCTGATAATCCCACCTCCTTTGATGAGTATCGCCCTATCTCTCTCTGCAACTGCATATACAAGATTATTGCTAAAATCATAGCAAATCGGATGCGGCCCATTCTTTCAAAACACATCTCTCCAGAACAATTTGCCTTCCTCCATGGCAAACATATTCATGAGGCTGTTGGCACTGCTCAAGAAGTGTTACACACTCTACATACCAGGAAATGCAAAGGTATGATCCTGAAAGTAGATTTATCTAAAGCTTTTGACAGAGTAAATTGGTTATACATCAAAATGCTTTTAACCCATCTGGGGTTTCCCTTCATTTACATCAAATGGATCATGAGTTGTATCACTAACATTCCTTTCAGCATCCTGGTCAATGGAAGTGCATCCCCTTTCTTTCTCTCGGAAAGAGGATTAGGGCAGGGCTATCCTCTTTCACCATTACTATTCCTCCTTGTCATGGAGGGGCTTAGTAGGACTATAAAGGACAAACATAGAAGAGGCAGGCTACAGGGTATCAAGATAACAGATGATTGCATGCTCACACATCTACTTTTTGTGGATGATGTCCTAATATTCCTCAATGGAAGCATTGGTGATCTGACCAATATCAGAGCCACATTTTCCTTATTTATGTCGGCTACTGGTATGTTGTTAAATGAAAATAAATCAACGCTGATAGCAGCAGCATGCACTCAGCATGAAATACAATTTGCACTTCATCGCTTCTGGTTCACACAGCTGGGTCTTGCAGAAGGCTTGAAATATCTGGGGTATAAGTTAAAGCCCTTGGGCTACAAGATAGTAGACTGGACCTGGCTAATAGCTAAGATGGAGAAAAGACTCAACATCTGGTACCTCAAATATCTTTCTCGTGTCGGTCGTCTCACTCTCATTAAGAGTGTATTGGAAGCCACACCTGTTTACTGGATGTCCCTGGCTTGGATTCCTAGAGGGATCCTTACCAGGATACAAGCCCTTTGCTGCAGATTTTTATGGAAGGGAAGCCAGCCGGGCAAGATATTTGCATGGGTCAAATGGGACGCCCTCAATCTACCTAAAAAGTGGGGGGGATGGGGGTTAAAAAAACTTGATGATTTCTCCTCTGCACTGGCTGCAAAGCTCGGGTGGCATCTGATCACAGCTGACAGCCTTTGGTCGAGAGTGACAAAATCAAAATACATCACCCCACTACAGATCCTGGATTGGATCAGGAGACCTATTAGAAGCACTTCTGGGATTTCGACTATTTGGAAGGCAGTAATCAAGGCACTGGATCCTATCAGGGCAGGACTCACTTGGAGAATCCACTCGGGACGCAGTGTGTGGGTAGGAATAGACCCGTGGATCGGGTGTGAAAACACTCATAGACTTCCATTAGACCTCCTACAACATCTACAGGAACAAAATGTTACCCACATAGCTCATATAGCTGATGGAGAAAACTCCATGTTTCTACATCAGGCCTAGAAAACTGCTCTTCAATTAAACATACCCCCACAATGGAACCAGCTCTGGGAGGACTATACTCAGGCACTTTTTGAAGCTCATATTCGCATATCTGATGGAGATGACGAGATCATTTGGGCCCTCTCAAAATCAGGTAGATTTTCCCCTAAAGATGGATATTTGGTGTTGTCTGAGGCGAGGAAGCCACAGATCATAGAAGCATGGTGGAAACATCTCTAGAAGTTGAGGCACCCCCCAAAACTAGGTTGCTTATGTGGTGTATCCTAAAAAATAATATCCCTACTAGAGATAATCTCCTCAAGTGCGCACAATACGGACCACACTGGTGCCACCTTTGCAAATGCGAAAATGAATTTGTAAATCACCTGTTCCTTGATTACATGGAAGCCTGTAGGTTGTGGGAATTGGTCATTCCTACTGTCTCCCCCCCTGCAACTGGACTGCTGTATCTATCATTGAGGCCTGGAATAATTGGTTTACCACTGTCTCCTCCCCCAAGTAGCGTAACCTTCCCGTACTGATATGTTGGGCCATCTGGATTGCCCGCAATAACCTTATATTCGAGAACTTACCTCGTCGCTGGCTTATCATTGCAGCCAAGGTGCTGGCTTTTTCTCTTATCGCAGAAGACCCTCCTCCCCCGAGGCCCAGAAGTATCATTCCTGAACATATTGACCACAACAGGCCTTGGGCGTATTTTGACGGCGCCGCACAGAAGAATGGCTATGGAGGGGGGGCCATTCTACATATCTCTCATCATTCATTCAACATGCTCTTGGGTTTCAGAAGAGGCACAAATAATTTTGCAGAATTATCAGCAACAAAATACCTTATACATTTTGCTTTGGAGAAAAATTGTAGAGACTTACAATTATTTGGGGATTCCAAAATTGTTTGTGACTAGTTGAATAGGACCGCTAGATGCTCTACTTACTCATTGAGTCATATTCTGGATGAGACTCTGAGATTGATTTCTTATTTTGACTCTTTTACTTGCAAACACATTTACAGGGAGTGGAACGCAGCAGCTGACGACCTTTCCAAAGAAGCTGCGCTCCGGGAGCCAGGCATCTGGATGATTCGGGAACTGCTCGATGGAGCACACTATCAGTACTACCATCGGCCTTTTATGGACATCATTGCATAAATACACAGGGCATATGGTTTTTTGATTATGTATATATATATCGCCATTTTGATAGTTCAGGTTTTATATATTTTGTGATTATCTCTCTGTATATATTGGATATTGTTACCTCCCTGCGTGGATCAAGGTAACAATCTTTTTTGAACTTTAGTTCTTTTGATGATGACAATCATGTCATAGTTATGATCCGAATATGCATATACATCTACAAAATGTAATTTCTCTTCATTAATGAAATTACAATTTTTCCTAAGGAAAATATATATATATATATATATATATATATATATATATTTATTTATTTTAAATATAAAATTAAAACTCTAAAAATTTTCAAATAATTTCTTACTTTCTAAATCTTATCAATTATTTAATTCTTAGGGATGTTCTTCTTCATTATCATTAATATTATAATATTTTTTCTTATTTATTAAAATTAAATGAATTTTACCCATCCTAATTTTTTTTATTTTTTTTAAATATTATAATAAAATAAAACCCTCGAAAAGTCCAGCATACATTGAACCATATTAAAACTTATTAAATCTTTACTCATTTGTCAACATAAATAATTATTAAATCTTATTGTGCCTGTAACTGATAGGGATAATAGCGAACAATTGTTACAAAGTAGTTTTCAAGAAAACTGAGATGTATGGTGTCAGAAAAAGACCTACAACTGGTGAGGGAAAGCTCAATACGATGCCCCCTAAGTCTCTGTCTATTAATTATGTTTGAGTCCCTATTAATTATGCTTTTATCAGGCACCCACCCCTGAGTAGCACATCACCAGTTTGCAGTTTTTCAACTCGTAAATAATGTGTTCTGTTCAAAATATCAGTATTATAATATTGTTTGCAGTTCCTGTAATTGGGTTTGTGGTTCACTGGCAAATTGATGGAAGTTTATCAAAATTGGTTTAAGTTGGATTCCCAGATCTTGATGCCTGCAAGTTGCACCTACCATTTGTCTGAATCCTTGAAGTACTACATTATAAGATTTTGATGCCACAGTATCCAACGACCATTCATTTAAAAAAACCATGAAAATGGGCAATGCCATCAAATGCATTGGGAAATATGCAGTGAGCTCTGCACTATACAGCCCTAACCCTTGAGTCAGGCATTGTAAACTCATTACACAGAAAATCACTATAAATATCGCAGCAACTCTGTCTCTCACATTTAAATCATTCATAAGATGTGAAAAAAATCTCGCACCTGCTATGCATTCATTTAATATGTTATATTGTATTGAGAAAATGACCAAAACCATACAAATTTAATGAATAAATTCAGGGGAGAGCGAGAGCAAAACAAAATATTTGTAATGCCAATCCAGTGGGCTCCCAATCCAGCAACATCAGTTTTAAATAAAAATTGATCAGTTAACTAGATAAGTATTCAAATCCTCGGGGTTTGGGGGAGAAAAATTCAATGGGCATCTCAGCGTTTTTCATGATTCTCTGATTCTTTATTTAATAAATATGTACATAATCCTATGCTTAGTTGTGACCCAAGTGGATTAAAGGGGAGATATCCCATTAGAGCCACTCTAAATTCTCAACAATCAAATAATATTCCTATGGAACAGATTCATTGAATAAGGAAAGGTGCTATTGAAACACATTGGTCTACATGAGGCTATGTGGGCATTGGGGGAGCAATGAAAGAGGGATATGCAATTTTGTTTTGATGTAGAGTTGTACCGAAATTGGAGCTATTTCAATGGGGAGGGGAATGTGATACTCAATGTTGACTTTTGAAATATTTTAAATCAAATTATGTTGAAATATATTGAATCAAATTATGTGAAAATTATAAATGTGTGATTATAATGGTGAGAGTCAAGCTTTATGAATTAAATAAATTATATTTATGTATATATATGTTTATACGGATTTTTAAAATTTATGTTAAGACTTAATTAATGAATGATCAGCATGTAGATAATGTAAATATATTTTTATGGATATGTGGTAGATTTGTCCTGGAAAGTTCAAGCTATGTTAATATTGATGTTTAAATATAATATATAATGGTCCAAGGTGACCACTAAGAGTATGAGAAAGACTATGATTTGGTAAAGAGGAAAGTGTGATTTATGTGAAAATAATCTTCTATTGCTAAATGTCAACCTTAAATCATTTATTTTTCCATCATGTGTCTTAAATAAAGACGTCCATCTCCATTTGCTTGGATACCCCAACTTGAAATACATGTAAAGTTTGGTGGGGAAAGTATGCTCATGTAGTTGTTGAAGCATGGATTCAGTCTGATCATTATGAGGAACTGTATGTAGTGTAATTCACATAATTGAAAAAGTTAAGAACACAAGAGAAGAGAGAGATAAACCCCAAGAAATATCTCTTTGATAGTAAAAAATAGAGAATTATGTTCACATTCCTCTTCAAGGGCGCAACCTCCAAGAGCAATGCTCCAAATATAATAAAAAATATTGACAAAGAATTACATAACATTCCACTCTATATATAGCTATTCATAGAATATTAACTACTTATGGACCCCTTATAATGAAGGTTGACCAACTAATCTAGGCCTCATTAAGAAAAAGAACCATTTTTACAATGGATGACAATTAACTAATTATTTAATAGGACTTATTAAAGGAAGGTGGCCTCATAGAGTGATAACTTAATTAAGGAAGGGAGTTAAGATAGGACCTTAACATGCCCTCCCCCTTCGAAAGAAGCATTGTTCTCAAGGTTGAAGGTGAGGAAATTGTTGGAGGGTCCCTATGAGTTCGCATGTGGCATCTTTAAGTTTCAGAGCTTTCCATTAGATTAATACTTCCTTCATAACATGCTGACATAACTAGTAGTCTCTAGTATCCAATATTGCTTGTAGATGGAGCCAAATGGAACCTTCTTCATCAAGTTATGGTAGCCTATTATTTTGTACATTGCAATTTAATCCCATGAACTTCTTCAAACAAAACACATGAAAGACTGGATGAATCTTGGAGTGGGCTAGATAAGATAACTTATATAGGCAACCTTACCAATGTGTTGTATGATTTGATAAGACCCAAAAAACTTAGGAACTATCTTTTGGGCAACTTATATCTTTGAGTAATGACTATTATAAGGTTGCAGGTGAAGGAACGCATGGTCTCTTTCAATTAAAATAATGTTCATATCTATGTTGATCAACTTGTTTCTTTTAATTTTAAACCATAACCAAGTTGTCTTTAAGGATACGAATAATGGTTTCTCTATGTAATGCCCCACTTAAATCTTATCCTACAAATTTTGTTAATGTTTACATTATCTGAAAATATTGAGAAATATTGGTCTAATATAAAATTCATGATTTCCATTATTCAAATTCCCCACTTACCTTCTCAAATTGAATATTAGGTAGGATATGGTCTCCTTCCATTATTTCAAAATATATGTATTCATTTCACATTACCCAATGTACCCTCACATTTACTAAGGAGAAGACATGGTCCTCTCCATGTAATTACATCTCACATTCCCCAATGTACCCTCACATTTACTTGGGAGAAGACATAGTCCTCTCCATCTTATTATCAATATATATATTCATTTCACATTCCCCAATGTACCCTCACATTTACTAAGGAGAAGACATGGTCCTCTCCATGTAATTACTTCTCACATTCCCCAATGTACCCTCACATTTACTTGGGAGAAGACATAGTCCTCTCCATTTAATTATCAATATATATATATTCACCTCACATTCCCAAATGTACTTTTCAGATTTACTTGGGAGAATACATGATCCTTTCCCATTAAATTCTCAATTTTATATTCATGTCACATTTCCAAATGTACTCATAGCTTACTTGGGAGAAGAGAAATCAACTGTAAGGATGGATGAGAAGTTAATGGCATTAAGGAGAGGTGGTTGAGATGGAGAAGGGAAAGAGGGTATAAAAAGGGAAGGGGGAAGGAAGAAAGGGGGGTTGGGGGTCTTGCTTATGATTGTGGGGGTTGGTTGTGATTGTTTGGATTTGTTATGATTTTGGGAGACCTTGGAAACCTATGGAGGTTTCTTGGGTTTGAGAGGAGGAAAGTATTGTTATCTGGTTTTGCACATTCTTCTTGAGGACACACTATATCTGGTTGGACTTGGGCACGGAGGGCTAGGAAACCTGTGGAGGTTTCCTGGGCTAAGAATTTATTTCCTAGTTGGCTGGGAGGTAAATCCGGTTGGGTCGGTGATAAGGAGCGTTCAGCTGGAGCTATAAGACAAAGGTATCATCATCGACCACCGGAACAGGGATTTTTCCATGGACTACTCTTGTTAAGTTGATATCAATGGAATGCTCACCTTAATTTATGTTGCTTATGATAAAATGATAAGATGCTAAATGTTTAAAGCTATGTAAGAAGGTCAGTAAGCTCATTTTATTACTTTTAAATCAGCAGGAAAATAGATTTGTTAGTGTATAATGGATTGAAGCTCTAATAATAGGAATCAGGCCCTTACACATGGTATCAGAGCCTTTGGTTCAAAATCTGGACCCAAAGCCCACTAAATAGCTATTCCATAATCAAATTTCTTATTAAATAGTTGAAAATCCAGAAAATTAGAATGTCAAAATGTTTCAACAGCAATCCAATGGCTTAGTGCCTAGGGATATGACAGAGCTAGTGTTTTGCTTCAACTTAAATGCGCCTGTAAAATTCCTGACAGAATAAATAATATTATAGAAAAAAAATCTGGACCGAGCTCCTAGATGAAGAAGCTTGCAGTTCTGGGGACTTTTGCAAACAGTGTTTAGGCTGCAGTTTTGTGGATCAAGATAAAGATCATATAAAACCCTGTTTTAGAAAACCGAGGGGCCAGTTCTAGAGCCCAAAGATGATCGAATATCCTGGTAAGGAGAGCGCAGTTCTGGACACAATAGATGAGGTCTGTGTTTACCCTTGAAGATAATCAAAGCCTCTGAGCTACCTCAATCTGAAGCTCAGAATTTTGTGCACATTTATGTGTGACCAAACTCCAGGGCATTGACAAAGTTAACGAAGGGTCTCATCATTTAAGAAAGTTTTCAAGCATTTAAGAGATCCGAATTCTGAACCACCTATGAGATCCGAAGCATCATATACATCAGTGGATAATCGATTTTACGGTTTCACATAGCAAATATAGAGTAGCTCTTCTGTTAAAGTCAAATTACAGTCACTCAAGAGCGGTCATCAAATTACAGTCACCTTATTTAAGGTATATTTTGCAGTCTTGTATAATGCCATAAAAGACGAGAACTTGTGGCAAAGTATCACAGTTCTGAGGCTATATATATACATATATATACCTGCAAGTTTGATCAAAGAAATAGAGACCGTACGTGTTTAAGTGTAAAACTGAACGCATTAGAGCTTTCGACTTCGATCTCGAATTGTTATTAGATAAATATTAATATGTTGTGAGAAATCACAGGATCCTATTCAAACTGCTACTATGATAATGTCGATTCAAATCCCTTTACTCCTGCTTATTCCTCAATTTAAGTCCAACCTCCCCTTTGGCTGTGGCTGCATTTACTACTCGTTTTTCTGGGCTGGCTGGATTGATTTTCCCCGTAGAGAGACAATTTGATTTGTTGTTCAATCTTAAATTGATTTTTCAGGTCCCTATTTCACTACTGCACATATCTCCTTGTGTCAATGGGGGAGAATATCATAGCATTCCTCTTACGTATATCTTTGTCGTCTCCTCTTTTAGAACAGTGAAATCAGAATACATGCACATGGGTCTATGATACCCCTCTGTTCTGTATATTGTGTCCAAGTCTCCACGTTTACACTTGTGCTACGGCACGCGGTCGGAGAGGGAAGAGGGGCTTAAATGGAGAAAATTGGAATTGGGATGGGATAAACACTTTATTCTCTTGCTCTCTTGCTTTTCTTTCTAGTAGGAAATATGAAATTTCTGTTCATGCTGCCCGTTTGATCTATTAAAATGCCATTCGGGGTATATATCTAATTCGTCGACAGATCATTGGAAAACAACATCACATTCATTATAAAGACAGTGAGCTTTGTTTATACTTTATGACGATAATCTTCTAATTGTTGCTGTATCAAAATTGATAATAAGCTGTTTGTATTTGGAATGTTTTATGGTGATCTGCATTTTTCATCTTGTGGCATAGAAGATAAATTCTCAATTTGCCCCAACTGGGTGTATGAACTACTTCTGTATGTTTGATAATAATATGACACGCACATCAGGGTTATCCTACCTTAACGGGATTCATAGTCGTTTTTTATCTTTCTCCTCTCTGCTGAAATTTTCAAGATAAAACTATTGAGTATGAACACAGAAATAGCTGAAATGTCATGCTTTGGAACATCTACTTTTTAATGAGTAAATGACTTGTTAGCTTCTTTTTTTTATTGTTTAGTATTAACTTCGAAAGTTGTGTTTCCTTGACACAATAAAAACAAATCGCCACAGCAACAGAATAAAGTTACAACTTACAAGCCATTGTTGTCAAAGATCATCATCATTGTAAGATTCAGAAACTTAAACAGATTGAACAATTACTAGGAGAAAAATGAGATTGCAACTGAAATTATCTTTATCTATCTGTCTGCTATGTCTACATTTCAATATGTACATGGCTGCTTCTTAGCTTCTTATTCATATTGTTTCCTATAAACATCAAATTGTCACAGCAACAGAGGAAAGTCACAAGCCATAGTAGTCAAAGATCATCGTCTGTGTCAGATCAGACCATGGCAAGTAAGTTCTGCACTCAGGAGTTTAACCTTAATTTTAGATAGCTTAAAACAGAAAACACTAATCAAAATAACAGCTATAGAGTGCGTAAACCTACAAGCACATGCTGCTGATAATATGAACAGCAAACACACAGATTTGAATCCTCAAAACAGCATCTGTGTTCTACTAACTCTAAAAGAATAAAATCACAATGCAAAAGCTCAAAGCTCTTACTTGCTAACCAATCCACTGGTGTGCCCCTCATCTATTTTCTAGAATAAAAGACAGAAGATACATTATAACTAGGTCCATGCATGAAGTGCCCCCACTGACAGAGTTAAACCCTACCCCTAATCAATACAGCCAGTGCACCCTCCTGGATGAATAACAGTGCCAGAGATAGTGCACCCCAACCGGAGGGTGACTGTGCCATGTATGCATGCACGAACATGCACACTGCTCAGGATTTGTGCTCTCACTATCTCCTCATGCAAGTGCTCTAATTACCCTGGCATCTACACCCTTGAATAAATCATGTATGTGTCTAACTAAACTGAACTGAAATAGAAATTGAACTGAACTGGAACTTTTAAATCTGGAACAGTAAGGAACCAAGTTTAATTGAAGGTGGCAAAACTGAAAATAAACTAAGATCAGTGCATGCATGTGCCCTCTACTCTACATAACTATGCCTTGCTGACACTTTGCTGCACGCAAGGACCTTGGAAAACTGTTGCCAGAGCTGCTGCTGTAAGAGCCTTCCTTAAATGTGTACTTCCTGCTGCTGCTGTACGGATCTGATCTAAACTGAACTGAAATAGAAATTGAACTGAACTGGAACTTTTAAATATGAAACAGTAAGGAACCAAGTTTAATTGAAGGTGGCAAAACTGAAAATAAACTAAGATCAGTGCATGCATGTGCCCTCTACTCTACATAACTATGCCTTGCTGACACTTTGCTGCACGCAAGGACCTTGGCAAACTGTTGCCAGAGCTGCTGCTGTAAGAGCCTTCCTTAAATGTGTACTTCCTGCTGCTGCTGTACGGATCTGATTCTGTACCTGCTGACTGTATGCCCTGGCGTAGTGAAGAATAACTGAGCTAAACTAGTGAAAATCTATCATTGTGCAAGGTTCAGAAGCTCGAAACAGATTGATAAACCACTAGGAGAAAGTGAAGTTGCAAAATAAGCAAATCACCTCAGCAATAAAGGAAAGTTACAAGCTGTAGTAGTCAAACATCATCATCCATGTAATATTCAGAAACTTAAAATAGACTTACAAAAACAACTACGAGAAAATGAGAGTTGCAACCGAAGAAATCCTTATTTAGTGTCTATTATTCCTTCTGATATATGTTTAAGGTGGTGCCAACATGTACGAGGTTCCAAAATGAACGGAGTTCACCGGATTAACACAAACAATAGGTTTCGCTTTTCTTGTACCCTCTGAAACATTTGGGAGAATAATGGCAACATTGCAGGTTTGTAGGGGAGTAAATCCATTGTCTGCTTTTGGAATTTGAAAGTATATATATATATGTATTTTTTGGGTGTTTCCAGTTGGTTTGATGGAGTATTTTCTAAGCACAGTTCTTCTTAGCATCCTCGTTGACTCCAGTCATTGCAGCATTTTGAAACATGCCACTCTGAATAAATTGACTTTTAAAAAAAAACCAGAACACTAGCTTAATTGTCGGTATGTCTATATAGTATAGTTGTATATCCAATATTTACATCTGGCAAGAAACATAAGTTGTTTCAAACTGTTTCCTATCTTGCTATGGTTATCATATCACCAGGGACACGCTAATATCTTTACCTGTGTCTTGCTATATTTCTTTTGTGGGTAGTGACGATCATAACATTGTCAAATAAAAAGATGGAAATTCCAATTTGACTTCCATTCTTGGCCAGCAATATTAGATGAATCAGCAACTGGACCGGTCTCATACTTGTGTGATATGGGGTCGATTCCTACCCTACTACTACCACTATAACAACGACCATTATAACTGCTGGGTGAACAGGGCCACCCCCAGCAGGTGTTCACAGGTAAATAATAGGGGATTTGAACATAAGACCTTTGTACTCACATTTACTTTACATTTTACAAGCTTGGTAAGTGAACAACTAACAGTGTTTACAAATGAAGAATTCCAAGAGTGAACCTTTTCTTTTGTCTAAGCCATCCTTGACCTTGTTGGTTCAATTAATATTTCATGGTTTGCTTTTCTGTACCAATTTCTAGTTGTATTGGTATCAACTTAATTTCATCCATAATAGTGCCTTAGGTACACATGTAGTTGATATTGTGAGTAATCGAACAATAATCATGCCCTTAAAGTATAACATGAAGAACTACAACCAACAGTTAATATATCTCACCTGCATATAATGTTTGGAGGGATCAATCTTGATTCTCTGTAGCCCGTATATTCATAATGAATGTTACAGTTCTGTGGGAATTGACCAGATGAATACTGGATAATAGCTACAAATGCAAGACTGTAATCAGTATAACGATGCCTTGTATGATGAAGCAGCAGTGAATGTTGGGATGGAATTTCTTAAATACAGAGTGGCCAACTTGGTCAACTACAAGTGGGTAAGTGGTTGATAATTAAAGTCTGGAAGTTCCTTGCCAATACCTGTCCAATTTTGTATTTAGGCTCATATATAGGTATGATGGCAAGAAGTCTGCGATGCCACTAGGTTTTTTGGCTATTTCGACCTAAATATCTTACAAGAGCTGGTCAATCCATGACTGTGGTTTATTTGTCTTAGCCATAGTGAAAGAGTTGTGTGCATATGAAGGAAACATTTCTGGTGATGATTGGGAAGCTATCTTGAAGAACCGAGTGACAACATCTACAGTTGGAGAGATGAGAAACCAAATTTTAGAGATTATCAATGAGCTGTCTAGCGAGAAATGCAAAACTTGTTCTTGTTGATTTTGATGCCATTAAAGTGAAGTGCATTCATACAGTATTTGCGTCTTTTTTTTTGGGTTACCTTTTTCTGGTAAAGCATCTAACCGGTATAATTGATTATGTTCAACAATGTAGTTGCAATGTTTTAGCCCTGTACAAATGCATTCATGTTAAGCTGCTTCAAAATAACTGCCATCTGTTTTCTTAGGACGCTTATTGTCTTTTTACAACCCAAGATGTTGTGTGGAAAGGCAGCATGATAGATACTTCTAGCAAAAGTTGGCTTTGTGAGAATCTTTATAAACCAGCAACTACTCTCATTAATTTCTTAGAATGTGATGCTTGATACATGAATAGAAGGATATAGTTATCTTTTATAGTCACTGATTATCTGTTTGTAGAAATGCATGACAGATAGGAAGACAACAATATAACTCTAAATATCTTGGCCCCAGTGCTTGAAATCAAAATATAGATCAGCTTAACCTTACAGCTCACGATCAAATTTCATAACCACTATGTGTCCTATTTTAGTCTACGTGTTACAGTCATCCATCCCAGCAGATTGGGTTCAAGTGCCCTTCATTCCTGTCTTCAGTTAATCAGCAACAAAAACAGAGCAAGCCCTTAAGCAGGTCCCACAGTAAACAATTCTCTTGTTTCCGACAAAACCTTGATTCCAGCTTGGATAAAAAAAAGAGAGAGAAGATTCAGTGGACAAAGGGTCCTCCTTGTATTCTTGAATGATTAAGGTTTCTTCCTGCAGTGTAAGTGGTGATTCACAGAGATAATCTACTTTTGAGTTGAACTCTCTGAAGATTTTTAATCTGTTTTTCAGTTGAACTCTCTGTTGATGTGAGTGAAAGAGATAACATCAAAGAAATCTTTTATTTCCAATACTCTGTTCATGATGGGCCCAAGAGTCAAATTTGTGCTTTGGCAATTGGCTTAGCCGAGGACATCACTCATTTTGAATCTCCCAGAACTTGTAGTCTTTTGAATTCCTTGTCTTCAGTGGGTTTTCATTAAGATCCATACTGCATAACATTTTACTTTGTTGTTGGTTCCCAGGCCTGCATTTACGTCAAATAAAATTCTGAGTAATGTGTATACTTTCAAGTGAATTTTTTTTTTATGTTTCCATACATTCAATTCTTTAGATCTGTTTTTTTTTAAATCCTGAACTTTTCGAAACCTCCCTCTACCCTAACCTAGAGAATTTGTCGTACCTGATATCTATATATATATATATATCTATATATATCTATATATATATATATATATATATATATATATATATATATATATAGTTGGGGTACATCTACAATTGTCCTTATGTCCATTATGTCCATTATGCATAGTGTGTTTGTGATTTCCCTGGATGGTTTTATTTTCTGTTGTGTTTGAAGGAAGCTCAGGTGCAACATTGTACATCCAAATTTGGCGTTTAGCATGCCTTGTGTGCAAGTGGGTAATGACTGGATAGAGTTTTACATCCAACTCCATTCCAAGGATTCATCCTCTCCATCACTACATAGCAATCATTTTGGCGTTGAGGCCTATGTTGTGTGCAAGTAAAATGACTCATGAGATGGGGCGTGGTGGCCACTGCTGTAATTGCTTTAACCGACAATTAGGTCAATCCCAATTCATTAAGTTTTGCAGCCAGAGCTTGTGTTCATCTTGACTGGTTTTCCGTACAACTTCTTTTGCCTTTAGAGGCGATTACTTAAAATCAGGATTACTGCTTCATGTTTCCTACATATATCATTATTGGAACTGTAAAAGCGGTTTTTAAGGTCGTAAGATTTTATTTACCTATTCTTCCACTTTTGTAAGCAAGGTGTGACTGCTTGTTCAACGATACTCAAATGCATTTTAAATCCCTGCTTCATCAGTAGGAAATCTCCAATCATGCTGTTGTCCATTTGCAATCGTGTACATTAGATATTCACCTAGGTATCCTTGAACATCTGAATACCAGGAAAACCCTGACTTTCATTAACCAGGAGAGATCTGGATTATGGTGAGGAAATTATATCCAACAATATTATAGTGTTTGTATTTATCATGGAATACTAATCTCCAAAGCTGGTTGTTTGAATTGGAATAATTCCTTGATGTAATGTGAAAAGATAAAATTAAATGTTTTTCCTTTCTAAGGGATCTCATTGTTTTGGGTGAGTGTCACTTCCAACGACCAGTTTACCCTGGTTGAGTTCAAATTTATTGGCTTATTTTCAAGAACGAAATGAAAATCATCCCACTCACTGGCTGTTCAGCTAAGTACTAATGGAAGCAAAGCATTGTTATGCAGCATAGGAAGTATGAACGGAATGATGAGAATAATTCCAAACAACCCATGCCCTTATACAATATTATAAAGGCACCTACCACACTGGAGAGGGGTGCTCTTGCCACATGGCAGCCTATAGCCGTTTCCCTTGTACAACATTTTGAGAATTATGCAAAGAGACAAAGTTGACCGTAGAAGATATGACAAGAATATGATGCTTTGGGAAAGCTTTTAAGAAAAGCCCCTGAATAGGAGGCTCACACAAGAAAGAGTATCCGAGGGCATCAAGATGATGCAGTTTTTGTTTGTATTTGGACACAAATTGTTGCTTGATGTACAATTCTTAGCTCTTTTTTTTGTGGCCTTAGTCACATGAACATAAATAAAAGAGAGGATTGAAAGAGGGCAGTGTCCAAAATATAATGAAAACTGACTGTTTTTTGTTTGTTTGTGGGATTTGAATGCCTATGCTGGTTCTCATAATCAAAATGCCTAACCAATTGACTAGTCTGTTTTTTTTAATAATAAATATGCAATCTTCATTTATTTTTCATGTGGTACGTGTTACAAGGGTGTCATTTATAGTTTGAACAAAACAACATTGATTCTTGGACCTTAGTTTGATCAAATCAAATTTTAACCTTATGAAATTAAGTGTCATCTCTTGTCAGTGGCATTTATGTACTGCGGTATCTTAGTGATATTGTATAAGTTATGTGTTGTGGCCATGCATCATATTATGGTGAAGATTTTATAAATTCATCTTCTCTTCTCCACAAACATTAATATGCATAAAATGCATAGATTTGTTGGATGGTGAATATTGTGGAATCATATTGATCTTATTCCAAAAATCCGTTTATGTTCAGTTTATGCTAATGTCTTCTTGGTTCTTGCATTAAAATAACCATGTAACCTCTTAGTTGTTTGGAAACATGGCTTATTATTATATAAATATAAACACAAAAATTTCAAAATCAACTCTACTTTAAAAACATCTTTAATATAGGCAATTATTCCATTTGTTTAATTATTTCTCATTTGACAGCTCATATTGTGAGCTGCATTATATATCATGAAATTGTTTTAGTACTAGTAAACAATGATTAAAAAAATAAAAATAAATAAATAAATAAATTGAACCTTTGATATGTAAAGGACATTTCTCTCAAATTACAAAAAAAAAGTATGAAAATCATGCTGGAAACAATTTCTGAAGTTTTGAGTCTTTTATTTTCAAGATTAACTAATTGGTTTGGAAGATGAAAAACCAACAAATTGGAAGAGTGGGACTTTTATATTCACTAAGGTATTAAAGAAATTATATGCATGAAACTTATACTAGCACCTTCTAGTGGAAATTGATAGTGCACGAATCCGTTGCTTGCCATTATTTTGGTTTTGGTACCACCTTATAGCATATCCGGGTTCAAATGCTATTTTCCATGACGGACAGTTAAATCTGTTTCAACTCTAATTGTTATTAAGGGGTTCCACAAGGATGTCACATGAGCGTTTATGATGCCCATTTTAACATAGATAGCCACCTATGTTAAGGTTCTATTTTGCAGTTCCATGTTATTTATGAACATTATATACATTTGGTTGGACACGTGAAAATCAATTGATGGATTTGGTATTGATGATGGACATGTTGGATGTATGACCAAATGTATGACTTACTTGGTTACAATTTATCTAGTGCATGACTTGTCAAAGTTATTGTTGCATCGTATAGGCTTATATAGATATGATTTATCTAATCAATGACTTAGTGAAATTATGATTTATCTGATGTAAGATTTATTTCCAGTATGAACAACAAAAATTGACATGTGGACGCTGGGCTTAATAAACATGATGTTTAAGATCATGTATCTATATCTATTTTGTGGTTGTATATATGCATGGATGAGAACTAAACTACAGGTTGGAAAGAACCGTATGATAACCAAGATCTACTATTCCATTGGGGAAGGTCGAGACGACCAATGAGGAAAGGTGGCAAGACGACTTGATTGGATTATTTGATGACAAGTCCAACCAGCTCTGTAGTGTGGTCCGTGTTCTGAAGAAGGGGTGGAGGTGTTTCCCACCGTGTATCCTCTGAAACCTGGAATCGTGGGGAGGACAGATGAAAGCTCCCCCTAGACGTGTGATGATGATTGCCAGATGCCTGCTGGGGAAAGTTCGGTTGAGGAATTCGACGCTCCCACCATGTCGGTTTTATCAGTGGTCAGTATGGCCTTTGCCACTGATAAGGCAGCAGAGGACGGATAGGGCGGGAACGGAAGTAGGCCAGGGTGGATAGGAAGATATAGATCAGTTGGAGACTCTTGGTGGGAAGAAATGTCATTGTCAGACTTATCCGATTTTATTGTTATAACTCTCTCTGGTTGCTATGCTTTCAAACTCCTTGCATCTTTTCATTCTAATTTCGGGACGAAGTTTTATGAAGGAGGGGTGTATGCAATGCCCCACTTAAATCTTATCCTACAAAATTTTGTTAATGTTTACATTATCTGAAAATATTGAGAAATATTGGTCTAATATAAAATTCATGATTTCCATTATTCAAATTCCCCACTTACCTTCTCAAATTGAATATTAGGTAGGATATGGTCTCCTTCCATTATTTCAAAATATATGTATTCATTTCACATTACCCAATGTACCCTCACATTTACTAAGGAGAAGACATGGTCCTCTCCATGTAATTACATCTCACATTCCCCAATGTACCCTCACATTTACTTGGGAGAAGACATAGTCCTCTCCATCTTATTATCAATATGTATATTCATTTCACATTCCCCAATGTACCCTCACATTTACTAAGGAGAAGACATGGTCCTCTCCATGTAATTACATCTCACATTCCCCAATGTACCCTCACATTTACTTGGGAGAAGACATAGTCCTCTCCATTTAATTATCAATATATATATATATTCACCTCACATTCCCAAATGTACTTTTCAGATTTACTTGGGAGAAGACATGATCCTTTCCCATTAAATTCTAAATTTTATATTCATGTCACATTTCCAAATGTACTCCTAGCTTACTTGGGAGAAGAGAAATCAACTATAAGGATGGATGAGAAGTTAATGACATTAATGAGAGGTGGTTGAGATAGAGAAGGGAAGGAGGGTATAAAAAGGGAAGGGGGAAGGAAGAAAGGGGGGTTGGGGGTCTTGCTTATGATTGTGGGGGTTGGTTGTGATTGTTTGGACTTGTTATGATTTTGGGAGACCTTGGAAACCTATGGAGGTTTCTTGGTTTTGAGAGGAGGAAAGTATTGTTATCTGGTTTTGCACATTCTTCTTGAGGACACACTATATCTGGTTGGACTTGGGCACGGAGGGCTAGGAAACCTGTGGAGGTTTCTTGGGCTAGGAATTTATTTCCTAGTTGGCTTGGAGGTAAATCCGGTTGGGTCGGTGATAAGGAGCGTTCAGCTGGAGCTATAAGACAAAGGTATCATCATCAACCACCGGAATAGGTATTTTTCCATGGACTACTCTTGTTAAGTTGATATCAATGGAATGCTCACCTTAATTTATGTTGCTTATGATAAAATGATAAGATGCTAAATGTTTAAAGCTATGTAAGAAGGTCAGTAAGCTCATTTTATTACTTTTAAATCAGCAGGAAAATAGATCTGTTAGTCTATAATGGATTGAGGCTCTAATAATAGGAATCAGGTCCTTACACTCTAGTGTGAATCATTCTATCTAATGTAAGAACCTTGGACATGCCCAGTTCATAGGATTCACAAACAATGGATTTTTGCCATAAATTGCTTCATATAATGTCATTTTGAAAGCTCCATGATAAGTGGTATTGTATCACCATTCAAAAAGGGGAAGCCACTGTGCCAATCGGTGTAGGTATTTAGAAACAAAGCATCTCAAATAGGTTTCCAAGAACTTATTGATCACTTCCATTTGACCATCAATTTGAGGATGAAATGTAATGCTCATATTTAGTTGTGTACCTTGAATTGTAAATAGCCCCTACCAAAATTTTATAGTGAGTGTGAGGTTCTTATCTGAAGTGGGCATTCCATGTAGCTTAAAGAAATAATCCATGAAGGCCTAGGCAATTGAGGAAGGAATGAAAGGATGACCTAGGGCACAAAAATGAATAACTTTTGAATGTCAAACATATATCACCATGATGGTTGATTTCTTTCCCACTTTTGGGAGTTCTACAATAAAATTCATTGAAATTCCTATCTAGATTTGTGTTGGGATTAGTAAAGGTTGCAGTGCCCTTGGTATGTTTGTTGTCTCTCCCTTTTTCTTTGGCAAGCACCACAAGATGCTACAAAATACTAGATATATATTTTCATGTGTTCCTAGAAGAATGAACACATATTCCTTTCATAGGTTTTACAAAAGCTAGAGTGACATGTTGATGATGATGATTGGAGCTCCTCTCAAACTTGTTGCTTTAGGGTTGAATCTTTTTTCCAAAAAAATGTGCCCTTTATATTGTAATGTATCTTTCTACCTTGTATGATTTTTAGGATGGTTGGGGTATGCTTGAAGTTCATTGGATGAACTTCCTTAAAGTACTATTTACTAGTCATTCCTTAAATCATATTGGACGTGGTAATGATAAGGCAAGGCATGACATATCCTCCTCCAAGTGTATGGATAAGGAATTAGCTACACATTCTCTTTACCCTTCTTATACATGATCTAATAAGCATTCTCCAACACCTTGGTGACCCACTTATGTTTCTTTGGTGAAGAAAATGATTGTTGAGTAAGTACTTTAGACTATGACAATCAATATTTATCTAAAAATGCCTCCCTATGAGATATGATCACCAAGTCTCCTTTACATGAAGGAAAGCCATAATTTCCTTCTCATATGTGTATTTTCCCAAATTGTGATCACATAATTTCTTACTAATGAATGCCATGGGGCATGCTTCTTGTATCAATTTCTCCTAGACCTCTTCTTGAGGCATCACATTCCAAAGAAAAAGTATTATTAAATTCAAGCACTAATAATATTGGAGTAGTGCACATGACATATTTTAAAGCAATGAATGTATATGTGGATTCCTCACTCCAAACAAAGGAAATTGATTTCCAGAAGTGAAGTTATGTGTTAGCCCAAAAATGATGCAGAGGCCAAGGAGATATTTCTCCATAACTCTCGCCTTAAGATATACCAGATAGTGGGGTGGAATAGCCAAACTAAATTCCTAGTTGCAATGCAATAGCCAACCATATAAATGATAGAGCCAAATGGATATGTGACCGTACCTCAGACCCTTGCAGGCTGATGTAGTTTGCAAACCACGTTCATAGATAGAATACTTACTCCTACCCATATATCCTATTCTAGCTCCTAGATCTGAGCCCTTGAACACAAGCACAAATAGACATGCATGAGATTTTCTTCTATAGAAGACAAATCAAAATGCAACGTAAACTTAATGCAAATAATTTATCAAGTTTCTCACATAC